>CM060931.1:224769282-225394282 GCA_030765085.1 Allium cepa
GGGATCGAAAGTTGTCATACTCTCAGCCAACTCCGAAAACCACTTTAACAACCGTGTACGCGGTGGAAATTCCAGAATTTAGTAGGATGGTGCGACGTCCTTTGAGGTATGAACGTGGACTCAACTCCCGTGAGTTGGCTTAAGGTGGCTAAAATAGGAGCGATCTTGGGCCTGTGAGGTAGCCCCACTTATTGGACACACTCCTTTGATATTATATTCTGACTTTGAAATTGATTTGGTAGCCACTTTTGACTTTCGATTTTTGAGGGTGTAGCTCGAGGTGGGCGGTAGCTGCGCGCTATGCGTCACCACCAGCCCGTGTGCATAATTGGTATATCTACCCTGGCATTTCCTTGTGTGCCGTGTCACCTGCCCTAGCGTGCCTTGTGTGACTTTGGTTTTCTCCCGTAGCCCGTGAAGTATTTAGGGTAGTCTCCCGATCTGGAGATGCGCTGATACTGGATGGACTATTGGGACTATTATTGTGTTAAGGGGGAGACTGGGCAACTCCTTAACGCACTACACCAAATACTGTGATTTGCCACTAACCATCCGCTCATTTAGCAATGGTTAATAACCGTTGCCATTTAGCAACGGTTAGTAACCGTCTTGGTTAAATTAGCAACGGGTTTTAATCGTTGCTAATTGGGAACGGTTATTAACCGTAGCTTCTTTGGAGACAAATGGGCGCGGTGAATTTCATCCTTTCGCGCCATACTTTTTTGGCGCGCTTCGTTACAATTAACAACGGTTTTGAACCGTGGTTAAGTAGCAACGGTTATTAACCGTTGTAAATCTTTTAGCTAGGGCCGGCCCAGGGGCAAGCCCATGGGATGGGGCAACCAACTGAACCGGGCAGCACCAAAAATCTGTTTTACTGCAAAGTTACAGCTCAATAGCAATCTCCATGTCGGCGATGCTCGAACCCAAAAAAGTAGGGTTTCAAAAATCAACGCTTTCTAAATAATCATCGCTGCATACTCGGCTATTCCATCAGCCATCGTCGCGTCTTGCTTGCCTCCTACGCGATATTTTCTACTGCTGATTTGAAGTCCTGCTACAGTCTCTATACTGCCACTGCTAATTAAGTATGCGAATTTCTTTTGCTTAATTTTTCGTGTTTCGATTTTGTTTTGCTAAAAAGGTAGATAAATTTCTGTAACGTATAAGGATTTTCGTTGCCGAAAAACCGAATAGTTATGGGTTTTAAAAAGAAAAGAAAAGAAAGAAGAGAGAAAAAGAAGAATTAAAAAGAAAAATAGAGGGAAAAGAAGATAGACAAGAAAATTTTAAAATAGAAGAAAAAGAGAATAGAGGAAAAAGAAAAAAAACAGAAGAAAATAGGACGGGACAGAAAACAACAGAACAACATCAGAATCTCACAATTCGCAGCGGAACAACATATAATAATAAATGAATAATCTTTAAACAAAGAACTACAGTTATTACATTTCATCATATTTCATTACATCATATCATCAGAGTGTACAACAACATACAACATCAAACAGTGCAGCGGAAAAAGAAATACTATATACTAGTAATACGCCATGCCATCCAGCTTGCCTCCAGCAACTCCAGAATATCCAAAATATCCTGATAAACCTAACTCTTAACTGCCCGTGTGGAAATTGGTGGGCACCCAGAGTTTAGGAAAGAAAACAATAAACTCCGAGTCAGTCATGTGACTGGTGTGAGAACTCAAAACAGTTTATTTATCTTAAAAATCAAATAGAGGAATATTTTTAAATTCAATTCGCAATGCTTTTAAAAAATGAGACTACCATAAGGCCTCCCGCACACACACACATGCAAACGCAGAATCGGAGGAGATTTGTCCTTATGATAGTCAAAGATGCTTGATACGCATTTAAAATAACATTTGATATTATTATTAGTGCATAGTGTATAACAAATTCATTTCGAAAGTAGAATATAAATCTTAGCCAACATACGACCATTATCGTATGCCTACTATAGCTACTATCCAAACAGTGGTGACCACCATAAGTGAATAGCAGGTTCTACAACTAATACCGTACAAGTTTCGTATTGAGAATTGGATTTCCAACAAATGGTCAGGCCAAGGAACTTCCCATTGCCACTGAGAATGCCTCTGGATGGACATCCCCGAGAACCAAACCGGATCTCTACCAACACAAGGCCGGGTTACTCCTAACTGAGTAACAACTGACCGAATATGCCATCCCCCGGTCCTTTGGGACCTTTTCACCGAGCGCTCGTAATCAATTCACACAATCATAAAGTGTTTTTCAACATGAGTAAGTATCTGGGCTCCATACCATGATACCACCCTTTTCCAGAAGGAAATGGACACATCCTAAAGGGTGCTACCCCTCATAACCTTGCTGCTTCTTTCCTGTTTTGACCATTCACGGGGTGTGAGGCTCGACGAAGTCACGTCCACAAAAACATACTTTATACAAAAGCCATGCTTTGGGTCAACAAATGATCAACACAATGATCACTAAGATAGACGATCAAATAAATGATCCTATCACAAATAATCAACACAATGATCATTTCAGCATCACTCAGCATGTCACATTACCAAACTGGGAATATATCGCTGATAACTTCAACTATATAACCTTTGAGCTCGTACGTCTCAAAGAAGGGTGTTAAGCAAAGAATAAATTCTCCGCCACCAACAGAAATATATTTGAAAGAAATCGGCTTTATATCTCAACTTGTAATGTCAGACATACAATCCATACAAGTCTGTTCCGGGCTCGAACAGAACCGAAGGCACTTACAAAGAAGTCCTTGCAATCCGGATATTCACAATCCTGATCGGATTCACCATCACATATGGAGAACTCAATACCGTAGCTACTCGGTGCAGAGTCAATCGATAGTTCATCCTATCACTCTCGCAAATACCGGTCTTCAACACCGATCTTCAAATGCGATTCACAACGACGTATCACATATTTGGAGTGGGTTATACGACCCCATGGTCCTTTCCCGGTTAACCCGAATAGTGAGCGCTTATTCAAAAATAAGTGTGCATTCAAATTCAACAATTCACATCAAATACCCATTCAAAGGGAAATACTGATAGTCGGTTATTGAACTATCAATTGATATGCACACATCACCAGATTCCAAATAATTTTCCAAATTATCTTTATTTTCCAAAATATCTTTACAAGATATAAAATTCCAACACTTCAAAAATAAATCAATATTTATTTTCAAACAAATTTCACTTTCACATATAAATTCCATAATGACTTTATATTTCAAAATATTCATGCATATTCGATTTCAATAATCCATTTCAATTTATCCTCAAAAAGATAAATTCTAATTATTCACTTCATATTGGAAAACATTTCCATACTTATTTATTCATAAGTAATTTACAAATCTCTTTTATTTTCAACACTTAGAAAATATTCAATATACTTAAATCGAATTAAGTATATATTTCATTATTTAAGGAAATCATTCACTTAAACATATTTACTTGGGCCAAAACGAATGTTGCGTAAAACATCGTTACGACAACCCAAAATCACTAGTATAGGGATTCGAATTTAAAATAGATATATAAATCCCAATACTAATCAAAAACATTTCCTTTCGGAAATCATTTACTATAACAACAGTGTTATAGTCCACCATTTCCTTTCATTTCTCGAAACATCTATTTCAACAATAAATGTTAAAATCTATGGTTTCGAATCTCAACACCTTTTAAAACATCGTTAGATCGTTTTAATTATGTTTAAAATATCACATTCTAAAACATTTTCTTTAACGTATTATTCACTATTCAAAAACGTTAATATACTACGTTAACAAATCTCATCCTTTTATTTTTTTTTATTTCAAAGGATCATTCACAGTCTAAAAACGTGAATATAACTCTATTTCTAAGTTATAACAATTAACTTATCAAAATAAGTCGTTTGCGAATTTATAAAACAACGTTTATAAATTCCATATCTATTTATTTATAAAAACTTCCTTTTTATAAATTCCTTTATTAACCTATTCCCGTTTATAACTAAATTATAAACTAAACGTTCACATTATAAGTTAATTACTTATAAAACGATTATTTTACAAAATCGTTCTTTTTAAAGACTTTTCAATTTATAAACCTTATAACTTATAAGATTTATTTATTTAATCAATCTATTCTTCAAATAATTTCACCAAATTTATAAATCTTACTATTTATAAATTTCATTTATAACTTCACAGTTTATAATTCTATAAATTTCATTCTATTATGAAATTCATTTTTCACTTCATTCAAACACTTATAAAAACTCGTTTTATAATGTCAATATTTCGATTTATAAATATCTATTTATAAATCTCTTAATATAAATCAAATTATATTATTCTTTTAAAACGTCTTTAAATTCCTTTATAATCTCACCATTTTGATTTATAAAATAATCAAATTTTATAAATCCTATATTTAAACTTTTCATAATAAATTCAAAAATCCCCATTAAAATTATTTTATAAAGTCATTAATTCATATTTCTCAAAAATCAGCTTTTAACAATATTTCACAAAAATCATAATTTTTTATAACTTTAAAAATTATAACGTTTATTTACTTAATATGGATCAATTCCAAAAATAAAGTATATTTTCAAAATCACTTTAAAAACATTTTAAAATCCCAAAATCTGGGTCCAATGATGCTACACACCAAATAGTCAATCACGACTAACAACGATATCATATATCGATATGATAATCCATCAAATATCAAAATATCTGAAATAAAATAAATACTGTTGAGGAATCCAGTTGGATCCCTCCAACCTGTTTCCTGCATCCAAAAACATTAGCACAATACCAATTTCGCTCCAGTACGAAATTATCGCGGTATATGTTCTTAATAAATATTATCCGCTTAATAACGGCGTAATAGGGTCTCATCCGCTAAACAAAAAATGCGGGAAATCAACAACTGCAATATATACATATGCCAATATATATATATATATTGATATTATATATAATACCAATTTCACTGTTTATGAAATATTCGCGGTATATGTTTATATTAAATAACATCCGCTTACTAACGGCGCATAATGTCTATTTTAACAATCAATAATTTACAGTCATCATTCAAACATGCATTCAAATATTTTAAATCTAACTATTTAAAATAAAATCGAAATCTATTCGATTGAGTGAGAAGTTCTCACCTTGGTTTTAATTTCCGTTTTAGCGATTTATTTCGAATAAAATTAAACGCGCGTTTAATTTTACCCGAAATTCTCACTAACTCCAAACGACTCCAAACCAACTCCATCGCGTAGTGCTCGTCCATACGATTCCAACGCAACTGAATTTGCATTTTTTCGACCTCGTATGAAAAAGTTATGATTTTTACAAGTTACACGAGTTTTTATATAAAAATTACAACTTAAATCAAACTTTATAAACCCACTCTAGTTTCTGGCCACAAGATCCTACATCCCCTTCATCTCCACCGTCCATCTCTTCTTCCCCAAACCCACGCACGGCTACAGAACAAAGCCGTCTTCATGAAACCCATACAATCCATACTAGGGTTTAATTATTCTCCCTCCATGCTTGATTAAAACATGATCAGGTTGCTCCAGTACGAAGCTCTCACCTCCAGCTACACTCGACCCAAACCCCAAGGCACTCGGCCTCCTAGATCTGCGTGCGCACGCACGAGAACAGCCACGAACGGCCATGCTTTGCTCCCTCATCGTTGCTCCATTCCCGATCATATCCGTATGGATTTCAAGATCTCTTCGTGCTCTATAACTTTCGTGTTGAGAGTTTCTTCTAATCCTTTGTAGATTGGAAGAGATTGAGAGTTTAAATTGGGCAATTTCTGGCCTTAGAATGATAAAGTGGCGGCTACTAGTTTTTAGGGTTAGGGTTTTGTATATTTTTTTTAATTTATGAAGAGGTAGGGGCTATTTATAAGGAACGAGCGACACTATTCATCCCGGAAATTCCGAACTCCGATTTAGACGCCGTAACCAGCGTACCTAGGGTTTATCCCGCGTTCCGGACACAATGGAACAGGTTTCGAAAGCTAATTCGGAAGTATGTGCGAGTTATGGCTGAAAACGTTCGATTTAAATTAAACCGATTTAAACCGATTTCTAGGCGTTTTAATTTGTACCGGACAAACGGTAAATCCAATTGACTTGAAATTTGAAACCTTACAATAATATCACATTACGGATCCGATGAAACTAGTTTCGTCGAAATCCGAGACTTTTTGAAAAATGGCTATTTTGACTCGCCAAATTTAAATTAAAAATAATTCGATGCGTTTCGAGCTGCCACGACCAAACGATAGCTCCGATTGACACGAAATTTGAAATCCGGTAATAACTAACTATTACGGATCCAATGGAACTGGTTTCGTTCAATTCTGAGACTGTCCAAAAATTGGCTATTTTACAGTCGATTATTAAATATTAAAATATTCAATTTTCACAAATTAACTTTTAATTCGATTTTAAAAGTTCTAAAATATCGTTCTAACTTCAACATGATAAAATAAAATTTTACAAATTATTTTCAATCATATTTAACTCGATTTTCAATTATTTCCATAATTTAACATATTAAATTTATCGATTTAATAATCCAATTAAATCCAATAATTCAAATAAAAATTTATTTGACTTATAAATTCACATATAAATATTTAAAATTAATTAAATATTCAAATTTTAATTTAATAAAATTCTGGGTCGTTACAATCTTTCCCCCTTAAAAGAATTTCGTCCTCGAAATTACAAGTAAGAAAAGTTACAGAATCTATTAATTTTCCAAAATTCATAATTAAACTTCTTATGATAACTTTTACTAAGTTTTCAAATCATACTTAGTTATGTTTTCAAAAACAATCTATATCATTTAACTTTCAACTCTAAAACAAAGTTAAAGTTTTCCAAAATTTTCCCAATTTTCTCAAAAATTTTCTAACGCCTTAAATTTCCGGAAAAATTCGCCATAGTCTCCTTTGCGCGGCTCGATCCGAAAAAAAAATGACAGTATATATATCACAAATATACATCTCATCAAGTAATGAGGCATCCCGAAGGGAAAAAAGTGTAAAAGTACGATATTTAATCCGAGATATGTACCTTATACTTTATTAGCAAGCATATACGGCTAATATAGCGCAAAAGCGAGCTCCAAATGCGAAGCAAACGCGATCCGCACCTACTAAACTCAACAAACAACATGAGAACATGTATATAAAGCATAGTATCAATATACAACATATAGCAACATAACTATACATGTCACATAGCAAATGCAACTAAAGCAATATATATTCAACCATCAACCAATTACATCCATAACCAATCAATATTCATTTATATTCTCATTCATATTCAATGAATTTGGGTTTTCACTTTAAATCATATTTGATTTATTTACATTGGATTTTATCACATTCATTCTCAATTTTAATTAGTTTGCATTCACTAATTAAATCCAATTCACATTCAATTCTATTCAAATTTATTTACTTCCAATTTGAATTCAATTACATTAGCTTTCAATTTCATTAATACTTAATGAATTATATACAATCAATCAACAATCATATAACAACCAATGTTTATTAATTTCAACTAAATTCCTTTGCTTATATTCATTCAATTTGGTTTAACACCATCACTTTTCCAATTGGTTTAATTAAATTGATTTTTATTCAACCATTCAACTTCTAATAACATTAGATTTTAATGAATTAACATTTATATTCATTATTTCTTATCAACTTTATTCACATTCAATTGATTATCATTCAATCCATTTATTCCATGCAACTACAAAGTTGAATTTCATTTATATAACTCAAGTTCATATCTATCATTAACCTTAAATTCATTTTTATTTACAACTCATATTCATAAATATATTCATATAGTTTCACTTCTTATATATATAAGTTTATTTCACAATTGTAAATCACTTTAATTATAATTCAATTCTTATAATTCTTTTACTTATACAATTATTCCTTTATTTAGATTATTCAAACAACCTAACAATCAACTTATATACACTTTAATAATTTTGAAAAATTATTCCTTTACATACAAATATACTTAAGGTAAAATTATTTCATTTACCCAATTAAAACAATATTATGTCGAATTGTTCTATTCAAGTGTTTAGAAACCCCTTCGGCATAGTTTGACTGACCGTGCTGACGAAGGTTCATATACCACTCAACAAACCAATCATCACAATATAAAACAATTTCATATTCACTAACAAATACGCTCTCATAGCTATTATTACACTCAAACTCATTCTAGAGTACTACTGACTCTATCTCTAATGAGTTAATACCCTACAGAACCATGGTTGTCACTTAACCAACAGCTCTGATACCAAATGTAACGTATAAGGATTTTCGTTGCCGAAAAACTGAATAGTTATGGGTTTTAAAAAGAAAAGAAAAGAAAGAAGAGAGAAAAAGAAGAATTAAAAAGAAAAATAGAGGGAAAAGAAGATAGACAAGAAAATTTTAAAATAGAAGAAAAAGAGAATAGAGGAAAAAGAAAAAAAACAGAAGAAAATAGGACGGGACAGAAAACAACAGAACAACATCAGAATCTCACAATTCGCAGCGGAACAACATATAATAATAAATGAATAATCTTTAAACAAAGAACTACAGTTATTACATTTCATCATATTTCATTACATCATATCATCAGAGTGTACAACAACATACAACATCAAACAGTGCAGCGGAAAAAGAAATACTATATACTAGTAATACGCCATGCCATCCAGCTTGCCTCCAGCAACTCCAGAATATCCAAAATATCCTGATAAACCTAACTCTTAACTGCCCGTGTGGAAATTGGTGGGCACCCAGAGTTTAGGAAAGAAAACAATAAACTCCGAGTCAGTCATGTGACTGGTGTGAGAACTCAAAACAGTTTATTTATCTTAAAAATCAAATAGAGGAATATTTTTAAATTCAATTCGCAATGCTTTTAAAAAATGAGACTACCATAAGGCCTCCCGCACACACACACATGCAAACGCAGAATCGGAGGAGATTTGTCCTTATGATAGTCAAAGATGCTTGATACGCATTTAAAATAACATTTGATATTATTATTAGTGCATAGTGTATAACAAATTCATTTCGAAAGTAGAATATAAATCTTAGCCAACATACGACCATTATCGTATGCCTACTATAGCTACTATCCAAACAGTGGTGACCACCATAAGTGAATAGCAGGTTCTACAACTAATACCGTACAAGTTTCGTATTGAGAATTGGATTTCCAACAAATGGTCAGGCCAAGGAACTTCCCATTGCCACTGAGAATGCCTCTGGATGGACATCCCCGAGAACCAAACCGGATCTCTACCAACACAAGGCCGGGTTACTCCTAACTGAGTAACAACTGACCGAATATGCCATCCCCCGGTCCTTTGGGACCTTTTCACCGAGCGCTCGTAATCAATTCACACAATCATAAAGTGTTTTTCAACATGAGTAAGTATCTGGGCTCCATACCATGATACCACCCTTTTCCAGAAGGAAATGGACACATCCTAAAGGGTGCTACCCCTCATAACCTTGCTGCTTCTTTCCTGTTTTGACCATTCACGGGGTGTGAGGCTCGACGAAGTCACGTCCACAAAAACATACTTTATACAAAAGCCATGCTTTGGGTCAACAAATGATCAACACAATGATCACTAAGATAGACGATCAAATAAATGATCCTATCACAAATAATCAACACAATGATCATTTCAGCATCACTCAGCATGTCACATTACCAAACTGGGAATATATCGCTGATAACTTCAACTATATAACCTTTGAGCTCGTACGTCTCAAAGAAGGGTGTTAAGCAAAGAATAAATTCTCCGCCACCAACAGAAATATATTTGAAAGAAATCGGCTTTATATCTCAACTTGTAATGTCAGACATACAATCCATACAAGTCTGTTCCGGGCTCGAACAGAACCGAAGGCACTTACAAAGAAGTCCTTGCAATCCGGATATTCACAATCCTGATCGGATTCACCATCACATATGGAGAACTCAATACCGTAGCTACTCGGTGCAGAGTCAATCGATAGTTCATCCTATCACTCTCGCAAATACCGGTCTTCAACACCGATCTTCAAATGCGATTCACAACGACGTATCACATATTCGGAGTGGGTTATACGACCCCATGGTCCTTTCCCGGTTAACCCGAATAGTGAGCGCTTATTCAAAAATAAGTGTGCATTCAAATTCAACAATTCACATCAAATACCCATTCAAAGGGAAATACTGATAGTCGGTTATTGAACTATCAATTGATATGCACACATCACCAGATTCCAAATAATTTTCCAAATTATCTTTATTTTCCAAAATATCTTTACAAGATATAAAATTCCAACACTTCAAAAATAAATCAATATTTATTTTCAAACAAATTTCACTTTCACATATAAATTCCATAATGACTTTATATTTCAAAATATTCATGCATATTCGATTTCAATAATCCATTTCAATTTATCCTCAAAAAGATAAATTCTAATTATTCACTTCATATTGGAAAACATTTCCATACTTATTTATTCATAAGTAATTTACAAATCTCTTTTATTTTCAACACTTAGAAAATATTCAATATACTTAAATCGAATTAAGTATATATTTCATTATTTAAGGAAATCATTCACTTAAACATATTTACTTGGGCCAAAACGAATGTTGCGTAAAACATCGTTACGACAACCCAAAATCACTAGTATAGGGATTCGAATTTAAAATAGATATATAAATCCCAATACTAATCAAAAACATTTCCTTTCGGAAATCATTTACTATAACAACAGTGTTATAGTCCACCATTTCCTTTCATTTCTCGAAACATCTATTTCAACAATAAATGTTAAAATCTATGGTTTCGAATCTCAACACCTTTTAAAACATCGTTAGATCGTTTTAATTATGTTTAAAATATCACATTCTAAAACATTTTCTTTAACGTATTATTCACTATTCAAAAACGTTAATATACTACGTTAACAAATCTCATCCTTTTATTTTTTTTTTATTTCAAAGGATCATTCACAGTCTAAAAACGTGAATATAACTCTATTTCTAAGTTATAACAATTAACTTATCAAAATAAGTCGTTTGCGAA
The DNA here is from genome assembly GCA_030765085.1 of Allium cepa. Lineage (NCBI taxonomy): Eukaryota > Viridiplantae > Streptophyta > Magnoliopsida > Asparagales > Amaryllidaceae > Allium > Allium cepa. The sequence continues at coordinate 224,780,485 of CM060931.1, forward strand.
TTTATAAAACAACGTTTATAAATTCCATATCTATTTATTTATAAAAACTTCCTTTTTATAAATTCCTTTATTAACCTATTCCCGTTTATAACTAAATTATAAACTAAACGTTCACATTATAAGTTAATTACTTATAAAACGATTATTTTACAAATCGTTCTTTTTAAAGACTTTTCAATTTATAAACCTTATAACTTATAAGATTTATTTATTTAATCAATCTATTCTTCAAATAATTTCACCAAATTTATAAATCTTACTATTTATAAATTTCATTTATAACTTCACAGTTTATAATTCTATAAATTTCATTCTATTATGAAATTCATTTTTCACTTCATTCAAACACTTATAAAAACTCGTTTTATAATGTCAATATTTCGATTTATAAATACCTATTTATAAATCTCTTAATATAAATCAAATTATATTATTCTTTTAAAACGTCTTTAAATTCCTTTATAATCTCACCATTTTGATTTATAAAATAATCAAATTTTATAAATCCTATATTTAAACTTTTCATAATAAATTCAAAAATCCCCATTAAAATTATTTTATAAAGTCATTAATTCATATTTCTCAAAAATCAGCTTTTAACAATATTTCACAAAAATCATAATTTTTTATAACTTTAAAAATTATAACGTTTATTTACTTAATATGGATCAATTCCAAAAATAAAGTATATTTTCAAAATCACTTTAAAAACATTTTAAAATCCCAAAATCTGGGTCCAATGATGCTACACACCAAATAGTCAATCACGACTAACAACGATATCATATATCGATATGATAATCCATCAAATATCAAAATATCTGAAATAAAATAAATACTGTTGAGGAATCCAGTTGGATCCCTCCAACCTGTTTCCTGCATCCAAAAACATTAGCACAATACCAATTTCGCTCCAGTACGAAATTATCGCGGTATATGTTCTTAATAAATATTATCCGCTTAATAACGGCGTAATAGGGTCTCATCCGCTAAACAAAAAATGCGGGAAATCAACAACTGCAATATATACATATGCCAATATATATATATTGATATTATATATAATACCAATTTCACTGTTTATGAAATATTCGCGGTATATGTTTATATTAAATAACATCCGCTTACTAACGGCGCATAATGTCTATTTTAACAATCAATAATTTACAGTCATCATTCAAACATGCATTCAAATATTTTAAATCTAACTATTTAAAATAAAATCGAAATCTATTCGATTGAGTGAGAAGTTCTCACCTTGGTTTTAATTTCCGTTTTAGCGATTTATTTCGAATAAAATTAAACGCGCGTTTAATTTTACCCGAAATTCTCACTAACTCCAAACGACTCCAAACCAACTCCATCGCGTAGTGCTCGTCCATACGATTCCAACGCAACTGAATTTGCATTTTTTCGACCTCGTATGAAAAAGTTATGATTTTTACAAGTTACACGAGTTTTTATATAAAAATTACAACTTAAATCAAACTTTATAAACCCACTCTAGTTTCTGGCCACAAGATCCTACATCCCCTTCATCTCCACCGTCCATCTCTTCTTCCCCAAACCCACGCACGGCTACAGAACAAAGCCGTCTTCATGAAACCCATACAATCCATACTAGGGTTTAATTATTCTCCCTCCATGCTTGATTAAAACATGATCAGGTTGCTCCAGTACGAAGCTCTCACCTCCAGCTACACTCGACCCAAACCCCAAGGCACTCGGCCTCCTAGATCTGCGTGCGCACGCACGAGAACAGCCACGAACGGCCATGCTTTGCTCCCTCATCGTTGCTCCATTCCCGATCATATCCGTATGGATTTCAAGATCTCTTCGTGCTCTATAACTTTCGTGTTGAGAGTTTCTTCTAATCCTTTGTATATTGGAAGAGATTGAGAGTTTAAATTGGGCAATTTCTGGCCTTAGAATGATAAAGTGGCGGCTACTAGTTTTTAGGGTTAGGGTTTTGTATATTTTTTTTAATTTATGAAGAGGTAGGGGCTATTTATAAGGAACGAGCGACACTATTCATCCCGGAAATTCCGAACTCCGATTTAGACGCCGTAACCAGCGTACCTAGGGTTTATCCCGCGTTCCGGACACAATGGAACAGGTTTCGGAAGCTAATTCGGAAGTATGTGCGAGTTATGGCTGAAAACGTTCGATTTAAATTAAACCGATTTAAACCGATTTCTAGGCGTTTTAATTTGTACCGGACAAACGGTAAATCCAATTGACTTGAAATTTGAAACCTTACAATAATATCACATTACGGATCCGATGAAACTAGTTTCGTCGAAATCCGAGACTTTTTGAAAAATGGCTATTTTGACTCGCCAAATTTAAATTAAAAATAATTCGATGCGTTTCGAGCTGCCACGACCAAACGATAGCTCCGATTGACACGAAATTTGAAATCCGGTAATAACTAACTATTACGGATCCAATGGAACTGGTTTCGTTCAATTCTGAGACTGTCCAAAAATTGGCTATTTTACAGTCGATTATTAAATATTAAAATATTCAATTTTCACAAATTAACTTTTAATTCGATTTTAAAAGTTCTAAAATATCGTTCTAACTTCAACATGATAAAATAAAATTTTACAAATTATTTTCAATCATATTTAACTCGATTTTCAATTATTTCCATAATTTAACATATTAAATTTATCGATTTAATAATCCAATTAAATCCAATAATTCAAATAAAAATTTATTTGACTTATAAATTCACATATAAATATTTAAAATTAATTAAATATTCAAATTTTAATTTAATAAAATTCTGGGTCGTTACAATTTCATTAAGGTAAAAAAGGTTAATTTATTTACTTTATTTTATAGCCATCAGCCATCGTCGGCTCTTGCTTGCCCCCTACGCGATATTTTCTACTGCTGATTTGAAGTCCTGCTACAGTCTCTATACTGCCACTGCTAATTAAGTATGCGAATTTCTTGTTTTGAGTTGTCTAATTTTCAAAAATTGAGTCACCCTTTTACTACTTTCGATTTCATTAACCTTGAAAACATCTGAAGCTAATAACTTATTAGTATTTAGTTACAAACAACTAGTTTTCTGTAAATAATCGTTTAGGAATTGAAATTTGAAAGCTGAAGCTAACAAACTAATAATTATTTAGGAACTGATATTTACATTGATGTACTTTTTCCTGCAGTGTGTGTATGTCTACCCGCAAACATTTAGGCAGAACCCAATATGATTTGCCTGCACACTTAACGAGATACACTAGTTTGTAAACTTGATACATTTCGTTCAAAATTAAATACACTGTTTTGTAAACTATTTGATACTATAAGTAGTGCAGCCCACTTAATGTGGCAACTTTTGTATAAAAAGTTGGTACTTTGTTATGTTATAGTTTAATGTGTGATTTTACAAATTGCAATGTATTGTACTGTACTGCACTGCATGCTAGTTAGACATAGCTGCTTATAGTGACTGCTAGGGTATAAGTTGATGCAATGAATTTTGTTTTACTAAATATGAGACCATATTTAGTAAGTGGATAAAATTGTTGTTAATGGCGCAAGCCAAGTATCAGGAGAGGGGTAATGCATAGACATTACTCTGGTGCTACAAAATGGCGCCGTTGTAATGGCAAATTTTTTGGAAACAGTTTGACGCTAATGTTAAATTTCAAGTGAAATCAGAAGAATATACATCTGTTTAGTTAATATCAGAGTTGAACTTGGTGGAAAGCCATAAGATATTCTTACCCATGATTTCTTATTAGCTTTTGTTATTTTCTTTCAGTATGTCTTTTAGTATAGACAAACAATGGATGAATCAATCTAATCGAAGAAATACAGAATATGTGGAAGGTGTGAGAAATTTCGTTAAATTTGTTGCTGAAAACGGTGGCAATAAGGAAAAGTATTCGTGCCCTTGCACACGGTGCAAAAATGAAGATACATTCAAATTAAATGACATTCATTTTCATTTGCTTAGATATGGTATTGTTCAATCATATACCGTGTGGTGTTTTCACGGGGAAAGAATACCGGAGAAGCCAAAACAACAACCGGTTAGTCATGCCACAAATACTGATAAGTCCGAACATATTAGAATGGAGGATTTGATCGATGATGCAGATAGATTCCATCACTTTCAACCTACAAGTCAGTTGCATGATAGTGCTAATATTGGTGAGGAGTTTACGGATAAATCATTTTTTGATAGTGCAACTGCAACAGAGCCATTGTATCCTTCTTGTCCAAAAGAGATTACAAAGTTGTATGCCATTGTCAAACTGAATAGCCTGAAGACCCAATACGGCTTTTCAGACAATGGTGTGACTGCCCTACTCGAATTCATAAAGGAGTTACTCCCCAAAGGTAACACGCTACCGTCAAAGTACCCCGACGTGAAGAAGATCATTAAGCAAGTTGGGATGAATTACATAACTTATGATGCATGCATTAATGACTGCATCTTGTACTGGAAAGATAATGCGAACAAAGTTTCATGTATAAATTGCAACGCACCAAGATATAAGACATCATTCGACGAAGAGAGAAAAGCTACCACAGTACCTCGAAAGACCTTAAGACATTTTCCTTTAATTTCTAGATTGAGAAGACTGTATACTGTACCATGGATAGCAGAAGCGATGACCTGGCATGGTCGTGCTAAGTCCGGTACAACCGTAATGCGTCATCCGCGTGATACTTCTCAATGGAAAACTATAGATTCTTTTGATCCTTCGTTTGCTACTGAACCACGAAATATCACGCTTGGAATAGCAACAGATGGTTTCTGTCCGAATGCTTCTTTAACTAACCCTTACAGCTGTTGGCCAGTAATTGTAGTACCATATAACCTTCCTCCGTCTTTGTGCATGAAAAGAGAGTTCTCAATGTTAACACTGTTGATTTCTGGGCCAAAACAACCGGGGAAGGAAATTGATGTTTATTTAGAACCTTTGATAGACGAGTTAAAGCAGTTATGGGAAGGAGTCGTTACATTTGATTCATTTAAGAAATCTGAGTTCATAATGAGAGCTAGAGTGTTGTGGGCAATCCATGATCATCCCGCTCTTGGGACTTTATCGGGATGTACAACTCACGGGTACTTTGCATGTCCTATTTGTGGAGAAGAAACTACATCTATTTATCTCCCTGAAAGTAAGAAGATTTGTTACATGGGACATCGTAGATTTCTTCCGTCCGGACACAAGTTTCGATACGATAAGACAAATTTCAACAACGAGCAAGAACTTAAGCGTCCTCCAAAACCACTGACTGGTTATCAAGTTGAAAAAAAGGTAGCGAATATAAAAATGAAAGTTGGTAAAAACATATTGGAAATTGGTCGAAAACAGAAAAAGACAATCGATGAAGAAGTTCCTGCATGGTATAGGAGGTCGAAATTCTTTGATTTGCCATATTGGAAAACAAATTTGACCCGACATAATATTGATGTTATGCATACGGAGATGAATGTCACGAAACATTTGATCAACACAATTATGAACCATAAAGATATGTCAAAAGATGGGATCAATGCACGAAAGGATTTGAAAATCATGGGTATAAAACAAAAGTTGTGGGTGATAGAAGATCCTAAAACAAGTAAAGTAACCATACCAAATGGGACTTTCACTTTGAGAAAAGAAGAAAAGATAAGGTTTTGCACCGTTTTGAAAAATTTGAAAGTGCCAAGCAAATTCTCTTCGAACTTCCATAATAATGTGAGCATCAACCCTGCTGAACTAAAAAATATGAAGTCACATGATTACCACGTCATAATGGAAAATTTACTTCCAGTATTGCTTCATCATTGTTTTCCGCAACATAAGGATCTACGGAATGCTATTCACCCCATTAGTCTCTTTTATAACATTTTGTGCTCAAAGGTGATCAACAGGGGACATCTTCTAAAAGCAAAGGCTAGTTTGGTAGAAGCAATGTGTGTTATTGAAAAACATTTTCCGCCTGCATTTTTTGATATCAGTATTCATCTTATGGTTCATTTAGCCGATGAAGCATTGATTTCTGGTCCTGTTAGATATAGGTGGATGTACCCATTTGAACGGTAAATTACTAATTTTAGTTATGTACATAATTATTCGATTTAAATAGCTATTGATGTCTACATTTTACAATTATTCATCTTCATATGTTGATGAAAACATATAAAGGATATGTGCGCAACAAAAGATATATTGAAGGGTGTATTGCAGAAGGATATATTGTACAAGAAGCTAGTCTTTACTGCATGGAGTATATGCCAAAAGGAGGTGCTGGCACTCATAAACATACCCGTGAAGCGTTTTTAGACGAGGATGATGAGTTTGCTGATGAAATAGCACTAGATAATGGTAAAGATATAACGTTAACTCAAGTGCAATTTCAACAAGTGCGTAAATGGGTCCTTGATAAGTATGACGGATTGGATGAATGGAAGAAGTAAATTCATGAATTTGTTCTGAATTCTTATTATTGTAAATCAATTCATATATATAGTATTTATTGTGTTTTTTTCGTAGGAGGTATAACTCCTATGTTCAAAGCACCAAATCTCAAACTCGAGGCGGGGGTACATCTGGGGAAACTATTAAAAAGTTCACTTTTTGGTTACGTGAGGAGGTATATGTATTAAATATTTAACGTATTTTCAAGTTGACCATACACCTCCTTGACAATGTTTTTTTACTTATTGTGTTTGTTGTAGTTGTTGAAGACCGTCGATATTGACTCAACTCTTTGGCGGTTAGTTAACGGGCCGAAGTTTGATGCCCGTAGTTATATGAAGTACCAAGTGAATGGGTTTTTATTTTCTCCGAAGAGTTATGAAGAGCGAAAGCTAACACAGGATAGTGGTGTATGCATGAGAGCAATTACACAATTTAGAGCGAGTGGGAAGGATAAAAAATTTAAGGAAGCAGAAACAACTTATTACGGAGTCATTCAACAGATAATTGAGTTGGATTACATTGACTTCAAACAAACAGTTTTTTATTGTGATTGGGTAAAGGTCGAAGATAAGATCAATGGTTGTAAAATAGATTCTGTTTCAAGCTTGATCACAGTTGACTTGGGAAAATTGAAGAATAAAGATAGCGTGAATGATGAGCCATTTATTCTTGCATCGGAAGCGAGTCAAGTGTTCTACTCAAAAGATTTACAAAATAGTGGATGGTTTGTGGTTTTGCAAACACCAAAACGGTTGACAATAAATGTGGATGACACTGAGTTTCCCACCGTTTATCAATCAGCTTTTGAAGATAATGAAAAATTAGAAGATCTTAGCAAATGCATATGTTAACTTTGTATTTCAGAGCAGTTATTGTACCTTAACAAAATATTTATTTAAAATGGTGTAAAATGTAGAATGGTGTGTTATATGATAGTAATAGATGCATTATATTTTGTGTTTGTATTTCAAAGCAGTTATTGTACCTTAACAAAATAAGGATGGATATATTGCAAGAGTTCATTTTGTGTTTGTAGCTGTAGGTACTTGCAGATGATCACATACATACACACATGTACACATACATACATATGATCAGCTTGACTATTCTTTCTTTCTTTGTGTTTGTAGGTAGACAGGCAGTTCAAGATATTATATTTGCACCCTTTAGTTCAGCAGTGCTAAGGTAATATATTTTTGTATTTGCATCCCTTTATTTCAGTCAGTATTTTTGATATTGCTTAAGTTTAAAATTCTGGGGATGCAGGAAGACTTTATCATTGCCGCATAAAAGTGAAAGATCCCCTTCCCGCACATCCCTAGGATGCCCGATTGCTGTCGGCCAGATTATTGCACGGACTCCCCTCCACAACAAGATCAAACGCATTATATGACTTAATAAAATTGCTCCAAGCGATTACTGGTACGCTGCTTTACATCTAATATAGTAAACAACGTCCCTTTCTGATTTGTCTGATCCCACCAGTTTCTCATCACATTACGATTATTGTCAGTCGGACTGACAAAAATCGTAATGTGGTGAGAAGTTGGTGGGATCAGACAAATCAATAAGGGGACGTTGGTTTATATATCAGATGTACAGCAGCTTAACAGTGATCGCTTGGAGCAAATTTTATTTAGACATATAAGGCGTTTGATCTTGTTGTGGAGGGAAGTCCGTGCAATAATCTGGCCGACAGCAATCGGGCATCACAGGGATGGGCCGGAAGGGGAAGAAATGTACGTCATAATGTTCTTGGGATTATTTTAGGAGTTTAAACTTTGCAGGACATAATGTCACAAGATGCCACACCACCGTCAAATAATACAACTTCACAATCATCCACTTTAAAACGGGAGAAAGTTGATATGGACAACTACGGTTCTCCAGTTGGAAAAAATGGTTCAAAGGTCGCTACGAAGATTGGTAAACTAGTAAGAAATCATGTGCCAATCTCATATCCAAGTTGGAAAAAAGTTCCGCCAAATTACAAGGAAGACGTGTGGAATCAATTGGAGGTATCTTTACATTAATCATTTTTTTTTAAATTTTGTTAATATGAATATGGTGTACATATTGATATTTTTATAAATTAGTAAACGAATTAACGAATATTAGTTAGTTAGATTTATCTAATTAGTTTAAATTTAAATCGCAAAATTCAATGATACATATAGGGTGAGAAGTAAAATATTAGAAGAAAAGTGAGGTAAATTTTGTGAATAATTATGATAATTTTAAATGTAGGAATTTGAAGTTAAAGTAGAATTTACAATGAAATGTATGATAAATTTATTGAAATGTAAAAATCCATATACTTTGAAACGTAAACTGCATGAACTTTGATGGTTTAAATTCATTTATAATGCTTTCAAAACATAAATAAAAAATGGTTTACATGCATTTTTTGTTATGCAGAAATATTATGAGCTCGATCCTCTATCAAAGGACCTTATTATGAAAAAAAATTCCGAGGCTTTTAGGAGACACAAGAATGATTTGCGCAAGAATCATTATGACCATTTCATCACTGACGAAGATAGAATGAGAAATTGTCCACCGAAAATTGCTCAAGATGATTGGGATGAGTTCATAAGAAACGAATCAAAACCCGAGGCGAAAGAAAAAAGGATGCTCGAATATGCTCATCATTCGGGACGTAAGAGTCACGCTATGATTACACAAGAAATGGTATGTGTCATTGAATTGGTGCATCACATTGCATATACCATTAGTTCCAAATATAATATTAGGTCTTTGTATGCAGGTCGATTCAAGTAGTCTGGGAACAGAAGTATCACGTCTTCAAGTATGGGAGAAAACGCATAAGAAAAAAGATGGCAGCACGTCAGATGCGACATCTTCCTACTTTGTAAGTTAAACAAATAATAACGCCTCTAAATTAAATTTTCATTATTCACATATATATATATATATATATATATATATATATATATATATATATATATATATGTATTTACTTTTTAGGAAAAAATTGAAAAAGTAAAGGAAACGACGAGTGGTGGTGATGAAGCCGTCTTTATATCAGTGTTTGGTAAAGATGTAAAGGGCAGGAGCCGAAGTATTGGGACCAATATAGCTCCTAGCCAAGTTAAGAGTGCTGCCATTCCATGCAAACGGCTCAAACAGGCCCAAGGAGTATATGAGCAGCGACTGCAAAATGTAGAGCAAAAATTGATGAAGCTGGACAATATGGATGATAAACTGGAGCGTCTTCTCAGCATAGCCCAAGATAATCGTCGAGTAGGCAGTGAAATCGCATCTTCTCAGTTTGCCACTCCGAATAATCCGTTAATCGACCAAAGATGTGAAATCCTGAACTTCGACGACGAAGTAATTGCAACAGGTACTATTTTATTAAAATTTGAAGAAAATAATATGTTGCAAAGTCAGTGAATGCTTAACTTCGTGAACGGGAGAGTGCGCTGCATTTTCTTGCATTTTACATTTTTCATTTAACATAGCTGAACAATAGTGAGGCTGTTAGTCAAGAAATAAAACAAGTTTGTATAATTACATGCTTTATACGTGTGTTTTACTTTGATTTTTGTGTGGAAATTGTTGCATGCTTGATATATATTGCATGTATAATTTCTAAAGGCAAATGGTTCCAAGATTTAAAACTTTTATTCTTGCGTGTGTTCTGTAAATGTGATTCCATATATTCACTCCAGAAATGCTTATATAACAGGCACTATATGCCGAGATTCCACAGCGTTAGTAATTCATGGAAAACCAGTACCACCCACCTATGAAAAAGTGTTGTTGGACAAAATTTTATTGCCGGATGAGCTAACCGCCAAAATATGTCGACAATTTACCGAGACCTTTGGGGATGTTGGAGTCGGAGGTTATGTCAGCCATCAAAAGGGTTTGATACGATATCTTTAGTCGGAGGTATTGATATTTCTGACTTGTTCTTTGCATATATTGCTGATTTTCTTTTGTTTGCTGTATATGAAATTTGCATATGCAAATGCATGTGTATTTTGTCTTGGTCTGTCTTGTTTACAATTTGAACTGTTGTCATCAATTTGAAAGACAACAGTTTTGACTGCTTCTTCATCTAACTGTGCAGTTACCACACCGTGCCATCAACAATACATCTTACCGCTTGCCACTTTCATTGACAGCCACTTCAAACTCTCCTCTGTCAAACTTCTACAGCGATCATACATCGACTCACTGTCCTCAACCACCTAATTTCATCACTCTGCCCCTTCCCAAACACCAACACACCATATCACAGTCACATCTCTGCACTCCTCTAGCCTCGACAAAATTCATCATCAAACTTCACTCGAAACTAAGCTCTGCAGTTCAACAGCAACCTGCCAGTGCTTCTACCACACTACCCGCAAACTACTTCACCATACTACCATAACTCCAAACTCCTCATCCTGTCACCAAAACTGCTAACAACTACCAACATATCCCCTCCCCCTGCACACAGTTCAACATGAAATTCCTGCCTCAACACAAGCCTGTCACCAAAATACAATACAAACTTCATACTTTCCTCCCACTTCACTCTAACTGAAACCATTCCACTCCCTGAAACCATTCCTCCATCAACCACCATGCAAAACTGTCCACTTCCTATCTCTGACCATCTCTGCATAAACTTCATACCATTCACTGCCTCTACTGTCCTCTAATTCACACCATCAATCACTCTTCCATCCACCCACTATCCATCACATACAAACACTACTGCCTTCATATCGCAAACTGCTGCTACCAGCAGCAAACACCCAAATCCGCATATAGATAACAGTAAATTTTGGCTAATTGTCACATATATATGAATTTTAGGTAGTTTCAAAGATTTCAAAGTAAAAACAAAGGATTTATCACTATGCATGTTTACATCTCTGATCATGTGCACGTTATCGATATCACACAACAAGGCATCAACACCCTCATCAGAAATATTAACATTACTACAACTAGTACCAATACTTACATCAATATTCAAACAACTTTCCAAGACTCTACAATCCATCAAAGTTTCCTGCACATTTATTTGTATCACTACATCACAATATACAAAATGGAGTAACTGAACAAGATTCCAAACCCTTATTTCCTCGACTGATACATTCAGAACCATTGTATTTACTGCCATATCTTCAATCCTATCCCATAAAACATGTATAGCCTCCTCGCCATGTAAAGTGATTACCAGTACACAATCGTACACACGGTCATGCATGTTGCCTGTACACAGTCGTACACACAGTCATGCATACGTAAATACAAGCATGCACGCACCTTTCACAATTTACATTCAAGACTTATCACATGCAAAATAGATATATCAAGTTTTAAGAATTTATAAGGGTGGTTTGCTCACCTGGATAGTTTGACAGAGATGAAAGAGAACCTGAAAAAGATTTCAAAATCTGGAAATTGAGGCTTGATCAAATTTGCTTTATCCTAACCGTTGTTTGCTTTGAATTGCTTTGCATTATTTGATTTTCTCTTTGCTTGGGTTCTACTTTGTTTTAATTTGTTTCAGACTTTTTGAATCAGGTAGATGCTGTTTGTTTTTGAACTGGAATATTCTTTCCAGATTTATGAAGTTGAACTGCCTCTGAATGAAATCTTCGAGTTGCGCATGAACCAGGTTGAACATTGAAGTCTGAAAACTGGAATGCTTTGCCCTTTTGATTTTATTTTCTTCTCAGGTGAAAGACTTTTTAGCTTGCAAAACAATGTAGTGTAATTAATGAAATCTTTGTACTGTAGTGATAATAAACAATGCAGTGTACTAAGTATGATATTCCGGCACGGCAGCATTCTGTTTGCAAAACAATGAGCGTAATTATAAGTTTGATAATTTTATATGTATGGTATATGTGCAATATGTTTATAGTGCTTGTGTACCAATATTTTGATATTCTGGCATATTTTGATATATATTGATATTCTGGTATGTATACTGAGATATGCGTGTAACGCAGTAGTGAGTTACGGAGCAGGAGCAAACATTATGTGCAACGGGTGTTAACCGTGGCTTTATGTGTGACGTTGGTCATAAAGCAACGGTTTTTAACCGTTGTTTACTTGGCATAACGCAATGGTTTATGTCCGTTGATATTTTGCCCATTAAGCAACGGTTTGTAACCGTTGCTTAATGTACAGTAAGCAACGGTTTACACCCGTTGCCTATTGAAAATAAAACAACGGTTAAGACCCGTTGCTTTATGACCAACGTTTGTCTCTGTTTGCAACGGTTTTTAATCGTTATCTTTGTTCAAGTTTGCAACGGTTACTACCCGTTGCATTTCCTTCATTTGTAACGGTTTTTACCCGTTGCCTTTTGGACATAAAGCAACGGTTTTTTGCCGTCGCGTAATTCAACCACTCCTCTTTTGAAGACGGTTTTTACCCGTTGCTTTTTTCCTTAACAACGGGTTTTACCCGTTGTTAATAGCTTATAATGGTGTAGTGACGCTATTTTAAAGTAAGTTTTTTTTACTATGGACATTATTATAATAGCGAAGTATTACTACATAGTAAATATTTTGACGGATCATTAGGAGATAGAAATCCCGAACATTTCTTAAGTTATTGCACTCACGTTGACACTGGATAGGAGATGTCAAATCCCGTAAACATCTCTGACGTCGTCCCACTCATATTATTTACCGTTGATTTAACTTACATAAGATCTTTAAGTTCTGACTCGAGTGTTTTGTCTTTTCAATTCGCTCGGGTCAGCCTGAGCATTTTAGGATTTGAAAACTTAATCTCTAGAAGACGAAGACGAAGATTGTGTTACTATTATCTATTACATTATTCCACTGCATTCATACTATTCCGCTGTATTATTTGCTTATTCTCTGGTATTTGTAACTCTGATATGTGTTGTATAAGTTTAATCAAATATTTTCGTAAAACAGCTTCATGAACTATGATTGGTGCAAACAAAGTATATTTTGGGGGTTGCCTTATTGGAAACATCTTCTGCTTCATCATAATATTGATTTGATGCACAATGAGAAAAATGTATTTGGTAATGTTTTTAATATAGTTTGAATGTCAAGGGGGAGACTAAGGACGATTTGAAACCAGGATGCGATATACAAGAATTATGCAAACGTCCTGAGCTTCAAATGAAGCCAAATGATAGTAAAATACCCAAAGCATGTTACGAGTTAGATAATAATCAAGTTAAAGTTTTGTTAAAATGGGTGGATGGATTTAGATTTCCTGATGGGATTTCAACATATCTTCATTGATGTGTTGAATTTAAAAAGGGTAGATTGAGCGGAATGAAAAGCCACGTTTGTCACATAATGATGGAAAATTTATTACCTGTTCTATTCAAAGAACTATTGTCGTTAAAATTTTGGAAAGTAATAACGGAGCTTAGTCTGTTTTACAAAGAGCTTTGTTTGATTACTTTAAAAGTAAAGTGCAACGTTTACGTAAACTTGAAGAAGATTTTCCTACATTGCTCTGAAAATTGGAGAAAATATTTCCGCTGGGTTTTCTTAATGTAATGGAACATCTACTTATTCATCTCACATCTGAAGCACGACTTCGAGGTCCTATGCAATATGGATGGATGTATCCATTTTAGAGGTATGTAATATATTACCTATTAATTTAATTACATTCGAAAGTTAAAGTTACTGTAAATTAATTTTGCATGGATACTTGAATCATCTAAAGAAAAATGTGAGGCAAAAATTACAGGTTGAAGGTTTAATATGTAAAACTTACATCGAAGAAGAAGTTTTGTTCTTTTTCTCTCACTATTTAAGTGATCATGTGAACATATCATTTGAAATTGTTTCTCGTAATGATGAAGGCGACAAAAAAGAGTCCTCTCAAACAATGTTACCAATTTTTAGACAACATGGTCGACCTTCTAGGAAATGTGTAGAAGTATGGCTAGACCATAGGGACCTTCATGCAGCACACACTTATATTCTAAATTGTGCTGAGGTTGCACCATTTGTTAACTAATATGGAATAATAATTTATGATATATTCGTTTCTATAATGCATGCGTGTGTAGAATTTAATGCAATATTTTACTTATATATGCAGTGTTTTTGAAAGTGAACATCCGCACGGAGATCTCAGTAAAGAATTTTCTAATTTGTTTTCAAATTAAGTTTATGAACCGAGAAATTTTGTGGTTGATGAAGGTTTGAAACATCTTGCGTTGGGACGAAAAAGAAATGTCAAAACATATCCAATATATTTCACCAATAGATATAAATTTATCACCAAAGAATACGGTGCAAAAAAAAACTAATAATGCAGGTGTAATTATTAAAGGCAGTGATGATCCAAAAAAATCGTATAAATGATTTTTATGGTGTTTTAACACAAATTTTGCAGCTGACATATTTCTCACGACCCGCGAGGTGATGTTTCTATTTAGATGCAATTGGTTTAGTAATGTTCCAAGTTCTGGAATTAATGTGCATAAGAATTATAATCTTATTGAAATAAAGCACACATCGCATTATCACAAATACGATCCTCTTGTACTAGCCAAACAAGCATTGCAAGTTTATTATACTCCTTATCCGTTTCTAAAAAGAGATAAAGCAGATTGGTCTATAGTTTTTAAAACAAATGCAAGATTTTCGTTTGATGGGAAGAATATTTTAGATGAACAAGTTTATCAGGTAGATCTTGAGAAAAGAAATGAAATAATAATTACAGAAGATCTTACTGATTTTGGACCTCTGAACGATGAATCAAACGTTTTGGTAGAAGAATTCGAAAGCATGAAGGAAAATAATGTAGAATATGAGACCGAATTTGAATCAGAAGACAATGAGAATTGATGTAAATGATGAGATTTATTTTTTAGTTATGTAATTATGC
Source organism: Allium cepa (assembly GCA_030765085.1). Taxonomy (NCBI): domain Eukaryota; kingdom Viridiplantae; phylum Streptophyta; class Magnoliopsida; order Asparagales; family Amaryllidaceae; genus Allium; species Allium cepa. The sequence goes on from CM060931.1 coordinate 224,795,805, forward strand.
AATTAATGTAATTAATGAGAATATGCACTGATGTAATATGGAATTTATGTAATTATGTTAAATTCTTAGTGTATTACAAAATTGATGAGATTTTTTTGCTAGTTGTGTAATTTATGTCATTTATGAAACCGAACATTCTTATTATCATTTACATTTTTTATGACATTATCATTTCTGTCATTTATTTAGCAATTTATGTTAAAAATGCAATGTATTCTACTTATCGTCGAAATATGGGACCCAATATGAATCAGGCATACTTTGCACTTTGTGTACTTTATATCATTTGTCATTTAATTATAAAATATATTTCATTATCATGTCATCGTTCTATTTTAAAAAGATGTGTCTGTGACAAGTATCATATCGTCCAGAAGCAGGAGTTCCTCCAATTCTTCAGGAGGCGATGATAGCGGTCCATCGTAACCGCCACAACGACCTGTTGTGACTTTAGTACCTAGGGCGGAAGGGTAAGTATTAATTTTTTTTTCAGCATCTTAAATATTTTTTGAACGATATACTAATCTGTATCATATTTAACACGGATAGTTTAAGCTACAGCCATGAGCTATAGTTCTATTAGTTTCGAGAGAGGCATACAAGAGTAGGATGTCGATTTATTAGCCGAAGTGGAATAACATCCCTCCCCACATCCTAGAGTGTATTTTGCAGGATTTCGTTATAAGTATAATCTTCTATTTTCCATTCCTAATTTGTTTTTGTCGCTTATTTATTGTTCACATTTTATTGTTCAATTTTTGGTAGTTTGTTTATCATGAAACACAGGTCGTTGTGGACATACAATCAGATGACCTATAGTTGGTACGACAATACTGGATGTAGAAGACGAGGAAGAACTATAGGGATTCCAGGTCGACGGTGAAGCATAAAGAGCAGAAAACAAACTGGATGGGGATGAGTGCATGTAAAGGGTGGCTGGCACATTGGGATGGTAACGAGGCGAAGGTAAGTGTACTAAACTTTTATTAATTATTTGATTGATACGTAAATATCAAAAATATTTGGTAAGTAAATAATGTATTATATTTAAATGTACACGCAGAGTCGGAAATAATCTCTGCAAATAGGAACAAAAATCCCACCACTCATCGAGGAGGGTCAAAGTCGTTCTAGCAGTATCGGCAGGAGTTGGTAAATTTATTAAATGTGAACTATAAATAGTTATTGTGTTATATAATTTTGAATATACAATAACAATACATAATAATCAATTTCAGGAAGTTAAGGCACAAGGTCTTGTGTCGTATATGGATGTGTTGACCAGTACACATGCCTTCGAGCAGGTAAATCTGGACGGAACGGTTTCATAAACATGGCACAGCGATAAATCGAGAAAAAGCCATGTAAGCATATTTTAGTTTATGTACTATTAGTAATTGTTTTAATCGTTAAATTATATTGAATTAAGACATCATGATATTAATTTTAACTACATTTTTATTTGTTCATGCATGCAGGATTTGTGGAAACATGCTAGAAACTCCAGGAGGATACCGGTGGAGAGCAGCTCACGACGGATGAGGATGACGTTATTTTTGAGTCAGTCATGGATCCACCGTCATGGAATAGGCACTATGACTTTGGCAATCAAGTGGTAATGATTAATATATTAAGATATAATAATTTTATAATCTTGTAGTTCTAAAGAACTTCACATACTTTAGTTTCAATAATAAGTTTATAGATATAACAATCAAAACATTATGTTTTACTTTGATAATAAGATTACAGACTAAAATAAATAAGTGTTATAGGACAGTAGACAGAGACGAACCAGCCAAACAGCCAAAGCTGATGTAACGACCCAGAATTTTGGTTATTTGAAATTGAAATATTTAATTGATTTTAAATATTTAAAAGTTAATTTTTAACTTGAATTACAAATATAATGATTTATTTGATGATTTAATTATTGAATTTAATAATCGAAAATTGTTTAAAATATTGAATCTTGAGTTTTAAGCTTGTTAAAAATAATTTAAAGGCTTATAAAAATTATATTTATATTAATGAAGATAATAAAACTTTTTAAATTGAATTTAAATGGGATTTGTTCGGTTTTAAAAATATATTGTTTGAATTAACGTATGAAAATAGCATTTCGAGGCACGGTATCGGAATTCGATGAAAACAGTTCCATTGGATCCGTAATACTGTACTATTATCGGATTACAAGTTTCGTGATATTTGGAGTTATTGTTTGGTCGCACGATATATAAATACGTTGAATTTATATCGAAAATTCAATATAATAAGTGGTTCCAAAAAGCTATCTTTTCCATGATCAAATTAGGAATCAAAACCTTTTCCATCGTGTTTGAAATATGGATATAACATTATAAACACCTAGCGGCATGACTCGGTAAGGGTTCGAAATTTTGAGTTGCGTAAACGAGACTATTTTGAAATTTAAAAAAATTACACTTATATTTATATCGATTGAATATATTCACATCAAAACTTTTTCCTTCCTTTCAAAACACTATAGCTATATTCAAACATGCTACCTCCTTTTCCAAAACTCATATCCCCTCCCTCTTTTAAACACACAAGCGAACACATGAAAAAAAATATGCCAGTTCAAAACAAAAAAGAAATCATGCCGAATTGAATGCTCTACAAAAAATGTAAGACTTCCTCTAAAAGTCCTAATTCGACTCGTGCTTCAATTTACTATAGATATTATGGTGTGTGATCATGATTAGAGGGGATCAACAGTACTGTCGCATGTGAGAATGAGCTAGGCTTCGAATTTGGGGAAGCATAGGCGACGTGAGGATGCGACAACGGTAGCGGTGGGTTTCTAGAAGCTAGGCGCGTCTCCCCTTAAATTATCATCATCTCTGATCAATTTTTGGCATATGCGACTATCACGCTCGTTTTTCCTTGTCGTGAATTGAAGGAGAGTTGTAGTTTTGTCAAGGTGATGTTGGCTGAGTCGAGTTCGAGGCGACAAGGGGATTGGCATCGATTCAGGTAGGCAGCGCTTTGTGTGGTGTATTAGTGCACGCGTGCGCAAATTTAGAGCTATAGGAAATTGGTTTAGGGAAGATGATGGTGCTAGGCCAGGTCCGTATTCCAATGGGTATAGGCTGTGTAATAAAAATAAAATAGAAAGAAAGAAAAGAAGAAAGAAAAAAAAGGGAAGAAAAAAAAAACTGCAGGCTACAGGAGTTTTTGGGAAGAAGCTTTTTCTTGGCGGGCTGGGTTTGCATTGGTAATAGGCTATCATTTTTTCACACACACACACATATATATTAGTTATATAAATTACTGTTAAAATAAAATCAAAAAATTGTAAATTCCGTATTTAATTCGTTTTAAATCGAAATCCAACGCGGTCAATCATGTTGGGTCTGTAATAGGAAATTCTTTGCTATGGAGTCAACTTGGTTGAGACTACAGGTTGCAAAATTTTAAGTAAAATTCAAACGCACTCAAATTAAATCAGAACTGGAACGTGAAAACTATAATAAAAATCATGATGAGTTAATCTCATTCAGTTTTGAATTTATGGTTAATTTTAAATAGTTAAAATTAATTTTTGATTGATTGGCTGAATTGATATACAGTTATTAGTTGAATGTGATATTATATATATAGTGGTATATATATGTATATACTGGTGGTTGGATTGATATTCCTGCATATTTATAGCGGATGAGACCCTATGCGCCCCGCATAATAGCGGATGATCATATATACCGCGATATCCCCCTCGAAGTGGGATTGGTATTTTTATATTGTATCAACATCAATGGATGCAGGGAAAAAGGTTGGAGAGATTCAATCGGAATCCTAAAAAATGTTGAATTAAATTTCATATATATTGATATATAGTCCGTTTGAATAATCTGTTGTAGATTATAGTATGATTTAAATTTATTGGATGCTAGGGTGGTTTTGTCCTGGATTTTGGTATTTTTAAATACCAATAATAAATGTTTTAAATTTGGAAAGAAAATAAAAAGGGAAAATTGGATAAATATATTTATAATGAAATTTGGATTAATAAAAAGAAATTAATTTGGGTAAAATAAATTGTTTGATTTTAAATTTGTACTTAATAATTTCAGAATATGGAAAATAGAGATTTTGGAATAATGTAAATAAAAGGATTTTAAATAATAAAACTTAAGCGATATTTTTTAAAGTGTAAAAGGATTTTAAAAATCGAGATTTAAAATAGTTTGGGATAATAAAAAGGAAATTTGAAAATAAATTACAAAATTGTTATACTGGATCTTAAATAAGATTTTAAATTATGAAATGCAAGTGGAATCGGAATTTTGTTGGTTTTGGAATATAGTTGGGTTATTTGAGAATTGATTTGAAAATGGAATTCAATTTAAAAATCGATTATAATCGATTGAGTATTCTAAAACCGTTATAAACGAGAAATGAGACTATATGATTTATAAACAATGTTTATAAATAAAGTGAAATGATTACCAGTCAATAAATTGAAGATATAAATTCACGGTGAGGATGTATAATGAGATGGGTAAATCGGTTTAAAGTAAAAATGATAAATTTACTTTTAGAAATGTGAAAAGGGATTTTACGAAATTGGGACATAAATCAGTTAGTGATAAATCGAGAGAGATTTACAATTGAGAGACTGGTTATATTGGAATTGGAAAATATATTTTTATCAAGAAGTTGAGTTGTTTGTGCAAGGAGGATTTTTAATTATTAAACTAGGTTATTTAAAAATGTCTTAATATAAAAATATTCCAGAAAATTAGTTATTTAAATATTTGAAATTGCCAAAATGGTTTGCAAGTTTATAAATAAGTCTTGTAAATCGTTTAGAATTTATTACTAAATCAGAATTAATTATTGTTTCAAAGTTATGTAATTATTTTAAATTGTTTAAAGTATATTTAATTATTAATTAAGCTAGTTATAATGAGTTTATATTAAGTTAATTATTATTAGAATTAACTAGTATTATTATTTAAACGATAAATTATTCAATATTAATATCATTTATATAATAACTTTTATTTAAAGAGTATTTGCCTAAGTTAAACTTGGAAATTTATATAGAAATTTTATAAGTGTTATTTTTGAGAAAATTATTTAACAAAGTTTTCGAAAAGTGATGGTATACTTTAATGGCGAAATCGGAGGCAGATATTGCCTACAGTTAAGTTTTGAATTTCTTTGGGATAAAGACGTAACTATTGAGTTGTGAATCAATGGTCGATACCGCAGTGGTGCTTTCCGTACTTATTTTAAAAAGTTTTTAAATATTTTTGAAAAGAATGGTCAGTGAAAGTAATTAGGACAAATATATACATTTTTATAAAGAGATTTAATTTATTAAAATTAAATTAAACAGGACTTAGTGTTTATAGTGGAAACGGAACTATGTGGTTGAATGATTGTTTATTTGATGGTAAAATAATCTACTACCAAATCTGGACCCAAAATATAACTTTGGGAATATCTAAAAGAAACACAAGAATTATGTGGTACAGTTACCATTCGAAGTACCATACTGTACGTGTAAACTCGTTTGCTTCTTCTAGGACGATCATAAGGAAATCCATCCACTAACGGTTAGGAGGCGATCTCTGATCTTATTTTCCTCTGTTTATTTCCTAAAGAACTAGGGTTAATTTTATCTAAAATATCGAATGTTTTTTCGAAGAGATCGGGACCGGATAAGTTATCCGAAAACCACTTTGATCCAATGAGTACGTTTTCGAAATGAAGACAAGAGCATGGAATGAAAAATGCAGCAGTAAAGTGCAAGGGATAATCGTTGCTAATCCTGAGGATGATTCCAAAATGAATGTGGTATGAATATTGCCTTCGGTTTCTTTCAAGCCTAGAATGGACTTGTATGGATGAATGCTATCGGTACATTGCCATTGGAGGAAAATGAACATTCCAAGTATAAATTCCTTTTAAAAAGGTAATCGTAATCTCAAGCATCATCAACCGAAAATGACTGAAAATCAGGGAAGATGCAGCAAGGCAAAGTGGGTCGCACCCAATTAGTGTATGTTTATCACCTTTCTAGATACCCTCAAGTACTATTACTATGGTACATCGAAAGAACTCGGAAAGGGTGGGAACATCCAGGGTGATAGCATATTCGGCCTATCAAGGTAAGGGGTAATCCAGTATTTTGTTGTAAGGGATCCCGACGTGGTTCTCGGTACATTTTTCTAGATGTGTACTATGATAAGTGGTACCTCAGTGCCCAGTCATTCGTATGGGATCCATTCTCCAATACGTGCCTTCATGGTTTTGGTTGTAGAACCTATTATGCTAGAATTTAATTAATGTGACATTTCAGCTATCTGAATAAGTACTTATACTTAGACACTATTATAATATCAGATGATTTTGATATAATGTTTTGGTTATCCTTTGTTTTTCAAAGGATTTTGATGACTTTAATAATTCAAATTGGGTGTGTTTTATCGCGCTGGTTTTCTTGGCTAACTCATGTGTTAATTATATATAATGCTCGGGTTAAACCGAGTATTACAGATACAGGATAGAATACTATGGAGCTCAAGGACGAGCTGAATGACGAAGAAGTATCATACGCATTTGATTTTATTCCGCTGTGTATTGTCGGTTGTATATTCAGCACTTGTAAGGACAAGTTATTATAACTGCTCGATACTATGCTATGGATATGTTGTACTCTGATAATGTAATGTATAAGAAAAGTTTTATAGTTCTTTTTGTATAGAGACATGTTGGTATATATTATATATTGTTTCGCTGCGATTGTGAGATTCTGTGTTGTTGTTTCTATTTTTCTCATTCTACCTCTTTCTTCTTATCCCTAGCGATCTGGTATTTCCGACACCCGATTTCTCGGCATGTAATATGATTGACGTATTGATGTCGATTTTCAAGCATCGAAAATCCAAGTCTTGATACTTGGTATCGGAGCTAAAGGTTAAACGAGAACCTTGGCTCTGATGGGTAACTCATTAGAGTTAGGGTCGGCAGCACCCTAGAATTAGTTTGTGTGTATTAATATATATGAGCGCGTATATGTTAGTGAATAATTTTTTTTTATTGTGTTAGTTGATTTGTCGAGTGGTTTATGGGTTTTAGTCAATACGAGTAATTAACGTTATTGATAGAGATTTCTAAACACTTGAGCAGAATAAGTCGACACAGTATTGTTTGAAATGGGGTAGACGAAATAATTTTACCCAGATTATTTTTATATATAAAGAAATAATTTTTCAGAAATTATTATAGTTATATATGGTGTTCTTGGTTGCTAGGAAATGATAATATTAAACTACTATCATTTATTGTGTGGAGATTGAATAAAATGGATATTATAATCAAAAGGTAAGAAATAATTTTATATAATCAAAATGGGATTATATAACTAGATGATTATAAATGTGATTTACGATTTGAAATGAAATGAAATTCCAGAGTATATTAAATATGATTTGTATAAAGGATTTAAAAGCTGGAAATTTAGGAATTTAAATTCCATTAGATTTGAAAATGATTTTCGAAGTCTTGGAAAATAATGGTGATGTTATTTGGAAAAAATTTGGAAAAAAATATTTAAAATGGTTTATAAAAAAATAAAACACTGAACTCAAATCGGTCGTTGGAAAATAATTTCGATGATGATCGCGACAACATTAGTGTTCATTTTCGATTTTTCGAGTAATGGATTGCTGCCGTAATAATTTGCTATTGGGGTAATGTTTTGATAAAAAGTTTTTGATTTTAAGAAGCTTAAAATTTTTGGATTTGATATATATAAGTGTGGTATATATATAATTTCAAAAAAAATTATTTGAAATACTTAGACCAAAATGCTTAAACTCTGGGATTTTGATTTCTATGTTTAATTAGAAATATGATGAAATAAATTCGAACTTATAAAATCTGGAAAGCAAAATTTAAATGAATCTTACATTAGCGCAAGTCAAAATAGAGGGGATAAAATTTTATGTGAAAATGGGGGATAATGTTTAACTTAAGAAAAGTTAAATGAAAGTGGGCATGATAATAGAATAAATTAGTAAAGTAAACTAATTAAATGAAGTGAATTAGAAAAAAATAGAGAATGGAATATAAATAAGTTTGATAACTTATAAAATTTGAAATTTGATGTTGGAAGGGAATAAAACTTAAGTATAAAGTGAATTTGAGAATATAACCTAAGTAGGCTGATTCAAATAACTATTGTAAATAGAATTTATTAGGATTGAAAATAAATTGGCGGATTAACTAACTAATTTAATTTGTTAGTTAAAAAGAATTGAAATTGGAAAATTGAAATTGAAATTGATTTGTAAATGGGGCAATTATTGGAAATTGAATTTTGCTCAGATTAAATGAACTAATGAAGTGAACTAATTAAATTAAATTGGTTAATTGAATATGGTTGATAAAATTCAATATTTTAGGTTTGGAGATAAATTGAGTTATGTGGAATTAAAAAATTAAATTTGAATATAAATGGATACAAACTTAAGTTGTGAAGTGGTAATAAACAAAAGAACATTTGCATAAAATGTTTATAAATTTAAGAAAATTTATGGATTAGTTCAGAAATGAAATAAGAATTTGATGGGATAAATTCTCAAGTGGAATTAATATGGAAGGGGATATACTAAGTAAATCAGTGAATGTGAAGTTTAAATGGTTATGGTAATTGTGAATAATAGATTTCTAAATGAGGTAATTGTAAATAAAAAGAATTTGATATAGCTAATAACCAGTTGGAATTGAATACATAAGGTGTACGTACATTGTTTTTTTTCGCATAACGATTTGATCTAGATTCGAGCATAAAATTTCGTGATAATTTATATCGATTTGAATTATGTTTTTTCACTCGATTCCCGACGACGAACCCTAGATATGGATTTTTGATTAATTCTGAAATTCTCCATCATAGTATGTAGCTATACAAGGAGAATGACGGTTTTTAATCATGAAAGCATATCGAAGTCCGCACTAGGGAGCCGTGTGAACCATACAGTTCCGAAGTGAAATTGTGTGATCGATTGAGCGATCAGATTTGATATTTCGTACGGATGATATATGCACTTGGTGCGGGTTTTCGGCGAAATAAATACTGGAAATCGAAAATGCTGAATAAAATGATTTTGAATTACACGATTGGATATTATTAATAAGTAAGATGCAGGTAATCAAAAGCAAAAGCTAAGTTGAGGTCTTCGATTTCAAAAGTAAAATTTGATTGCCCGACAAAAAGATGGGTGTTTAAATTGTGTTTAAAATTGATGATTTTACGATTGAGCCAATTGGTTGTGGTTTTCTTTTGATGATTTGGGCCCGTAAAGGCGATTTATAGTTGTTCCGATCTAGATGAGCAAAGGAGATGCTGGCAAAAGAGTTAGAAAATTTTGAAGAAATTTTTGATAACTAAAATGTGATTTTGGATTATAACTTGAAATGGTTGAGTAAATAATATTATTTGGAAACATGTGGATGAAGTTGGAAATTAGTAAGAGTGAAAATGTGGTTTCAATAAATTGGTTTTGGAAAATTGATTAAACTGACTGGGTTTGAAATAATTAATGGGTTTTGGACCATTCTACTTATTTAGCAATTTCGAGGACGAAATTCTTTTAAGGGGGAGGAATGTAACGACCTGGAATTTTGGTTATTTGAAATTGAAATATTTAATTGATTTTAAATATTAAAAAGTTAATTTTTAACTTGAATTTCAAATGTAACGATTTAGTTGACAATTTGATTATTGAATTTAATAATTTAAAATTGGTTAAAATATTGAATCTTGAGTTTTAAGCTTGTTAAAAATTTAAAGGCTTATAAAAATTATATTTACAATAATGAAGATAATAAAACCTTTTAAATTGAATTTAAAGGTGATTTGTTCAGTTTTTAAAATATATCATTTGAATTAACGTATGAAAATAGCCTTCCGAGGCACAGCCTCGCAATTCGACGAAACCATTTCCATTGGATCCGTAATGCTATGCTATTATCGAAGGTCAAGTTTTGTAGTGATTGGAGTTTTTGTTTGGTCATATGGGATATAAACGCGTTGAATTTATATTGAACTTCAATATAATATGTGGGTCCAAAAAGCTATCTCCTCCATAAGGTCGAGTTAGGACTCGAAACCTTTTCCATTGCATTTGGAATAGGGGTATAACAATATAAACGCCTAGCAGCATCGATGGGGGTTTGAAATTTTGAGTTGCATAAACGAGATGATTTGGAAATTTAATATATACATACATACATATATATATATATATATATATATATATATATATATTGACCATATTGACATCAAAACTTTTTCCTTCCTTTTAGAAACACTCTAGCCATATTCAAACATGCTACCTCCTTTTCAAAAACTCACGTCCTCTCCCTCTTTTAAACACACAGCCGAACCAATGATACACACACACACACCAATTCAAAACAAAAAAAGAAATGGATGACCTATGTCCATCCACCTTTGCACCATTACTTCCAAGCTATGGATGACCCTTATGAGCCCAAGACCTGATCCTAACCCACTCCTTAGACATGTATTTCAGATCTATAGCTGAAACATAGGCGGTAGAAAGCAAGTGCAAAAACTTTGGCTTTGTTTTATGCATTTAATTCTAACATTGTTTTATTGAATTTGGGTTTGAAAACCTATGTTATTTGTTTGTTTTGTTTGAATGTTTGCAAGGCTATTAGCCTTGTCTCTCCCACACTCATATCATCATGATGGCTGAGAAAACGAACCTCTTAGTCGAGCTTTTGATAGGTTGTAGCAAGGTCAAGTTATCTTGTCTTTGTTGCCTTTCAATTTCCAATTATTTCTATATTGTTTTGGTTGAATATTCATAAGTTATATTGTCTTGTTTTGGGGTTGTTTACTAGATGATATCTTGGCTATTTCTCTCCACTCAAAATCAAAGGTCGTGCCTTCTGGATCCGTTGTGTCATTCAAATTAATATCTCCAGCATAAAAATGTGAGTATTTCTCACCAGACATTATGTGCTTATAAAAGTAGTAAATTAACACCCTGTGAATCTGTAGAACTATATTAACATGTTATAACTGCTTATATTATTATCATATGATGTTCACACCTGTTATTACACCTGTTATATCATATGTTACTGTTATTTCATGCTATTCTGTATATTTTATCAGTTTATCACACTGCAAGTTCCCTGTAAATTAGAAATCACTATGGGTTGAAATGATACATACCCGAACGGACTTTAGAATAAGAGAAAATTGTTATGGGCTGAAATGATAGGCCCGAATGATTTTCAATTTATTTCATTTACTTGGGACTGCGGGTTTGAAATGATAAAACCCGGATTTTCTTTGTAAATTACGGGTTGAAATGATATATTACCCGTATCACTTTTCCTAGTGTAGAAAATTATATACAGACCCGTAGTTAATATATGTTTTCTAAAAAAATTAAAATTATTTTTGAAATGTAAATATTAAAACATTTTTATTTAAATCTAATTAAAAAGGATTTTTGTAAAATATTATTGATTCTCTGAATAATTGTAAGTAAAATGAATTAATGAAAAGTTAGAAAATTTTGAACGTAAGTTATTTGGAAAATTTGATTTAATTATAATTGGAAATTAAATTGAATATGAAATTATGATAAATTTATGATAATTTGAATTTAAATGAATTCAAGTGATTTTATATCATATTAATGATTTTTAATAAAGCTGAAATATGAAATGAATGAATACTTTAAGTTGAAATTTTGAAATACAACTAAATTGGAAATTAATGAAATTGACTTAAAAGTGAACTTTTAGTTAAGTAAATAAAAATAAAACTAAGTTATATTTGAGAATTTGAACTTAAGTGTTAAGTTGAAATTTAATGCAATGAATTTAAAATTGAACATTGTAATTTAATAAGTGAATTATTATTAAATCTTGATTTTTTAATGGAAATTTAACTTTATAAAATCATGAACTTGAGGAAAATTAAATGATGTTTATAAATGTGAAAATGTATGATTTTATGAGTTAAAAATGTTTTAAATAAAAAAATATAATTGGTTGAGAAATTATATTGAATATATGAAGTTAATTTACTGCATTTTTGAAATGCTATTAATTACAATGTAAATGATATTACAGCATTTGTAAATGCTGTAGTTGCTGATAATGAACTAAAAAGCTAAATTGAATTAAAAGCTATTATAGAAAATTTTTGTAAGTGCTATAATTTTTGAATTTAACTAAGTTTATTTGAAATTTAAGTAAACCCTATTACAACATTTTAAAATGTTGTCTTTTGTTAAATTGAACTGTTTTGAATGTATCTTTCCGTAGCGTTTTCTAAATGCCACGAAAAGTGAATTTTCACTGTTTTGATAAACTTAAGTGAATAAATGAACTTTGCAAGTTGAAAATTTTGAAAATTTAATAATTTAATTATTGAACATAATAACTTCATTTTAATGATTAAAAATGATTTTTGTTTGAATATAAACTATTTTGAAATGTGAATTTAAATGGTATTTTAAATTGAATAAAATGAATAATGATTTGAAATGAACGTGGTTTTGAAAAGAGATGATATTTTGATATATTAAAATGATTTGAAAATGGAGTTTTGAAAGATATGACATTTTGATATTAAAATAATTTGAAAGGAAGTGCTGAAAGATAAGATATTTTGAACGAAGTTTTGAAAGGTTATGATATTTTGATATATTAAAATGATTTGAAAGAAAGTTTTTAAAGGATATGATAATTTAAAATATTGAAATGGTTAGAAATGACTTGATATTTATTTTGATAAATATTTGAATTGAAAGATATGGTATGATGATATATTGAAATGGTTTGGAAATGATTTAATCTTTATTTTGATAAAGGTTTGGGTTGAAATGACATTTTATTTTTGAAGTATAAAATATTGTTTTAAAGTTATAACTACGGGTTATAATAACGATTGGTTGTTAAAGAGACCGGGATCGGATATTGTCTTATAGCCGGCCAATACCGAAAACCACTTTAACAACTGTGTACGCGGTGGAGATTCCAGAATGAAGTAGGATGGTGGCGACGTTCTCGAGGTATATTACGTGGACCCAACTCCCGTGAGTTGGCATAAATGAATAAAACAGGAGCTATACCGGGATACACAAAGGGTCGCACCCTTTCATCGAGCATGCTCCATCGAAACCTTTCTATTACTTTTGTGATTCGATATGTGGCGCCACTTTGATTCGGGGGTATTGTTCGAGGTGGACGGAAGCTGCTGGCTTGCCGTCACCACCGGTCCGGGAGTGCAAACGGTGTATCCACCATGGCATTGCCTCGCGTGTCGTGTCATCTCCTTATAGCGAGCCCACTACGATTTTGGTTTAAAGATCTGATCGCGTTAAGGTTCACCATTCCCTTAACGCTATTTTCTATATGATTTACTTTACCGGTTAGACACTACTGTATATAGCGCGATATACAACATAGTAAATAGTTTAACGGATTCTTAGAGGATGGGCGGTCCCAAGCATCTTCTAAGTTACTTGCACCGTTACTACAGTTCACTTGAGTTGGTTTACATTGTATAAGTATGTATGTCCTGACTCGAGTGTTTGTATTTTTATTTACGCTCGGGTCAGCCTGTGTTATTCACAGATTTGGATTCCGTTTTCTGGAGATTGGAATCGCTGGAGACATCTGCTTATCTAGTTTTATCTATTCCAGTTTTGTTGTTCTATTCAGCTTGTACTTGGTTGTCATCTTGAGACTTCTGTTGTACTTTATTTTCTTCTGTTGTATTTTATTTAACTCTGATATTTTTATGTAGTAGCTTCATGAACTACTATTTCTTCTACTTCCGCTGCATTATTATTACTCTGTGTCTATGATATGTGATTTTTATTTACTGTGTATTCTAAGATTTGCAGAATTTTTATTTACAACGCGGTATTTTGAGCAATTCAGTTCCGGCATGAGTGTCTGTCTACCTATACACTTAAAATGGATGCAAATGGTTGAAAATACCTGGTTGTTACAGTTGGTATCAAAGCTTTGGTAGCTCTAGGCAAAACTCAGCATATGGAGTGAATGTATTTACAGAATCACTTTCATTCGAGTTTGAATCTCTTCCTTTTTGACTCAATTCCTTTGAATTTTGCAACGTTCCCTACGGTTCCAAAATCCATTCGTATCCCTCACTATTCATCTTCTTTTGACTCCGGAGTATTCCATAACTCCGCTCCGGATGATCTTTTTGTTGAATATGCGCTTTGCGTTTATATGATTTTTGTTTGATGATAATAAACATATATACATTCATTTAAATGTATTTGGTAATGTACTATTTTGTTTTTCACAGATTAAATAAATATTTGTTGAATAAAATTAAATAACACAGAATATGAATTCAAACGAATATTTTATTCAAACTAATATTTATTACAATTTTGAATAGTACAATTTCATGCTCTCACTATACATATACAATTTTGAATACATCACGATTTTATATTTACATTAATAACCTCAGTACATATCACTCACACTCGTATTTTATCTTCAACTGCATTCCAGTTTGAATCCAGCATCTGAGCAATCTGCAAAAATATACACTAACGCAGTAAAATTGAAAAAGAAATATTTTTGCAATATAAAATAAAATATGATTTTTGAAAATATGATTTGCCCCAGTTATTTGGGTTGTTCGTCATCATTTAAATTTGAATTCATCATACACGAACAACTTGTGACATATACAGTGTATCACTGTATATGCCATAAGGCCGTGCACACCGATATACACTTGATTGATTTACAGGGACAGGTGAGCACAGGTCAAACCTAAATAAAAAGCCGGGTTCAACTCACGTGCAATAACATAAAAGTCACAACTCTCAGCACAAGGTCAAACCCGAGTTTTAAAACTGGATTCAACTCAAGTGCGAATCAAAAGTACACATGAATGCTATGTTCAAACATGACATAGCCTCAAACCAGCATCAAAGCAAATACAACTGCAATGCAAACAATGTAAACAGTGAAGAACATGGACTGCAACATTCAAGTGAATATAGAGAACAAGCTGCATGAATACAACAGGAAGCACTGCAACTCAAGGAGATAGTCGACCAACAGTATCAAGCTCATGTATGCAACAGGTTCAAGGCCAGAATGACCATAAGAGAATGCAAACAACCAACTACATGCAGGAGAACAAAGACCAAGTGCAGCATCAGTAAAGCCAAAGCATGATACAGATGAACAAAATGACCAAGTGCAACTGGAAACAACAATGAGTGCATGCTACAACAACAAAGACCACAGCTACTACACAACACAGACAACAAGTAATACAAATGCACATATATGTAGATCAATATCAAATGAAGACTCATGAACAACCTGAACCAAACCCAGTACATCTGAATCAAACCAAATGCACCAGTGCAACAACTCGAGATTTCAATAATAGGAATACTACAGTGCGAACAAATGCAAGCAACTTGAGCTTCACAAAGTGATGTGAATACAACTCGAATGAATGCAAGTTCATATGTACAGCAACCCAACAACAAAGACAACAGCCAGTCCAATGAACAAAGACCACAAGTACAATGCAACAATGTGCACAGATCAGATACAAACCAAGATACCAGAGAACAAGATTGCCACCAACACAATATGAATGAACTCGCAGCAGACACACATAAATGAGAAGATCACAAAGACTTGTCACTAACACAAATGAAAACCAAATGCACAATGTCACAGCAAACTGGCACCAACTAGAAGATCAACTCGAAGCGATTGACCACAAACAGCAATCGAGCTCGAAGTAGTGACAGTAAACAAGTCCAAGAATAACAATGCAGACGCAAATAATCAACGCAGTATAAAAATGAAAAAGTGTGTATCTTTAAAATGGTCATCACAAAATGAATCAAAGCCAAGACCGAAGCCAGCAGTAAAAATTCACGAAATCGTATTGTCAAAGTCAATCAAGTGTTCACCGTGATAGCCATGCAGATTGACCAAGTCACAAATCAAAACCGTGGGTGCCAAGCATCGAATATACGATTGTGAACAAGTCAGTGAAATCTCAAGCATCAATACCAGATCGAACGGCCAAAGACAAATTCAAATAAACAAATACAAACGCAAAAATAGGATTTCGAATCCTATATAAGCCCAATCATCATCGGCAATTTATTCATCGAATTCAAGCAAGCATAAAATCAGTAAAAGCAAAAGCATATAATTACATACCGAGCAAGGAAGGAATTCGATCAACGAAGCAGTCGCGGTGAGCAATGAGATAAGATCAATCAAAGCTACTCGCGCATTATCCACGTGATTGATCAAACAATCGGCAGCTTCACAAACCCTAATTTGGATCAAGGACGCAAGCCCTAATTCAAGCGCAAAGAGGAACGAAAGGGAGGCCGTGTTCTTTTTTTTACAGAAGAAAACAAAAAGGAACGGGCTAAAATAAAGAATAGGGCCGGCGTGTTTTAAAAGGGCTTTATTATATTTTAAATAGGGTTTAAGTGTTAATTATTTGTCTTTTAATTGTTGTTTTTATTTTTCAAATCAAAACTTTGTAAATCACCACCTAGGGTTTAGGTAGTGTTAGATTGTCTAGTTAGAATTAGTTCAGTGAGCAGGGTGTGCGAGTTTGCAAAGCTCTATAGGCGGGAGCAGAGTTTGCGAGTAAGCAAAGCTCTATAGTAGACGGGAGCAGAGTTTGCGAGTAAACGAAACCCTATAGGCGGGAGTAGGGTGTGCGAGTCTAGTAGAGTGTTTGTGAGCGGGAGCAAATGTTTGCGAGTCTAGTAGAGTGTTTGTGAGCGGGAGCAAATGTTTGCGAGTCTAGTAGAGTGTTTGTAAGCGTGATACTGTTTAATTCTAATAGAAATCTGGGAATGCAGCAGTAGGCAGGGGTTGCCGAAGCTGGGTAAATTTTGTGTGTGATTTACTTTTCAGGATATTTATTTCTTCAGTTTGTTTCTGTGTTTAATTCGAGAAAATTTGCTATAACCCTATTCACCCCCCCCCCTCTCTAGGGTTAATCTAGATCCTACAAGTGGTATCAGAGCCCGGTATTTTGTTTTTAACTCTAGAGTCATGAATTCACCAAATAATGCTTTTTCTAAGGGGCAATCTATTGCTAGGCCGCCCATGTTTAACGGGAACGATTATGCTTATTGGAAAGTTAGGATGGGTATCTATCTTAGTTTTGTTGATTATAGTGTTTGGGATATTATTGAAACTGGCTATAAACCTCCCACTATAATCGTTGGTGATACTGAGATTCCTAAACCTAAGGATAGGTGGGATGCTAACGATAAGAGATTGAAAACGACAAATGCTAAAGCCATGAATGCTTTGATATGTGCTCTAGATTAAAATGAATTTAATAGAATTTCTCATTGTACAACAGCACAAGAAATTTGGCACACTTTGGAGGTGACACACGAAGGAACTTCTCAAGTCAAGGAGTCTCGTCTAGCCCTATTCAGCAATGAATACGAAAACTTTGTGATGGACAAAGGCGAGAGCATAAAAGACATGTTTGGACGCTTTTCAACCTTGGTATACAACGCTAGAGCGCTTGGGAAAGTCTTCTCTGAGGTAGAGCTTGTGCGGAAGATACTACGAGTCTTACCAATGAACTTTGAGGCAAAAGTCACGGCAATACAAGAATCGAAAGATCTGAGTAAACTAAGCATGGAGGAGTTGATTGGCAACTTGATGACATATGAGCTTGAGCTAAAAGCAAAGGAAGAACGCAACAACTCCGAACCAAAGAAGAAGATGATTGCCTTAAAGAGCAAAGAAGAAAGCGATGTAGAAGAAGAAGATCCAATCGAAGAGCTTGCAATGGCTGTCAATAATCTTAGAAAATGGTCGAGATTCAAGCCACGCAAGAAGAAAACAAAGGGTAATAGATCAAAAGACTTTGACAATTCCGATAATGAATCAACATGCTTTAACTGCAAGAAGCCCGGACACTTCATACAAAAATGCCCACTTCTCAAAAACAACAAAGGAAAGAAAAAGAAAAAGAAGGCTTTTGCAGCAATTTGGGATGATGAAGAAGGAGAGGAAGTTTCGGATAGCATCTCAGAGGAGGCTAACTTGTGTCTTATGGCAAAATCAGATTCAGAAGCAAGCTCCGAGGAATCGAGTGAGGCAGGTGAGTATTCCTATAGAGATCTTGTTTTTATGTGTCTTGATCTTACTAAGATAGTGGATACTCTTGAATCTAAAATTGAAAAACTGAAATCTGATAGGAGAGAATTTGCTCATGAAAATTTTAGGTAAAAACTGAACTTGAAAATATTCAAAACCTAGAATGTAAAAAATGTAAGGTTTTAGATTCAGAATTATCAAAACTTAGGAATAACTTTGAGAGTCTTGAAAAAAAAAACTTGAATCTTAAGGAAACCATCGACACTAGGAAAAAGGATTTCATAAATAGATGCACCTCACTTGTAACTGAAAACACGTCACTAAAAAGCAAAGTCCAAAATCTTGAGAAATCTTTGAATAACTTTTCAAGATGCGAAAAATCTTTCAACATGCTATTGGGAAATCAAATTTTTGCTAACAATAGAAAAGGACTACGTTTTGGGAAATCACAAGATGATGATAATGCAAAAGGTAAAAGTGTCTTTGCTCGATCTGAAATAATTGGACATCATGTTGAAAATTATAGTCATAGGAACAAGAACACAAAATTTAATCACGTCAATTTAATGTGCAAAATTTGTAGAAAATTTGGACACAATCAAAATAATTGTTGGTATAGACCCAAACACGTGAAAACTATACCAATTTGGGTTCCGAAAGGCACAAATGTAAAATCTCTAAAAGTCAAACAAATTTGGGTGCCAAAAGGAACATATATAAATAGTTTTGGGTCTCCACAAACATATTTTTCATGTTCTGCCACTAATAACCATGGACCTATAAAACAAATAAGTCACAAGAATCTTTCATCGTGTAGGTGTGGTGGCAGGCTAAGGAACAACAACAGTGTTCTCTGGATTTTGGCTGTTCCAGAAACACAACGGGCGACAAAGCAAAGTTCCTTAGCCTAGTACAAAGGTGACAGAATCACAATGGGCAATCACGAAAAATTATCGTAAAGGTAAAACAGGTAAATTTGTTTCTGAACGATATATCAAATGTGATAATCTGCACCGTAATAATCAGCTAATAATGTGATGATGAAATGAATGATGTCTTTAATTCTGACTTATTCTTAATTGATATGATTTCTTTTGACTTGTTCTTATTTATGACCTTGATTTGTGCTTAAATAATGACCAATCAGATTTTCAACTTTGAACTAATCCATATAAATTTGTTCGGTCAAATGATGGTTACTCATGCTACACATAGATATATTTGATATTTTGGTCACTGCTTGTAAATTTGCACGATTTCATTTTTCATGTGAAAGTTGTTAAAAAAAAGGATTTTAAGAAATTGTTAAAACTTCAAGAAATTGTTTTTGAAATAATTATGATGTTGATTGACTATTGATTACACATGAATATAACTGTTTTTGAAACTGACAATATGATATTTGTTTGATTGTTAACACGGTCTCAATTCAAATCCAAGAAAATTTCATATAAAAATTGTTGAAAACAATCTTGAGATAATTTGTTGAAATTTCACAATCTGGTCTTTGACATCCAACGAGTGAATATTGAGTGAAATTTAAATTCAGATGCAGATTACACTGGTAATATAGTTGATAGAAAAATTACTAGTGGAACGTGATTAATTTTTGAAACATTCATTTGCTGCATCGTTTTTCAAAGAAAATATCTGCATATTTTTCACATGAAATAATTTTTCAAATAGCAGAATTGTTTTTTTCATATAAACCCCTTCGATAAAATTATTTTTGACCATATTTTCAGATTAGTCATTTTTATTTGATTTTAAATGACAAATTTTGACTAATCTAACTCCCTAATGATTATCGAAAAGATCAATAGTGATTGAAAAAGTGATGAGTGTCGATATTTGTCATACATTACTCAAGACAATATATTTAGAAAATTTTCTTTAGAATTTCATAACAAGAGTTATAAAAACTTTTTGTTGGGTAAAGGTTCCATGATCATTTCTTTTTCTACCATCTTTCTATCGACCATCACTCATCAAAATCATATATAGTATGTAAATTTGTGGTTGTTTACAAAGGAAATTATTCGTTCTTCAATTTATTATTATAAAGGAAATTATCTGTGCTTCAATTTATTATATTCTTCAATAAAAATAAATATCCAAAGTATTCACTCTCATTTAAAAGTCCTCACGGTTATGCATGGGTGAATTACTTGGATTTTTGATTATGTGCTTGCATGCTCATTTAAAAGTCCTCACGGTTATGCATGTATGGAACGCATATCAAAATTAATTGATTTAATAGACAAGTTGATTCTAATCCCATTTAAAAGTCCTCACGGTTATGCGTGGTTAGAAGATACTTGAATTCTTTTTTAAATAAAAATTGTGAATACTACTAATCTCAATTAAAAGTCCTAACGGTTATGCATGGTTAGTAGATATTCAAATTTCCTGAAATAAATATACCACAAATAGACAGAACTGTATGATTTTTTGATGATTTTATCTCCATCACTTCTGAAAGTGGAATATGCGTCTGACAAGGGTAATTATGATTTTTGTTTGAGTTTTATTGAAATTTGATATTTATATTCAATTGAGTTAAATGTTTGATTCATGTCTGTCACTTCATCCCTATTTTTATAACACTGTTATTCTTTTGCTGATAACAAAAGGGGAAGAGAAAAGTTAAGATTTTGTCAAATAGAATCAAGCAAAGGTCAAATAATTTTCCATTTGCATATAGGCTCATTTACACATTTTTATTTGTATGCATATATGTAGGGGGAGTATTATGTAGAGAGGGAGCATTCAAATAGGGGGAGCAAATTGAACGATCAAATACATTTAATACATTCAAAATCTTAAATATAAGTTTTTTATCATCAAAAGGGGGAGATTGTTGAATATGCGCTTTGCGCTTATATGATTTTTGTTTGATGATAATAAACATATATATATTCATTTAAATGTATTTGGTAATGTACTATTTTGTTTTTCACAGATTAAATAAATATTTGTTGAATAAAATTAAATAACATAGAATTTGAATTCAAACGATTATTTTATTCAAACTAATATTTATTACAATTTTGAATAGTACAATTTCATGCTCTCACTATACATATACAATTTTGAATACATCACGATTTTATATTTACATTAATAACCTCACTACATATCACTCACACTCGTATTTTATCTTCAACTGCATTCCAGTTTGAATCCACCATCCGAGTAATCTGCAAAAATATACACTAACGCGGTAAAATTGAAAAAGAAATATTTTTGCAATATAAAATAAAATATGATTTTTGAAAATATGATTTGCCTCAGTTATTTGGGTTGTTCGTCATCATTTAAATTTGAATTCATCATACACGAACAACTTGTGACATACACAGTGTATCACTGTATATGCCACAAGGCCATGCACACCGATATACACTTGATTGATTTACAGGGACAGGTGAGCACAGGTCAAACCCAAATAAAAAGCCGGGTTCAACTCACGTGCAATAACATAAAAGTCACAACTCTCAGCACAAGCTCAAACCCGAGTTTTAAAACTAGATTCAACTCAAGTGCGAATCAAAAGTACACATGAATGCTATGTTCAAACATGACACAGCCTCAAACCAGCATCAAAGCAAATACAACTGCAATGCAACAAATGTAAACAGTGAAGAATATGGACTGCAACATTCAAGTGAATATAGAGAACAAGCTGCATGAATACAACATAAAGCACTGCAACTCAAGGAGATAGTCGACCAACAGTATCAAGCTCATGTATGCAACAGGTTCAAGGCCAGAATGACCATAAGAGAATGCAAACAACCAACTACATGCAGGAGAACAAAGACCAAGTGCAGCATCAGTAAAGCCAAAGCATGATACAGATGAACAAAATGACCAAGTGCAACTGGAAACAACAATGAGTGCTTGCTACAACAACAAAGGCCACAGCTACTACACAACACAGACAACAAGTAATACAAATGCACATATATGTAGATCAATATCAAATGAAGACTCATGAACAACCTGAACCAAACCCAGTACATCTGACTCAAACCAAATGCACCAGTGCAACAACTCGAGATTTCAATAATAGGAATACTACAGTGCGAACAAATGCAAGCAACTTGAGCTTCAGAAAGTGATGTGAATACAACTCGAATGAATGCAAGTTCATATGTACAGCAACCCAACAACAAAGACAACAGCCAGTCCAATGAACAAAGACCACAAGTACAACGCGACAATGTGCACAAATCAGATACAAACCAAGATACCAGAGAACAAGATTGCCACCAACACAATATGAATGAACTCGCAGTAGACACACATAAATGAGAAGATCACAAAGACTTGTCACTAACACAAATGAAAACCAAATGCACAATGTCACAGCAAACTGGCACCAACTAGAAGATCAACTCGAAGCGATTGACCACAAACAGCAATCGAGCTCGAAGTAGTGACAGTAAACAAGTCCAAGAATAACAATGCAGACGCAAATAATCAACGCAGTATAAAAATGAAAAAGTGCGTATCTTTAAAATGGTCATCACAAAATGAATCAAAGCCAAGACCGAAGCCAGCAGTAAAAATTCACGAAATCGTATTGTCAAAGTCAATCAAGCGTTCACCGTGATAGCCAAGCAAATTGACCAAGTCACAAATCAAAACCGTGTGTGCCAAGCATCGAATATACGATTGTGAACAAGTCAGTGAAATCTCAAGCATCAATACCAGATCGAACGGCCAAAAACAAATTCAAATAAACAAATACGAACGCAAAAATAGGATTTCGAATCCTATATAAGCCCAATCATCATCGGCAATTTATTCATCGAATTCAAGCAAGCATAAAATCAGTAAAAGCAAAAGCATATAATTACATACCGAGCAAGGAAGGAATTCGATCAACGAAGCAGCAGCGGTGAGCAACGAGATAAGATCAATCAAAGCTACTCGCGCATTATCCACGTGATTGATCAAACAATCGGCAGCTTCACAAACCCTAATTTGGATCAAGGACGCAAGCCCTAATTCAAGCGCAAAGAGGAACGAAAGGGAGGCCGTGTTCTTTTTTTTACAGAAGAAAACAAAAGGGAACGGGCTAAAATAAAGAATAGGGCCGGCGTGTTTTAAAAGGGCTTTATTATATTTTAAATAGGGTTTAAGTGTTAATTATTTGTCTTTTAATTGTTGTTTTTATTTTTCAAATCAAAACTCTGTAAATCACCACTTAGGGTTTAGGTAGTGTCAGATTGTCTAATTAGGATTAGTTTAGGGAGCAGGGTGTGCGAGTTTGCAAAGCTCTATAGGTGGGAGCAGAGTTTGCGAGTAAGCAAAGCTCTATAGTAGGCGGGAGCAGAGTTTGCGAGTAAACGAAACTCTATAGGCGAGAGCAGGGTGTGCAAGTCTAGTAGAGTGTTTGTGAGTGGGAGCAAATGTTTGCGAGTCTAGTAGAGTGTTTGTGAGCGGGAGCAAATGTTTGCGAGTCCAGTAGAGTGTTTGTAAGCATGATACTGTTTAATTTTAATAGAAATTTGGGAATGCAGCAGTTGGCAGGGGTTGCCGAAGCTCGGTAAATTTTGTGTGTGATTTACTTTTCAGCATATTTATTTTTTCAGTTTGTTTCTATGTTTAATTCGAGAAAATTTGCTATAACCCTATTCACCCCTCCGCTCTAGGGTTAATCTAGATCCTACACTTTTTAGTGAGTCGGCGGTCACGCCAATTTCAAATTGAATTGTAAAAGGGCGAAACTCCTCTACAATTAGCATCGATTCACCAGAGATTTATATCTATCCATGGTTTAGATGCTAACATCTTTTGTTATCCCAAACTCTAACTCTTGAGATCGAATGTAGATTTACCCCGGAAAAAAAAAATCCACATTGATCTTATTCTTTAAGTCACGGTTGACCCGGTTAAGGTTGCCCGCGTTTTATTTAAGCTTATCCACCTCCCTACTTTGTTATTTAATCATCTTGCCTTTTGTTTCCAATCTATTCTTCCAAACATTTTGAATTGTACTTGTATATCTATGTTTTGTTTTATATATTGTGTTGTTGGGGTTGTTGATGTTGATTTGGGTTTCCGATCGATTCGTCTGATCAACGCTATTGATAGGATTTCTAAAACACATTGACCGAACAAACTAACACAATATTATTTTAAAAGTTGGTTAATGAAATAAATTTTGATATATAAGTAAATTTATGGAACTTAATAAACTGATTTAAAATTGATTATTTGAAATGATAATACTTAATTTATCATTTGTTGTTCTATAAATGAATTTATAGATAGTTGTTTATAAATTGATTTGGGAACTGAAATGAATTTAGAACAAGAAATCTGAGAATTTAATTTCCGATGGTTCCAAACCTTGTGTTTAAGTTTTAAAGTATATTATTTAAAGTTTTTTCGAATAAGAATATGTTTCCAAAGAATTTTAAAGTTCAAAAATTAGTGCTCTTCTCTTTGTCGCTGGAAAACAATTTCAGTGATGACTGCTGCATCATCGACATTCATTTTCAAGTTTCGAAGTGAAGAGACCGCTCTGTAGATTTACTACAGCTTTGTTTTGGTAAATCAAAATGATTTGAATTGAATTTCTAAAATATGACTTGATTTATAATATATATAGACATACGATTTAAATTTGATTCGATAAATTATGTACATACATTTATTTATCTCTAAATGGGTTGAAGAAATCAGAAATTTAATTCTTAAATTTTATTTTAAAGAATAATTTCAATTATAAAAAGAAAATAAAATTTTTGGATGAATATTCAAGCATGAGATTTAATTGTATAATACAATTGCATTCAAATATAACTTACCTTAATTTCAGAAGTTAACAATGTAATTGGATAATAGACAATATAAAAAGATTTTTTTTTAATAAAATTTGAGTGGTTATAATAAATGTTATACACTTAAATTTTAATTATAAAATGATTAACAGAGGTAAATATAATAAAGGATAATTGAATAACTTACAATAAAATAATGTTAAAAGAACTAAGAATAAATCAAAGCGGTTATAATAAGTGTAAGTATATTTAACATAAGTGATGAATATATTGAGAGGAATTATTTTAATTTTAATTAGGAATAAAGAAGAATAAAAATTATTAAGTACATTGTGAGTGTAATAAATGATTATTTTTCAAACCCATGGTTTTAAAAAATTGTTAATTTAAGATGACTGGATAATAAAATAATGAAATTTGAGATAGTTAACGATTTACTCAACTTAAAAAAAAATTAAGTCGAAATTTCCATGCTTTCAAATTTATTTCCTTATTATTTTTTTCAAATTATCTTTTGTTGTCCTTATTATTCTTATCTTCCTATAGACTGGTATAGGCATCTTTCTATAATCTTTCTGTTTAGAAATCTTTCTATAATCTTTGATAAATCTGCACCTTGTTAAACTTACCTATCACAATAGTTATCATTTATAATTTCCTTCTCCTTGTCATCTTGTCCTAATCTTGTTTAACTCTATCTTTTTCTGTGCTTTCCCGTACCTCGTTCCTTTTCGGGGACGAAAAGTTTTGAGTGTAGGAGAGTGTAACAACCCTGTATTTTGTGATTTATTTTTTTTGTATATTTTAATTATTTTAATTAAATTTTTTATTTAAAAACTTATTTTATTTATTTTGAATGATAAACTTTAGTTTTGATATGAATTATCATTCCAAAGCATGACTAAAAAGAATATTTTACAAAAAGTGAGTTTTTGGTCAAAATAGTCAAACTTTGAATTTTATTTTAAAATTTTAAAAGTTTGAAAATTTAAATTTTATATTTTATTATGAAAGTACATAAAACTTTAAGAACACTGCTTTTTGTTTCGTTGGAAACGGATTTAAATTGTGAAAGTTATGTATATTTTAATATTGAGTGCAATTTGTTTATTCTGCAATTTTATTATTTTAAATAGTATAAAATTTATTTTTCTTTCTCATATTTTATTGTAATATGTATTGATATGTTATTTTATGTATGTTTTTGTATTTTAATATTTTTGAAGTGAGGCAGGAATTTTTCTAGAGCTAGTAGTATTTTTCTTGTAATTACCATGCCCTGTTTTCAATTTTTAAACATTTTCTTTAGTTCTTTTCTATTTTTCTCCAATATAATTATTTATTTTATTTTAGAAATGATAAGTAAATTATGTTGTTTCAAAATTTTGCTTTAGAATATTTTTAAAATGAAGTAGATATTTTTCCAAAGCCATTGATGTTTTAATTGTAATTTTTGAACCCTGTTTTCAATTTTCAAACAATTTCCTTAATTCTTTTTGTATTTTCTTTAAATTTAATTATATATTTTTATTTTTTTTCACTTTGTTTCGGTTTTAGATGTACTTGCTGAAGTTTATTTTGTTTTACTTGATTTAAAAGAAAAGGAAGTATGGAAGGTTTTAAAAGCTAAGAAACGTAAAGTCGTTTCACCGTTTCTTTTACCGTTTTTTTTTCAATCAATACACCATTTATTTTGGCCGTACCTTTCTCTATTCTTTTCAGCTGCATTCTCTCATCTTTTTCACGTATTTTCAAAGCTTCTCAACCCTATAAAAAAATCATGGCCTCCATCTTGCAAAAATTTTGTAAAATCTTCTTCTCTTCTCTTGTTTTCTAGTTTTTCTATGTGATTTTGCAACTTGTTCTCAACTTCATGGCTCCACTCCTCCTCAACCAGATCTAGGACAACCTCCATCACTTTATTCTCTGATCATCATCCACCCTAGATCACCACCATGGTAGGCCAAGCAACCCCAAGGAAAACACCACCACCAAAATCCACAAATCCATCTACCTATACACTTATAATGGATGCGAATGGCTGAAAATACCTGGTTGTTACATCCCTCTAAATTATCATCATCTCTGATCAATTTTTGGCATGCGCAACTGTCGCGCTCATTTCACCTTGTCGCGAATTAAAGGAGGGTTGTAGTTTTGTCGAGGTGATTTTGGCGGAGTGGAGTTCAAGGAGACGAGGGGATTGGCATCGGTTCAGGTGGGCAGCGCTTCGTTTCGGTGTATCAGTGCACGCGAGAATGAATTTGGAGCTACGTGAAATTGGTTTGGGGAAGACGATGGTGTTGGGCCGGGTCCGTATTCCAGTGGGTATGGGCTGTGTATAAAAAAATAGAAAGAAGGAAAATTCGAAAGAAAAAAAAAGAACTGCAGGCTGCAGGAGTTTTTGGGAAGAAGCTTTTTCTTGGCGCGACGGGTTCACATTGGTAATTGCTTAATATATATTTATATAAGTTATATAAATCACTGTTAAAATAAAATCGACAGATTGTAAATTCCATGTTTTATTCATTATAAATCGAAATCCAACGCGGTCAGTCACATCGTGTCCGTAATAGGGAAATATTCGCTATGGAGTCAACTTGGTTGAGTTTGGAGGTTGCAAAATTTTCAGTAAAATTCAAACGCGTTCAGGTTAAATCGAAACAGGAACGCAAAAGCAATAATAAAAATCAAGGTGAGTTAATCTCACTCAATTTTGGATTACTAGGTAATTTTAAATAATTAAAATTAATTTTTGATTGATTAGCTTAATTGATTTAATATTATCAGTTAAATGTGATATTATATATAGTGGTATATATATATACTGGTAGTTGGATTGATATTCACGCATATTTATGGCAGATGAGGCCATATGCGCCCCGCATAATAGCGGATGACCCTATATACCGCGATGTCCCCCTTGAAGTGAGATTAATATTTTTGCGTTGTATTAACATCTGTGGATGCAGGAAAACAAGCTGGAAGGATCCAACTGGATTCCATAAAAATGTTGAATTAAATTTCATATACATTGATATATGGTCTATTTGAATACTCTACCGTATATAATAGTATGATTTGAATTTATTAGATGCTAAGGTAGTTTTAGCCTATTTTGGTATTTTTAAATACCAATAATAAATGTTTTGAATTTGGAAAGAAAATAAAAGGGAAAATTGGAATTAGAATTAAAAATATTTATAGTGAAATTCGGATTAATTAAAAGAAATGAATTTGGATAAAATAAATAGTTTGATTTTAAATTTGTACTTAATAATTTCAGAACATGGAAAATAGAGATTTTTGGAATAATGTAAATAAAAGGATTTTAAATAACAAAACTTAAGCGGTATTTATTTAAGTGTAAAAGGATTTAAATCGAGATTTAAAATAGTTTGGGAGAACAAAAAGAAAATTGGAAAATAAAATACAAAATTGTTATGCTAGATCTTATATACAATTTTAAATTATGAATTGGAAGTGGATTCAGAATTTAATTGGTTTTGGAATATAGTTGGGTTATTTAAGAATTGATTTAAAAATAGAATTCAATTTAGAAATCTATTAAGTACTGTGAAACCATTATAAATGGAAAATGAGACTATGGAATTTATAAATAATGTTTATAAATAAAGTAAAATGATTATCAGTGGATAAACTGAAGATATAAATTCACGGTGAAGATTTATAATGAGATGGGTAAATCAGTTTAAAGTGAAAATGATAAATTTAGTTTTAGAAATGTGAAAGGGGATTTTACGAAATTGGGATGTAAATCAATTGGTGATAAATCGCGAGAGGTTTATAAATGATAGACTGGTTGTATTGGAATTGAAAAATATATTTTTATCAATAAGTTGAGTTGTTTGTAAAAGGAGGATTTTTAATTATTAAACTAGGTAATTTAAAAATGCCTTAGTATAAAATTATTCCAGAAAGCTAGTTATTTAAATATATTAAAATAGTCAAAATGGATTATAAGTTTATGAATAAGTCATTTAAATCATTTAGAATATTATTAATAAATCAGAATTAATTATTGTTTCAAAATTATAATTATTTTAAATTGTTTAAAGTATATTTAATTATTAATTAGGTTAGTTATAATGAGTTGATATTAAGTTAATTATTATTAAGAATTAATTAGTATTATTATTCAAAAGTTAAATTATTCAATATTAATATTATTTATATAATAACTCTTATTCAAAGAGTATTTGCCTAAGTTAAACTTGGAAATTTATATAGAAATTTTATAAGTGTTATTTTTGAGAAAATTATTAAACAAAGTTTTCGAAAAGTGATAGTACACTTTCATGACGAAATCGGAGGCAGAGATTGTCTACGGTTAAGTTTTGGATTTCTCCGGGATAGAGACGTGACCATTGAGTTGTGAATCCTTGGTTAATACCGCTGTTGTGCTTTTCGTATTTATTTTGAATTTTTTTTAAATATTTTGAAAAGAATGGTTTGTGAATGTACTTATTCCGATAGGACAAATACATACCTTTCGTTAAAGTGATTTAATTTATTAAAATCAAATTAAATGGGACTTAGTATTTTCAGTGGAAAAAGAACTATTTGGTTGAATGATTGTTTATTTGATGGTTAAATAACCGACTACCAAATCTGGATCCAAAATATAACTTTAGGAATATCCAGAAGAAACACGAGAATTATGTGGTATTGTTA
This sequence comes from Allium cepa, assembly GCA_030765085.1. Taxonomy (NCBI): domain Eukaryota; kingdom Viridiplantae; phylum Streptophyta; class Magnoliopsida; order Asparagales; family Amaryllidaceae; genus Allium; species Allium cepa. The sequence goes on from CM060931.1 coordinate 224,825,501, forward strand.
CCATTCGAGGTGCTATACTGTATGTATAAACTCGTTTCCTTCTTCTAGGACAATGATAAGGAAATCCATCCACTAACGGTTTGGAGGTGATCTCCGATCTTATTTTCATCTGCTTATTTCCTAAAGAACCGGGTTGAGTTTGCCGGAAATATCGAACGTTGTTCCAAAAAGACCGGGATCGGATAAGTTACCCAAAAAACACTTCGATCCAACGAGTATATTGTCGAATTGAAGATAAGAGCATGGAATCGAAGTTGGAGCAGTAAAGTGCAAGGGCTAATCACTAATAATCCTAAGGATGATTCTAAAATGATTGTGGTAGGAATAGTGCCTTCGGTTTCGTTTAGCCCCAGAACGGACTTGTATGGATGAATGTTATCGATACATTGTCATTGAAGGACAATGAACATTCTACGTATAAATTCGTTCTAAAAAGGTAATCATAGCCTCAAGCCTCATCAACCGAGAATGACTGAAAATCAGGGATGATGTAGTAAGGCTAAGGGGTCGCACCCAATTAGGGTATGCTTATCACCTTTCTAGATACCATTGGGTATTATTACTACCGTACATTGGAATAACTCAAAAAGGGTGGGGACAGCCGAGGTGATAGCATATTCGGTCTATCCAGGTTAGGGGTAGTCTGGTCTTGTGCTGCAGGGGATCCCAGCATGGTCCTCGGTGTATTTTCCTAGATGTATACTATGGCAGGTGGTACCCCAGTGCCTAAGCATTCACATGGAATTCATTCTCTAATACGTGCCTTTATGGTTGTTTTTTGTAGTGACTAGTATGCTAGAATTTAATTAGTATGACAATTTTAGTTATTTGAATAAGTATTTGTACTTAGACACTATTATAATATCAGATGATTTTGCTATAAAATGTTTTGGTTATCGTAAGGTAAAAACTCGTAATGTTTATTTGTGGCGTGGTTTTACGAGATACCTTTGTTTTCCAAAGGATTTTGATATTCTTAATAATTCAAATTGAATACGTTTTCTCACGCTGGTTTTCCAGACTGACTCGGGTGTTATTCATTTATAATGCTCAGGTCAGACCGAGTATTACAGATATTGGATAGGATACTATGGAGCTCAGGGACAAACTAGAATGAAGATGTATCATACGTATTTGATTTTATTCTGCTGTGTATTGTAGACTGTATATTTAGTACTTGTAAGGACAAGTTATTATAACTGCCTGATACTATGTTATTGATGTGCTGTACTCTGATGATGTAATGTATAAGAAAAGTTTTTTAGTTATTTTTGTATAAAGGCATGTTGATATCTATTATATGTTGTTCCGCTGTGATTGTGAGATTATGTGTTGTTGTTTCTATTTTTCTCCTTCTACCTTTTTCTTCTTATCCCTAATGATCTAGTATTTCCGGTACTCGATTTCTCAGCATGTAATACGATGGACGCATTGATGTCAATTTTCGAGCGTCGAAAATTCGAGTCGTGGAATTTGATATTGATCTAGTGGAGATCGAAAAGTTAAAAGTAGGATGGCGCAACTGGAAGAGCAGAAACCGTCGCCAGGCCATCGAGATGACACATCTGCCGGATCAGCGTATTGCTAAGTGCTTATAGCAGTATGGTGGCTGCTTTCCAGCCTATGCTGGTTCGAGAGGTTCTTGAGCTGATTGACCAAAGTGCTAGGTATGTTTTTTTGTTTTCTGTTAGTGTTTTGTAAGTTTGAATGATACATTGAGTTGGTGGAGTTGGATTTGAACTGTTGTGTATATTGTTTGATGATACGTTTAGTGGTAGTAATTCTGACATTTGAAAGTTGATGGTGAGGAGTTGGTGAAGGATTGATGTATATATTATACAGTTAGATATATGTAAATAATGGTAGCGAAGTTTGGTTTGATTTTATATGAATTATTTCTTTACGATATTTGATTATCTTTCGATGGTTTGATTTCATATTGAATATCTGAGTTGGATATATTGAGTTCGGTGAAATATATTGAATTTATGGATTGTGGATGGAAGGCCAAATCACATAAGAAAATCAAAAAAAAAATTAGGTTTTCCGGCAGCTTCCGACGGCCTGTAGGCCAAAAATTACCGACAGATTCCAACTGCTCGAGACGGTCCAATTCTGATGGCTTTTGATGGCTACCGATGACTTTCGACTTAAAGCGTGATCATTCACGTGTCTTTTGACGGCCGTCAAAAGCCGTCGGAAAATCTATCGACGGAGCCTGTCAAGAGTGGTCGGAAAATCTATTCGTCGACTGATTTTTTTGCAGCGGTTTTTTTCGTGGAGCCGTCGAAAAATGATCTGCCACTTGTAGTGTATTTTCCAACTGTTAATATATGTATGTGTACATATATTAGAATAATTATTTATTTATTTGAAATTTTAAAGCAATTTTTGGTTTTATAAATAAATTTTCTTAATTTCTAACGCTTTGTTTTATGACAAAAATATTTTAATTTTTTTTATGTATACGCATACACACACACTCTAATAATTTCCATGCCGAAATTCATTTAAAAAAAATATCTTTGGTTTACTACTTTCGATTTGTAATTTTATTTTATATTTTGGTATTTTATTTCAAATTTAAACTTGAAGTAAATTTTGGAAACATAATTTAAAATAACTATATATCTGGCTGGATTTATTTATAAAAAATATCCGAATATAGGATGGTGACATGTTAAAAAGTATGTGTTTTAATTTACATAATTTTCCAGTTTTGGAAAGGTCGAAGATTTTAATTTTTGAATTTTAAATATTAAGTATAAAATCGAAAAAAGTTAGTAATACGTTTATATATATTTATATATATGTATATGTATATATTAATACACACACATATATATAGCTCCGCACACATCTCTTCATAAATACCAGTCAAAATGAAAAGAACAAAAAATTTAATTTAGTTTGTATTAGTATTAAATATAAATTTAATGATGTGTATGTTCATCCCTTTGATATCAATTTTGACATATGTTTATCACTTGACATTTGTTAGACGTGCAGGTTGATTTTCTCATTACACCCCTAGGTTAATTTATTCTTTAATATGTTTATGGTGTATGTGTTTTGAATACAAATATAATAAAATATTAAAATACAAGATTAAAATAAGATTAAATTATTTAATTAATTTTAAATTAAATTAATGATAAAATATTACTTTTAAATATTAACAAATAAAGAAGTATCTTAAATAAATTAAATTTGTAGTCACACTCTTTTATTATTAAATACATGATTTAGTACAAATATAGCTTATTCATATAAACACAAAATAAGTTTTTACACAATTTAATAAAATGAATTTTTTTGAAATTCACTAGTTTAACCCCTCTGTAGTGCTCCTGATTCAACATCTCACACAAAGGAGAGAGAAAAAATCATTTGTATGATTTTGCACATAAGCTCATAATAGTCATGAACGAGACACACGCTGCTCCTCAATTATAAAATATTCATTGTTATACATATTTATGTTGTCTTTTATTCTCACCTATTTCTCTCGGTATTTATTCTTATTGGAAAACATTTTGATTTTTAGCTCTCGTAAAACCCTCTTGGGTTGTCTTTTAAATCAAGGGTCTTTAGACTCTCATTAGAGCATTAGTTGATGTACATCAACAGTATTTGTTCTTTATGAAAATATTTTATAATTTCTACTTGTATAGTGCTGCAAGAAATATACAATAAATTAAAGTTAGTTCCAGTAAGAATTTTGACATGACAAATGAAAATTGTTTTATAATTACTACTTTTAGTTATTATAATATATTCCTTCTAGAGATTTAATGTTGTTTCTTCAAGAAGTACAATTTTGTAAGGCCATTATCAATAATCTGACTTGTTCACTTCGATCTCTCCCCTGCTTTTCACGTGAGCGAACGAGATGCATGCCCAAATAAGGGAGGAACTAGCCACAGTACAGGTCTGCTACAATTATAACGGCGAAGTCTTCGCCGTTATAAATATATAACTAAGAAAACCTAGCCACTGCCATTTGCCTTTGTAACGACCTGGTATTTTCAACCATTCACATTTGCACATGTCGAACTTGAATTGCTCAAAATATCAGATTGTTAATTTAAATTTGGCAAAACTCAACATATACGGTAAATAAATAAATCATAGAATCATAGACACAGAGTATTACAAGAATAAACAGTGGAAATGAATTAATAGTAGTTCATGAAGCTACTATATATATAGTCAAAACAAGATACAACAGAAGTCTTGAATACCACAGCCAAATAACAAAATCTAAACATATCACTGGAATCAACCGAATGACTGAAAGCTGAATCGATAGTTAGAACTCCAAGCGAAGCTCCAAACTCCAAAGGTGAGTCTCAAACACTGTATCACTCAGTCTGACCCGAGCGTAAAGCAAAACACAAAACACTCGAGTCAGGATTAACATTCTTATATTTAATAAATTCAACTCAAATGAAATATCAACAGGAATACAAGTAACCTAAAGGATGTTTGGGATTTCCATCCTCTAAGGATCCGTGGAACTGTCCACTATGTAGTAATATACGTTATTATAATATGTCTATAGTAAAGTAAAAGTATTAAAATAGCATTAAGGCGTTACCCATATCCCCCTTTACACATTTTATATATTCATGTAGTCTATACAATGCCGTAAGCTCCTCCGTAAACTGGAGGTTTACCCAGAGGACATCACATAGGTACGGTACAAAACAAACTCGTAAAAGGCGCGATAGGGCATGCGACAAGGCACTCAAGGCAATGCTAGAGTAGATATACCGTTCGCATATCTGGATGGGTGGTGTCGCATAGCAGCGACAACCGCCCACCTCGTGACACACTCCCAAATCAAAAGGTGCACTCAATCACATTACAAAAACAATAGAATGATATCGAAGAAATGTGTCCGATAAGAGGAATGACCTTACTTGGCCCGGCATGGCTCCTGTTTTAGCCGCATCAAGCTGACTCACGGAAATCAGGGCTAGGTAAATACCATATAGAATCGCCACCAAACCATCCTACTTTATTCTGGAATCTCCACCATGTACACAGTTGTTAAAATGGTTTTCGGTATTGCAGATAGTATGACAATATCCGATCCAAGTCTTTTTAACAACCCAACGTTATTATAACACCGTAGTCATTTCAAAATAGTTTATACTTCAAAAAAAATATCATTTTCATTTCAAAACCATATCAATACGGTATCATTTTCCACTTCAAATATATTCATTTCCAAAATCGTAGTACTTTCAAAGTTATAACATTTTCGAAATGTAAACACTTAAAATTATAACACTTTGGAAATTATAACACTTTGGAAATCATAATACTTTGGAAACCATAACTTTGAAATCATAATTTCCACCACTTAAATAGTTTAGATATTAATAATAATATATAATGAAATAGTTTTATAAAATAGTTTATATAAAGATAGTTTATATTAAAAATGGTGTATATTAAAATAGTTTGTATTAATATAATTTATAAAGTAAAATATAATTTAAAAATACTTTATATAGTAAAATAGTTTCCTCAAATTTCACAAATTGATTCAAATCAACTCGAATTCTAAAATTCCAATTTAATTTAATCTCAATTCTTCAACTTCGATTCAATTCAGTTTCTCAATAAATCATTTCAAATTTATATCGATTTCAAATACAGATTTGAACCATAAAATATACCGTTTAAATTCCAATATATTTCAAAGCTTTAATATTCAAACATTTTTAAAATTAGATTTTATAATTTCATATATATCAAAATTTAACTTCGTTATAATTTATTTTGTAATGTTTGCTTAATAAATCCAATATCATTTAAATAAAACCCCAAATTACAAATAAATTAAATATTTCCTTCAATTTATCTAAACGTGAAATATTCATTTAATTACCATAAACAAAAAATCCAGTATAAAATCATATCCTTTAAAATCTCAATTTCAATAAGTTTCAAATCGATTTAATTAAATAAATTCTTAATTATATACAGTTTCAAATAAATTCAAATTTAACTTCCCAACCTTACTTATAAAAATTATTATAAATCTACCTTAAAATATAATTTCAAAAATAACTTATAACTTTAAAATTTTCAAACATATAAATTTAGAAATCTGAATTTTATACCCTTGTAAAATAACATATATGTATATATAATATCTTAAAATCAGTATTTGTTAAACCAAATTATTCATTTCAAAGCCTTGGAAATCATTTTTAAAATATATATATATAGACCAATGGTGTTTGTATAAATTTTTCTACCCTATGGTCAAGTGATACAGATATTTATCATTTCAATTCGCAATTTAAAATATATCCGGGTTTAATCATTTCAACCAGCAATCCTAAATTCAATTCAATGAAAATCGTTTGGGTTTATCATTTCAACCCATAACGATTTTCCCTTATTCTACAGATCGTTCGAATATGTATTATTTCAACCCACAGAGAATTCTATACTAACAAGGAACTTGTAGAGTGAGAACATATATGTTAAAATATAACATATAACAACAGGCATATATCATTGGTGATTAAATAAAATATAAACAACGGGATATGGTGTCATATCCCATAGGTGAACAGTAACAGACAATAACATATATATAACAATTTAAATAACTAACATCAGCATATTTCATGTAACAACCCGTAAATGTAGATAATTTAATTGGTTAATTTAATAAGATATTTGTAATTAAATTTAAAAAATAAAAACTTTATAATTTAATAATGAAGTGAATGTTAAATGAAATGTAACAATGGTACTTCAAGCTAATTATTGATAGATTGAATGAAATTACAATAAATGAAACAGTGTAGGTGCTATACTAGGCTATAAATTGAATATAAGAATAAAACATAAATATTGAATTTATATATGAATTAATAAATAATGAATGATAATTAAATAAAATCAATGCTCTGTAAGTAATTTTAATATTGGTTTAGAAATGATAAACTGATAAGAATGTGATTGAGAGTTAATGGCAACAATTATTATAAGTTATATATATTTAATCCGTTAAATTTAATTGGAATTTATCACGACAAATGTAATTAAATATTATGTTAATGTAAATTAAGTTAATATTTGGAAGTAATGTTAATTCTATTTACAATAATATAATAAGTGGAAGTAAAAAGAATGGGAATAAAGATTTATCAATTTATTGGGGCTTGAACTAGAATTGGATTAATTGCAATTAAATGAAATTAAATATCTAAATATTACATTAACTGAAATTAAGATGGAACTTGAGAATATTTATGTAGTAGATCATGAATCCAATGTTAATTTCATTCATTTGACAACAATGAATTGAATAATAGAATGGAAAGTAAATTAAATGGAATTATTGGGAATTAAATTTATAATTTCTGAATTTAATGAAATTGGAAAGTAATACTAAGATTAATGAGTTAATCGACTTTAAATTGACATCTAAAATTGTTTAAATTATTGTAAATGATTAAGAAATAAAAAATGATAGAAATGGTAAATAGTTAAATTTAAACTAAAAAGGTGATTTAATTAATTAATTAATTAATTAATTAATTAATTTAATAATTGAAAAATAGCCATTTTGACCACTGACTCGGATTTCGATGAAACCAGTTTTATCGGATCCAAAACGGTAAATTATTGTAGGATTTCAAGTATCGTAGCAATCATACTTGTTGTTTGATTGTACGGACTCGAAACGCCTTGAAATCAAATTTAATCGAAATCAATTGAAATCAATTTGAAATAACTTGATTGTAGCATAACTTTTTCATACGATGGAATTTGGACATAAAACTTATTCCATTGATTTTAAAATGTTCAAAAACATCTATTTTGATATATGGGTCGACCCAATTTCGTTCCGAGTCAGAACGGGCTTTTCGGGACATTCATCGTTCAACGTGTAAATCGATCTTGTCCATCTATTCTATTTTCATCCGTGTCTATAAATACCCTGTTATAAATCCTAGTAGCCTTTCTATTTCTCATTTCTATACATATATAAATTTATGTTGCTCCTCTTCCTTAATGGCTGAAAACCCTATATTCTATAATCCAATTCCAATTCAAAATCCAACAACAAATATTCAAACTCCACAAAAAATTCAGAAAAAATATAGAATTGAAGATCTCAACGAATGGAACCTATGTAAAGTGCTCATTTTTTATAACAGTGCATGAATCGAGCAAAAATCATGGTAAAAGTCTTGAAATCGCAAAACCCTAATTTCATTTTGGGTGTTTTTGATTTCGATGTCTATCGGCAATCGTGGGTTTTGCGGAGCTTGCTGCGTAGAGCTGTTTGATGGTGGTTGCATCGCATATTGGTGTTGGAGGTGACCCAATTTGTCAATTCAGGGTTTGAAACCCTAAACCGTAGGATGGCGGCGCGGCTATCTATGTGGCAGTGGAGGCTTACGGCTTCAGGCCGAAGGTAGAGGCAGAGGAGGCGAGTTCATAGGCGGTGGTGCCAAGGCCTGTAGCGGTGCGTAGTGGCGGCCGTGGTTGGTCAAACTTCGATGAAGGCGGTTAGGGTTTGGGTCTAGAGAGGGAGCGTGCGTGAGATAGAGATGGTGACGTGGCTTCAAGCGTATGGTTGTTTTTTATTTTTTTATTTTATTCATTTGTTTAAATTCAAATTATATAACTTCTAAACTAATTAACTTTTACATACGAGGTCCGTTTCACGAACGGTTTTCTCCACCAGGATCGTATTGAAATTCCTGACATTTTGACCCCAGTTTGGATGGATTCTGAGACTGTTTGAATTTTGGGTTTAAATTGGATTTAAATTCAAAAGGTGAGTGTTTTGACCCACTCACAACTTTTATATTTTATTATGTTTGTTAAATTGATTTATGATGTGATTAGGGATTTATTTATGACTATTTGGCATATTTTGAATCATCATCACAGTTTATTTGAATTAATTTATATAAAATAGTTATTTAATTTATTATTGAATATAAACTGCCAGTAAATACCTGTTATTTATTATCTGTTCTATATTGATTTTATTGATTGAATTGGATGATGATTGTGATAAATGTTTGATGAATAATATTGGATGAATGGATATTGTATTTAACTGCAAGTTGTTACGGATTTTATTTCACTCGGGATTGCGGTTTGAAATGATATATAACCGTATTTATATTTTAAATTACGATTGAAATGATAAATATCTGTATCACTTGACCATATGATAGAAAATTATAAACAGAGACTGTGATCTATACATAAAAATATTTTTGAAATGATTTCTTCTATTGTTTTGTAAAGAAATATATGGTTTTATATAAATACTGATTCTAGATATTATATAAATGTTATTTTATTCTTGATTTTTAAGCTATGTATAAACTTGTTTTAATATAGAACAAGCTTAATAATAAGTTGATTTTTTACTAAAGATAATATGGTTAAGTATTTAAATTAAATTTAACATAGAGTTTATAACGATTTAATGAATTAAGGTTGGAAGATAAATTGGAGATTTGTTTGAAATTGAATTTATTTAAGAATTAAACTCAAATAAGTTTGACGTGAAATTTATTAAATTGGCAATTTTAAAAGGTATGATTATTATAACTTGATTTTGGGTTAAGGTGAATTAAATGAGTATTTCAAGTATAGATAAATTGAAGGAAATATTTAGTTATTTTTAATTTGGGATTTTTAAAAGATAATGGATTTATTAAGTAAAATACTTCAAAACTAAATAATAGAAAATTGAATTGCTGAATTGTAATCAAACTTAGTTTTGAAATTATTGAATACTTAAAATTGAAATATATTGAATTTGAAACGGTTTATTCTGTGGATCAAATCTTTTTTGAAATTGATATAACTTAGAATAATTTAATTGGAAACTGAATCGTATTGAAATTTATGATTTGGGATTTGGTTAAATATTAAATTTTGGAATTCGAGTTGTTTTGAAATTGATTTGCGAAATTGAAGAAGCTATTTATTATATAAAGTATTTTAATATTTAAACCAGTTAAGTGATGGAAGTTATGTTTCAAAGTATAAAATTTGAAAGTGTTATAATTTCAAGTGTTTGGTTTCGAAGTGTATAACTTTTAAAGTGCTATGATTTGAAAAAAGGATATGTTTGAAATAAAAAAGATATTATATTGATTTGGGTTTTTATAAAAATGATATCATATTGATTTGGTTCTTGAAATGGAAATGATATCGTATTTATATGATTTTGAATTGGATATTTTATTCTGGTTTTGAAGTATAATTATTTTGAAATGACCGCGGTGTTATAATAACGTTTGGTTGTTAAAGAGACCGGGATCAAAAGTTGTCATACTCTCTGCCAACTTCAAAAACCGCTTTAACAACTGTTCACACGGCGGAGATTCCAAAATGAAGTAGGATGGTGGCGGCATTTCCTTTAAGGTATATACGTAGACCCTACTCTCGTGGGTTGGCATAAGGTAGCTAAAACATGAGCGATTGACGGGCTAAGAAGGTAGCACCTTTTATCGGACACACTCCTTCGATACCATTCTATTACTTTATGATTGATTGGGGCCCTTTTGATTTTGGGGGTATGGCTCGAGGTGGTGGTAGTAGCTGCTATGCATTACCACCGGTCCGAAAGCGTAATTGGTATATCTACCCTGACATTGCCTAGTTGTGTCGTGTCACCTACCCTAGCGCGCCTTGTACGAGTTTGATTTTCTTCCGTATCGCATGGAGTATTTATGGTAGTCTCCCGATCTGGAGATACGTTGATACTGGATGGACTACTGGGACTATTATTGTGTTAAGAGGGAGATTGGGTAACTTCTTAACGCTATTTAAAATTAATTTTATTTTACTATAGACATTATTATAATAGAAAAATATTATTACATATTATATAGTTTAACTGATCCTTAGGAGATGTGAATCCCGAGCATCTCTTAAGTTACTGCACCCACGTTGACACTGGATAGGAGACGTCAAATCACGTAAACATCTCTGACAACGTTCCACTCATAATATTTACCGTTGATTTAACTTACATAAGGTCTTTTAGTTCCGACTCGAGTGTTTTGTCTTTTCAATTCGCTCGGGTCAGCCTAAGCATTTCAAGATTTGAAGACTTTATTTCTAGAACACGAGGACGAAGATTGTGTCACTATTATCTATTATATTATTTCCACTACATTCATACTGTTCCGCTGCATTGTTATTTATTTTTGTTTGGTATGTGCAACTCTGATTCTGTGTTGTATAAGTATAATCAAATGTTTTTGTAAAACACCTTCATGAACTGTTATTTGATTATTATATTTTGTCACTCCGCTGTGAGATTCTATTTGGTTTTATTTCTTTCTCTGTTTTCTTATTTACCCCAATAACAATTCGCACTTCTGTATGGTTTAAGTCCGACGTGTGTGGTTTATCGTCGATTTAAAGCGTACAAAAAGGCGGGATGTTACTACATGGTACCAGAACTTTGGTGTAGCGATAAACCTTAACTTCGTGGGGTCTGACTCTTTACTAATTGGGTAGTAATACCCTATGATGAGTCGCTGAGTGTGTGTGTGTGTGTGTGTGAGAGAGAGCGTATTTGTTAGTGTTATAAAAAGGTTTTGATATTGTGTTAATTTGTTCCGTTTTGTATTTATAAATTATGGTTGGTGCATAGGACGCTATGATATTGACAGGGATTTCTAAACACTTAATAGGACAGACCGACACAATATTTGTTTTGAAATATAGGTGAATAATATAATTTTTTCCTATTGTATATTTTTATATATAAAATAATATATTTTATAAATGGTATATTTGGTTGTAATATATTGGTTGTTAGGTAGTGAAAACTTATAAATACGGGTTGGAAATAAGATTTAAAATAAAATAAAGGAAAAAACTTAAAATTTAGAACCTAAGTCCCGGGGTCTTTGAAAATTTCTTTCGAATGATTTTGGAATATAATAATAATGTTATTTTCAAGTATTTTCTGATATAAATATTTCAATATGGTTTGAAAGAATTGTTTTAAAGAAATTTTGGAAAGAAATAAGTTTTGTACTCCCCTCTCTATCGCTGGAAAATAATTTCGGTGGTGAGTACATGCATCATCGACATTCATTTTAGAGTTTATAAGTGGGAAGGCCACGGTAGTAGTTTTACTGCAGATCTATTTTGATAAAGAAATATAAATTCCAAACGGTTTTAAATATAATTGGATATATTAATTGTAAGTGTATACATCAATCTACTATTTTAAAATGATTTGAAATTAAACCCGGTATTTAGTTCTTAAGTTTCCGTTAATTAATAATTTCGATTATTGCAGTGAAATGGAATGTAACTAATTAATAATTGGAACCTTTAATTAAAATAAGAGATTAAATGCAAGGTTACGAATGAAATTACAAGAAAATTTGAAATGTGTAACCTATAAGACAAAAAGATAGGATTACTGAAAATTAGATTAATTTAAAAGAAATGATATAAACTTGTATAATTTTCAATTGCATTCTTTAACATATATATATAACTCACCAACTATTAAAGGTTAAAATGTTAAAAGAAAATGTAATAGGAAATTTTACAAGTAAAATTTGAAATAATGAAAGTATTCAATGAAATTCTTTAACAAATAAGAATTGAATGTTGAAGTTGTTATAAAGTTAAGTATAATTGAAAGGCTACTAATTAAATAAATGAATAAATGAAATTAATTAATAAATGAATGAAAATAATTAAAATTGAGAAATTAATGAATGTAATGCAATAAAAAGAAAATTTGCATGATATGAATAAAAAAAAATGAAAATTTGCAAGAAATAAATGTAAATTAAAAAGACAAATCATTATATGAATGAAAAGGAGTTTAAACAATAAATGTTATGAAATGAAATTAATAAGAATGAACTTGATCTATTGTTTGAAATTGTTGTTTGTTATGGTTTATGAGTTGTTTGGATAAAAGATACTTTTAATTGCTTAGATGTATGAACAATCTATTGAATTTATCTAAGACTATTGAGTAAATGGTATACTTCATATTTATTTGTCATTCTGTGTGATGTAAAGTGTCTTAACCCGAACAAACCAATTATTTGTCTTGCTTGAATGGTTGATTTGTATATGATGTTTATGCTGTTGGTTGCGAAACGAAGCTCTCTGTGAGTTCTACGGCTATGAAGGGTAAAAAAAACTTCCAAGACTCGATTAAGGTTCGGATAGGCTTTTTTGAGTATGAAACTAACCACTGATGGCTTAAAGCTGTCATAGCCGTAGAACTCCCAGAGAACTTCATTTTCACTGTTATGGCTTCCGTAACTCTAAACGAGCCAACAGTTATGGCCCTCTGAAGAATCGATATACACATGGTGCAACATCTACGGTGCAAGGTGCAACATCCGTCCAAAATGCCGAAACAGTGCCGTACGACTTTTAGAAATAGGTGCATGGATTTGAAATGGAGCAGTACCATGGTGCATGACTCTCCAGCTATGGTAAATCATAGACCAGCCACAGGGATCCCGTTTTATAGAAAAAATCCACGTGACGAAAAAACGAAGAGTAAAAAACTTCCAAGACCCGATTGAGGTTTGGATAGGCTTTTTTGGGTATGAAACTAACTAGTGACGGCTTAAAGCGGTCATAGCCGTAGAACTCATAGAGAGCTTCGTTTTGACTGGTTATGGCTCCCATAAATCTAAACGAGCCAACAGTTATGGCCCTCCGAATAATCGATATCCACAGGATGCAACATCTACGGTGCAAGGTGCAACATCCGTCCAAAATGCCAAAAAAGTGTCGTACGACTTTTAGAAATGGGTGCATGGATTTGAAACGGAGCAGTACCACGGTGCACCACTCTCCAGTGATGGTAAATCATAGTGCAGCGACGGGGATCCCGTTTTACGTTAAAAAATCCACGTGACAAAAAAACGAAGGGTAAAAAACTTCCAAGATCCGATTGAGGTTCGGATAGGCTTTTTTGGGTATGAAACTAACCAGTGACGACTTAAAGCCATCATAGTTGTAGAACTCACAGAGAGCTTCGTTTGGACTAGTTATGGCTCCCATAAATCTAAACAAGCCAACAGTTATGTCCCTCCGAAGAATCGATATCTACAATGTGCAACATCTACAGTGCAAGGTGCATTATCCATCCAAAATGCCGAAAAAGCACCATATGACTTTTAGAAATGGGTTATGGATTTGAAACGAAGCAGTACCATGGTGCACCACTCTCCAGCGATGGTAAATCATAGACCAGCCATGGGGATCCCGTTTTATAGAAAAAAATCCACGTGACGAAGAAACAAAGGGTAAAAAACTTCCAAGACCCGATTGAGGTTCGGATAGGTTTTTTTGGGTATGAAACTAACCAGTGACGGCTTAAGGCCATCATAGCTGTAGAACTTACAGAGATTTTTTTGACTGGTTATGGCTCCCGTAACTCTAAACGAGCCAACAGTTATGGCCTTTCGAGGAATCGATATCCACGGGGTGCAACATCTACGGTGTAAGGTGCAACATCCGTCCAAAATGCCGAAAATTGCCGTACGACTTTTAGAAATAGGTGCATGGATTTGAAAGCGAGCAGTACCATGGTGCATCACTCTCCGGCAATGGTAAATCATAGACTAGCCATGGGAATCCCGTTTTACAGAAAAAATCCACGTGGCGAAAAAACGAAGGGTAAAAAACATCCAAGACCCGATTGAGGTTCGGGTAGGTTTTTTTGGGTATGAAACTAACCAGCGATGGCTTAAAGCTTTCACAGCTGTAGAACTCATAGAGAGCTTCATTTTGACTAGTTATGGCTCCGGTAACTCTAAACGAGCCAACATTTATGGCCCTTCGAAGAATCAATATCCACAGGGTGCAGCATCTATGGCGCAAGGTGCAATATCCATCCAAAATGCCAAAATAGTGTCGTACGACTTTTAGAAATGGGTGCATGGATTTGAAACGGAGCAATTCCATGGTGCACCACTCTCTAGCGATGGTAAATCATGGACCAGCCATGGGGATCCCGTTTTATAGAAAAAATCCACGTGACGAAAAAACGAAGGGTAAAAAACTTTTAAGACCCGATTGAGGTTCGGATATACTTTTTTGGGTATGAAACTAACCAGTGACGTCTTAAAGCTGTCATAGCCGTAGAACTCACAGAGAGCTTTGTTTTTGAATTGGATATTTTATTCTAGTTTTGAAGTATAATTATTTTGAAATGACCGTGGTGTTATAATAATGTTTGGTTGTTAAAGAGACCGGGATCGAAAGTTGTCATACTCTCTACCAACTCCGAAAACCGCTTTAAAAACTGTTTACGCAGCAGAGATTCTAGAATGAAGTAGGATGGTGGCGGTGTTTCCTTTAAGGTATATACATGGAGCCGAATCCCGTGAGTTGGCATAAGGTGGCTAAAACTGGCGCGATTGACGGGCTAAGAAGGTAGCACCTTTTATCGGACACGCTCCTTCGATACCATTCTATTGCTTTGTGATTGACTGGGGCCCTTTTGATTTTGGGGTATGGCTCGAGGTAGGCGGTAGTAGCTGCTATGCATTACCACTGGTCCGGAAGCGTAATTAGTATATCTACCCTGGCATTCCCTGGTTGTGCTGTGTCACCTACCCTAGCGCGCCTTGTACGAGTTTGGTTTTCTTCCGTAGCCCGTGGAGTATTTAGGGCAGTCTCCCGATCTGGAGATACGCTGATATTGGATGGACTACTGGGACTATTATTGTGTTAAGGGGGAGATTGGGTAACTCCTTAACGCTATTTAAAAGTAAGTTTATTTTATTATAGACATTATTATAATAGAGAAATATTATTACGTAGTAAATAGTTTAACGGATCCTTAGGAGATGTGAATCCCGAGCATCTGTTAAGTTACTGCACTCACGTTGACACTGGATAGGAGATGTCAAATCCCGTAAACATCTTTGACGCCGTTCCACTCATATTATTTACTGTTGATTTAACTTACATAAGATCTTTTAGTCCTGACTCGTGTGTTTTGTCTTTTCAATTCGCTCGGGTCGGCCTCAAAATTTCAGGATTTGAAGACTTTATTTCAAAAGCACGAGGATAAGGTTGTGTTACTATTATCTATCATATTGTTTCCACTACATTCATACTGTTCCACTACATTGTTATTTATTTTTCTCTTGTATGTGTAACTCTAATTTTGTGTTGTATAAGTATAATCAAATTTTTTTGTAAAACAGCTTCATAAACTGTTATTTGATTATTATATTTTGTCACTCCGCTGTGAAATTCTGTTTTGTTTTATTTCTTTCTCTATTTTGTTATTTGTCCCAATAAAAGTCCGCCCTTTTGTATGGTTTAAGTCTGACATGTGTGGTTTATCATCGATTTAAAGCGTACAAAAAGGCGGGATGTTACTTTTTAATTGTCCTTTCAATTGAAATCGAATTTAATAAATATAAAGAAGTTAATCATGGGTGATTGCTCTTTTGAGGCTAGAGAGTTTTACAACAGAACAAGCTACGAATTCCAAAGCAAATCAAGATTGGCACGATTTTGACGAACAAAGCTGACAGCTTGGGATTGACGAAATCGAATCACAACTGGATTGGTAAAGACCAATTATATAAGTGAATTGATATAAATATAACATATATAATTATACATATATACAAAATCACATTCTAATTTCAAGCTCATATTAATTTAAATATATATACATGTGTTATCAAAAATCATTATTTTAAATTAAAATACATATTATTAAAACCAAACATATATACATGATATATTTTTAAATTAAAAATATTATAAAACTGCCAACTCCTCATATAAATTATATATACACATATTAATTATATTAAAATAAAACTCTATAAAGGTATTAAATTTGAACACCTTAAATCAAAAAAAAATCATCACTAATAACATGGTTGAATGTCATATTTTAAATTTAAAATCCAACATATATTGGAAAACATATTCCATGCAGACACAATATACGAATACCACTAAAATGTACTATGCAGGCAGATAAATATGTATAGTTATATATATACAAATACAATACTGTAACTTATATATATGAATTAAAACAACAACAGATATAACAAATCTGACATACATATAACTAATATATATAAAACTGTAAACATAAATCTATATAAACTACAGCTAAAAAATATCTTAGAAAACTATATATTATATACATATATACTTACATAAACCCATATATCCTATATATATATAAATATATCACCCATATAGTATCGGCAAAACAAAATATACATATAAAATCATGTATAGATTAATATATATATATATATAT
Organism: Allium cepa; assembly: GCA_030765085.1. Lineage (NCBI taxonomy): Eukaryota > Viridiplantae > Streptophyta > Magnoliopsida > Asparagales > Amaryllidaceae > Allium > Allium cepa. The sequence continues at coordinate 224,842,821 of CM060931.1, forward strand.
ATATATATATATATATATATATATTGAAAGAAAATGAAAAGAGATATTAAAACCAATAAATGTACCTACAAACAGTGTATATACACACACACATATTTTTTTGAAATTTATGCGCATAACAAATCAACATACTTAAAGATATAAACTATTTATATATATATATATATATATAAAAGAAACCACACATATATCATATATTTTAAACCACGGTATCAGTCATATTATATAATTTAGTAACTAATATATATAAAACAAACCAACACATAAACAGACCATATTCATTAAAATAACATTATATGTATGGAAAACAACTCATGAAAATTTATATAAACAAATATATATATATATCACCGCAAACAATACATATACATTGTAGATTATAAATCTCATACAAACCAATATATAATATAACTAGTTAATGTAGAACCGATATACTTATATACACTTTAATACCCATTATCCATCCATATAGTATTTAAAGTCGATATCTAATACGCACATATTATATAATGAAACATGTATAGATAGGCAAACATATTTTCAAGCAAATATCTATTAGCATACTACAGATTATAGCTTATAAACTTTAGGCATATATACAACTTTAACATGTTATCGTATAACAAAAAATCTTAAAACTATAATATACATATATAGTATACCTTAATGAAAAGGCTCGGCAGACACTAGCTCGGGCTTGAGTTGCTATCCGACCGAGAAGAGGAGGTTAGGGAGGAGGCGATGGCAGTGGCTGCGGTATAGGGGCGCATGCAAAACTGGTGATGGAGGCGGTTGAAGGGGAGGGCGCATGCGAAAGTGCTGAAGGAGGCGGAGGAAGGGGTGGTAGGGACAGTAGACTGTGGGCTGAGGAGGGTTGAATGGGGTGTTTGTTTCGGTTGATGGCGAGGTGTTTGAGTGCGAAAATGAAGGAAGTGGCTATATAGCAGAGAAGGCTAGGGGAGATGAAAAGGCATGCTTCTCTCTGTTGCATGAGCCTAAGGCGATTTGAGAAGATGAGCTTTTTTTCCAATGCCGAACAAAAAAATGAATATGAATTGTGCAAGAAGAAAGAGCAGGTGAGAGGTTTGACAAATAAAAGAACGAGCTACAATTATATCTATTTTTTGAATGAATAGAAATGAAGGGTCATAAAGAAAATAAACGAACCAGATTGTATTTCGAACCACTGGAATGATAGAAGTCGCGTCTGTTGAATTCTGGAATAATTAATATCAAGAGGCTATTTAACTTCAACAGGTAGACAAATGAAAGGCCATGTGAAGTCAAAAAGGCCCGGAACTGTTACCGATATGGTTAACTGTTTTATCGATTTCGCTGTATACCAAGTGCTGAAACACACAAATGAATATACTACGGAGATTAACACAATAAGACAAACAAAATGGTATGCAGATATAAGTGATAAGATCATCCTATCAAAAGTCGATATTCGGTACCGAAAATGCTGCTAAAACGCCGAAAATAAGATAAACGGAGCAATCGCATTCAAATTTGGAAAAACAAAATATGACGTCTCACTCAGAAGATGATTTATGAATTTATTGTATAAAAATATTCAGGTTTGGAAAATATTTTATTATCATCACTTTTTAACTTATTTTAACTGAAATAAAATTGCACAAAAAAATAAACTTCCATATTATCAAATGAAAATTTGCCATTTGCTATGTTTAATTAGACGTAATTCAAATATCAAAATTTTATTATTTAAAATTTCATAAAAATTCAATTAATTACGTAAATAAAACCATTAAAATTTACAGGTCGTTACACTCTCCCCCACTCAAAACTTTTCGTCCCCGAAAAGGAAGGAGGTAGGAGAATAGAAACAACCAGAAAGAAAAATAGACTGAAAAAAAAATAGACAGAAATCAAAATAGACAATTAATTCAAAACCATATAAACTACATATGTTTAAAAATTGGTTTATATCAATTTAGTTGATTCCAATTCATTTAATTTAATCAATCAAATTTATTGTTCCCATTTGATTGATTTCAATACCATATATTTTCATTCAATTGATTTGTTTCCCATTTATTAACATTTATTATAAAATTTTCACAACAATTTTTTTTATTTTAATCATCTATTAAATCTATTTGATCAACCATTTTTATTCCACTTCAACATTCAACTCCAACAATTCAAAACCATGTTGATTTTCAATTTTAAATAAATTAATATTCAACAATTTGGTTTAATCATTTTTATTCAACTAGTAAATAGTCATTCAACTTAAAATTGATTTTCTTTCATTTTATCAACATTTATTTCAAACAAATTTATTTTTAAATTAACTCATTTATTTTATCCATTTATCTTCAGCTAAGTTGATTTCACTAAAATTCAAATTTCTATTACTTAAACAGTATTTCTTCTTAATTTATTTAATTTATTTCACTTAACATATTTTGCAACATATATTAGGTGTATACATTTTATAACTATACATTATTCAACAAATAAATTTTCCCTTTTTATTCCAATTTATTATCTGTAAATTCACTTAACAAAATATCTTTTTGATATTCTATTACTTATATCAAAGTGTACATTATCCAATTACATTCTAATTACATTTAAACTTTTCTAGGTTAGTTGTATTAATGTTTCAGAGTGTAATTAAACACTATATAGATTTTCCTTTTATTTACAACACTTATATTAGGCCAGATTTTTAGTTTGAACAATTTATTACTTAAGTTTTCTTCTTGTACAACCCTATATTATATATTAACATTTTAACTTTTTGAATATTTTAGACAAGTCATATATATTAGAATGCAATTTAGTATTATAAAAATAATTTTGTACAAAATCATCTGTTTCAAGTTGGTTAAATTTCATTTATCATTTTAGATATTCCAATTATTCAAAAATTTCACTTTATTTCAATAATTGAAACCATTTCTTAATATTAGACTTAAGATTTAAATTTTCAATTTCACTTTAAACTATTTTGAAATAATTATATGCATATATATTTTATAAATCAATTTATACACAAAATATTCAAACAAACTTTATTGTCCAAAATAAAAGTATAGCGAAGCTGCTACATGGTCTCTCTACTTCGAGACTCGAAAATGAATGTCGATGATGCTGCAGTCATCACTGGAAATTATTTTCTAGTGACAAAAAGGAGAGTACTAATTTAAAATTTTAAAATCCTTTAGAAATGATTTCTATTCGAAAATGCTTTTGAATAATATACCTTTCTAAAACTTAAAACCCAAAGTTTGAATTCACTGGAAATTAAACTCTCAAATTCTTAATTTAAATTCATTTCAATTCCAAATCAATTTATAAAACATGTTTTATAAATTCATTTATTTATCATGTTGCAATAGTCAATGGTTTACAAAACAATAATTTGAAAGTCAAATATTATCATCTCTAACAACCAATTCAATTAACTATTCAATTTCAGAAAATTATACTTATATATAATACAATCATACAAAATTATTAATTTTACCAAATCTGAAAACAGTATTATGTCAGTTTGCTTTTTTCAAGTGTTTTGGAATTCCTATTGATAGCATTGATCAGACGAATCAATCGAAACCCCAAACCAACATTAACAACTCAAACAACACAATATAAAACATTTTAATATTAACACTCCCTCACTCGATGATACAAAATGGATTTCGAAACAAAGATAGGGATTCAGATTCAAGAGGACCCTAATCAAAGCGAATTCTAATTAGAAGATAGGTTCGATGAAGATAAGATGATTAAATAGCAAAGAGAAAAGATGGATATACTAATATTAATCGCGGGTAACTTTAACTGGATCAACCTGAGACTTCAAGAATAAGATCGATGTAGAGTCCATATGCAAATCAACATCCGATCATAAGAGAATAAAATTTGGGAATAACAAGGGATAGCAGCATTGTAAACCGATGATACAGAAATCTCGGTGAATCAATGCATGTTGTAAAGGAGTTTCACCCCTTTACAAATCATATAGTGGAGCTATGGGATGCTCCAGAATCCAGATGAACACAAATAGGGAGAGACAAGAATGGATTTCAGACAGAGGGAATTTCCAAAATTCAAAGGAAACCGAATCAAAGAGGAAGAGATTCAAGCTCGAATGAAGGTAATTCTGCAATTAAAATTTACTCTATATGCTAAGTTTTGCCCAAAGCGAGAGCTCTGATACCAACTGTAACAACCCGGTATTTTCAATCATTCGCATCCGCACATGTCGGACTTGAGTTGCTCAAAATATCATATTGTTAATTTAAATTTGGAAAAACTCAGCATATACAATAAATAAATAAATCACAAAATCACAGACATAGAGTATTACAATAATAAGTAGCGAAAAGAATGAATAGTAGTTCATGAAGCTACTATATATATGTGTGTGTGTGTGTGTGTGTGTGTGTGTGTGTGTATAACAGAGTCAAAACAAGATACAATAGAAGTCTTGAATACCATAGCCAAATAACAAAATCTGAACACATCACTGGGATCAACTGAATGACTGAAAGCTGAATCAATAGTTGGGTCTCCAAGCGAAGCTCCAAACTCCAAAGGTAAGTCTCAAATGTTGTATCACCCAGTCTGACCTGAGCGTAAAGCAAGACACAAAACACTCGTGTCAGGTTTAACATTCTTATATTAATAAATTCAATTTAAATGAAATATCATCAGAAATACAAGTAACCTAAAGGATGTTTGGGATTTCCATCCTCTAAGGATGCGTGGAACTATCTACTATGTAGTAATATACGCTATTATAATATATCTATAGTAAAGTAAAAGTATTAAAATAGCATTAAGGCGTTACCCATATCCCCCTTAACACATTTTATATATTGTCATGGTCTATACAATGCCGTATGCTCCTCCATAAACTAGAGGTTTACCTAGAGGACATCACATATGTACGGTACAAAACAAACTCGTAAAAGGCACGATAGGGCAAGCAACAAGGCACTCGAGGCAATGTCAGTGTAGATATACCGTTTGCGTATCCGGACTAGTGGTAACACATAGCAGCTACTACCGCCTACCTTATGACACACTCGCAAATCAAAGGGTGCACCCAATCACATCACAAAAGCAACAGAATGGTATCGAAGAAATGTGTCCGATAAGAGGAATGACCTCACTTGGCCCGGTGTGGCTCCTGTTTTAACCGCATCTGGTTGACTCACGGGAGTCAGGGCTACGTAAATACCATAAAGAATGTCACCAAACCATCCAACTTAATTTTGGAATCTCCACCACGTACACAGTTGTTAAAGTGGTTTCCGGTATTGGCAGAGAGTATGACAATATCCGATCCCGGTCTCTTTAACAATCCAATGTTATTATAACACCATGGCCATTTCAAAATAGTTTAGACTTAAAAAAAATAACATTTTCATTTCGAAACCATATCAATACAATATCATTTTCCACTTCAAATATATTCATTTCCAAAATCACAGCACTTTCAAAGTTATAACACTTTCGAAACTAAAACACTTGAAATTATAACACTTTGGAAATTATAACACTTTGAAATCATAATACTTTGGAAACCATAACTTTGGAATCATAACTTCCACCACTTAAATAGTTTAGTATTAATAATAATATATAATGAAATAGTTTTATAAAATAGTTTATATAAAGATAGTTTATATTAAAAATGGTGTATGTTAAAATAGTTTATATTAAAATAATTTATAAAGTAAAATATAATTTAAAAATACTTTATTTAATAAAATAGTTTCCTCAAATTTCACAAATCGATTCAAATCAACTCGAATTCTAAAATTCCAATTTAATTCAATCTCAATTCTTCAACTTCGATTCAATTCAGTTTCTCAATAAATCATTTCAAATTTATATTGATTTCAAATGCAGATTTGAACCACAAAATATACCATTTAAATCCCAATATATTTCAAAGCTTTAATATTCAATCATTTTCAAAATTAGATTTGATAATTTCATATATACCAAAATTTAAATTCATTATTATTTAATTTGAAATGTTTGCTTAATAAATCCAACATCATTTAAATAAAACTCCAAATTACAAATAAACTAAATATATCCTTTGATTTATCTAAACTTAAAATATTCATTTAATTACCAAAAACCAAAAATCAAGTTATAAAATCATATCCTTTAAAATCTCAATTTCAATAAATTTCAAATCGATTTGATTAAATTAAATTCTTAATTAAATACATTTTCAAATAAATTCAAATTTATCTTCCCAACTTGCTTATAAAAATCATTATAAATCTATCTTAAAATATAATTTCAAAACTAAGTTATAACTTTAAAATTTTCAAACATATAAATTTAGAATTCTAAATTTTAAATCCTTATAAAATAACATATATGTATATAATATTTTAAAATCAATATTTATTAAAACTAAATTATTCATTTCAAAACCTTGGAATTCATTTTTAAAATATATATACACAACAACGGTGTCTGTATAAAAAATTTTATCCTACGGTCAAGTGATACAGATATTTATCATTTCACCGCAATTTAAAATATATACGGGTTTATATCATTTCAACCCGCAATCCCAAATTCAATTCAATGAAAATCGCTGGGGTTTATCATTTCAACCCATAACGATTTTCCCTTATTCTACATATCATTTGGGTATGTATCATTTCAACCCATAGGGAATTCAATACTTACAAGGAACTTGCAGAGTGCGAACTTATATGATAAAATATAACATATAACAACAGGCATATATCATCAGTGATTAAATAAAATATAAACAACAGGATATGGTGTCGTATCCCACAGGTGAACAGTTATAGATAATAGCATATATATAACAATTTAAATAACTAACAGCATATTTCAATTATCGTTTCAATTGAAATCGAATTTAATAAATATATAAACGTTAATCGTGAGTGATTGCTCACCTTTCGAGGCTAGAGAGTTTTATAACAGAACATGCTACGAATTTCAAAGAAAATCAAGATTGGCACGAATTTGACGAAAAAAGCTAACAGCTAGGGATTGAGGAAATCGAATCACAAATGGATTGATAAGGATCAATTATATAAGTGAATTGATGTAGATATAACATATATAATTATATATATACACAAAATCACATTCTAATTTCAAACTCATATTGATTTAAATATATATACATGTGTTATCAAAAATCATTATTTTAAATTAAAACACATATCGTTGAAACCAAACATATATACATAAATTTTTTAAATAAATATTTATTATAAAACTGCCAACTCCTCATATAGACTATATATACACATATTTATTTAATTAAAATAAAACTCTATAAAGGTATTAAATTTGAACACTTTAAATCAAACAAAATGATCACTAATAACATGGCTGAATGTCATATTATATATTTAAAATCCAACATATATTGGAAAATATATTCCTTGCACACACAATATACAAATACCACTAAAATGTACTATGCAGGCAGACAAATATGTATAGTTATATATATACAAATACAATACTGTAATTTATATATATATGAATTAAAACAACAACAGATATAACAAATCTGACATACATATAACTAAGGTATATAAAATTGTAAACATAAATATATATAAACTGCAGCTAAAATATATCTTAGAAAACTATATATTATATACGTATATACTTACATAAACCCAAATATCCTATATATAAACATATCACCCTTATAGTATCGGCAAAACAAATATACATACAAAATCATGTATAGAGTATAATATATATATTTTAAAGGCAAATGAAAAGAGATATTAAAACCTGTAAATGTACCTGCAAATAGTGTGTGTGTGTTTGTGTGCACATATTTTAAAAAAACTATGCGCATAACAAATCAACATACTTAAAGATATAAACTGTAAATATATATATATATATATATATATATATATAAACAAAAGAAACCACACATATATCATATATTTCAAACCATCGTATCAATCTTATTATATAACTTAGTAACTAATATATATAAAACAAACTAACACATAAAAAGACCATATTCATTAAAATAACCATATATGTATGGAAAACAACTCGTGAAAACTTATATAAACAAATATATATATATATATATATATATATCAATCACCGCAAACAAAACATATACATTGCAGATTATAAAGCTCGTACAAACCAATATACAGTATAACTAATATACTTATATACACTTTAATACCCATTATCCATCTATATATAGTATTTAAAGTCAATATCTATACACACATAATATATAACACGTATAGACATGCAAACATATTTTTAAGCAAATATCTATTAGCATACAACGGATTATGCTTATAAACTTTAGGTATATATACAAATTTAGTATGTTATCGTATAACAGCAAATCTTAAAACTAATATATATATATATATATATATATATATATAGTATACCTTAACAAAGAGGCTCGGTAGGCACTAGCTCAAGCTTGAGTTACTAGCCGACCGAGAAGAGGAGGTTAGAGAGGAGGCGATGGCAATGATTGTTGTACGAAGGCACAAGCGGAAGTGGTGATGGAGGTGGAGGAAGGGAGGTAGGGACGGCAGACTGTGGGCTGAGGAGGGTTGATATGGGGTGTTTTTTTCGGTTGATGGCTAGATGTTTGAGTGCGAAAATGAAGGAAGTGCTACAGAGAAAAGAATGCTAGGGGAGATGAAAAGGCATGCTTCTCTCTATTACATGAGTTCAAGGCAATTTGAGAAGATGAGTTTCTTTCCAATGCCGAACAAAAAAATGAATATGTATTGGGCAAGAAGAAAGAGCGGGTGAGAGGTTTGACAAATAGAAGAACGTGCCACAGTTATATCTATTTTTTGAATGAATAGAAATGAACGGCCATAAAAAAGAACGAACTGGATTGTATTTCAAACCACTGGAATGATATAAGTCGTGTTAGTTGAATTCTTGAATGGTTAATATCAAGAGGCTATTTAACTTCAATGGGTAGACAAATGAAAGGCCATTTAAAGTAAAAAAGGCCCAAAACAGTATCGATACGGTTAACTGTTTTATCGATTTCGCTGTATACCGAGTGCCAAAACACACAAATGAATATTCTATGGAGATCAAAACAACAAGACGAACAAAATGATGTACAAATATTAGTGATAAGATCATCCTATCAGAAGTTGATATTAGGTGCCGAAAATGCTGCTAAAACGCCGAAAATAAAATAAATTGAGCAATATCATTCAAAATTTGGGAAAACAAAATATGATGCCTCACTCAAAAGATGATTCATAAATTTATTGTATAAAAATATTTAGGTTTGGAAAACATTTTATTATCATCACTTTTTAACTGATTTGAATTAAAATAAAATTGCACAACAAAATAAACTTCCATATTATCAGATGAAAATTTACCATTTTCTATGTTTAATTAGACATAATTCAAATATCAAATTTATATTTCAAAATTTTATTATTTAAAATTTCACAAAAAATCAACTAATTACGTAGATAAAACCATTAAAATTTACGGGTCGTTACATCATTCATCATCTTCTTCTATTTCATTTGCAGCCAACTCCATCACTATCAAGCTTCAAAATCACCAATTTCCGTCCCCAATAGTCCAAATCCATCACTCTATACCCAAAATGAAAGCTTGTTTCTGAGGTCCACACTCGAAGAAATGTCTAGAATGCTAAAAAAATCGCCAAAAAGTTCATGCACGGAGAAGGCACTAGCAGCAGTGCCGGTAGAGGCGGTGAAGAACATATTATTATACCGTACAGGTATGAGCAAGGAATAAAAGAGCTGCTAGAAGCCGCCGAAAATCTCGATAATTAGGGAAATCGAAGAAGACGGTGGTCGTTGAGGTCGCAGAGGCCGCATAGATGCTTGTTCGGGCAAAACGCGTAGAGGAGTGAGACTGACTTCTGCTAGAGTTGTTGAGCTTAATGGTTTTTAGAATCCAAACCTTAGCGCGGTGAAATTGGTGAAACTTACTAACTTTCGGGTGCTTTTAGAACGGGAAGTGCACCTCAGCATGCAGACTAGCTTGGCTATAATTATTTTTTAAAAATTTAAAACAGTTAAATAATTTATCGCTTTAAATTTATGTTGAAAATTTCATTTAACATAAACAGTCGTGGAATATTTGTTCATGTGGTTCATTAGCCAATACCATAAGATATTTCGATAGCAAATTGGCAAGCATTGATAGAGTCGTAGCACTTTTACATGAGATTGGATTTCATTATTTTTTAGGTAATATAAATTACCACTTTGTGTTAAAAAAAATCATTTAATTTATTATAGCTTACTTTAACTTGTTATGTAAATTATAATTCTAGGCATCAGTAATGTAATCAAAGGTGATGTGAAATTGTATGCTGCTATTGCTTTGCAGTGGTATAAAACCGCTTATACATTTCACTTTCCCTGCGGTGAGCTAGGAATTACACGTTTTGAATTTTCTATGCTTACCGGCATAAGCATAGGAGTGACCACTTTTCCACTGATCGCATACGACTCTCGATGGTGTGATACCGATCTTGTTCAGGATCTTCTACCACATTTTGACACTTCGCCAGCATCGTATCGGGCTACCGGCGCTATTTGAGTTAGTGCAATTACTGGTCTCATGCACAGTATCTTAAGCGACTATTCTTCAGGGTACGATTTAGAGCTTGCTAGATTTTTTGTTTTATACCTCATGGGAAACTTGTTTTTTAGCACCAGTAGCAGTAGCTTGTCGGTTGACTTTATTGAGCCGATTTGTCATTTCGATTTCGATAGTGTTATTCAATATGATTGGAGTACGCCTATTCTTGCATACCTTTATAGGTGCCTAGATGCGTTGTACACCATCTTTGACTCATAGGTTTCGTTGACCATTTTTTGGGATTTATTGCAGTACTGATACTTTGAGTACTGTCATAACTTTCATTTCGTTACATTGACCAATGACACATCTACTTTCTTCCCTCGTTTGTCATTTTAGGGTACGACCAACAAGAGGCCTAGGGATAATGAATCCCGTCATGTTTATTCGGTTGCCTGCAACCAGATTGATTTGAGGATGTACAGAGGGCAGATTATTTGGCATCCATTTCATTCCAATATATCGATCAATCTTGAGTTTATACAAATTTCTAGGATGCTTGGCGGGCGGAGGTTTCCCCTATTATCGTATCCCTCGGACAGTAGTGCATATTGGTATCTTGGTGAGAGGTGTTGGAGGCAGTTTTATGATTACGATGCCATTCCCGATGATCCGCATCCTCATGTCTATCAATGTATGATTTGCCCTACGGATTAGTTTGACATGGCGAGAGCAGCTGGTTGGTGGCTGGCAGAGAGCTTTGTTATTGTTGGTCCATCATACGTTGATTTCTAGCCTAGATTTTACGATGCATCTGGTGATACCATTACCCATGAATTGGTGATAGATTTGGTCGGTCCATCTGCTATACGACACGGTATTGCACCTCCGGTTATTGAGGATGTTACCCAGCCTAGTCAGGTCTACCATGCACCAGATCACGTGGCCGCTGCTTCCTACTTTGGTTGGACCATGGCAATGCCTACTACTTCAGGAGTAGACCGCTACGTTGGCATTTATCATCCTCCAGCACACGACTAGTATCTGGAACCCTTACAGATATCGTATGCTGATCTATAAGACATGTAGATGGGTATCCGACACATAGGATACATAGAGCATAGGCATAGCATTGACTATCATAATTCTTAGATGCAGCGACAGGTAGCCGACACAGCACGACTGTAGGCATTGCTAGAGTCAGAGCGTCAGAGATTTGCTGACTTTGGTATGTCTATGACCAATTAGCTAGCCTGAGTGGTGGCAGAGACATTGATGATGGGACATGCTCCCATCGCCGACCCCGTCCACATACAGATGATCGATCTTATGTATTGCCCCTTATTTATGCTTTTGTTGATGTTAGTATTCATGTACCGTGGCAGATGTTATTGTTCATGTACTATGACATCGACTATTATGTTTCATGTTTTTTTTGTGGTTGATGTTTTCATTCATGTATTCTGGTATATGATATATCAGTTTTACTCACTTTATACATCGATGCTTCTATATTTCATGTTTTTCTACTGTATATCTACTGTTTATGTTATTATTCACGTGTTGTGGCAGATGTTATATCTACTATACTTATTTATACATCGATCTCAATATTTTCCATGTATATATTGTCTTTGATGTTATCGTCCATGTATTCAATATGTATCTGTTCATTAAACAGATTAGACTCCTTTATTGTACATTATTATTTATTTTTTGGTACAACACAGTCAGAGAATAATCATATCATTATACACACCTAAAAGTTAAAGACATAAACATAATACAAAGTTAAATGCATACATAGCAAAATGCATTTCTAGGATACAATCAGCGAATACTTGAGTAAAATATGTGAATACTTAGGCACGATACAAATGAAAAGTCATTTCCATGATACAATGAGCAAATACATAAGTATCGTCTTATTATGGCAATGGTGCTACTCCCCAGTGAATCCAGTACATGTAATAGTAATTGTAAGCTTTATGGGTAGTGAAACAAATGTCATATAAGTCTAGATAATACGAATCACACCTATCATGGTTGCAAGTTGTTGGTTCTTCAAATTCCAACCCTTCTACGACTGCCTGATATCTTTCAATTTCAACCCGTAGTTGCTCCTAACGAATTAACATACTATCATATGTGCATTGATAAATACATTCTGGATGAGTATTAAACTTTTGGTTCAACATCAACCACATTTCAATGGGTTCCAAGTCATAACATTGAACGTATGCTTTTGTGAATATCAATAGCTCAGTTGGTAACCAGTATGAGTTCGACATCAAAGAGAATACGAAGGGTGAAATATAATGGTAGAAGATGAGGAGTAACCACTCTCAAGTTGGTGTTATTTATAAGTGCTTAGGTGCCAACCGCTCTCATCCTACTCACGCTGTAGATATAGATACAATGTAGCTATACATACACCGTGTCCATTCAGTGTCTTATCACCTCCTAGCCATGTAGAGCAATCAATAATCATTCAGTGTCCTCTCCTATATTGTAGCTATACGTAAACTGTAGCTATTCAGTGTGTTGTCCCCTCCTAGCCACATAGAGCAATCCATGACCATTCAATGCAGCATCTTCTCCTACACTGTAGCTGTATGTACAGTGTAGCCATTCAGTGCCTTGTCCCCTCTTAGCCACATAGAGCACTCCATAACCACTCAGTGCAACATCCTCTCCTACATAGTAGCTATGTGTAAAATGTGAATTTATCTGTCCAATGGCATTATTCGATTACCTAACACGCTCCTCTTTTAATATAAATAAGTTCCTTCTACCATTGAGATATACATTCACTCTTCCAACTTTCTTATTATACATCATCATGGTGGACTACAGCCGCAATTCATATCCTACTCATACTCATACGAAGGTCCCTTGAATCACGAACTCCCACCAAATCCTTCTTCCCTATAACCATTGAAGGAATGGTATGTGGAAATGCAGGAAAGACACTACAAGGATATGAGGGAACAAGAAAGGGAGGAGCAAGAGCGTCTATTAAGAGCATAGAGACCAACACTTGCTTCTTTACAAAGACTTCACTGTAGAAACACACAAGAACGTCGAAAAGTCTATAATCAATCGATACAGATGGAACAAGAAGTTGACACTAGTCCAATAGTTTATGTTTACGGATTATCGGTTACATATTTTGTCGTGCGAAGCGGAAACGGCATTGGGCAGCGCCATTATAGATGCCAAAATTTTCTAAACGGTTATGGGTTATGTGAATGGATTGATGATCCATTTCTTTGTCGAGCAGTGGAATATGCAATCGAACTAGAGCAGGAACTAACTGCACTTTAGAACAGGCCAAGTTCATTGGAATTTCAACGTCGTGGCCATAACTAAGCTGCTTTTATCTATGCTATTTAAGTAAGTGGTATATTTAAGTCTTTCAGATGTTTAAATATTTGGATGTTTATCTATGCCGTTTGTTTAAATATATGGTTTGTTTAAGTATTTGGATGTTTATCTAATATAACTCGTAGAACCTTGATCGAGTCATTTGGAAATACATAAATTACGCGTGGGCGTAAACATAGACAAACACAAGTTACATTAATAAACGCAGACAACCCTAAATTACATAGTTACAAAAACATGGAAAGAAGCACAGCTAGCAGAAATAGCTGACATAGACATACAAAATATAGAGATTGTCAACCACAAACCAAAGAACTCACTCAAACTATCCAATATAGCTCACCCAAGTCATACGTAGCATGACCGACAAAGTGTGTTTGATGATCCATAAATACAGCAAGTCAAAATTAGACCAAATCAGTTGGAAAACACTTTCTCGTTCTAGCTCGATCATAATTTTCCGATACCTTCGGCAAGCTCTAGTAAATGTCACAAAATGTACTTTTAGCATCCAAATTACATTTTCTTACCATACATTCTGGATGGTTATTGTAAGCTTCATTGACGGTTACCCAAAAATCCCCATCGACCTCGTCTTCTATGTGTCTCTAATAAGCCCGAATGTAAGCTTTAATCAACACCAAGTAATCATGGGGAGTCCATGCTGGATTAGCCATTTGGTATCCTGTGAACTTCTCACAATAGTATAAATATTAATTGGATGGACTGTTGCCATTATTGTCATGTCATTTCCTGGCTACGTAGAGCATGGAAATACCAATGAATGTTGTGTCCTTTCCTAGCTATGTAGAGGAACCTAGTGACCGATGACTGGTATGCCCTTTCCTAACTATGTGGAGCAAGCTGTGACTGATGAATGACATGTCCTTTCTTAGCTATGTGGAGCAAGCTATGACCGATGAATGATGTGTTCTTTCCTAGATGTGTGGAGCAAGAAAATGCCAATAAATGCTGCGTCCTTTCCTAGATACGTGGGGCAACCTATAACCGATGAATGGTGTGTACTTTCCTAACTACGTGGAGCAAGTTGTGATCGATGAATGATGTGTCCTTTCTTAGCAACGTGGAGTAATAAAATAACAACGCAAACTATTGCAAGTACAGAAATCAAATTACTTCTACCTCTCTACAGTATTGGATCCTTAACATTACTACCCATACAACCATGAAATAGGCCAAAGCTTCGATGATGAACAGGAAGTGGATGATGAAACCGTAGAGTTGCAAATGAAACAAGCTGCATCAGGATATTTCTACTTTTTTGGAGAAGGATCTATGAGCAATCGTCGTGGTAGTATGCCTGGAAAGATTGACCGTCGATATAAGAGGGACTATGTTAGAGGACATAAAAGGCTGATGAGGTACTATTCCATTGATAATCCAACCTATGAAATAACTTTGTTCCGCCGTCGATTTCACATTGACCCATTGTTTTCTCCAAAATTTTCTTTAGCTTCATGGAAATAACCCATATTTCACTTACGGGTTTAATGGAGCACTAGAACTCGGGCATTCACCCCACAACAAAATCTTGGCAGCTTACGTATGGTAAGCTACTGAACATTCGGTGATTAATTGGATGAATATTTTAGAATCGCATCATCGACAGCAATGGGGTGCTTAAAAGAATTTTTCAAGACAGTGATCGAATAGTTCAGCGAGGAATGCTTACGAACGTTAGGACCAAATGATGTAGCTAGAATACTATCTAGAGGAGAAGCTAGAGGTTTTTCAGATATACTTGGAAGTTTGGACTGCATGCATTGGGCTTGAAAGAACCATCCCACATGTTGGAAAGGAATGTTCACGGGACACAAAAAAGTGCCAACAATGATTCTTGAAGCAGTAGCTTTCGATAATTTATGGATTTGGCATGCTTTCTTTGGAGTGCCAGTTTTGTTAAATGACATAAATGTTTTAAAAGAGTCGTACCTGTTCTTCGAACTATCTAACGGACTGTCGACGGAAGTTTCGTTCAAAACTGGAAACGTTGAGCATAAATCTGGATATTACCTAGTGGATGACATTTATCTAAAGCGGTGAACTTTAATGCAAGGTTATAGGGTACCAAGAAATGACAAAGAGAGCCATTTCACAAAAAAAGTGGCAAGTTATAGAAAGGACATTGAATGTACGATCGGTGTCTTACAAGCAAGGTTACGGATTTTACGAAACCTTGTCCGATTTTATAACGCAAGAGTTATATCTGAAATTATATATGCTTACATAGTAACTCATAACATGATTGTGGAGAACGAAAGAGTTGGATATAAAAATCTAAAAAATAATTATCCAGACATGTTTAAAGGTTCTAACAAAAAACCAGAGCGAAACATTAATTCGATGGAGGAATATGTTTCTATGGTTCAGCATATTGAAGATCAAACTGCACATTTTCAATTGTGTGACCAATTGGTGGATCATTTGTGGGGACACAGAGGAAGGGACAGCAGGAATTCGTAGGTGTTTGTTTATGGAGTTGTTGATGGAGTTGTTGATGAAGTTGTTGATGATGTTTGTTATGAAGCTATTGATGAAGTTGTTTGTTTACCGTACTATGTTTGTTGTACGATGTATGTTGTACTTTGTTTAGGTGTAATAAGTATATTATTGCGGATGTTGCACCATGTTTTATAGTTTTAAGGTTCAACGTTCAATAATATTATTGTGGAGCTTGTTTACTTAGATGTTGAAAGACCTTAGTCTGAACTACATACTAATTCGATAATATTATAACCCAAAAAACAAATACCAAATACATATCTAATACACTTCCAAACCTAACATACAAAGCAACACTAAACAAGTACATCACAAATACTCATCTAAAACCATCTTTAGACGCGCCACTTTCGCTTGAAGAACAAAATGTATAAATAAATGATAATATTAAAAAATATGATCTTTTAAGAAGTATGTGATAAAACGTAAACAAAACTTAAATGTCATATGGAGCAGCACCACTTCGCTGTCTACTCTCCAACCTTGATAGTATAGCCAGATTGTCTTGGCATACAATATTCATTACTCGATATCCAGCTCTAAGTGATACTCGGGTTCTCTTCAACGGCTCTATGGTGTTATAATAATCCTCCACTTTTTTCCAATTTATTTTCTCTCTCATGTTATTTTCAGCACTATTGTTTTGTGAAATACGTATCCATGATTTAGCGAGAGAAACATACTATTGAGAAGTGAACTTAACTTGCTTTTTTTTGCCGTCGGCTGCTACAACTTCCTCTTCAGCATTTCCGTATCGATGTCTTCTATGCCAATGTTTAAAGCAGCAGCTGGTTCCCTAAGACGATTTCTAACAATGCCACTTAATGATTTCCATTTCTTCTACTTGTTATATTCTGGGATTTGAGGCGCAGACAACTCCGCAAAGGTTTTTCCGTTGCTGTCTTTCGCGTGGCGTCGCCTTCTTGATCTTCGCCTTCTTCCTCGTCCGAGCCACTACTTATTTCTTCGGTTGTGGGATCATTGCGTGCATACAAACACTGCTTAGACAAATTCTAAATGGATTTTCGATCATGAATCTTTATCCGTTTTGCGCTAAGATGCTGTTGTTGAAGTTGGTCGTACTGCATTATCAACGACATATACGACGAGTGGTCTTCGTACGCGCCAAAAGTAGGATGTTGTTGGTAATACAGTTGTGGAGCGATAGCATAAAAGTAAGACGGTTGTTCGAAAGAAAAACTAGAACGAGCATGTGGTTGGTAAGGTTGGCTATAGGGAAGGTTTAAATATGGCGCATAGCCATATTCGCGCGGCGGACAAAGGGTTTGAAGTTGGTGAGGTGGTCGTTGGTCGGAATAGCCGGCAGAAGGATACGTGGACTTTGGTTTTTTACTCGAACACGTTTTTCCGACGAGCTTGGAAGACATGTATAAATTTGGTTGCAAACGTGCATCATAACTCGAAACTACGGTACAAAGAAACATATATCATCACAAGTTCATTTTATTTAAAACGCCATGCACATAACACACAGCAACTACAACAACGATAATTGCAACCCCCACAAACACGCACGCACTAATACATCAACTCTTCAAAAACTGGATCAACACTCCGACCCCACTCTCCACTAAATTTCTCCACCAACCTCTCCGCCGCCGTCACCCCACTCTCAGCCACCTCCCTCACTCCATCCAAATACACCTCCTCCCCTAACCGTCTTCTCTCCAGCCCCTCTCTCGCCATCTTCACCACCTCCTCGGCCACCTCCTTCACCCTCCCCCCTCTAAACCCTGTCCTTAACCCCATTACCGGAACATTCTTCCTTAGTTCCTCTCTCTCTTCCTTCGTCCACCCTTCAACCAACTTCCATGCACTCTCCAACGACACCTCGTCATACAGCAACCCAACCCAAAACGCAGGCAACGCACACAGTGTGCTTACAGGCCCGACATCTGCTCCTCTCATCTCCAGAAACTTCTTCGTCCTCACCTCCGGAAACACCGTCGTCAAATGCACCTCCCAGTCTTCTACCGTCGGATACTCTCCGGGCAAAACGGACAGCTCCCCTCTCATGAGATCCCTAAACGACAACCCCGAACAGTCCACGAACTTCCCTTCCCTCTTCACAAGAAACATCGGCACGTCCAACAGATACTCAACATACCTTTCGAACCCGAACCCTTCCTCAAACACAAATGGCAGCATCCCGACGCGGTTCCCACCCATGTCCATCCACAGATCGCTCCTTTTACTCACGAAACCGTTCACCTTCCCTTCGCTGAACGGAGAGTTCGCAAATATAGCAGTCGCAATCGGCTGAAGAGCTAAGCTAACCCGTAACTTTTTCACCATGTCCGCCTCCGAGCTGTAGTCCAGGTTCACCTGCACGGTGCATGTCCGGAACATGGTGTCCACTCCGGTTCTTCCGATTTTGGGTAGGTAGGAGGTCATTATGTCGTACCGGGATTTGGGCATCACGGGTATTTGGTCCAGCGCCCATTTTGGGTTGAACCCTATTCCGCAGAAGGCAATGCCCATTTCTGAAGCAACTGATTTCACCTCGTGCAGGTGCGTCTCGATTTCGGATTGGGTTTCGTGGATGGTACTGACGGGTGCCCCACTGAGCTCGAGCTGGCCGCCGGGTTCGAGGGTGATGCTCAGGTTGTTCTTCATTAGGCCGACTACGTTGACTCCGTCTTCGAGGATTTTCTCGTAGTCGAACCTTTCAGCGATGGTGTTGAGGAGTTGGGAGATTTGGAAGTAGGTTATAGGGCGGAGGGTGTTGCGGTCAAACCCAAACTTTTCGTGTTCGGTGCCGATTCGCCATTTGGGTTTGGGTTTGCACCCGGTGAGGAAGTAATCCACGAGATCGGATTTTGTTAGATGATCCGAAGTGATGATGGTGGATTCTAAGGTGGCGGACTGAGCGATTGAATTTTGGAGAGAGTTTTTTGAACTTTTGTTCAAGTTCAAAGTTGAGGCGGGGGAAGAAGAGAGGAGTGTTTTGGGACTGAATTGCAAGTAGTTTGTTTCGTATGGGGACGAGTGAGAGATTGAAGACATTTTCTCAGGAAAGAAATGAATGTGGAATTGGTTCGAGACTTCATGGGCTCTGAGCTTACGTTATATAAGTGAGATTTTGAAGTTGACGGCAGCTTTAGGTCACCTGGGAACGACTTGTAAGTAAGTCATTTTGCAGTAAGGAGTTGCCGAACAAGCTATTAAACTGAAACCCATGATTTGAAAGATGAACCATGCAAGCTCAAAGGTTACGATGTTTCAACTGATTAACCCGTGAAAAACGCAATACCGCTACTTTTTGTTTTTCTGATTTAAATATAAAATAATTTCAATTAATATATTGACATTTAAAACAGTTATTTGTAAATATTTGATAACAAATATTAATTAGAATAATTAGAAATAAATTTTTTGCCGCAGAAGATAATGTTTTCAATTTTTAAGATAAAAGAGGCTTGATTCAGTAATAATTCGTAAAATGTACAATAATAACGTAGCATGTCCTCCAAAATTAATAAGGTGGTCCAATAGTTCGATAACAAAGTTATGAAATTATTTGTTAAATTGGCTATAAAAAAATGAAGAGCACAACGATGGTTTCTTTTTTAAAATTTGAAACCCGTGTGGTTCAAAAAGGTTAGTCAAGAAGCTAATTCAGTGTTTTGAGGTTCGTGCATAGGTTCATGCACCCATAAGATTATTTTATTTTCTGAGTTGTATCAGTCAAAAGTCGGATGTTAACCCCGTTCTAACTGTGATTGGTTCTAGTCTTTAAAAAGTCCAAAAAATACATAAAAGGACAATTCATAAAATTGATAAGGAGTCAAAATGAATTTTGGTAAAATTCATTGTTGGAAAGGGGTTCCATAGTTTTGCTCTGCGTGACGGGTAAGTAAATTTGTATATCCACATTGTGTGCAATAACAGTTTCATTTTAGACGGAGTCCCTCTAAAATTTGTCCCTACTTGTATAAAAACCGAGTGCCTAAGTTAATTATTTCGTATTTGTTCTCATTTAAAAAAAAACGCCGGCAGGACGGTGGAAAATAATTTCTAAACTTAGTTAGTCAAGTTGACCGGATAAGTGTATAATTGTCTAAAAAGCTAATTCGATGCGCGTCCATATAAAATTATACAATTTTCATTGAGTAAAATATATAATTACATGCAAATTTTAAACATCAGTTGCATATGTATTTTTGAGAACAATAAAGTAGGAACATAATGGAACATGACGTTTTCTGTAACGACCCAGAATTTCTGTCAATTAAAATTTGTATATTTAATTGATTTTAAATATAAATAAGTGAAATTAAACAGTCGAATAAATTTTATTTTGAATAATTGGATTTAATTAGATAATTAAATCGATAATTTAATAGTTGAAATTTCAGTAATAATTGAAAATTGGGTTTAATATGATTAAAATTGATTTTTAAAATTTTATTATATCATATTGGAGTTAAAATGATGTTATAGAACTTTTAAAATCGAATTAAAAGTTAATTTGTGAAAATTGAATATTTTAATAGTTAATTGACGAGTTAAAATAGCCATTTTACAAACAGTCTCGGATTTTGACGAAACCAGTTTCATCAGATCCGTAATGTGATATTATTGTAAGATTTCAAATTTCGTGTCAATCGGATTTACCCTTTGTCCGGGGCAAGCCAAAATGCATAGAAATTAGTTTAAATCGATTTAATTTAAATTTGATCGTTTATTGCCGTAACTCGCACAAATGATCGAATTGGCTCCCGAAACCTATTCCATTGTGTCCGGAACGCGGGTTAAACCCTAGAGCGCCGGTCACCGCGCGAGATTTGGAGTTCGGAAAATTGAGTGAATAGTGATTTTTGGTAAATTTCTATAAAAAGGACCCTTATCTTTATTTTTGTTCAAAACCCTAACCAGAAAACCCTAGCCGCCATTCTCTATCTTCAATGGCCGAAAATGGCTAACCTACTTCCTAAATTTCTGATCAATTCGTCGACCAATAGCTAAAACTTCCTAAACGAAACTCGTAGAACACGACGAGATCTTGAATCTCAACGGTCAAGATCGAAAAAGACGAAACGAATCAACAGCAAATCGCATTAAAAGGTCGCGTGTTTGGGGGCATTTTCTGGCCGATGGAGACGATCGAGCTCCTCCCTATTCAAGGCGATGGTGATGCTTGTGAGCGGCTTTCAAACCATGGTTCCCGATCAACTTCTCATCAACGTATGAAGGAACGGCCATCGAATTTCGAACGTGAATTGTGGGTTCTCGTTCGCGTGAGAAGCCTGGGGAAGAAAGCATTCGCGTGCGGCCAGATTTGATGGAGAGGAAACGAACGGTGATGATGGTATCGGGTTTGAGAATAATAAAGAAATTGTAAATAAATTATAATTTAAATCGTGTAATATTTAAAATACTATATCTTTTTCGTACGAGGTCGAAAAATTACGAATCCAATTGCGTTGGCTTCGTTTTGTCGAGCACTACGCAATGGAGCTGGTTTGGAGTCGTTTGGAGCTAGTTTGAATTTCGGGTAAAATTAAACGCGCGTTTAATTTTATTCGAAATAAAACGCGAAAACGGAATTGAAAGCGAGGTGAGAACTTCTCACTCAATCGAATTGTTTTGATTTAAATTTTAAATAGTTAGATTTAAAATTGTTGATTGCATGCCTGAATGATAAATTATTATCTATTGATTGTTAAAATAGACATTATGCGCCGTTAGTAAGCGGAGGTTATTTATTAAAAACATATACCGCGAATATTTCACTGCAAAGTGAAATTGATATTATTTATGTACTTAGTTGATTTTCCCGCATTATATACCGGATGAGACCCTATTGCGCCGCCTGTTAAGCGGATAATATTTTTATAAATCCCATATACCGCGATAATTCCGTACTGGAACGGAATTGGTATTGTGCTAACATCTTTGGATGCAGGGAAACAGGTTGGAGGGATCCAACTGGATTCCTCACCAGTATTTATTTGATTACAGATATTGTGATGTTTGTTGATTATCATATCGATATATGGTATTTGGATGTCGTGATTGACTATTTGGTGCTGTTGCATCATCGGAATCATTTTTTTGAAGTTTTAAAATAATGATTTTTGATTTTAAAAAGAATTTTAAAAGTGATTTTTGAAAGTATACGTTTTATTAACTTTTGAATTGTTAAAATAAATAAACATTGTAATTTTATTGTTATAAAAGTTATATTTTTGAAAAATGGTACTTAAGTATGATTTTGGAGTTATATAAGTTTTAAATAACGTTTTGTAAATTATTAAACGGATTGGTTTATTTAAATTGAGATTTTTGAATTATTATAAACGGTTTATAATAAAGATTTCTAAGATTAATATTTATAAATTAAAAATATAGAAATTGTGAAACGAGTTTTATTAAGTGTTAAAATGAAGCGTAAATGGATTTCACAAGTGAATAAAATTTATAGATTTATAAATTGTGAAGTTATGAAATGAATAGATTTTGTAAAATAAAAGATTTATAAATAATTAACTTATAAATCAGATTTTAGTATTTAAATGAGGTATAAATAGAATTTGTTAATAAATTGATTTTATAAGTTGGAGTTATAAAATATAAATGGGATTTGTAAACGTTGTTTTTATAAATCTGAAATTGACTTATTTTAATAAGTAAATTTTTATAGCTTACTAAAGGGAGTATATTCACGATTTTAGACAGTGGATAATCCCTTATATAAAATGTGTAGAAACGTTAAATTTGGTTAACGTAATATATTCACGATTTTGGAGAGTGAATATATTATTAAATAAAATGGATATGTTTTAGGAAGTGATGTTTTAAATAAAATTAAAACGATTTAAAGATGTTTTAAAATGCGTTAAGTATCGAATACATGGATTTCAACATTTATTGTTGAAATAGACGTTTTCAAGAAATAGAAGGAAATGGTGGACTATAACACTGTTGTTATAGTAAATGATTTCCGAAAGGAAATGTTTTATATAGTATTGGGATTTATATATCTATCTTAATTTCGAATCCCTATACTAGTGATTTTGGGTCGTCGTAACGATGTTTTACGCAACATTCGTTTTGACTCAAATAAATGTGTTTAAGCGCACGTTTTCTTTAAAGAATGAAATATATACTTAATTTCGATTTAAGTATATTGAATATTTTCCAAGTGTTGATAATATATGGATTTGTGAATTACTTATTATTATATAAGTATGGAAATGTTTTCCAATGTGAAGTGAAATGTTTGAGATTACATCTTTTGAAGATAAATTGAAAATGAATATTACAAATCGATTTGAAAATCGTATATTCGTACATATTTTGGAAAATAAATAATTTGGGAAATTATTTGGAATCTGGTGATGTTGAGCATGCCTATTGATAGTTAAATAACCGACTATCAATATTTACCTTTAAATAGGTATTTGTTATGATTTGTTTAAATTTGAATGCCACACTTATTTTTGAATAAGCGCTCACTATTCGGGTTAGCCGGGAAAGGACGTTGGGGTCGTATAACCCATTCCGAATATGTGATACGTCGTTATGGATTGCATTTGATGACCGGTGTTGAAGACCGGATATTTGTGAAAACGGAAGGATTACCGTCGAATGTTTCTGCATCGGCTGATCCTCGATATAGAAATTTATTACCCTTTGTGATGGGAAGTCCGGTCGTGATTAGTGAGTATCCGGATTGCAAGGACTTCTTTATAAGTGCCTTTGGTTCCGTTCAATCCCAGAACGAACTTGTATGGATGTGTGTCTGACGTTACAATTTGAAATGTAAAGCTGGTTTTTATCAAATATGTTCCCGTTGGTGGCGGAGAATTTATTCTCTTAGCTTAACACCCTAGGGGTTATGTAGTTGATGGTTAGTAGTGATACATTCCCAAATTGGTAATGTGGCATACGAAGTGCTGTTGAGCATTGTGATCAAAGCACAGCTTTTGTATAAAACATGGCTTTGTGGACGAGACTTCGTCAGACCTCACACCCCGGAAATGGTCAAAACAGAAAGGATGCAGTAAAGTTATTAGGGGGTAGCGCCCCTTTAGTGTATGTCATTTCTTCTGGATAGAGGTGGTATCATGGTATGGAGCCCAGATACTTAACCTATGTTGTTGCTGCAAATTTATTGCTTTGTGGTTGTTGAAAATCGAGGATTCTCGGATATAGATCGGTTACGATCGGGGAATGACATATTCGTGTCAGTAGTTACCTAGTTTGAAAGGTAACCCGACCTTGTGTTGGCAGAGATCCGGTTAGGTTCTCGGGACGTCTTTCCAGAGGCGTACCCATATGGCAATGAGAAGTTCCTTGGCCTGACCATTTGTTGGAAATCCAAACTTAAATACGCATCTTGTACGGTTTTAGTTGTAGAACCTGTCATTTACTTATGGTGGTCACCACTGTTTAGATGGTAGCTATAGTAGGCATACGATAATGGTCGTATGTTGGTTAAAATTTATACCTTTACTTTCGAAATGATTTTTCCTACACTATGCACTAGTAATAATATCAGATGTTTCTTTTTAATGTGTATCAAGCATCTTTGACTATCATAAGGAGAAATCTCCTCCGATTCTGTGTTTGCATTGTGTGTGTGTGCGGGAGGCCTTATGGTAGTCTCATTTTCTAAAAAGCATTGCGAATCTATTTTAAAATTATCCTATACTTTGTTTTAAAAATAAACTGTTTTAGTTCTCACACCAGTCACATGACTGACTCGGAGTTTATTGTTTTCCTTCCTAAACTCTGGGTGCCCACCGATTTCCACACGGGCAGTCTAAAGTTAGGCTATCAGAATATTCTGGAATTCAAGAGTTGCTGGTGGCAAGCTGGATGGCATGGCGTATTACTAGTATATAGTATTTCTTTTCCGCTGTTTGTTGTTGGTTGTTGTTTTACACTCTGATGATGTAATGTAAGGTAATATGATGTAATGTAATAACTGATATAGTTTTTTGTTTGAAGATTATTTATTTATCTATTATATGTTGTTCCGCTGCGATTGTGAGATTCTGATATTGGTATGTTGTTTCTTTCTGTTCTCTCTTCTATCTTTTTCTCTCTTCTTCTATCGTTTTCTTCTTCTTTAACCATAACGATACGGTTTTCCGGCATTCGATTGCTCGGCAGTTGATACAGTAGACGTATTGATGTCGGTTTTCGAGCGTCGAAAAGCCTAGAACGTAACATTTTCATGTTGAAAAGAATTCTAACTCGCAATTTATTTATAAATAAAATGTTAAATAAAGTGTATAAACCAATACCTGTGACCACTTAGTTTCAGCAGATCAGTAGAAAAGTGGTGTGATACCTAGTTTCTTAACGATCTTACGATTTTAGAAAACCCTTGTCGGCATTCAATCTCTGAAAAGTTGATTCCTCTTAGTCTTCAAGGAGATAAATCCTCACTTTCTAGTTACAATAAAAGAGGCTCACTTCGATTGGCAACGTCAAAGTGACGCTACAGCAGCACGACGTTCACCACTAAATGGTCGCTAATTAACTACGTCTTGGTGATGTCGTAGGTGTTATCAGCGTTTCAAAATTGGCATCGCTTATGGATTGAAAATTGCCTACGAAAGGCAACAAAAATTTAGCCCCCGCTATCTTCAGTGTTTCAATATTTTTTTTTAACGACTCTTTTATTACGGTTTCTTCTAATTTTTTTCTTCTTTCTCGCGTCATAATAATATAAGAAATTACTTGCACCTTTACTGCAGAATCATAGTCATGATCTTCAATTTGTTTTATGTTCTGCCAGTGCATTCTTATTCTTATCTTAAATGAGAATCATCAATTATGATGTCCTCGGGATTAACACCCCATTTTTTAAATGGCTCCTCCTTGAAACAATCAAAACCCCATCTTCGTATTAAGTATCCTTGACAGTATAAGTACTGGCCTTTTCAAATGATGGATATTTGTAGCCTTTGGGTGCCATGTTAATATATCTCACCATTTGTAAAAATCGAGGATTTGTAGGTACGTTGAAAGTTATTCCATTAGCACATTATGTCCACGCAATGCTCAAATCAACTAACTATCCATCCATCAATGCGAATGACTCTTCCAGCTTGCTTCAATTGCCATGTACTTGAATTAGTTTGGAATTCTTTCAAGGCAGAAAAACCATCTTTTTCTACTGTTTCAACCTTTTTTACGTGTACTTCCAAATTCTAGACGATTTTTCAATAAATCAGCACACTTTTTAATTTTAGATCGCTTTGCTAGCGCAGTACGAAAAAAGTGAATGAATTAAGTACAAGCGCTTTTAAAGCTTTCTCTGCAATGCTTTACACTCTTACCGTTTAGTACATCCAGGATTCTTCTTACCTATTGCACCTTTCAGCTCTACTTCATTTAGCAACAGTTTACGTTCAAGACCTTTTTATTCCGATTATTTGGTCTTATTATCATGAGCAATAAATTCGTCTTTGAGCTTTGCCCTCATCCTTGTGGGTGGAATACACTACAAAAAAATATGTTATTAATAACGCTATTTAATAACGCGTTATTCTTAAGCTTTGTTGTTTGCACTTAATTATTTGTTTTTTTAACCATTTTGTTTTGTACTCTTGGCTTCAAAATTTTAGTCTACCCTCCAAAAAATTTTTTTAACAAGTTTCACACAACTCCCAAAAACATTTAAATCATTTTTGTCTCACTCTCAAAATATCACTAACAATTTTCTTCCCCAATAAAATAACTCTAATTGAAACTGTTTGCTCCATCTCCAATCTCCACAGTCATTCACCTCCACTTCAAGAGTTTGCTCTTCAGCAGTCAACTGGAGCATGTGGAGTCCGAAACTTTGATCTTCGATTTCGCTCTTCATCAATATTTACCAGATTCGAAATCGAGAAACATATATTGGAAAGTATATTATCAAACACGATAACTTATAAATGATTTCACTCATTATCAATCTCCGACTATAGTCTAGAAAAATTCTTTTGATACTTTTGTTTATGAATTGCGTGTTCGTTTTCCAAAAAATGTTTAGTAATTTATTTTTGATAGTTTCTACTCGAATAGATAGCTAGAATTGATATTTTTGTTTGACTTGCTTAAATGATTTAGTGGAAAAGTGATAAAAAATAATAATTGTATTTCAATATATTTAAATGGATATTTGTTGCAGCAATAGTGAGTGATTTTCTGATTGATTGTAGTATGAGTAATCAACTGATACAAGGACCAAGATTTTGAGATAGGCATTTGATTATTATATTAAAGAATGAAGATGGCACTTTTTTCGATTGTTAGCTGCTTCAGACATTTGATTATTAGTTTAATCGATATATTTTTCGAATACAACCTAAAGCAAATATTCAGCCGATAACGGTTCATGTTATAAGCACTGTAAAAATACCAAATCAAGAGGGAATCTAAAACACGCTAATTAATGCTATTTCATCTTATAAAATATGTTTATCTTTTTTCCAAAATGTCAAACGCATTTTGAAGGTTTTAATACTATTTTTTTTTTCTTCTGTTAAGGTTATTTTGGTTTTATGGATTGTACCAGTGAACAGAGGGAGTTTGTGTTATGTACAACGACTCGTTTATTTTCTTTTAACCATATATCACTAAATTAACTTTAAATTTTCTTATTTAAATAACTAATTGCTACAAAATATTGTTTATTTGAAATTTTTTGTGTAATGGTTTGTATTTTGTTAATTCTCAGTATCATACAAAATCCAGCCTACTATTACATGGTTACTCATTTCTGATAGTCATTTTTACCATCATTTGTTAATTGCCGATCATTTTTGGTAAAAAGCTTTAATTCATTTCATGTTGTTTGTTTTTTTGTATTTTTTGAAATCCTGCTACTCTCTTCTTGCTAGTCTTTTTAGTCTACTTTGGTTATTTGAGGTTTCAGCATTGAAAAAAAAGCATAGAACCAAAGTTTAGCTTTCATAATGTCCTACGTAAATAAGGGGAACGCACTATGATATTTAAAGTATTTTATGATCATCTACCAGTAATAAACTAAGACTTTGCTTGATTTATGATGGTTGCTACTTTTTTATTTCAACTGCTTTCCCTTTGTCCATAACTTTGGCCAACATGTAACAATTTGAACTACTTCAAATTTAATGTTGTGTTTGATCAATAATTTTCTGTTCCGGTGCACTGACCTACATTGCCGCTACCCTTTTCTATATCAAAATCATTGCAACTGCCATAGTTTAATACAAAACATGTAAAGTAGAAATACTGTTCATGGCCCAAACCATATTAGCTGAAGAAATGGGTTATCCATTCATGAAAAGAACTACAAGTCCCTGTTTTTGATGTTGATATAAGAAAAACTCCTGTAGATATGCATATGTAAATTTAGTCCCTATTTTTTTAAAAATAGAAAACGCAAAGTATTTTGCATTTTTTTAACAGAGAATGCAAGCTAACTTGCAACTTTTTGACTATGATTTTTTTAATAGTTTGAAAATTTTAAAAATTTTGAAATTTTTAAAAAACACAAGTTAACTGCGCTTTCTATCAGGAAAGCGCAAGCTAGCTTGAGTTTTTTTTTGAATTTTTTTCATATGTTTGATTTTTTTGAAATTCACGCTTTGTGATTATGAATTTTTTTTGAAATTTTTAAAATTTTCAAAAATTTTAAAATTGTAAAAAAGCACAAGTTTGTTGAATATGAAAGTATATGATTTTTATTTGATGATAATAAACACATATATGTTCATTTAAATGTATTTGTTAATATACTGTTTTATTTTTCATATAATTAAATAAATATTTGCTGAATAAAATAAATAACACAGAATTAAATTCATACGGATATTTTATTCAAACAAATATTTATTACAATTTAGAACAGTGCAAATTTGAGCTCTCACTACACACACACACACACACACATATACATAACAATACAATTTCAATCACATCACATTTTTCATTATACAAACATTTGCACCTTACTACATTTGATTCATACACTCGTATTTTATCTTCGACTCTATTCCAGATTGAATCCCGCATCTGAGCGATCTGGAAAATAAACACCGACGCAGTAAAATTGAAAATAAAATATTTTTGCGACGTAAAATAAAATGTATTTGTGAAATATTATTTGCTTCAGTTATTTGGGTTGTTCGTCATCATTTAATTTTGAATTCATCATACACGAACAACTTATAACATGCACAATGCATCACTACTATACATGCCACAAGACCGTGCACACCGATATAACTTGACAAAACGACAGGACAGGTGAGCATAAGGTCAAAGCCAATCAAAAGTCAAGTTCAACTCAAATGCAATACAAATAAAGTCAAGACACGAGCACAAGGTCAAACCTGAGCTATAAGCTGGATTCAACACAGGTGCAATCCAAATGTACACATGAACGCTATGTCAAAGACAACAAGTGAAACAAGTTCAGCTACCACATATCAGGCATATGGACATGTAGTTGATGCAATCCAGAAACTAAAAGGCAACCAAACCTGAGTACAGGCTCAGAGGCACCAGAGAGCATGCACAAGTGAGTCGAAGCAACGAAATTAGGCAAGAAGGTCAAGTGCACTAAAATATACAGAACAAGCATAGTCACACTACACCAGATTAGAAAATAAAGACCGCAATTATGAACTGATCAGGTGCAACAAAGGTTGGAGCCGGTGAAACTACAAGTGAAGGCCTCAACATCAAATAACAAACAAACTTAGTGCAAATAAGTACATAAGCTAATCCAGACATCATGTAGACATCAATTATACATGAATCAAAGCATGTATAAAAGCAGCAGCAAGCATGCAGATGCAACTAGATGAGCAAGGTTGCAAACATGCATCATGAAACAGAGTGCATAGTAACTATCCAGAGCAAGCTAGAATGAACAAGTGCACCAGGGAAGTACACAAAAAGACAGTGCATATTGAAGCATACAGCAATTCAAAGGTCGTAGGCAATCTCAAAATAACCATCTCAAGTACAAAGCACAATCAAGGTCGACTACAAGCATATGTAATCAAGTACAGACAAGATACATAAAGACCAGAGTATAAATGGAACAACAAAACTATGATGATCTAGGTGGTAGCAAAAAAACCGATGTTCAAATCAAGTTAAAACCGCGAGTCAAACAATTTCAAAAAGAGGTATATACAGTAAGTCGAAGAAAGTCTAGAAATCATTTCAAATGGTCGAAGTCAACCACGATTAAAGTCAAGTTTAATCAAAACCGTGTGGCCAAGGAAGTCGAAGAAGTCAGAAACCAAAACCGTGATAACCGAGTAATCAGATTATGTACGTATTGAAAAGGTCGGGATAAATCTCAAGCATTCAAGAAAAATCAACTACTGAGCTAAATTAAATGACAAATTCAAATAAACGAAATTATAGGAATTCGTTCCTTTTTAAACCGTAACATCATCGGCATACGAGAGCATTCAAATTCAAGAAAAATAGAGACCAATAAATCATTAAACTCGAATCAAAGTCGAGTATTATTAAATATCGAAAAAGGGAAAAACTGCATACCATTTTAACAGACGAACTCGACTTAATTAAAGCAGCCGTGTGTATAACCGAAGAGATGATCATTCGACAATGCAAGCAACGCGATATTATTCGAACAATCAATTGAAGCGGCACCTCAATTTCCAGAGCCCTAATTTGAGAAGAAGAACGATCGAGCTAAAAAAGAAGCAGCCATTTCTTTGAAGAACAAAGGTTGAAAGAAATATAGTAAAAAAAGGTGCCGGCAAGGGCCGACTTATAATATATCTCTTGGGCTTTAGAATTTTAAATTAGGGTTTATTGTATTTTGAATTGTTTTTAAATTTGTATTTTTCTTTTAAACAATTGTAAAGTTTAGTTGTGTGGCTAGGAGATGAACTACAATGGTATAATTCAAGAATTCACAACTCAATGGCTGAGTTGTGGTAGGGTTTCGAGCGTAGAGTTAGGTTAGTTGATAGAGGGTATTGCAAGTTTATGTCCGGAAGCGTCTAACTACTTAATTTCTAGTATAAGCCATGGGGGCAGCATGTAGGCAAGTTTTTGCCAAAGCTGGGTAAATCTGTGTGTTCTATTTTCTGCTTTTTATTATTCTGCTATTATCTGTGTTGATATTATTCAACTGTTATCTGTTTTGAAATTATTTTATATACTTTCGCAATAAATTTTTATAATCAATAATATCACCCTATTTACCCCCCTCTAGGGTGAAATTGATCCTACAAGTGGTATCAGAGCTAAGAAGAGAAGTCAATTTTTTTAAATTTGAAAACCAATTTTTGTTTTAAAAATTTGAATTTTTAAATGGCTTTTCTTAATAATGCTTTTGCTGAGGGTCAGTCCATAGTTAGACCATAATATTCAATGGTGGATACGCTTGCTGGAAAAATAGAATGATTTTTTTTTTGAAAACCATTGATGCTTGGAATATAGTTGAGACAGGATTATGACACCAACTATAGTAGTAAATAATTAGGAAATAGGTAAACCGGTGGATCAATGGATAGATCTAGAAAATAGACTACAGAATGCTAATGCTATGAGCTCTATTATTTGTTCATCAAGTCAAATTGAACTTTATCGTGTTTCATGTTGCCTAACTGCGCAGGATGGCACACTCAAAGTGACTCACGAAGGAACTCTCAAGTCAAAGAATCTCGCCTTGCCATGCTGAGTAGTGAATACGAAAATTTCACAATGGCCAAGAAAATGTCAAAGAGATGTACAAAGACTTTTCAATATTGTATACAAATCAAAATCTATTGAAAATTCATACATAGAATTGAAAATAGTCCGAAAAATCCTTAGAGTCCTCCCACGAAGTTTTGAAGCGAAAGTTACAACCATTTAAGAGTCAAAAGATTTGAAACAAATCAAAGTCGAAGGAGGTGATACTCGAAAGATTGGAAATCTCACCACTTAGAGCTAGAAATAAAATTCAAGGAAGAACGTAAAGGAGGTGATACTCGAAAGAAATCAATAGTTCTCAAAGGGACAACAGAAAGTGACGACGAGGACGATGATGAAGCAGCTGAGCTGGCGCTGCTAATAAGAGGATTCAAAAAGTGGAACCGCAAATATGGAAATCCAGCTCTAAATAAAAAATTAAAAAGCAGAATAGTCAAAATACTAGATAACCCATAAGAGCAGGAAATCAACTGTCACAAGTGCAATAAACCTGGTCATATCAAGCTAAATTGTCATCAAAATAGACACGACCAAGAAAAGAAATCGAAAAGAAGAAGTTTTGCGGCCACGTGGAATAGAATGATGATGGTAAAAGCACAAGCAGTGAGAGTGAAAGAGCATATCTATGCCT
The DNA here is from genome assembly GCA_030765085.1 of Allium cepa. Lineage (NCBI taxonomy): Eukaryota > Viridiplantae > Streptophyta > Magnoliopsida > Asparagales > Amaryllidaceae > Allium > Allium cepa. The sequence goes on from CM060931.1 coordinate 224,875,657, forward strand.
TCGAGGTGATATAATTGATAGCGATGATGACGAGCCAAGCGAGGTATCAAAACTTTCTCACTCAGAATTACTTAAATATTTCCACGATGTAAATGGCTATTTTGAAAGAATTACGAAGAAATATGCTAAAACTGAATCACAAAGAGATGCTTTGATAGATTTAAATAAATAGCTTGTTCAATTGGTTAAAAACTATCAAAGCAAGATCCCTAAGTGTGATAAGTGTCCATCACTTGAAGAAGAGATTAAAAAATCAGAAATTAAAATTAAATCACTTGAAAATGAAATTTTGATTTTGAAAGGGATTGAAAACACTAGAAAAGAAAATTCTATTAAGAAGTGCACTTAGTTATTGAACGAAAATGAATCTCTCAAAACACAAGTCCAATTGTCTACAACTTTAGGAAAAATTTTCAAGTGTGAAAAATCGTTGAATATACCATTAGGGAAACAAACTGTTAATACTATTAGACAAGGACTTGGGTCTAATAAATCTAAAAATGCTAGAAATGTAATTAAACAAATCAATTCCGTGTGCACAATTTGTAGAAAATTTAGACACAATCAAAATAATTGTTGAAATAGACCCAAACACGTGAAATCTATTCCAATTTGGATTTGGAAAGGAACGAATATAAAATCTCTCAAAGTTAAACAAATCTGGATGCCGAAAGGAACATATATAAATAGTTTTGAGTCTCCACAAACTCATTTTTCAAAATCCGTTGCCACTAACAACCATGGACCTATAAAAACAAATATGTCACAAAAATATTCTCTCGTGTAGGTATGGTGGCAGGCTAAGGAACAACAATGGAAGGCTAAGGAACAACAATAGTACTATCTGGATTCTGGCCGTTCCAGGCATACAACGGGCGAAAATTCAAATTTCCTTAGCTTAGTACAAATGTGACAAAATCACAAAGGACAACGATGAAAAATTATCGTAAAGGTAAAAGAGGTAACGATATATTTATTTTGAATGATATATTTAATGTGATAATCTGCACCATATTTTGATCAGCCAGTTATGTGATAATGAATATTGATTATGATTCTGACTTATAAAAGTTGTTGGCCAATTATCTTTTTATGTCAAGAACACTACAATCCTTGAAATGCTTCATATAGATTTGTTTGTTTTAATGATGGTGTTTTATTGATTACTGATCACTCATGATATAAGTGGATATATTTGTTCTGACACTATGGTCATTGTTCAATTATTTACATGGTTTTAATTCAAATTCAAAAGAATTTCATTTAATAGTTATAAAAAGGATTTCAAGGAATTATTGCAACGACACAATCTGGTCTATAACATCCAACTAATAATAATCTTGAGTCAAAAAGAAATTCGGATGCAAATAACGCTAGTAATCCAGTTGAGGAAAAATTACTAGTGGAACGTGATTTATGTTGAGACATTCATTTGCTACATCACATTTTTCAAAGAAAATATCTGCATATGTTTCATCTCAAATAGTTTTCAATTTGTAGACATTTTTCTTTTATAAAACCCCTTCTAGAAAATGGTTTTTGTTGATCTTGTTTCACGTTAGCCAGTTTTAGAATTTTCGATAATTATTTTTTGAATTTGAGCTTAAATGATTACATTAACTAATCTGACTCTCTACTGATTAAAGAAAAGATAAATAGTGATTGAAAAAGTGATGAGTATTGATATTGATCATATATTATAACTTAAGACGGTATAATTAGTAAATTTCTTTAGAATTTTAAACAAGAGTTATAAAAACTTTTTGTTGGTAAAAATTCCATGACCATCTCCAATTCTACCATATTTCTATCAACCGTCACTCATCAAAATCCAATATAATATGTCAATATGTGATATTTTAGACGAAAAATCATTCTTTTTTCAATTTATTGTATTTTTAAGCAATAAAAACATCCAAAGTATTCACTCTCATTTAAAATTCCTCACGGTTAAGCATGCGTGAATTACTTTGAATTTTTGATTATGTGTTTCCATGTTCATTTAAAAATCCTCACGGTTATGCATGTGTGGAATGTTGAGACACAGCTTCTATGAAGATTTTGATTACTGACAACAATATAAAGGCAATCGACAAATCAAGACCTTCATATTGTTCTCTAGATTATAGATTGATTATTTGATGTTATAATAGTAATAAACTTGTTAAAATCTATCCTCAAATAGTCATGCACAAAATATAATCAATATATATATACACATTTATAGTAATGTGCACATTTATTGTGCAACTTAACAGAGACCGGTCGACCGGTCCAAAAATGAACGGTCGACCGTTCCTGTTAGATGTGCACAATAAACGTGCACACATGCACATAACGACTATATATTTAAAATCCTGTCTACCGGTCATTTTTTGACCCGTCGACCGTTTTTAAACAGAAAGCAAGTTTTCCAAAAGACACTTCTCTTCTCCAAGAGTTGCATCTCCTACCTTTCACCAATAATCACAACTCTTAATGGCAACTGTTTCACCAAGAGTTACAACTATTTCTTCTTATATATACTCATCTAAATCGTTGATTTAAAACATGAAATATATGATTATTATATGCTTTCTCTGATCTTACTTTCTAACATTCTTGCATTCTAAAAGCACTCATTTAATTAATAGCTTATTGAATCATTGAAACTATTTTAAACCTTTTGATTCAATAAGCAATATACCTTCTTTAATCTTCACAAAACATCAGTCATATACTTTGAGGATAAGATTATAGGAAGGGTGTACTACTAGTGACAAATCCGTGTTTTCAAGAACACAAGTTGTCAACAACAATTGTATTTGTTTTTGTTGAAGTCCTCGTGTTGTAAGAGGCAAGTGTTGAAGTCCTCAGTGTGTTAGAGGAGTGAAATCCCGTTCGGCTGTTCGGGTATTGTAAACCTGTTCCTCCGGGTGAAGCGAGGTAGTTAATAGTGAAAATTCAGATAGGAGTCTGGGACTGGACGTAGGACGGTGCTCCGAACCAGTATAAAAATCTCTGGTGTGATTTTTCTATTTTCTATTTACAATGCTATCATCATCTATTTCCGCATTTGTATTGTAATCCATATTATACGATCCGTGTATACTATATTAGCACATATAATTGTATACACACCGCACTTTCATTTGGTATCAGAGCACGGTCATCATATAACCGTAACACAGTTATTTGATATATTCTTGTAATATGGCAAATAACGCAAGTACTAGCACTCAAAACACCACTTACACAGAAGGGCAATCGACACAAAGTCCTCCATTTTTCAATGGTCTTAACTATAGTTATTGGGCAACACGTATGTCATTCTTTATGCAATCAAGTAGCTATGATGCTTGGAATGCTACTCAAAGAGAAATAGTGAATCCAACAACTGATTATTCAGAATGGACTGTGGCTGAGAAAACGGCAGCAGCCGTAAATGCAAGAGCAATAAATATGTTGTTCTGTGCATTAGACCAAAATGAATATAACCGTGTTAGTATCTGCACTACTGCATATCAAATTTGGCAAACGCTAAAAATCACTCATGAAGGTACTAACAAGGTTAAACAAGCCAAAATAGCCATGCTGAAAAGTCAATTTCAAAATTTCAAAATGAAACCAAATGAAACAATCAATGACATGTATTCACGGTTTCAAACTATTCACCATGCACTTATTGGGTTAGGACAAAAGTATTCTGATTTTGATGTTGTTTCAACAGTCCTACATTCTCTGACTAATGAATGGGAAGGAAAAGTATTAACAATTGAAGAAGCTAATGATCTTTCCGTCATGAAGCCAGATGAATTGATAGGAAATTTAATGTCCTATGAAGCAAATTTGCAGGCTAGAAAAGAACAGAAAGAAGAAAAGAAAAATGTAGCATTTCATGTTGAGAAAGATGAAAATGAATCAGATTCTGAAGATGAAGATTTGGCGTTCATTGCTAAAGGTTTCAAAAAATTCCTAAAATATCGAAAAGCCAGTCGCTATAATAAAAGGAAACCGGGATCAAATAAACCATCTTCATCTGCTATAGAATGTTTCAACTGCCATAAAAAGGGACACATGCAGAAGGATTGTCCAGAACAAAAGAAAAAGTCAGAAAATGACAAATTCAAATATAAGAAGGACAAATCAAAGAAACGAGCCTTCTCAGTAACATGGGATGATTCAGAGTCATCTTCATCAGAAAGTGAAAGTGATTCGGAGAATGAACAAGCTAATGTTTGCTTTATGGCAACAGAAGATGAGGTACAAATTCCTACATTTGATGAATTACTTGATATTAATGCTGAATTGATAGTCAAATATAAAGACTTAAAACGTCAATTAAAAGTAGTCAAAGCAGATTTAAGTAGAGCAGAGTTTGAACGAGATATGTTAAAAGATGAGAAGAAAATATTAGAAGAAGAACTTGAAAATATTCAAGAATCATCATCTAATGTTGACTCTCAAATATCTCTTTTGAGTCAAGAAATAGAAGCTCAAAAAGAGAAAAATAATGCTCTCACTACTGAAAATCATGAACTTAAAGCAAAAGTCAAAATTCTAGACCTAGAAAAAGCTAGTTTACAAACAAAGTTTGATGACATTACTCAAAATGTTTCTAACTTTAACAAAGGTCGAGAAAATTTGACTAAAATCATTGAAAGTTCACAATCTATTTCAGATAAACAAGGTTTGGGATATAACAAACATGAAACTAAGAAACATCTTAGAAATAAAAGGAAGAAGAAAGTACAAAAAACTGAAGCTAAGAAAAATCTTAGTTTATTATATTTCAAACCAAAACCAGTTATGAAATTTCAAAAGAGAAATTTCAAGACTATCAAAATATGGGTTCCTAAAACAAATAATAATTTGATTAGGAACAAATACATTCAGCAATTCATGAATAACGTACATTTTAATAACAATTATATATATAAAGGGGATACCGGACCCAAATGGGTTTGGACTCCTAAGACCTAACTCTTAGGACCCTATAAAAAGTGGGTACCATGAACTTAATTCTATTTTTTGCAGGTCCCACTGAAGAAAAGAGGAAAGTGGATATTGGACAGTGGTTGCTCAAAGCATATGACGGGAGACAAGAGCTTATTAACAAATATTAAATACTCAGATGGTGGCTCAGTCACTTTTGGAGACAATTCAAAAGGTTATATCATCGGCAAAGGCGATGTGAGCAATTGCGGTACATCTAACTTACCTCTTATTACTAATGTCATGCTAGTTAGAAATTTAAAACACAATTTACTTAGTATTAGTCAGTTATGTGACAAGGGTTTTATAATTTCCTTTTCAAATAATAAGTGTAGTATTTTAGATAAAGACCATAATTTGGTTTTTGAAGGTTATAGAGACAGAAATATATATATTCTAAATATGAATATTAATCATAATTCAGATATGTGTCTTGTGGCTAATGACAATGATCCATGGCTATGGCACAAACGTTTCTGTCATATAAACTTCAGAACCATTGACAAGCTAGCCAAAAACAATCTAGTTAGAGGACTACCCAAAATGAGTTTTAAAGTTAACAACATTTGTGATGCATGTCAATTAGGAAAATTGACCAAATCATCGTTTAAATCCAAGAAAGTCATATCAACATTACAACCGCTTGAGTTACTGCACATGGATTTATTTGGACCTACTAGAGTTCAATCAATAAATCACAGTCAATATGTGCTTGTAATTGTTGATGATTTCTCTCGTTATACATGGACAATTTTCTTAAAAAATAAAAGTGATACTTTCAATCATTTCAAATCTTTCGTCAAAAGAATTCAAAAATCAAAAGGGATTAAAGTTAAAAATATAAGAAGTGATCATGGCGGAGAGTTTGAAAATAATGAATTTGAACATTTTTGTACAAAGAAAGGTATATATCATAATTTTTCGTTTCCCAGAACTCCACAACAGAACGGAGTAGTAGAACGAAAGAACCGAACTTTACAAGAATGTGCAAGAACATTATTAAATGGAACCACCTTACCAAAACATTTCTGGGCAGAAGCTGTTGCAACTGCCTGTTATGTTTTAAATCGTGTGTCCATAAGACCTCTTACCAAGAATACTCCTTATGAATTGTTTAACAAAAGAAAGCCCAAAATCTCATACTTCAAAGTTTTTGGTTCTAAGTGCTTTATTTTAAATACGAAAGACCAGCTTGGAAAATTCGATCCAAAAGCCGATGAAGGAATATTTGTCGGTTATTCGGAACGAAGTAAGGCCTATCGAATATTTAATAAACGAACCAAAACTATTGAAGAATCACTTCATGTATCTTTTGATGAAATCTATCAGCATCCTCACACAATATCAGATAATGACGAATCAATAGTCATTAATAATCCAATCATCTCAAATACTGATTCTGACTCAGAAGTAATTATTGAGAATACTCCTCAAATATGTGAATTACAATCACCACCAAGAATATTAAGAGACCATCCGGCCCAAAATATAATAGGTGAAATAACATCACATGTCAGAACAAGGAGTCAACTCAATCAAATGGGTCATGTCGCTTTTCTCTCAAATATTGAACCCAAGAATCCAAAAGAAGCTGCTACAGATGATTACTGGATCATTGCCATGCAGGAAGAACTAAATCAGTTTGAGCGCAATGACGTTTGGGAACTTGTTCCGAGACCAACTGATCAGTCAGTAATTGGTACTAAATGGGTCTATAAAAATAAGGCTGACGAACAAGGAAATATCACCAAAAATAAAGCAAGATTAGTAGCACAAGGATACAATCAGGAAGAAGGTATCGATTATGAAGAAACTTTTGCACCAGTTGCTCGACTAGAAGCTATTAGAATTCTATTATCTTTTGCTTGTCATCATAATTTCAAACTTTATCAGATGGATGTCAAAAGTTCTTTTCTCAATGGATTTATCAAAGAGAATGTCTATGTCGAACAACCTCCGTTGTTCGTACATGAAAAATATCCTGACCATGTGTTCAAACTTAAGAAAGCTCTGTATGGTTTAAAACAAGCACCTCGTGCTTGGTATGAACGATTACGTAGCTATCTTATTAATTCAGGATTTGAAATAGGCAAAGTCGATCAAACTTTGTTTATTAAACATTCTCGAAAAGATATTCTGGTTATCCAAATATATGTAGACGATATCATCTTTGGTTCAACAAACGATAAACTCTGCAAGGAATTTGCAAGTATTATGACCAAAGAATTCGAAATGTCTCATATGGGAGAACTATCTTATTTTCTTGGACTTCAAATCAAACAACTTTCAAACGGTATTTTTATCAATCAAGAAAAATACTGTGAAAAATCTTATCAAATGCTTCGGATTACAAAATACATCTGGTAAACCAACTCCTATGAGTACAACTACACATCTTGAAAAAGATGAAAGTGGTAAGAATGTTGACCAGAAATTATATCGAAGCATGATTGGTTCTCTTCTTTATCTTACAGCTAGTCGTCCAGATATATTAATGAGTGTTTGTTTATGTGCTCGTTTTCAAGCCGATCCAAAGGAATCACATTTACGAGCAGTGAAACGTATAATTCGTTATCTTAATAATACCAAAGATTTTGGTCTTTTCTATCCAAAAGAATGTCCATTTGAATTAGTATCATATAGTGATGCTGATTTTGGTGGCTCACGAACGGATAGAAAAAGTACAAGTGGTACGTGCCATTTTATTGGAAAATCACTTGTCTCTTGGTTTAGTAAGAAACAGAACCGTGTTTCACTATCAACATGTGAAGCTGAATATATATCAGCGGCTCTCGCTTGTACTCAAGTACTATATATGCAACAGACACTTCAAGATTTTGATATTCACTTATCAAATTCTATTATATACTGTGATAACACAAGTGCTATAAATCTTTCTAAAAATCCAGTGAATCACTCTCGAACTAAACACATTGATATCCGTCATCATTTTCTTCGAGATAATATTGAAAAAGGAAATATATGTCTTGAATATGTTCATACTGACAATCAATTAGCCGATATTTTCACTAAGCCTTTACTTGAATCTAGTTTTATTAAACTACGAAGAGAGCTTGGCTTAGTATCTCGGAAAGATCTAGAATAGAATAAATTATTCACATTCTTAAACTATATGTTTTAATATGATAACAATCTTAAAATTCAGAACTAGAAACCAACTCTAGCTATTTTTAAACCAAATATTATAAACCTTTGTTTATGTTTACGGTCAATTCTTTCTACCAAATTTTATCCACAAATTCTTTTGCAAATTTTCCTATATAAACTTATGAAAACTACATCTCTAATCATTCCCTTCTTTGCTGAAAATTATACTCACCATAAACAAGCTATCATGGCTCACATTTGTGACAAATGCGCACAAGAATCCCATATTTCAATCACAAGCTCGGATTCGGAGGAGAATTACTCTCCGATTACACCAAAACAGAAACCGGAGTGCTATCACCATTGTTCTCGCACTCCTGGTCATACGCCATCATCTAAACGTGTAAAGAAAGCACTATTTTGCTCTCCACGCACGAAGGCACAAATCAATGAGATACATCACTACCAAAAGCATCAAATCGACCTACAGAGACAATTGCATTATGGACAAAACCAACTCTATCATGAACAACAACGTACGTCGGCACGTTTATCCGTCTTAGAAAGAATGGCATCGTTCTTCTGCGGATCAAACAAGCACGATGTTCATGAACCAATGCCATGCAGGCCATCGACTTCAACGACTCCAAACTCTTGGGATAGAAATTATAACGAGAACGAAGGAGCTCGAAATAACTGGAGTCCATGGGCTAAACGCATTGGAGACAACAAAAATTCTAATGACAACTCTACTTCTCATTAGAATTCCATAATGTATATTGTTTTGTTTTCATATATTTCTTGTAATATCATATATTCTGTAATAATAATATAGTATAAAATATATGCAATCAATTTTTTTCAAAAAATTTTGCGAAAACAATCAGTTTTCAACACAGAGCAAAACCGGTCGACCACCGAAATTTCTACCGGTCGACCAAAAAGGCTCTCGGGTTGAAAACGGTCGACCGGTAAAAATTTAGGCGGTCGACCGGTCGAGCATTTTACAGTTTTTTTTTTTATATACTACACGTATATATATTTTTACCCCCACCCTCATTTCTTTCTACTTCCTACTGAAAGCTTTCCCAATTCCCAAACCCTAGTTCATATTTCTCAAGCTCCAAAATTTCCAAATCTTCTTCAATGGCTCCACCACAAAAGAGATCAAAGAAAAGAGCATCTTCAGAATCTTCATCTCTAACTCTCTCTGCCAGAAAGTGGCTTGAAACTCCAGTTGCCGTAACTCGATGGAATCAAATGACAAATTATAAGTTCCATCCGGGCTCATTCATCAAATTCGAAGACTTCACTTCATACGGTATTCGTCGTTTAGCAAACAATTCCAATATTTCTCCTCTAATAGATTTTTCAGATAATAGCGTAGAAATTAATCACTTAATGATTAAATTATTCTACGCAAATATGAATTTAGAAGAATATACACCGGATAATCCAAATGGAGTTATTTGGTCGGTAGTTTGCGGCAAACGAATTTATCTTACTCATGATAGAATAGCTTCTATTCTTGGAATACCAAATAGAGGTGAAGAATTTTCATCGACATTTTGTGAAGTATTCACCTGAAATAGCACTAGCCATAAGTTTATAGAAGATAATAGTGACGGCACCAAATCAATTGGGCTACGACCGACAGCAAGGCTATTACATCGTGTCTTGATGCACTCTCTATTTCCTCGATTAGGAAATTATGATGCCGTCTACAAGGAAAATTTCAAGGCTCTTTATGCTATATACGGGGAAATCGAAATCAACTGGGCTCACATGATTTTCGATGAAATTTTAAAAGTGAATAACTCCACTCGACCTCATTTCTTCTATAATGAGTATGTTATGCGCATATTGCTAGCATGTGGAGTAACAGCCCCTGATTCAGCAACATCTACACCAAAATGCATTGACTCCACTACCATCAAGCGCATGAAACTTCCTCCTCCCTATGTTCAGATTATGCCATTCGAACAATGGCAACAACGAGGTACACAAGCACAACAAGCTCCATCTTCCCGACCTCGTTCCGGAGAAGTTAGGTTGTTGAAATCTAAGTCGTCTACAAGAGAATCTCTTGAAACCATCGCTCGTAATCAATTCTTACTTGAAGCGAGACTCAAACGTATGGATTCAAAAATTGACAAACGATTCAACAAGGTCAAGTCTTTCTTCAGTGCTATATGGGATGCTATATCATGTAGCACATCTGTCTCTACCCAACATCAAGACCCCGGAAAGCGTCCGGCTCCTCCCACTTTCACTTGGTCAACATCCGAGGAATCTGCTGGTACAACCGGACAAGGTCATGGAGAGACGTCTAGATGTGATGACGATGACGATGATGACGATGACGATGATGACGATGATGATGGTGAAGATGATGAGGAGGAGATTCAGTCGGACTAAAGCTAGTTTGTTTATTTATTTTTTTAGTCCTTTAAAAACATTTGTGACACTTGTACTAATTAGTGTCCATCTTTTTTTAGTGAACTTTGGCATGTATGGTAGTTTCAAAACATCTTGTGTTTGAATGTGTGTTATGCATTGTTCTCTTTGGTTCATATTTTTTGTTTACTCCTTTTTGTCGATGACAAAGGGGGAGAAAGGTGCTAATAACTGTTTGCAGGGTGAAAGGTGCTAATAATTGTCTGCAGGAAATCACATATTCAGGGGGAGACTCAATACTTTAATTATATATTGTCATCAATCAAAAAGGGGGAGAATGTTGAGACACAGCTTCTATGAAGATTTTGATTACTGACAACAATATAAAGGCAATCGACAAATCAAGACCTTCATATTGTTCTCTAGATTATAGATTGATTATTTGATGTTATAATAGTAATAAACTTGTTAAAATCTATCCTCAAATAGTCATGCACAAAATATAATCAATATATATATATATACATTTATAGTAATGTGCACATTTATTGTGCAACTTAACAGAGACCGGTCGACCGGTCCAAAAATGAACGGTCGACCGTTCCTGTTAGATGTGCACAATAAACGTGCACACATGCACATAACGACTATATATTTAAAATCCTGTCTACCGGTCATTTTTTGACCTGTCGACTGTTTTTAAACAGAAAGCAAGTTTTCCAAAAGACACTTCTCTTCTCCAAGAGTTGCATCTCCTACCTTTCACCAATAATCACAACTCTTAATGGCAACTGTTTCACCAAGAGTTACAACTATTTCTTCTTATATATACTCATCTAAATCGTTGATTTAAAACATGAAATATATGATTATTATATGCTTTCTCTGATCTTACTTTCTAACATTCTTGCATTCTAAAAGCACTCATTTAATTAATAGCTTATTGAATCATTGAAACTATTTTAAACCTTTTGATTCAATAAGCAATATACCTTCTTTAATCTTCACAAAACATCAGTCATATACTTTGAGGATAAGATTATAGGAAGGGTGTACTACTAGTGACAAATCCGTGTTTTCAAGAACACAAGTTGTCAACAACAATTGTATTTGTTTTTGTTGAAGTCCTCGTGTTGTAAGAGGCAAGTGTTGAAGTCCTCAGTGTGTTAGAGGAGTGAAATCCCGTTCGGCTGTTCGGGTATTGTAAACCTGTTCCTCCGGGTGAAGCGAGGTAGTTAATAGTGAAAATCCAGATAGGAGTCTGGGACTGGACGTAGGACGGTGCTCCGAACCAGTATAAAAATCTCTGGTGTGATTTTTCTATTTTCTATTTACAATGCTATCATCATCTATTTCCGCATTTGTATTGTAATCCATATTATACGATCCGTGTATACTATATTAGCACATATAATTGTATACACACCGCACTTTCATGGAATGCATATCAAAATTAATTAATTAAATAGACAAGTTGATTCTAATCCCATTTAAAAGTCCTCACGACTATGCGTGGTTAGAAGATATTTGAATTCATTTTAAGAAAATTTTGGAATACTACTAATCTCATTTAAAAGTCCTAACAGTTATGCATGGTAGTAGATATTCAAATTCCTGACATAAATATACCATAAATAGACACAACTATATGGTTTTTGTATCATCCCTATCATTCTAAAAGTGAAATATGCACCTAACAGAGTATTTATGATTTTTGTTTGATTTTTTTTTGAAATTTAATATTATTGTGCTCAATTGGGAATTAATTTTATATTAATGTCTATAACTTTATCTCTGTTTTTCTAACACTATTACTCTTTTGCTGATAACAAAAGAGCAATAGAGAGAATGGTTAAGATTTTGGCAAATAAAATCAAATATTTTATTTTCTATATGCATCTAGGTTCATTTATTCGTTTATATATTTTTATGCATATATGAAGGGGAGCTTTGTGTAGAGAGAGAGCATTCAAATAGGGGAAGCAATATGAATGATCGAATACATTTAATATATTCAAAATCTTAAATATATGGTTGTTATCATCAAAGGGGAAGATTGTTGAATATGCAAGTATATGATTTTTGTTTGATGATAATATATATATATATTCATTTAAATGTATTTGTTAATGTACTATTTTATTTTTCACTTAATTAAATAAAATATTCGCTGAATTAAAAAAATAACATAGAATTTAAATTCAAAGGGATACTTTATTCAAACAAATATTATTACAATTTTAGACAGTGCAAATTTGAGCTCTCACTATATATATACAAATTTCAGTTACATTACAATTTCAATCACATCACATTTTTCACTATACATACATTTTACACCTCACTACATTTCACTCATACTCTCGTATTTTATTTTCAACTCTATTCCAGATCGAATCCGACAATTAAGCGATCTGGAAAATAAACATTGACATAGTAAAGTTGAAAATAAAATATTTATGCAATGTAAAATAAAATGTATTTTTGAAAATATTATTTTCTTCAGTTACTTGGGTTGTTCATCATAATTTAATTTTGAATTCATCATACACAAAAAACTTGTGACATGCACAGTGTATCACTGTACATGCCACAAGGCCGTGCATACCGATATACACTTGACAAAATTGCAGGGATAGGTGAGCACAAGTCAAACCTAATTAAAATCCAGGTTCAACTCAAGTGCAATACAAATAAAGTCGCGACAAGAGCATAAGGTCAAACCCGAGCTATAAGCTGGATTCAACATAGGTGCAATCCAAATGTACACATGAACGATATGATCAAAGACAAAAAGTGAAACAAGTTCAGCTACCATATATCAGGCATATGGACATGTGCTTGATACAATCTAGAAACCCAAAGGCAACCAAACTTGAGTACAGGCTCAGAGGCACCAGAGAGCATGCAAAAGTGAGTCGAAGCAATGAAATCAGACAAGAAGGTCAAGTGCACTAAAATATACAGAACATGCATAGTCACACTACACCACACCAGAAAACAAAGACCATAATTCTGAACTGATCAGGTGCAACAAAGGTCAGAGCCAGTGAAACTGCAAGTGAAGGCCTCAACATCAAATAAAAAACAAACCCATTGCAAATAAGTACACAAGCTAATCCAAACAACATGTGAATGTCTATAGGGTGGATCGTGTAGTGTATATCCAAGTATATGTGACAAAATATATGATGCAACTAAACCAATATTAATCTAGGTAAATATAGAATAATCACACCTGGATTTTATACTGGTTTACCTCCCGTCCTACTTCCAGTATCGAAGCTCCTCTTCGAAATTCGACTATCAAACACCCTCACTTTGTCCGGAGGAATAGTCATGTTTACAATAACTTGTTCTTGTCAAGTATGTGTTCTATAACACGGATATTGACTGCTAAGTACAAATGCTTCAAATATATATCTAGAGAGTACTGATTGAGAAAAACTGAATATATGGAAGAGTGAAATACAAGTATAGATTGCTAGAGATCAAGAATATAACAGAGTATGTAAGTAAAGAGCGCAAGTCAGTAAGGTGAGAGTTCTCTTTGATTCTTGATGATATATATAGTTGCAGAGTGATTCCTTGAGTAGTTGCATCCATTAACAAGTGCTCTACATTGCTTCTGATGATGATGAAGAGTTCCAACAAAGAGAAGCGAAGATGTCTACTCAAATGTGGCAGTTGAAATTTGAATTTAAATTCTGAGTTCGAAATCAGACATCTGGTATTTGTATCAGACGTCTAACTCTATATTTTTTGTATACAATAGTCTTTCAAACGTCTAAGTGCGTCTACAAGATGTCTAATTCTATCTGTTTTGTTGTTCCAGAGGGTTTTTCCAGACGTCTTCCTAGTGCAATCAGATGTCTGAAAATTGTGCATGTGTGCTTTGTGTATCCTTCTTGTTGCTTCTTTGATCCAATCGATTTGTAGTCTCTTGTAATGTTCTTTAAGCCTTTTTCTTATCTTTCTAGTGATATTACTCTTGCAAGTACTTGTAAAATAGAAATATATATGCATATTCAATTCCTATTGTATAGTTGTTGTCATTGAAACCATAGATTTGATTTCCTAAGAATCTCCCCCTTTTTTATCATGACAACTATACAATGTACTTATATGTAATTTGTAAATCTCCCCCTTAATATGTGCTTATTATTTATATATATTTTTGTTTATCTTTTATTCCTCCCCCTTTGGCACTATCAAAAAGAATATCTAACTCTTTAAATGGTAAAATACGAACCAATCGTTAAAGAAAATATATAGAGATAACACACCAAAAAGAGAATTTCACTAATAATTTTAAATGATTACATTCATAGATTTGTAATTATACATAAGATGAAGTCCTAAAAATCTATGAGTCTTTCGAGGAAGTCTTTTCTTGATCATCTCCTTTATCGTCTTTTTGGGAAGAGCTAGGTTGCATTGTTGGAGATGTCGGAGCTTGTTTTAGAGGTTCATCCTTCTCAAAAAGTTTGGAATGTTTCGAAGGAGGAGAAGGCACTAGGGTTGGCCAATCTTCTAAAGGGGGTGTAGGGCCACAAACCCTACGAAGAACCTCTTTGAGAACCGATAATAAAGTTGAAAATGGCGCTTCAACTATGGCTAGGCGTGTGACAAAAGATGTTTCAAAGCTGTCAATACGCTTAGCCAAAACCTTTTGATTTCAAGACAAGATACGTTGATTTTGAAGAGTGAGATCATGAATACTTTCATTTGGATTCATCTCTGTTCGAGTTTCCAAAATCTCATCCTGGCTCGTATAATCAAATGGTGCGGGAGGAGGGGGAGTTGTCTCACGATGTTGTTCCTCCTCTTGTGATGGTGCATGGTGTGGTTGAGGTGGAGGCCCAGCTTGTCTGGCTTGTCGATTTTGCTTCCAGTCTTTAAAAGATATAAACTCCGGAGGAATTTCTGGTAGGTGCATTAGTGAGAAAAACTTCGTAGAATCATATTTTGGAGAAACTTCTTCAAAGTTAGATAAATAAGAGGGGATGTTATGAGCACGTAGAAGTCTCAAGATGAATGTGGGGTATATAATCGATGGCTGTGATCAAATCCAAAAATGTTTGAGCTTGTCAAATATAAATTTAGCCCAATTCACCCTTGTTCCGCTGAATAGAGCATATAGAGCTTTGTATTCTAACTCCGTTATCTTCTCATGACTTCCTAGAGAGGAATAAAAGTGTTGATGACCATTCGAGTATGAAGTCTCGCCTTAGGTCATAGATATTTGGATGCAAATTTAGGCATTTCATCCTCCCATATTTGATGTGTTATATTGTTCCTTGGTTTGAAACGCATATCGGGAATATTATATAAATCTTCGCCTGTATCAGAGCATCCAAGAGTTCTGCCTATGATTCCCGGAGTGGGCCTAATTGTGTTGCCATAAACGCTAGACCATAGCCAATTATCTTCATTTTCAGTGTTCCAAACAGCCGTGCTATCTAAATCGGCATAGAAGAGAAATATAGCCAACTGATCAATTTGGATGTTATTGGGGTTGTTGAAGGATATCAGAGTTTCTAAGCCGGCATTCTCACACATTTCATCTAAATTATACATTGGAAACTTGAGTAAGTTATAAAATGGACCTGTGTGAAGTTTCTTCTTCTGAATATCCTCATACCTCTAGAGTGAATGTAGTGCTTGATTCATCCATCGTTTGATTTGATCATCAGAGCAAAATTGAGGGTTTGAGGAAGTTGGTTGGTCTTTTTTTCACTTGGATATCTTAGGGTTTTTAGTTCTAGGAGGCATTGAATTCGAGCTGGTGTTAAAAAAAAGATATTTTTGAAAAAAAAATCGTCCTTGATGTATAAATGATTTGAAATAGAAGTGAGATTATGTAAAAAATAGACGTCGTCTGCTTATTTTAAAGTGTCGATTGAATTTCAGACGTCTGGAAAGTAAATCAGACGTCTGATTTAACCTAATTCGAACATAGTAAACAAATTTAGACGTCTGGTTTGATTTGATAGGCGTCTAGGTGTGGTCGAGGTTTAAAAATATGATAGTCAGTGAGATTTTTCAAACGTCTAGTTTAGATATCAGATGTCTGAAATAGATCGATTTTTTATGACATGGTGGCAGTGACTTTATTCAGATCGTCTGGTTCATAGTTCAGATGTCTGAAATAGTCCGGTATCTATTTTAAGTAAGCAGAGACAATTTTCAGACATCTGAAAAATTATATCAGACGTCTGACATATGCATAATGATGTTAAATTTGGAGGTTATCAGAGTGTCAGACGTCTGAGGTCAATATCTAGACGTTTGAAATAACCAATCTTTCTAAAAATAGCCTCCATATAAAAGGTGTTGCTTATTTCTCGACCTTCTGTTGTTGGAAAAAATGTAGTATTATTTTTGTGAACCAGAATTACAAACATACGTAGATACTAATTCAAAGAATAATTTAATCTATTTAGATGGTGATGGAGTTTTGCGATCATCTTACTTGTCATCCTTCCATGGCTTGAGTGAAGACCATATATTTCCACGTTCGTGGGTTCTCAGGGAATCAGAGAATTGTCTTGGTGTAGGGTCCAAAGTTGTACGATACGAGAAAGAGGGATCCAAGGAACTGGAAGAAATCGGAAGTGGTTCATGTACATCCTTCTTCCGTGAATTATAGTATTTTATCGCTACTTGCTCCAGAAAACTTAATCGTTGCGCCGTGACTTTTTGTTCAAAATATAATTCTGTTTGTAGATCTATTTGTTTCTTTTGATAATGATGTATCTCATCAATTTTCTCCTTGGTGTTAGGAGAAACAAATAGCGCTCGTTTGGACTTTTTTGTTATCGGGAGTGAAACCCCTGTGATCGAAAGACCACCTATACTATGGTTCCTGATTTGGTGTGGGGGTAGGAAATCGTCGAGGTGTATCCGCTGAGCTATCCGTTGTAGGTGTCGAGAAGGATATATGAAAATTTTCAAAAGACATGATTATATTTTGTTGTAAAAAAATATGAAATATATATATATATTTTATCTTGTTGTACAAAGGTTTATATATAATTTCAACAATTATTTATAGATAATTTTCAGAAACTAACCAACTAAAAAACTTAAGGTAAAAGAGTTATCAATTCTAATTTGTGGATAATTTTTTTTTGGTAAATCATAGAATAAACGAAAATGTGGTTATTAGTTTAGAAGATCATTAAGAAAGCATATTCCTAAGTGGCGTCGCACATTTAGTGGTTTTGTGAAAATATCTGCTATTTGATTCTCAGTATTTACGTATTCTAATGAAATAATTCCTTTTTCTACGTTGTCACGTTAAAAATGATGTCATATATCTATATGTTTAGTTCACGAGTGATTTACAGGGTTTTTTTGATAGATTTATTGCACTTTTGTTATCACAATATATTGGAGATTTAATGATAACTTTGCCGAAATCCGTAAGTGTTTCTTGCATGTATATTACTTGTGCACATGCTAGAGCTGCTGAAATAAATTGGGCTTCATAAGTAGATAAGGAGACACAATTTTTTTTTTTGCTAAACCATGAAACTAATGATTGTCCGATAAAGTGACATGTTCCACTAGTACTCTCACGATCTGTTTTACATCCACCGATATCCGCATCACTATGTGAAACTAGTTCGAACGATGATCCTTTAGGATAAAACAAACTGTAATCTCTAGTATTAGATAGATATCGTAAGATATGTTTAACAGCTCTTAGGTGGGATTCTTTTGGTTTTGCTTGAAATCGGGCACAAAGGCATACACTCATCATAATATCAGGTCGACTAGCCGTCAAATAGAGTAAGGAACCAATCATGCTACGATATAATTTTTCATCGAAATCTTTTCCATTATCATCCTTTTCCAAGTGAACGCTAGTACTCATCGGTGCTGGTTCGCTTGAAATTTTATCCATTTCAAAACAACGTAATAAATCGTTACAATATTTTTCTTGATGAATAAAAATATCATTTTCGAGTTATTTTATTTGTAAACCTAAGTAGAAATTTAATTCTCCCATGTGAGACATTTCAAATTCATTTTTTATAATATTTGAAAATTGATTACAGAGATTTTTGTTAGTTGAACCAAAAATAATATCGTCTATGTAAATTTGTACGACTGAAATATCGTTATTTTCTCGTTTAATAAATAAAGTTATATCGGTTTTGCCCATTTGAAAACCAGATGTAACTAAATGATTTTTAAGACATTTGTACCATGCGGGGGGGTATTTTAAACCATACAAGGCTTTTTGTAATTTAAAAACATGGTTGGGATATTTTTCGTGAACAAACAATGAAGGTTGTTCAACATATATGTTTTCTTTAATAAAACCATTTAAAAAGGTACTTTTGACATCCATTTAAAATAGTTTAAAATTGTGATGATTTGCAAAAGCAAGTAATGTACATATGGCCTCTAGTCTTGCTACTGAAGCAAAGGTTTCGTCATAGTCGATACCTTCTTCTTTATTATAGCCTTGAGCAACTAGATGTGCTTTATTTCTAACAATATTTCCATTTTCATCTGCTTTGTTTTTAAATACCCATTTTGTTCCTATAACGGATTGATCTTCCGGTCTTGGTACTAATTCCCAAACATTATTACGTTCAAATTGATTTAATTCTTTTTGCATAGCTATTATCCAAAAGTTATCATTTGAAGCTTCTTTATAATTTTTTGGTTCAAAATTTGACACAAATGCTATATGGCTTATTTGATTGAGTTGATTTCTAGTTACTTTAGAATTAAGATCTTCAATGATATTATCTTTTGGACGATTCTTAAGAATTCTAGGAGATGATATTAAGGTATTATTTTGCACATTTGTCTCATTATTAAGAGAGTTTGTTGTATTTTTTATTGGAAATATTTCTTCATCGTCATTAGCATAATGATTAAGAAGATTTTCATCAAATGAAAAATTTAAACTTTCTTCAATAGTGTCATTTTGTTTATTAAAAAATTCTATATGCTTTGATGTGATCCAAATATCCAACAAAGATTCCTTCATCGGCTTTTGCGTCGAATTTTTCTAAATTATCTTTTGTATTTAATATAAAACATTTTGATCCGAAAATTTTAAAGTATTATACTTCAGGTTTTCTTCCAAATATATTTCAAAACAAGTTTGTTTAGTCATAAGACGTATGTTTACTTGAATCAAAGCATAACAAGCTGTGGCAATAGCTTCAGCCCAAAAATGTTTTGCTAGACCACTACTATTTAATAATGTTCGTGCACATTCTTGTAACGTACGATTTTTCCTTTCTACTACACTATTCTATCGAGGTGTGTGAGGAAAAGAGAAATTATGATTTATTCCTTTTTTATTACAAAAATTAGTAAAAAATCATTTTTGAATTCTCCACCATGATCACTTTGAATATTTTTAATTTTCAAATCCATTTGTATTTTAGTTCTTTTAGAAAAAAATTTAAACATGCCAAAGGTGTCACTCTTATGTTTTAAAAATAAAGTCCATGCATATCTTGAAAAATCATCAACTATTACGAAAACATATTTGTTATGATTTGTAGATCGTACTTGCGTTGGACCAAATAATCTAAATGTAATAATACTAATGGTTATTCTGTAGAAATATAATTTTTAGATTTAAAAGAGCTTTTATCTAGTTTTCAAATTTGACAATCGTCACATAAATTTTCTATTTTGTAATTTATTTTAGGTAAACCTCTAACTAGCTCATATTTTGCTAATTTATTAATATATTTAAAGTTAATATGACAAAATCGTTTATGCCATAACCATGGATCGTCATGTTTGGCGGTTAAGCACAAATTTGAATTTTTATTTATATTCATATTTAAGAAATAAATATTTTTGTTTCTAAAATCCTCAAATATAAGTTTTTTGTTATTATCGAAAATATTACATCGATCTTTTTCAAAATTGATTTGAAAACCTTTATCGCATAATTGACTGATACTTAGTAGATTGTGTTTTCGATTTTCTACTAACAAAACATTTATAATAATACGAGAGTTAGAAATACGAGAGTTGATGATTTCTCCAATGCCCACGACATATCCTTTTGAGTTATCTCCAAAAATTACCGTTCCACCATCAATGTATGTTATATTCGACAACATTTTTGAATTTCCGATCATATGCTTGGAGCATCTGCTATCTAGTATCCATTTCTCTTTATTTTTTATTTTGGGTACCTTCAAATAAAAGATGTTTTAATTGGTACCCATATACTTTGTTAGGGTCCTAGATGTTAGGAGAAGTAGGTAGCCATGTCCAAGAAGGTTTGATACCTTTATGAATATAATTATTATTATTGATTACATTTCTAAGAAATTATTAATATGTTGTGGTCTAATCAAATTATTATTTGTCTTAGGAATCAATTTTTTTATAATTTTGGTATTCATATAAGACTTAGGTGAACTTTTAATCTTTTTATAAATACAACTATATTTCTTAATACTATTCTCTCTTTGTTTAGGAGTATTTTTAAATCCTATTCCATTTCTATTACCCGATGGTTTTGAAGTTTTAATAAGATTTTCCAAATCCCCTTTTCCTTTATTAAATTTTGAATCATTATTTGTAATTTTATCTAATTTTTCTTTTAATTCTAAATTTCCAATTTTCAATATTTCAATATTACTCTTCAAGTTGACATTTTCTTTTAAAAAGTTATCATTTTCTAATTAGTTTTATCAACATCAATAGTAATAGCCTTATTTTGGACTAAATTATTTTTAATTCTTTGTTGAGATAATTCTAGTTCTTCTTCTAAAATAGTTTTTTCATCTTTTAACATTCCTACTTCAAGTTCTAACCTCTTTATTTTAGCAATATGTTCTTTGGTCAATTTTTTAATTTGTCTAAATTTATCATCTAATTCCATGCTAAGTTCTAATAATTCATCATAACTAAGTTTGGGACATACCTAATCAGTTAGTGCCATAAAACACACATTGGCTTGTTCTCTGTCACTGTCGCTGTCACTTTCTTATGATGAAGAATCTGAGTCATCCCATGTTACTTTCAAAGCCTTCTTCTTTTTGAATTTTTCAAATTTGTTCTTCTTTTTATCATTATTTAGCTTGGGACAATGTTTATTCATATGTCCAAGTTGATCACATTCATAGCATTTTATTGATGTTTGATTTGTTGAGATTGATTTTCCTTCTTTATGAAATTTAGTCATTTTCCTAAACTTCTTGAATTTGTTGTAATTTCTGGCAGTAAATACAATTTCTTCTTCGTCTAAGTCGGAATCTTCATTTTTTGCTGGGAATGCTATGTTCTTCTTTTCGGAATTTGGTTCTTTTCGTGCCTGCAAATTAGCTTCATAGGACATTAAATTTCCTATCAACTATTCAACTAAGAGCGCTGAAAGATCATTGGCTTCTTCAATAGCTAATATTTTTCCTTCTCATTCTGGAGTTAAAGAATTGAGTATTCTAGATACTAAATCAAAATTTGTGAATTTGACTCCAAGTGCCATTCAATCGTACTAAATAGTTTGGAATCTATAGTACATGTCTACTATATATTCGTTTTTTTCATTTTAAATGATGAAAATTGATTTTGTAAAATTGAAATCTTAGTTTGTTTAACTTTGTTTATGCCTTCATGTGTAACTTGTAAGGTACGCCAAATATGAAATGCAGTGTTACATAACATGACAAGTGAAAATTCATTTTTATCTAGTGAGAAAAATAAAACATTCATAGGTTTAGCATTATTAGAAGCTGCGGTTTTTTGTGCATCAGTCCATGTGTTCATAGTAGTGTCAGGTGCTTCATATTTATTTTGAGTGGCTGACCAAATTTCTAGTCCATTAGCTTCCATAAAAATTCTCACATGTGTTGACCAATATGCATAGTTAGAGCCATTAAAAAGTAGGGGCCGTGCTGTGGATTGTCCTTCTTGAAAAATACTTTCCATATTAAAGTGATTCAAAAACGTGTTACTGTACTTTGATAAAACCTTGCTCTGATACCAATTGAAAGTCTATAGGGTGGATCGTGTAGTGTACATGCAAGTATACGTGACAAAATAAATGATGCAACTAAACCAATATTAATCTACGTAAATATAGAATAAGCACACCAGGATTTTGTACAGGTTCGGACCTTCCGTCCTACTTCTAGTCCCGAAGCTCCCGTTCGGAATTCGACTATCAAAAACCCTCACTTCTCCCGGAGGAATAGGCTTGGTTACAATAACTTGTTCTTGTCAAGTATGTGTTCTATAACATGGATATTGATTGCTAAGTACAAATGCTTCTAATATATATCTAAAGAATATTGATAGGGAAGAACTGAATATATGGAAGAGTGAAATACATGTATAGTTTGCTAGAGATCAAGAATATAACAGATTATGTAAGTAAAGAGCGCAAGTCAGTAAGGTGAGAGTTCTCTTTGATTCTTGATGATATATATAGTTGTGGAGAGATTCCTTGAGTAGTTGCATCATTAACAAGTGATCTACAGTTTCTTCTGATGATGATGAAGAGTTGCAGCGAAGATGTCTATTCAAATATGGCATATGACATTTAATTTTAAATTCTGAGTTCGAAATCAGACGTCTAGTATTTGTATCAGATGTCTAACTTTATATAATTTTTTCGTATACAGTAGTCTTTCAGACGTCTGAGTGCATCTACTAGACTTCTGATCCTGTCTGTTTTGTTGTTCCAGAGGGTTTTTTCGGACGTCTGGCTAGTGCATCCAGACGTCTGAAAACTGTGCATGTCTGCTTTGTGTATCATTCTTGTTGCTTCTTTGATCCAATCGACTTATAGTCTCTTGTAATGTTCTTTAAGCCTTATTCTTGTTTTTCTAGTGATGTTACTCCAGCAAGTACCTGTAAAATAGAAATATATATGCATATTCAATTTCCATTATATAGTTGTTGTCATCGAAACCATAGATTTGATTTCCTAACAACATGTAGACATCAAGTATACATGAATCAAAGCATGTACAAAGTAGCAGCAAGCATGCAAATACAAGTAGATGAGCGAGGATGCAAACATACATCATGAAACCGCAGTGCACAGTAACTATCCAGAGCAAGCTCGAATGAACAAGTGCGCCAAGGCAGTACACAAAAAGACAGTGCATATTGAAGCATACAACAACTCAAAGGTCGTAGGTAATCTTAAAATGACCATCTCAGGTACAAAGCACAGTCAAGGTCGAATACAAGCATATGTAATCAAGTACAGACAAGCTACATAAAGACCAAAGAATAAATGGAACAGCAAAACTATGATGATCTAGGTGGCAGCAAGAAACTGATGTTTCAAATCAAGTCGAAGTCGTGAGTCAAAAAATTTCAAAAAGTGGTATATACAGTAAATCGAACAAAGTCCAGAAATCATTTCAAATGGCCGAAGTCAACCACGACTAAAGTCAAGTTTAATCAAAACCATGGTGGCCAAGGAAGTCGAACAAGTCAGAAACCAAAACCTTGATAACCAACCAATCAGAAAATATACGTATTGAAAAGGTCAGGATAAATCTCAAGCATTCAAGCAAAATCAATGGCCGAGCTAAATTAAATGACAAATTCAAGTGAACTAAATTATAGGAATTCAATTCCTTTTTAAACCGTAACATTATTGGCAGACGAGAATATCCGAGTTCAAGCAAAATCGAGACCAATAAATCATTAAACTCGAATCAAAGTCGAGTATTATCAAATATTGAAAAAGGGAAAAATTGCATACCATTTTATTAGACGAACTCGACTTAATTGAAGCAGTTGTGTGTATAATCGAAGAGACGATCATTCGACAAAGCAAGCAACGCGATATTATTCAAACGATCAACTGATGCGGCGCCTCAATTTCCAGAGCCTTAATTTGAGAAGAAGAACGAATGGGAGCCATTTCTTTGGAGAACAATGGCCGAAAAAAATACTACAAAAAAAGGAGCCAGCATTTTTTTAATGTGATAATTTAAGGTCCGACTTACAATATATCTCTTGGGATTTAGAATTTTAAATTAGGGTTTATTATTCTTTATATTGTTTTTAAATTTGTATTTTTCTTTTAAATAGTTGTAAAGTCTAGTCTTGAGACTAGGGGATGAACTACGGTGGTGTAGTTCGAGAATTCGCAACTCAATGGCTGAGTTGTGGCAGGGTTTTGAGCATTGAGTTAGGTTAGTCGATAGTGGGTGTCGCGAGTTTACGCGTGTATCAACTACTTAGTTTCTAGTAGAAACCTTAGGGCAGCACGTAGGCAGGGTTTTGCCGAAACTGGGTAAATCTGCATGTTCTATTTCTACCATTTATTATTCTGCTATTGTCTGTGCTGCTATTATTTGACTGTTATCTATGCTGAAATTATTTTATATACTTCCAAAATAAATTTTTATAATTAATATTATCACCTTATTCACCCCCCTCTAGGGTGAAATTGATTGTTCAAAGTTAACTCGCACTTTTTATCAGGAAAGAGCAAGCTAGTTTGCGCTTTTTATTTTAAAATTTTCAAAATTTCCAAACAAATTTAATTTTTTGAAAGCGTAAGTTAACTTGCACTTTCTATAAGGAAAGCGCAAGATAGTTTGCGCTTTCTGATTTAGAAAAAACAGAGACCTAATTTACATACTCATTATCATATGAACTTTTCTTACAACAACATCAAAAATAAGGACCTTCAGTGTAAAGCCCCTTATCCATTTCACCCAAAAAACGAATGAAGTGGACCTGTGGTAAATTTATATGGAGAGGTACGTAATCCTCATCTTTCTTTAAACAACGCTATAGCACAATATGGATTATAACAAATCATTTTTGGTTCAAGTATATATTATATTATAGAATATTTTAGCCCTTTAAACTGCATTTTAAAATTGGTAGAATATTCTACAAATCAATTTGGTTTCATAGAATATTCTTTAAACAACACTACAACACAATAAACATTATAACAAAAATTTAAGTCTTTGCCTATTTTAGACTATATGGCCTATAGCTTGTTGTGATGTACTTTATAAAATCATTTCAAAAGTATTATATTATAGAATTAAATTTCTATTGCAGCATATAATATCAAAATCGCAATCAACGTTTATTCATAGCAAAAATATTACGGAGAATATACAATTGGCACATGTTCTTTAGGCAAAAAAGGGACTTAAACAATTCAACATCCAAATCGACTTGAAAATGGCATAAAACATTTTTATGTTATCTCAAATGGACTTCCTGGAAAAGTGATCAGATTAATTCATCAATTTATGACCAAATTGCTCCAATATGCTTCACTAAATTCGTAAAGGATTCATACTTTCTAACTTGGGGCTTAATAAGGTGATCCACTTTACTGTACTTATTTTGTGTGGTTTGGAGTATCTTTCATTGAATTTAGAGGCTGCAATGAGGAAAATAGAAATAATCCAATTTCCTTTATTTTCTATCTACATTTGCATTCGAGTAGACTCATGTTTACATTGCAAGGTTGTTTACAGAGCTGTAAAAGCTTTCTTTTGAATTTTTTTCTATATTAGTGTAGATTGATTACAGAAACATAAGTTTTTGGAATGATATGTATAGTTTCAAGTGCAATCACTATTATGTTTATGTAATATGATATAGAGAGCTATGTTCGGTTATGGATGTATAAGAATGAAACAAATGAATGCATATATGTACTTAATATTTTCAGTGGAACGTAGTTTCACAAATTATTTTTCTTCTTTTCCTCAGTGCTACCTTGGTTATTAGTATGTAACAATAAAAACACAATGGAAACTCATTTTTAGTCGAGATTTAAAAGATTGAAAAACCAGTAATAGTGGTGTAATAGAGTTGGATACGTAATCAATTGTCTTTTCTTGTTTTGTGTACTTTGTAAAATCAGTACTGATTCTCATCAACTTGATTTAACAACATAGAACTTGGATGAAAAATCAAGGAAGATATAGTCAATTGTCTTATTTTAAAAGTTAAGGCAGATGTGCTATATTTAAAATATAGGTAGGTTTTGAAAATCAAGGTAGATATGCTGTCCTACCCTAGAAAAATCTAAGCTGAATCATGTTACTATTGATTTATGTATTAATAGATTCATTTTATTGGATGTGTATTTCATTTATTATTTGGTAATTTTTTGTTTGTCAATATTTGCAAACAATTGTGTCTTTTGTTAACGGAGTGAGTACAAATTTAGTATACGATTTACGCTTCAATAATCCTTTTTCTCTTTAGTTTTGGAGCTTGAGTATTCTTTCTTCCCATGTTTCTCCTTAATTATATGTTAATGGAAAAAGATTAGATTCATTTACACAGGTAAATAGATAATCCGGTATTCTCAACCATGTTTAATTTTAGAAAATAAAAATATTTGATGCTAAAACTCAACTATTATGTTGAATTTTTTCATTATAGAATTTCGAAGGTGTACGCGCAAGGGGTAAAAAGGATGCTTCAAAGAGAAATATAAGAAATGTAGAGAAGCTTTTATTCCGCTGTTTAGATTGCCGAAATCTTAGTCAACAACATGATGACATTATCATTGAACATTTGATTACAAGGGGGATAGATCCTAAGTATAGGAGCAACAATAAGTGGCATCATCATGGCGAACAATTAAATGTGGGCATAGAAATGAAGTTGGAAAATATATTTGACCTACTTAAAGCTATCCATTTTAAAGATGAAGATTTTTTGAATCGTACTTCTTTTTTTGATGTTAAAGAAAATGAGGATGTACGGAAACAGGAGGATGATTTACTTAAGAATTTGGAAGATGCAGAAACCCCCTTGTATCCTGATTGTGTAGATCAAACTAAACTATATTCCATCGGTGCTTTGTATAATCTTAAATGTGAGGTTGGTTTATCCGATAATGGTTTTGATAAGCTTTTGAACTTGCTACAGTTGTTACAACCGAAGAATAATGTACTTCCTAAGACTTTGTATGATGTAAAAAAATTTCTCAAAGTATTTGACATGGGGTTTGAAAAGATTCATGCTTGTAAGAATGATTGTTGTCTTTTTAGAAAAGAGTCTCAAGATTTAGAAAGTTGTCCAAAATGTTACTCTTCGGGATGGAAGATAAATGAGGACATTAAGGAGATTATATGAGGTGTTCCAGCTAAATTTTTGAGATACTTTCTAATCATTCCATAATTTAGGAGAATGTATAGATCTCAAAAGATGGCAAAAGACCTAAGATGGCATTTCAACAATAAAAGCAGTGATGGGAAATTGAGAAATCCTGTAGATTCTGTATCATGGAATGCAGTGGACGAGAGGTGGAAATCATTTTCATCTGATCCACGCAATCTCAGGCTTGGTCTTGCTATAGATGGTGCCAATCCATTTGCCTCAATGAGCTCCAAATATAGTTGTTGGCCAGTAATGCTTGTGATCTATAATCTCTCGCCTATGTTATGTATGAAAAAAGAAAATATCATGCTAACATTAATGGTTCCTAGTTCAAAGCAACCTGAAAATGATATCGATATATATATTAGGAGCTATTGGTAGAAGATTAAATTATTTGTGGAATGATGGAATTGATATATGTGATGCATTCAGTAGATTGGTTTTTAATTTAAGAGAAATTTTACTATGGACAATAACTAACTTTCTAGCCTATGGAAATCTTGCAGGATGTTGTGTAAAAGGTGAAAAAAATTGTCCATTATGCGGTGTCAATACTCATCAACGGTGGTTGAATCATTGTCGAAAAAGTGTTTATATGGGACATAGAAGGATTCCAAATCCTTCATATCCATGGAGGAAACAAAAAACTTGGTTTGATAACACTATGAAGGAAGGTAATAAGCCTAGAAGTCTAACGGGAAGAAATATTTTTGTTATTTAGAAGGATTTTCCAAATGTTTTGGGAAAAGATAGGAATGAAGAAAAAAAAGGAAGAAAGAGTAAGAAGAATTTAAAGATGGAGTTGACTAAGAAGATAATAAGTAAAAAGTGGAAGAGTAACCACAACAAAAAAGATGAAGATGATGGAAAAAAGAGCTATTAAGGTGGAGAAAAAGATCGATCTTCTTTGATTTGCCATATTGGGAGGTTAGTATTAAAGGTAATAAAATGTTGCATTATTGATACTTGTAGGAACTTCCCTTGCAACATTATTTAGATGTGATGCACGTTGAGAAAATTGTCGCTGAAAGCCTACCAAGCACGATGTTGCATGATAGTAAATTGAAAGATGGAATTAATTCTAGGAAGGATTTGGAGGATTGGGGGATTCAACATAGTCTCTATGCATAACCTCGTGGGAGCAGAACATATCTACCACCAGCTCCATGTACATTGTCATTATCCGAAAAAAAAACATTTTTTAAGAGGTTACATAATTTTAAAGGTCTTGATGGTTATTGTTCAAATTTCAAAAGATTTTTATCATTAGAAGATTGCAAAGTTAGTGGTTTGAAGTCGCATGATTATCATGTCCTAATGCAGCAATTGTTATATGTTGCGGTTAGAGAATATTACCAAAGAAAGTTAGAATAATAATAATAATTCATTTATGTTTGTTTTTCAGTAAAATATGTCAACATGTTCTTGAAAGAGAGACGTTACGACAACTTAATGATGAGGTTATTAAAATTTCGTTCAGATTCGAAAGATATTTTCCACCTTCCTTTTTTGATATAATGGTACATTTGACAATTCATCTTGGAAGAGAAGTGCAATTGTGTGGTCTTTTTCGTTTTCATTGGATATACCCATTTAAAAGGTATATGAAAACACTTAAAGACTATATAAGGAATTATGCACGACCTGAAAGGCGTATTGAAGAATCTTATCTTGCAGAAGAATCAATGAGAGTTTTTTGTGAATTTCTACAAAGTAAAGTACAAATGGAGGAGAAAGAAGTCGAAATGAAGATTATGAAAATAATGCGATACTCGAAGGACTTCTAATTTTAAAACCGAAGACAACTACATCGTCATCGAATGAAAAAGATATTGCTCATTTGGCCGTGCTAATGAATATGGCTACGGTGGAACCATATTTAGAGTAACTACATATTATATTTTGTTTATACCTTTTTAATAAATTTTTAATGTTGAATATAACTTGGGTAAAATTATTTAAACGCCAGTATGCATTTGGTGGAGTTACAAAATTTTGATAAGCGTTTTTAAATATGTTACATTGCTATGGAAAAAACATATAGATAATTTCTTAGATTGGATTAAAAAGAAGGTTAGTTTAATTTTAATTCATTCTTCAGTTGATGGAAAAATTATTTATTTTTTCTTCAAAATTTAAGTAAAATGATTTGTTTGCAGATACATATTCAATCAACAAGTGATGAAGAACTAAAATGGATTACCTATGGCCCAAGTAGTAATGCATTGCCCTATAAAGGATATATAATCAACGAACAATGTTTTCATACAAAAAATGTTGAAAGAGCGCTCAAAATTACGTAGTCATTTATGATGCAACTACCACGTGTAGGGAAAGTGCAAAAGATATTTCTCAAAGAGTTGATATGGTCACTTATTATGAGATAGTGATGGACATAATCTTGCTAGACTATCATGTTTTTTATATTCCCGTATTTAAGTGTCACTGGGCAAATATAGGAAATAGAGTGAAGGTCAAAGACGGATTCACTCTTGTCAATTTATAACAAAATCAATCTTTATTTGTAAAAGATCCATATATCCTTGCATCTCAAGCGAAACAAGTTTTCTATTCAAGAGAGAATGATCACTCTAATTGGTATGTTGTAATGAGAGCACCACCAAGAGGTTATCATGAATTAGAGACAGATGATCCTGTTATGGAAGTTAGCTTTGTTAGGAAAGATTGCAAAGAAACCGATATGGATATTGATTCCATAAAGAATATTAGCTATTTTTGAGAAGATTGTAAAGGAATATTTGAGTAGATTTCTATTCTTATTTGTTTGTGAGGTTAGTTTATTTAATTTGGAATTCAGTAACATCCTATATACATACATGCATTCGAAGAGCTTAAATTATTGTTCGAACCGTTTACAAAAAACATCTAGTCCTTTATTTTCCTAGATTCTTGATCCTATACAATAATTAGTTTTGTGTACTCAAGTACATAATCATAATCAAATTGCATGTGCTTCTGTATTTTTTAACATTTTCAATTCAGCATGCTTAAGCTTTGCTTAGTAGTTTAAGACCAAAAATCCTAGTTTGCAAAAATTGTGAAATGAATTTTTAGTGTTCTTTTATTTGGTAAATAAGTCACAAGAGTTTTATAAATAGACCGATATTTGGCAAATTTATTTTAAATATATCCGATTTTAATTAGCCATGGTAAATAATCCATAAGAATTTTGAATTTGTTTCTCTCTCCTGTAGGTACAATGTTTTTTTGCATCAGTGTTCATATTGCAGGTTAACTTGTTTTATTGATTCTAGGTAAATTTGTATCATGTTTCATATAAGCTTATGTCTTCATGATTTGCATCAATTTGTGCAGATACTTGATTATATGCTTCGTGCAGCCCTTTTACCACATCAGATTCCTTAAGATTCATGTTCTAGACTTGTAGATTTTTCCTTTTCTTGTTTAAGATTCGCAATAAGATTATGAGTGAAGATATGTTCTGACCTAGAAAAAATCATTATACGAAAAGTAGTGAAGATATGTAAGGAAATTTACACCTGGGATAGTACAGTATTTCTTTCTAGTGTACTTGGAATTAAGCATGGTTGTGAGCACCTCGATAACAAGGAGAAATATATAGGAAGATAAGGGGTCTCTCTGACATATTCCTTATCTACTTTTAAAATAGCCAGAAGTGAAGCCGTTACACTTTAGTGAAAATGTTGGGGTTGATATACATTCATAAATCCATAGAACATAAACTTTTAGAAATCTCATGAGAGGCATAATTCGAACAGTTGAAGGCCAATGAATGCTATAATAAGCTTTTTTCAAGTCCAACTTTAGCATTGCACTAGGGATTGATTGGATCTGCCATAGCCTCTTGGAAATTCATGATCAAGCATGACATTATCAAGAATACTTCTAAAAGGAAGGAAGACTGACTGATTATAAGATATTAATTTGTTAAGAACTGAAGCAAGTGTAGCTGCCAAAATTTTTGATGCACACTTGTACATTACATTACAATAGGAAATTGGCCTGAATGATGTTACTGAAATAGAGGTTTTAGATTTTGCGATGAGAATTAGATTTCTGGCATTGACTTCACGTAGCAGTTTGAACTTATTAAAGAAATTATGAACAGCTTTGAGAAATGAAGGAGAAATGATGTTCCAACTATGGATGAAGAATAGAACATTGAAACCATCGGGGCCTTCACTAAACTTCTTATTCATTGAGAATATCATATCCTTTATTTCATTATTAGGTACCGAGGTAATAAGCCGGTTTATCTCATCAGGCAAGAGATTAGGCAACTGGATAAGAGATAGCTCATCAAGATTAGGTTGGATGAATTACCAAATAAGTTAATATAGAAGTTTAGTAGTGAAGAGTCCATATCTTTAGGGGTTGTAAGCAATACACCATTTCCATTACGAATATTTTGAATGTGCTCATTAGATTACTTGATCTTGAATGAAGCATGAAAGTAGGAGGTGTTGCTATCCCCTTCCCTGATCCATTTCTGACATAACTGATGCTTCCTCATATTGCCCTCAATATTCAATGCTTCAAAAATCTCATCAAAAAGCCTTTTCTCAAAGGTTGCCGCATCAGGGTCGTTAGGGTTAGCCTTCATGAAGTCTTGAGCTTCTTTGAGTTGGGTTCTCAGAGTAGTAGATAATAAAGAGCCATTACCGAACTTATTTTTAGCCCACATTCTTAGAGCATATTTTGTTGCCTTGAGCTTCCTGCAAAAAACATAAATGGGGTTGCCAAAAAAAGTGTTAGACCAAGTAGTTATATTATATTAGTATACTTGGGGTCATGGACCCAAGCATTATAAAATTTGAAGCACTTTTTCTATTTTAAAGGTTCTTTCCTAGTCGAGAAGATGATGGGGAGTGGTCAGATAGAACAGGCTGGGGAGGAAGGAAGAAAGATAAAGCCATGTGGACAGAGCTTTAAATTTAGAGAATGATTGGTCAATGGTAGTGGAAATTCTAGTACCAGTTTTACTTTGGTTTTTCCAAGAGAAACGAGAACCATGATGCTTGATTAATAGGAGACCAGAGTCAAAGATGGCTACATTCAAAGGGGGGATGTCTCTAGTAGGAGTGGATTTCCATCATGTCTGTCATGAAGATTCAAGCAACAGTTGAAATCTCCAAGGATTAACCAAGAGTGAGAGTTCTTCCTGATGGCAGGGAGAAGATTGAGGATATATTGCTCATAGATAGTGTGTTGTAGGCATGAACTATGGTTAGATAAAAGGTGCTATTGCTGTGAGTTATATGAGCATGAAAATGAATGAGCTGTGTTGTGGATAGCACTGGAGAGTAGATACAGTGGGGTCATGGATGACCATGATTCTTCCATAAGGAGATTCATTCAAGTTGTGATATAGGGACCTGGTAGGATTTATCATATTGGCAGCTTTGATAGTGAGAGTCTTGTTTAGCATGGTTTCTAAAATTGCAAAGAGGGAGAGATGGTGTTGAAAGAAGAGGTGTTTGACTTGATCTAGTTTTGATAGGTAGTGAGCACCCCTAATGTTCCAAGCTGCAAGTTGGTGTGTCATTTGGTATACTTGAGAGCTTGACAAACCACATTTTTGAAGAATTGGTAAAACTCAGCTTGAATTCTTATTAATCACCGACATCCACATTTATGATACATACCCAAGACTCTATCTTATGGTAACTCTAAAATTGCGGAAACAGCAGAAAATCTTCTAAAGATATATCCCCTATTAGATTCCACTCATAACATCTAATCATACATTGCGGAAATAACATGAAATCTTTCGAAGATATATCCCCTATTACATACCACTCATAACATCTAATCATATATTCTAAATATATCATAATATCTTAATCATATATTCTAAATATATCATAATATCTAATCATATATTCTAAATATATCTCAATACCCCCCCTCAAGTTGGAGCATGAGATTCAAAAATGCCCAACTTGGAGAGAAGAAAATCAAATTGAGCCTTGCTGAGAGCCTTTGTAAATATGTCCGCCAGCTGTGACGATGTCAAGACATGAGTAGGAGATATCAAACCTTCATTGATCGCATCACGAACAAAGTGACAATCAACCTCGATGTGTTTTGTCCGCTAATGAAAAACATGATTCTTTGCTATATGAAACGCCGATTCACTATCACAAAATAATTTAATAGCTTTAGGATGATACACACCCAAACTCAACAACAAACCTTTTAGCTACTTCAATTTGCCGGTAATTGCAGCCATAGATCTATATTCGGCTTCCGTGGAAGACTGAGATACCGTATGTTGTTTCTTTATCTTCTAAGAAATAGGAGATTGACCAAGAAACACAATCCAACCTGTCAATGAGCGACGAGTAAGAGGACAAGCTGCCCAATCCGAATCACACCATCTTTCCAAGGTCAACTCACTGCCAGCACGGAGCCAAATACCCTGACCCGGAGTCCCTTTCAAATAACGCACAACCCGGTGAGCCGCTTCCCAATGTTCAATTCGAGGTGCTTGCATAAATTGAGACAAAATATGAACTGAATAAGCCAGGTCCAGTAGAGTAACCGCAAGATAAATCAAACGACCCATAAGTCGTCGGTATGATTCAGGATCTGCTAGAAACTCTCCAGTTGCAAGACCTAGCTTATGATTTTGTTCTATAGGAAACCCAATCGGTTTTGCCCCAAATAAGCTTGCTTCAGAAATAATATCTAAAGTATATTTGCGCTGACATAGAAACAAGCCTGGTAAACTATGGGCGACCTCAATCCCTAAAAAATATTTGAGATTTTTAAGATCTTTCATTTTAAAACAATCACTAAGATAAGCTTTGAATATGGTAAGCGCAGCGAAATCATTCCCAGAAATAACAAGATAATCAACATAAACTAAGACATTAATAAGAACACCGCCTTTAGTAAATGTAAAAAGAGAATAATTTGAACAAGACTGAAGAAAGCCATGCCCTTTCAAAGCCGACACCAATTTTGCGAACCAACATCTTGGAGCTTGCTTTAAGCCATACAATGACTTACGTAACTGACACACCAAAGTTGGATCCGAACTCTCAAACCCAGGAGGTAATTTCATGTATACCTCCTCATCAAGATCACCATGTAGGAACGCATTATAAACATCCATTTGATGTAGTTCCCAATTCTTGGATGCCGCTATGGCTAGAAAAGCACGAACTGTAGTCATCTTGGCTACAGGAGCAAAAGTTTCGTAGTAGTCAATTCCTTCTTGTAGGTGATTACCTAACACTACTAATCTGGATTTGAGGCACTCAACATCTCCATTTGACAAATATTTGGTCTTGTACACCTATTGACTACCAAGAGCACGTTTCCCCGAAGGAAGGTGATCTAAGGTCCATGTGTCGTTGTCTTCTACAACCCGTATCTCATCCTTCATGGAACGACGCCACTCATCGGATTTCATGGCTTCTTTAGATGATTTAGGGTCCTTACCCTTAATTATAGCTGAGGAGTGATTAAAAGGAGGAGAATCAGAAGATGGACCATTAGCAAAAACCGTTTGTGTCACAAAATCTCGATACAGAACATTTGGGAACTTTTTCCGAAGACCACGACCCATTTTTTGTGGACTAGTAGACTGATCCGAAGCAGAACCATGTGCAGACCCAGTAGACCCATCTAAAGACTGATCATA
Organism: Allium cepa; assembly: GCA_030765085.1. NCBI lineage: Eukaryota > Viridiplantae > Streptophyta > Magnoliopsida > Asparagales > Amaryllidaceae > Allium > Allium cepa. Next base: position 224,910,902 of record CM060931.1, read on the forward strand.
AATATGCATAGTGGGTCGCTATGCCGGTCCAGTGGTCGTTGGTTCTGGAACAATGGCTTGTGCATCAATTTGAACTTCGTCCATGTGATTTTGAGCATTATACCCATTATCATTAATCAAAAGATCAACACCCTCATCTTCATAAATTATTTCAGCAAAATCTTGATGAATATCATGATCATTATTCTCACTAGATATTATATTAATATCTTTCGAACACCCAAACGGGAACTCCTCCTCTATAAATTTCACATCTCTAGACATGAAAAATTTCTTTGTATCAAGATCAAATAAATTCCACTCCTTCTTACCAAACGGGTAACCCCAAAAAATACACTTTCGACTCTGACTTGCAAATTTATCTTCCTTAATCTTTTGATTATGAGCAAAGCACAAGCACCCAAAGGTTCGAATAGCACCAAAAGAGGGTGGTTTACCGAAAAGTATCTCAAAAGGTGTTTTATTTTGTAACATGGAAGAGGGTGTACGATTAATTAAATGAGCGGCAGCAAGAACACATTCACCCCAAAAATAAATAGCAAGTTTGCTTGAAAGCGTAATGCCCTACCTACATTCAAAATATGTTTATGTTTCCTTTCAACTCTCCCATTTTGTTGTGGAGTACCCATACACGAAGTTTGAAACAAAATTCCAGTTACATTAAAATAATCAATCAAATAATTAAACTCAATTCCATTATCACTTTGAACGACCTTAATTGTTCGAGAAAATTGCTTATCGACCAAAGCAACAAAGGACAAACATTTGAAACACCTCTAATTTGTCAGTCAACAAATAAATCCAAACTGCTCTTGAAAAATCATCAACTATTGTCAAAAATAACGGGCCCCACATGAAGAAATGTGTCAATATGGACCCCACAAATCACAATGTATTTTCTCAGAAATTCTATAAGCTTTATTGTCATTTAAAGGAAACTTGTTTCTAGGATGTTTAGCATGAATACATACTTCACACCCTTTATCTAAACTATCTTTATTATTTTTGACGTGAGGAGTTAACTTAACTACTTTTTTGGAAGGATGCCCAAGCCGACGGTGCCACAACTCCAAACTTGATGTTGCTTCAACTGTTGACACAAATTCCGGTTTGCTAAAGTAGTACAGTCCATCTCTCCTAACTCCCGTTCCAATCAGCTCCTTTGTTTGGTCCAGTATAGCACAAATATGAGAATCAAATTGGACAATAGTTCGTAAACCATCATTATGTTGAGAAACAGAAATTAAATTGCAACTCAAATTTGAAACATAAAGTACTCCAGTGAGGGTAATTTTGTCTGACACACATACGAATCCCACCAAAGTAGCAATCAATTTTTCACCATTCGGCAAACCAACAGAAAACTCAAGATTTTGTGTGTCAAATAACCATGAACGTTGCCTTGTAACATGATGGGTTGCTCCGGTATCGATAATCCATGAAGTATTATCAAACTTACCATTTAATCGATTTTTGGGAATTTTACTATTACCAATCACGCCTGAAATAGCTTTCCACTGTTCACTTGTGAACAATTGATCTTCACCACCAGCCATGGCAAATTATTCTTGAAGAAAAGAAATCGTTCTTTGGCTCTGATACCATGAAGAATTGGTAAAACTCAGCTTGAATTCTTATTAATCGCCAACATCCATAATTATAATACATACCCAAGACTCTATCTTATGGTAACTCTAGAATTGTGGAAACAACAGGAAATCTTCTGAAGATATATCCTCTATTACATACCACCAATAACATCTAATCATACATTGCGGAAACAACAGGAAATCTTCTGAAGATATATCCCCTATTACATACCACTCATAACATCTAATCATATATTCTAAATATATCATAATATCTTAATCATATATTCTAAATATATCATAATATCTAATCATATATTCTAAATATATCTCAATAATTTTTCATGCTCCTTGTTGAAGGAGACACCAAGGTAGTAGCTATTTTAAGCATAGAGGTAGAAAATTTCTATGATTCATTCTTTTTTTCCTTTTGAATAGAACTTCATGGGACAAAAGCATGGGCTTCAGGGGAGGGAGGTGGTGTGATCCATCTAGGAATGGAACCAAGGTAGGTATATTGAGGTTGGAAGAATGGTGAGGAAGGATCAGAGTTATAGGGGTTAGTTTCATGCATATTCAATATCAAATTCAAAAATTATTTCTCAAGTTGTTTACAAATGTCAGATTCAGAAAGGTAATTGCTTGGGGAAAAGCTTCAGGGATTTTGCATCAAAACTTGGGTGTTGCTCGGAGAAAATGGTCCTTCAGGTTGAAATTTGTCACTGACACGCACCATGTAGGCTTGTGAGTTAAAGGAATAATGGCGGCTTCAACATCAATAGAGGCAAATGTTAGAAAACTGCTATTAGAAACTGCAATCATTTCATTTACTTTTAATGTTATGCAGTTTCTAATCTTAATATGACCCTATTAATTAGATCATAAATAGAACGTTTCATTTACCTTTAACGTTATGCAGTTTCTAACCTTAATGTGACTCGATTAATTAAGTTATAAATAGACCGTTCTATAATTAGAACATTAGGTCTGTGATTAATCTTAAGCGTTGAATTGGTATATGATGGATGTACCAGATTTAGAGTTAAATGTTATATAAAGGATTGGGTCCTCTCTCTCTCCTGGGATATAGATGTAATCTTCTCCATTAAGAAACATATAAAGAAATAGGGTTAGAGAGAGAAACCGAATTCTGAGAAGAAGAGTAATTATTAGAAGTCAGAAGAAGAAGATGACAGCCATTACATCTTCCGCTGTTAATCAAGGTACGTCATCTTAAACAAAAAAATCATATTAAGCTTTGTTTGTGAAATGTTCGGTATTGGTGATCCTTGGGCTATTACTTGAATCTTTCATCATTAATCATGAAAGATCAAACAGTAAAGAATTTTTGACATTTGGTATCAAAGCCACCAATCAATAACTGAATATTTCCTATAATTGCAATTGATTTGTTCTATGCTTTACTCATGATGTTTAATCAAGTATGTGTTATAAGTCCATTATGCACATGAGATTTATGATTTTGTTAATCACCAAAGTGGTCAAAATCAGAATAATCATTTAGTGCGTAAGTGACATAATGATTATTGATAGAAATTGCCAGTTATAATAATACCAAAAAAACTGGCGTCACTAATGGTAGAACCTGAGAACTTACCCAAATGAAAGTCTTGTTCTATAACTAGTTGACATGATGAGGTTTAGTAGATATCTTGATTAAATAAATATTGATCATCCAAAGATGTCAATTTTATTTAATTGAATATATTTATTACTTACTTATGTTTTGGTATTTAATTATGTTAACTATAAGATAGTATCTACCCAAAGAAGTGCTATATTATGCTATTATGTACATATCTGAATCGCGTTAGCTATGAGCTTATAGTTATTTCAATTTTTTTTATTTAATTTGCTGTAGTTCCCATGAATACACATGCTTCATCTGTTACATTGTTCATTGGTGTTAATTTTTCTAAATGGAGAGAACAAGTCAATTTCCATTTAGGTGTTCAGGATCTTGACTTGGCACTCCTTGAGGATAAACCTGTTGCTCTTACAACAGCTGGTACTGAGACATAAAAAACACACCATAAAGAGTGGGAATGCAGTAACAGATTGAGCCTCATGTTTATTAAGATGACTGTTGCTAACAATATCAAGTCAGCAATTCCGCAAACAGAAAGTGCTAAGGAATATATTCAGTTTGTGGAAGAGCGTTTTCGTTCAGCTGATAAGTCACTCGCTGGTACTCTTATGGCAGAACTCACGACCATGAAGTTTGACGGGTTGCAAACTATGCTAGAGCACATTATAGAGATTATTAATCTTGCAGCAAGGTTAAAATCCCTTGGACTTACAGTAGAGGATTCTTTTCTTGTCCAGTTTATCCTGAACTCGCTACCTTTTGAATATAGACCTTTTCAAATTAACTATAACATTATAAAGGATAAGTGGAATGTCAATGAATTGGCTAGTAGACTTGTTCAGGAAGAAGGACGTTTGAAAAATCAAGTGAATCACTCAGTAAGTTTTGTGAGTAATAAAGCTAGTAAAGAAAAGAATGGAAAATCAAGTCATTTCAAGAAGAAAAAGGCACCTGCTAAGAATGAGCTGGATAAGGAAAGGAAGGAACTAAAGGATGTTCGATGTCATTTCTGTAAAAGGAAAGGACCTTATCAAAATGACTGTCCGAAAAGGATAGCTTGGTTCGAAAAGAAAGGTAATCATCTATCTTTCGTATGTTTTGAATCAAATTTAGTTGAAGTTCATGTTAATACATAGTGGCTTGATACTGGTGCTACAACTCATGTCTCCAATAATATGCAGGGATTTCTTATGATCCGAACCATAAATCCAAATGAAGATCGTTTTCTCTTTATGGAAACGGAATGAAATCCACAAAAAAAGGCATTGGGACTTATCATCTAATTCTAGAAAGTGGATATGTATTAGACTTATGTAGTACCCTTTATGTACCTTCATTATCTAGAAACCATATTTCTGTAAGTAAGTTGGATATTTCTGGTTTTAGATGTACGTTTGGATCTGGTTGTTTTGATTTATATAAGAATACCGATAATGTTGGTTCTGGTATTCTAATTGATGGTTTATATAAATTGAAACTGAATGACATTTATGCGAATTCCTTGCTAAATATAATAAATAATGTTGGATGTAAACGTAGGATGTTGAATGAAAATTCTGCTTTCTTATGGCATAAAAGACTAGGTCACATATCCAAAGAAAGAATGATGAGATTCGTAAGTAATGAAATTTTGTCAAATTTGAACTTTAGCTATCTAGAATTATGTGTGGATTGTATTAAAGGTAAACAAACCAAACATAATAAGAAAGGAGCCACCAGAAGCAGCCAACTTCTTGAAACAATACACACTGATATTTGCAGACCTATCGAAACTCCAGCCTTTAATGGAGAAAAGTATTTCATAACTTTTTTTGACGATTTTCCCCGCTATGGTTATGTCTATTTTCTTCATGAAAATCTCAATCTGTGAATGTCCTTGAGACGTTTGTAAAGGAAGTTGAGAGGCAATGTAACGACCTGATAAATTTATGATTTTTTTATAAATTTAATTTATATGTTTGCTAATTTAATCCAGTATAAAATTAAAGTCTTAGGATTTTTAAAAGGATGAATGTAGGAGTTAGATAGTAACTGTAATTACAGGTAGAGATTTAGAAGGTTATATGATATAGATTTGAAAATAACTGAAAGTTGTGTTGTAGTTATAAGTCTTAATTTGTTGGTTTAATGGTATTAATGTAACAATAACTGAATTGGATTACATACACACAAACATTTGAAAATTTATTAGGTGGACTAAATTGGTTAAAGTTCATAAGTTGTGCATTTCAATTTAGTAGAAATTCTAAACGATAAACGAAGATTTAAATAAACGCTAAATTAAAACTATGTAAAATGGTGACTTAAGGCCTAGTTATAGGAATTGGAATATAATCCAATTTGAATTAAGTATAAAAAGGATTTGATTTATATGTAAGTTATTTTTCAGAGTATTGAATAAAAATTTGGAATCCAATTTTAATTAATGAAAATAACGTTAGTATTAGTAATAAATAGATTTCAACGCAGTAACCAAATGAATGGGATAAAATGAATATATATTGAATAGAAATGAAATAAAAATGGGTCACCTTTAGATGGAGTAAAATTTAAGAAACCTATAAATGTGGAATTAGTAAACATTTGTAAAAAAAAAAAAAAAAATATTGCCTAGAATAAAATTCATTTAATATAAGAATTCAAAGGTGGAAGATTTACATTTGGATTGAAAGGTATGATTAATTGAATTGGTGATTTGGGGAATTTAATCCAAGGGTTACTCTAAAAATAAATACGGATAAAAAGAGGTTAAACTAAGGAGGGGCATTAATTGATTTTAAGGCTTATTTAATACGTTAATAGGCAAGACTCCGCATTCATACATTTATACAAAGCTAAATAGAAGCACAAGTGTGATATAATGTAAATAGATGGGTATCAACCTTTATTTATATGTTAAAGGGGATTTAATTTCTATTGTATAAAAACCGCAATTTAATGAAGATTGAAATAGCTAATTCATACGTTAGTTGATTTAGCTGGAATATGAAGATATTTAACGGAATAGTGAAATCAAATGGGAATGGGTTTCCATTGTTCATTTGAATTCACATTCATCATAAAAAAAAAAAAAAAACTTATTTGAAAACCAAAGGAATAATAAAGGAATCAAGACTTAATCAGTAATTTGGATTTAAGACATGGCAATTTGGATTTATTGCAACATTTAATACCATAGAATTTAGTAAAGCTTATTCAAATTTCAGTTGACCATTTGTGATATAACTTTTTGAAAACAAGACTTTATTTATGAATTGAGTATTTGATTCAACGAATGGTAATTACTTCATTTAAAAATGGAATTTAACGTAAATTAGTACGTTATTAAAGTTAAATGAAAGCTGTAAACATTTGACTTAGAGAACAATTGAGTGAAATCTTAACTAATGTAAACTTCATCATATTGACATCCATAACTGTGAATCATAGGAAGAAGGTAAATAAATGAACTTAACCAAACTATTTATGTTGAATATTGAAAATTTGAATAAATAAATAGTTAAGAAAATTAAGGGAATGGGAATAAAAAATTTATTTATAATTTGGAATTTTAATTACGGTGAAAAGGGTTAACTGCAATTAAAAGTAAGTTGAGATGGAAATCAAGTTATTTATTTAATTTGGTTTAAGATGAGAGTGTATAAGTATAAGATTAGGTAATTTGTGAGAATAAATTTATAATTCCCAATTAATAGGAAAGTGCAGGAATTAAAATTGCAAATTTATATACCTATAAATTTTTACTCACATCCAAGCTTGTTAAATTTATTGGGATTAATTGAACTATCTAAGTAATGAAATTTGGCCAATAATAGGAGTTGAAACATAAAAATTGATTTTTATGATTTATTTAATTGATTTAATAATATTAAAAATAGCCATTTTTGTCACGGACTCGGATTTCGACGAAACCAGTTTCATCGGATCCGTATCGGTGAATTATTATAGGATTTCAAATTTCGTATCGATCGGACTTGTCGTTTGATCGTACGGACGATAAACGCCTTGAAATCAATTTTATTAAAATCAATTTGAAATCAATTTGGAAATCTTGTTTTCAGCATAACTTCTTCATACGACCAAATTTGGACGTGAAACTTTTTCCATCGCGTTCAGAATATTTTAAAACACCTATTTGGATATATAGTTTTAACAAATTCGATTCCGGAGGCATAGCGGGCTTTTTGGGCCGTGTTTTATTCCGTACGTTCGCTTATCCAGTCCATCTTCTCTATCTCTAGCCTACCTATATAAGCATGGCTATAAACCCTAGCCCCATTTTATTTGCTTATGCTGTACGTTCATTCTTCAACCATTCTTTCTTCCTCAATGGATGCTCCTCAGATCCAATTTCAAATTGCAAAACAAAGTGAAAATTCAAAGTCTTCAGAAAATTCCCAAAAATTTATATGTTGTAGATTTCTTCAATACGAATCTATATGTGACATCTGTTTTTGCAATCGATGCTCGAATCGTCCTGGAAACTCAGTCAAAGGTCAGAAATTCGAAAACCCTAAGGTTTGATTTAGGGGTTTTTGATTTTTCATCAAATCGGCAAAATCAAGATATGGGTTTGGTGGAGATTCTTGTGGGGAGTTCAACGACGTTGGTCTGGTGGAGTTTAGTGACCGGTGGTGGTCAAATTTGGCGTTTTAGGGTTTCGAAACCCTATTTCTAGGCGGCGGCGGCGGCCATTTCAGGCAACCGGGATGGGGGCGGCCGATAGCAGGGGTCAAGGCGGAGTCAACGGCCATGGTGCCGAGGCGAATGGCGGCCGGTGGTGGCCAGGGGAGGCGGTCAAAGGTGCGGCTGTAGGTGGTGTTGGGGTCTCGTGTTCCTGTAGCCGCGTTCTGTGAGGTAGAGAGGATGATGCAGGGATGACGTGGCAGTTTATGAGTGGTTTGTTTTGTTTTAATTTAAATTTGAATTTCGATCACGTTTTATCCAATAACTTTCTCATACGAATTCGGATTCACACGATTTTTTTTGCGTTAGGATCGTAATTTAATTCCGGACTTGATGACGCTGGTTTGGACAAATTCTGAGACGGGCGAATTTTTGGGTTTAAATCGGGTTTAAATTCAATTTAAATTCCAAAGGTGAGTGTTTTAACCCACTCACAATTACTAGAAGCTTTTATGTTTGTTAAATAAATTTTAGAAATGAATAGAAATTTATTTATGAGCTTTTGGGCATGTTATTTCATCCATATCTGTTGAATTGCATTTTTTTGAATTTAGCTGTTAATTTAAATTGATTGATTGCATATTAATTGGCTGTTAGAAATTATTGTTTGCATAAGAACTGCTAGTTAACAGTTATGTAAATTATTATTGAGTAAACTGTTAGATAAATAGTTGATAAATTTAATTTGGAAAAAAAAAAACTGACAGTTATTACCTGTTGTATATGTTCATAGATATATACTGTTATTGATTGAAATTGGTTGATGGTTGCGATTGGATGATGGATGTTGTTGATGAATGAATGTTTATTGCATATCATTAAATTTGCAAATTTATCATGCATATTTCATTTTTCGGGATTGTGGTTTGAAATGATAAAACCGCAAAGTTTTATTTTTAAATTGCGGATTGAAATGATAAATATCCGTATCACTTGACCATAGGATAGAAAATTATATACAGGCACCGCGGTCTATATATAACTATTTTAATGTGATTTCTATGGTTTGGATGGAATACGGTTTATAATAATCTTAAATTTTATACTGTATAAATATTTTTCTTCCGTATTTATGTACATGAAAAGTTGGAAATTTTGAAATAAAAAGGTGTATAAATTCCCTTAGTAAAATGGAAGAAAATTTAGAAAATGGAGTTGGATAAATTTACATCATATGTTTAAATGTTAAGTTTGGAAATTTAAGATATGATATTTATAATTGGATTTTTCCCAAGAAAAAAATTGAAATGAATATTCTAATATGAATTTGAATTGGAAAAATATTCTAATATAAATTGGAATCGAAAAATACATATGTTTTATTACTAGAAATTGGAGTTGTTTAAGGATTTATGTGAATATTCAAACTAAATAATAAAACATTTAATTTGTTGAAAGAATATATTCCAATTTTAGTTTTTGAATATTAATACTCCAATGGATTTATATATATGGAAATTGAAATGGTTTTGGAACTTAAGAGTGATATCTAAATTATGGTCTTAACTTTAGATAAAGAAATATTTCCATAAAGCCATATAACTTATTTCTTTACAAAGTGACAGTAAAGTTAAGCCCTTGAAATTCATATACCGTTGAATATCCAAACCATTTGAGTTTTAAAAGTTATGGTTTGAAATTATGGATTTCCAAAAATATTATGCTTTGAAAATATTCGATTTTCAGATATTATGAAGTTAAAGCCTTTTTATTATTGGAAAGAAATTATATTTGGGATAAGTGGTAAAATATGGTTTTGGGTCTTGGAATGATATCGTAATATTATGGTTTTGAAATGGATTATATTCTGGTTTTAAAAGTATAAACTGTTTTAAATAACCGCGGTGTTATAATAACGATGGGTTGGCAAAGAGACCGGGATCGGATATGGACATACTCTCTGTCGATACCGAAAACCACTTTGACTAACCGTGTACGCGGTGGAGATTCCAGAATGAAGTAGGTTGGTGGCGACGATTCCTGTAAGGTAAATACGTGGACCCGACTCCCGTGAGTTGGCATAAGGTGGCTAAAACAGGAGCGATCGACGGGTTAATGAGGTCATTCCTCTGATCGGACACTCCTCTTCGATATTATACTATGACTTTGGATTGATTCAGTGGCCACTTCTATTTTTTTTGATTTGGGGAGTTGTTTCGAGGTGGGCGGTTGCTGCGGCTTCGCGTTACCATCGGCCCGGAAGCGTAATTGGTATATCTACCCTGGCATTGCCTAGTTGTGCCGTGTCACCTACCCTATCGCGCCTTGTACGAGTTTGGTTTTCTCCCGTAGCCCGTGTGGTATCCTCTAGTGGCTTCCCGATCAGGAGGGACTATGATATTGGATGGACTACTGGGACTATTACGTGTTAAGGGCTATATGGGTAACCCCTTAACGCTATTAAAAAGTAAGTTTATTTTATAAATAGACACTATTATAATAACGCAATATACTACATAGTAAATAGTTTAACGGATCCTTAGGAGATGTAAATCCCGAGCATCTCTTGAGTTACTGTACTCATATTTATTTCTGTTTATTTAACTCACATAAGATATTCTAGTCTGACTCGAGTGTTTTTGTCTTTTCAAATTCGCTCGGGTCAGTCCGAGCGTTTCAGGATAGCAGGTTTTAGCTTTGGAGGACGAAGACGAAGATTCAGTATTATTTTATATATAGTATTGCACTACACACTCTTTCTATTCCGCTGCATTGTTGTATTTGGTATGTGTAACTCTGATATTCATTGTATAAGAAAAATCAAGCTTTTGTAAACTGTTTATGAACTGTATACTTGTTACTATATTTTATCCTTCCGCTGTGAGATTCTATTTTCGTTTTATTTCTTCTCTATTTTTCTTATTTACCCCATAACACTCCTCCCTTGCGTATGCTTTGAATCGGCACGTGTGTCGTTTAAAGTGTGCGAAAAGGCGGGATGTTACAGTTGGTATCAGAGCTTTGGTTTAGCGATAAACCTTGGCTTTGTGGGGTTTGACTCTTTGTTAATAGGGTAGAAATATCCTATGGGAGTCGCTGAGTGTATATATGAGAGAGCGTACTTGTTAGTATTAATAAAAAATTTTGATATTGTGTTAATCTGTTCCGCTTTGTATTTATAAATTCTGGTTGATGCATGGGACGCTATGCCATCAATAGGGATTTCTAAACACTTAATAGGACAGGCCGACATAATATTAGTTTTTAATATAGGTGAATGAAATAATTTTGCCTATCATATTTTCTATATATAAAAATATTTTATAAAGATATATATATTTGGTTGCTATAGATTGGATGTTAGGCAATAAAAATATTTATAATAACTGAAGCTAAGTTGAAATTATGATAAATCAAATGGGAGATTTTAGAACTTAAGTCCGGGATTTTTGAAATGTGCTTTCAAAGAATTTATGAAAAATAATGATTTGGTTTATAAGAAATTTCTTATATAAAAAGTATAATTTGGAAGTATAATAATATTGTCATATATATGTTTTCCGATATGAATATTCCGTTTTAAATTCGGGAAATTTGTTTTAAAAGAAGATTTTGGGGAAATAAATTATGTACTTTTCTCTCCGTCGCTGGAAAATAAATTCGGTGATGACGGCCGCATCATCGACTTTCATTTTCAAGTTTCGAAGGGGAAAGGCCGCTGTAGTAAATACTACTACAGAATTGTTTTGAATTTATTTGAAATTTTAATTGTTTAAAGATAATTGGAGATATAAGAGTTGTAAGAAATTATATTATCTATTATTTTAAAGTAATTTTGAAATTTGACCCGGTATTAAATTCTTAAATTTCCATTAATAAATTGTTTAAAATTATGTTAGTGAAAAAAAAAGGGGTTAAGTAATAAATAAATTAAAACCTCTAATTTAATTAAGAGAATTATTGCAAGGATATAAAGAGAAAGTAAATACGTAGGAGAGAGAATAGTAATAAGGATTAACATTGAATTGAATTAAAGAATGGAGATTTAACTTGTATAAGTTCAATTGCAATTTCTTTAACATAAATAACTTACCCAAATATAAAAGTTGAAATGTTAAATAAGAAACTAGAATTGAATATTTTACAAGTAGGAATTTAGGAAAAATTGAAGTATTCAATAAACGACTGTATAAATAAGAATTTAATGGTATAAACTTAAGTTATGATTGAAATTTTACTAAAAAAAAAATAAGTTAAGAATTACTAATAGGTGATATGAACTTAAAGTAAATAAAATGAAATTCTAAATAAGAATTGATTGTAGGATTATTAACTTAAGTATGTTTTAATTTCCTCTATTCCAATATAATGGAAACCTCCACATTAAATAAATGAATGAGATTAAAGGTAAGTAACAAATATATATATATTAATTAAAGGAATTAAGAAGAAACATGTAAATTGTCACTTACATTCTTAAAATATATATAACTTACCATAAAATAAAAGTTGAAATGTTAGTAAGAATATGTAAAAGAAAATCTTGCAAGTAAAGCTTGAAGCAATAAAGGTATTCAATAAATTGCTGTTATTAATGAGAATTTATTTTATAAACTTAAGTAATAAAAGGAAACTTAAGTAATAAAAAGGAAATACAAATATAATGAATTTGGTGATAATTGGAAAATAAACTTGTAAGAAACAAAGAAATCCCTCATAAATGAAGGAAAGAAAAATCAAAACACTGAATTATGAAATAAATGTATAATGAGATATTTTGGTGTTGATTTGAATTGTTGGTTGATGTATGTTGTTGGGTAAGGAATTATGGAGTTGTTAGATTTACAAATAATCTATCTTTGTTCCATCTTAGGCTGTTGAGCAACGGATGTACTTGATAGTTATTCTTCATTCGTACAACTTCAGAATTTGAACCCGAACAACTAATTGTTGTTTGATTAAATGATTGTTTGTTGAATGTGGTGTGTGCTGTTGAGAAAAAAATTGTGGTTGTTGCATTTGATTGGATATGAATGATTGAATCCACCTAAACCTTTCACTGTAAAATAAATATTTAACCTTTTAGATTTTATAAGTGAATACAGGTGTTGGAAGCAACTGCTACTGCTGTTGGTTCCAAAATAATAAAGCGTATATTGCCCGACAATAGGTACGTTTTCGGATTACGTTTAAAGCGATATTTTATATATTTTTCCCGTGTTGGGATATAATATTTTGATTATATATGTAATATACTTGTATATTTGGATATTATATTTTCTCCAGAGTCCCTCCGTACAAAGGAGACTCTGCCAAAAATTTTCGAAAATTTTGGACTTAGAATTTTGTTAAAATATTTTTCCAACTTTAATAACTCAAGTATTAAAGGATATAATGATTATAAAACAGGAATATTTCATTTAGGAGGATTAATCCAGGAAAATATTGTTTATAAATTAAAAATTGAAATAAAAAGTACTGTTTATTCTTCCTCCTCCCTTCTTTCCTTTTCGGGGACGAAAAGTTTTGAGTGGGGGAGATTGTAACGACCTGATAAATTTATGATTTTTTTATAAATTTAATTTATATGTTTGCTAATTTAATCCAGTATAAAATTAAAGTCTTAGGATTTTTAAAAGGATGAATGTAGGAGTTAGATAGTAACTGTAATTACAGGTAGAGATTTAGAAGGTTATATGATATAGATTTGAAAATAACTGAAAGTTGTGTTGTAGTTATAAGTCTTAATTTGTTGGTTTAATGGTATTAATGTAACAATAACTGAATTGGATTACATACACACAAACATTTGAAAATTTATTAGGTGGACTAAATTGGTTAAAGTTCATAAGTTGTGCATTTCAATTTAGTAGAAATTCTAAACGATAAACGAAGATTTAAATAAACGCTAAATTAAAACTATGTAAAATGGTGACTTAAGGCCTAGTTATAGGAATTGGAATATAATCCAATTTGAATTAAGTATAAAAAGGATTTGATTTATATGTAAGTTATTTTTCAGAGTATTGAATAAAAATTTGGAATCCAATTTTAATTAATGAAAATAACGTTAGTATTAGTAATAAATAGATTTCAACGCAGTAACCAAATGAATGGGATAAAATGAATATATATTGAATAGAAATGAAATAAAAATGGGTCACCTTTAGATGGAGTAAAATTTAAGAAACCTATAAATGTGGAATTAGTAAACATTTGTAAAAAAAAAAAAAAAAATATTGCCTAGAATAAAATTCATTTAATATAAGAATTCAAAGGTGGAAGATTTACATTTGGATTGAAAGGTATGATTAATTGAATTGGTGATTTGGGGAATTTAATCCAAGGGTTACTCTAAAAATAAATACGGATAAAAAGAGGTTAAACTAAGGAGGGGCATTAATTGATTTTAAGGCTTATTTAATACGTTAATAGGCAAGACTCCGCATTCATACATTTATACAAAGCTAAATAGAAGCACAAGTGTGATATAATGTAAATAGATGGGTATCAACCTTTATTTATATGTTAAAGGGGATTTAATTTCTATTGTATAAAAACCGCAATTTAATGAAGATTGAAATAGCTAATTCATACGTTAGTTGATTTAGCTGGAATATGAAGATATTTAACGGAATAGTGAAATCAAATGGGAATGGGTTTCCATTGTTCATTTGAATTCACATTCATCATAAAAAAAAAAAAAAAACTTATTTGAAAACCAAAGGAATAATAAAGGAATCAAGACTTAATCAGTAATTTGGATTTAAGACATGGCAATTTGGATTTATTGCAACATTTAATACCATAGAATTTAGTAAAGCTTATTCAAATTTCAGTTGACCATTTGTGATATAACTTTTTGAAAACAAGACTTTATTTATGAATTGAGTATTTGATTCAACGAATGGTAATTACTTCATTTAAAAATGGAATTTAACGTAAATTAGTACGTTATTAAAGTTAAATGAAAGCTGTAAACATTTGACTTAGAGAACAATTGAGTGAAATCTTAACTAATGTAAACTTCATCATATTGACATCCATAACTGTGAATCATAGGAAGAAGGTAAATAAATGAACTTAACCAAACTATTTATGTTGAATATTGAAAATTTGAATAAATAAATAGTTAAGAAAATTAAGGGAATGGGAATAAAAATTTATTTATAATTTGGAATTTTAATTACGGTGAAAAGGGTTAACTGCAATTAAAAGTAAGTTGAGATGGAAATCAAGTTATTTATTTAATTTGGTTTAAGATGAGAGTGTATAAGTATAAGATTAGGTAATTTGTGAGAATAAATTTATAATTCCCAATTAATAGGAAAGTGCAGGAATTAAAATTGCAAATTTATATACCTATAAATTTTTACTCACATCCAAGCTTGTTAAATTTATTGGGATTAATTGAACTATCTAAGTAATGAAATTTGGCCAATAATAGGAGTTGAAACATAAAAATTGATTTTTATGATTTATTTAATTGATTTAATAATATTAAAAATAGCCATTTTTGTCACGGACTCGGATTTCGACGAAACCAGTTTCATCGGATCCGTATCGGTGAATTATTATAGGATTTCAAATTTCGTATCGATCGGACTTGTCGTTTGATCGTACGGACGATAAACGCCTTGAAATCAATTTTATTAAAATCAATTTGAAATCAATTTGGAAATCTTGTTTTCAGCATAACTTCTTCATACGACCAAATTTGGACGTGAAACTTTTTCCATCGCGTTCAGAATATTTTAAAACACCTATTTGGATATATAGTTTTAACAAATTCGATTCCGGAGGCATAGCGGGCTTTTTGGGCCGTGTTTTATTCCGTACGTTCGCTTATCCAGTCCATCTTCTCTATCTCTAGCCTACCTATATAAGCATGGCTATAAACCCTAGCCCCATTTTATTTGCTTATGCTGTACGTTCATTCTTCAACCATTCTTTCTTCCTCAATGGATGCTCCTCAGATCCAATTTCAAATTGCAAAACAAAGTGAAAATTCAAAGTCTTCAGAAAATTCCCAAAAATTTATATGTTGTAGATTTCTTCAATACGAATCTATATGTGACATCTGTTTTTGCAATCGATGCTCGAATCGTCCTGGAAACTCAGTCAAAGGTCAGAAATTCGAAAACCCTAAGGTTTGATTTAGGGGTTTTTGATTTTTCATCAAATCGGCAAAATCAAGATATGGGTTTGGTGGAGATTCTTGTGGGGAGTTCAACGACGTTGGTCTGGTGGAGTTTAGTGACCGGTGGTGGTCAAATTTGGCGTTTTAGGGTTTCGAAACCCTATTTCTAGGCGGCGGCGGCGGCCATTTCAGGCAACCGGGATGGGGGCGGCCGATAGCAGGGGTCAAGGCGGAGTCAACGGCCATGGTGCCGAGGCGAATGGCGGCCGGTGGTGGCCAGGGGAGGCGGTCAAAGGTGCGGCTGTAGGTGGTGTTGGGGTCTCGTGTTCCTGTAGCCGCGTTCTGTGAGGTAGAGAGGATGATGCAGGGATGACGTGGCAGTTTATGAGTGGTTTGTTTTGTTTTAATTTAAATTTGAATTTCGATCACGTTTTATCCAATAACTTTCTCATACGAATTCGGATTCACACGATTTTTTTTGCGTTAGGATCGTAATTTAATTCCGGACTTGATGACGCTGGTTTGGACAAATTCTGAGACGGGCGAATTTTTGGGTTTAAATCGGGTTTAAATTCAATTTAAATTCCAAAGGTGAGTGTTTTAACCCACTCACAATTACTAGAAGCTTTTATGTTTGTTAAATAAATTTTAGAAATGAATAGAAATTTATTTATGAGCTTTTGGGCATGTTATTTCATCCATATCTGTTGAATTGCATTTTTTTGAATTTAGCTGTTAATTTAAATTGATTGATTGCATATTAATTGGCTGTTAGAAATTATTGTTTGCATAAGAACTGCTAGTTAACAGTTATGTAAATTATTATTGAGTAAACTGTTAGATAAATAGTTGATAAATTTAATTTGGAAAAAAAAAAACTGACAGTTATTACCTGTTGTATATGTTCATAGATATATACTGTTATTGATTGAAATTGGTTGATGGTTGCGATTGGATGATGGATGTTGTTGATGAATGAATGTTTATTGCATATCATTAAATTTGCAAATTTATCATGCATATTTCATTTTTCGGGATTGTGGTTTGAAATGATAAAACCGCAAAGTTTTATTTTTAAATTGCGGATTGAAATGATAAATATCCGTATCACTTGACCATAGGATAGAAAATTATATACAGGCACCGCGGTCTATATATAACTATTTTAATGTGATTTCTATGGTTTGGATGGAATACGGTTTATAATAATCTTAAATTTTATACTGTATAAATATTTTTCTTCCGTATTTATGTACATGAAAAGTTGGAAATTTTGAAATAAAAAGGTGTATAAATTCCCTTAGTAAAATGGAAGAAAATTTAGAAAATGGAGTTGGATAAATTTACATCATATGTTTAAATGTTAAGTTTGGAAATTTAAGATATGATATTTATAATTGGATTTTTCCCAAGAAAAAAATTGAAATGAATATTCTAATATGAATTTGAATTGGAAAAATATTCTAATATAAATTGGAATCGAAAAATACATATGTTTTATTACTAGAAATTGGAGTTGTTTAAGGATTTATGTGAATATTCAAACTAAATAATAAAACATTTAATTTGTTGAAAGAATATATTCCAATTTTAGTTTTTGAATATTAATACTCCAATGGATTTATATATATGGAAATTGAAATGGTTTTGGAACTTAAGAGTGATATCTAAATTATGGTCTTAACTTTAGATAAAGAAATATTTCCATAAAGCCATATAACTTATTTCTTTACAAAGTGACAGTAAAGTTAAGCCCTTGAAATTCATATACCGTTGAATATCCAAACCATTTGAGTTTTAAAAGTTATGGTTTGAAATTATGGATTTCCAAAAATATTATGCTTTGAAAATATTCGATTTTCAGATATTATGAAGTTAAAGCCTTTTTATTATTGGAAAGAAATTATATTTGGGATAAGTGGTAAAATATGGTTTTGGGTCTTGGAATGATATCGTAATATTATGGTTTTGAAATGGATTATATTCTGGTTTTAAAAGTATAAACTGTTTTAAATAACCGCGGTGTTATAATAACGATGGGTTGGCAAAGAGACCGGGATCGGATATGGACATACTCTCTGTCGATACCGAAAACCACTTTGACTAACCGTGTACGCGGTGGAGATTCCAGAATGAAGTAGGTTGGTGGCGACGATTCCTGTAAGGTAAATACGTGGACCCGACTCCCGTGAGTTGGCATAAGGTGGCTAAAACAGGAGCGATCGACGGGTTAATGAGGTCATTCCTCTGATCGGACACTCCTCTTCGATATTATACTATGACTTTGGATTGATTCAGTGGCCACTTCTATTTTTTTTGATTTGGGGAGTTGTTTCGAGGTGGGCGGTTGCTGCGGCTTCGCGTTACCATCGGCCCGGAAGCGTAATTGGTATATCTACCCTGGCATTGCCTAGTTGTGCCGTGTCACCTACCCTATCGCGCCTTGTACGAGTTTGGTTTTCTCCCGTAGCCCGTGTGGTATCCTCTAGTGGCTTCCCGATCAGGAGGGACTATGATATTGGATGGACTACTGGGACTATTACGTGTTAAGGGCTATATGGGTAACCCCTTAACGCTATTAAAAAGTAAGTTTATTTTATAAATAGACACTATTATAATAACGCAATATACTACATAGTAAATAGTTTAACGGATCCTTAGGAGATGTAAATCCCGAGCATCTCTTGAGTTACTGTACTCATATTTATTTCTGTTTATTTAACTCACATAAGATATTCTAGTCTGACTCGAGTGTTTTTGTCTTTTCAAATTCGCTCGGGTCAGTCCGAGCGTTTCAGGATAGCAGGTTTTAGCTTTGGAGGACGAAGACGAAGATTCAGTATTATTTTATATATAGTATTGCACTACACACTCTTTCTATTCCGCTGCATTGTTGTATTTGGTATGTGTAACTCTGATATTCATTGTATAAGAAAAATCAAGCTTTTGTAAACTGTTTATGAACTGTATACTTGTTACTATATTTTATCCTTCCGCTGTGAGATTCTATTTTCGTTTTATTTCTTCTCTATTTTTCTTATTTACCCCATAACACTCCTCCCTTGCGTATGCTTTGAATCGGCACGTGTGTCGTTTAAAGTGTGCGAAAAGGCGGGATGTTACAGGCAATTAGATAAAAAGGTGAAAATATAAGGTCTGATAGAGGTGGTGAATATTATGGCAAATATAATGAGTCAGGCCAGTGTCCAGGTCCATTTGCAAAATTCCTCGAAAGTCATGGCATATGTGTGCAATACACAATGCCAGCTACACAACAGCAAAATAGTGTAGCAAAAAGGTGCAATATGACGTTAATAGATATGATCAGGAGTATGATGTCAAATTCTATACTACCTAAGAATTTGTGGTCGTATGCTCTCAAAACCGCTAATTATTTGTTGAATAGGGTTCCTAGTAAAGCTGTTCAAAAGACTCCTTTTGAATTATGGACTAACAGGAGACCTAGCTTAAGACACTTGCATGTTTGGGGTTGTCCAGTGAAAGCGAGAATTTATAATCCATATGAAAAGAAATTAGATTCTCGAACGATTAGTGGGTGTTTTTTAGGTTACCCTGAAAAATCTAAAGGATATGTGTTTTACTGTCCTAATCATAGTCCAAGAATTATGGAAACCGGTAATGCAAGATTCATTGAGATTGGTGAAGTCAGTGGGAGTACTAGAAGAGAAATAATGGAAATAAAGGAAACAAGGATAAACGTTACATTGCCTAGAATAGTTCCTCCATATACTATTACTCCAAATGTTGTTCCAGCTGTTGGAGAATAGCATGATGATGAACAGCATATAAATGAAGTACTTCCTGAAGGAGATGACTTACATAATGCTGATATGCATGAACCACAACAAGTAGCATTAAGAAGATCTCAAAGAGATCGTAGGTCAGCTATTTCTAATGATTATATGGTTTATATGCAAGAATCAGATTATGATATAGGAATCATAAGGACCCAGTTTCGTTTTCACATGCTGTAGAAAGTAAAGAGTCAAAGGAATGGATTAATCCATGAAATAAGAACTAAAATCCATGCAACAGAATGAAGTTTGGATCTCGTTGAGTTACGACATGGCTGTAAAAGAGTCGGATGCAAATGGGTTTTTAAAACCAAACACGACTCTACTGGTAATGTCGAACGGTATAAAGCTAGACTTGCTGCTAAGGGTTACACTAAGAAAGATGGTGTTGATTACAAGGAGACATTTTCTCCTGTTTCGAAAAAGAACTCACTAAGAATAATAATGGCATTAGCACATTATGATTTGGAATTGCATCAAATGGATGTGAAAACAACCTTTCTGAATGGAGATCTTGATGAGGATGTTTATATGGATCAACCTGAGGGTTTTTCTGTAAAAGGTAAAGAACAATTGGTGTGTAAACTTAAGAAGTCAATATATAGGCTTAAACAAGCATACCGGCAATGGTATATAAAGTTCAATACCATTATTACATCTTTTGGTTTTAAGGAAAATACGGTTGATCACTGTTTATACCAAAGGATCAGTGGGAGCAAGTTTATTTATCTAGTCCTTTATGTTAATGACATCTTGCTTGCTGCGAATAATTTAAGCATATTGCATGAGACTAAGGAATTTATCTCAACGAACTTTGAAATGAAAGATATGCGAGAGACATCCTATGTGATTGGAACAGAAATATTTCGTGATCGATCACAAGGAATATTGGGATTGTCTCAGAAAGGATATATCGAAAGGATTCTAGAGAGACTTGGAACGAGTAAGTGTTCACCTGGGAAAGTTCCTGTATAGAAAGGTGATAAATTCAATCTCATGCAATGTCCTAAGAATGATGTTGAACGAAAGGAAATGGAATCAATTCCATATGCATCTGTAGTTGGTAGCCTAATGTATGCTTAAACCTGTACTAGACCGAATATCAGTTTTGCGGTCGGTATGCTAGGGAGGTATCAAAGTAATCCAGGAAGGGAACATTGGCAAGCTGCAAAGAAAGTGTTAAGGTACTTATAAGGCACGAAAGTTATATGCTCATGTATCCAATGAATTGGAGGTGATTGGATATAGCGATTCAGATTTTGCTGGATGCATCGATACTAGAAATATCGACTTTTGGTTGCTTGTTTATGTTTGCTCAAGGAGCCATATCATGGAAAAGTGCATAACAAACAATCGTTGCTTCATCTACTATGGAGGCAGAATTTGTGGCATGTTATGAAGCCACAATTCATGCATTATGGTTGCGGAACTTTATTTTAGGACTTGCGGTTGTCGACACAATTAACAAGCCGCTGAAAATTTATTGTGATAACTCTACAGCAGTGTTTTTTCTCAAAAAACGACAAGTACTCTAAAGATGCCAAACATATGGAACTGAAGTATCTTGTTGTGAAAGAGGAGGTTTAGAAACAAAGGGTGTCAATCATGCACATCAGGACAGAACTTATGATTGTAGACCCTTTGACGAAACGGTTACAACCAAGACAATTTAAAGAACATGTTCAAAGAATGGGTCTTGGTTGTATTAATAGTAATTGATGTGTGACATTTTGAGCTCCTTTGTGTGTTTCTGATATACAATTATGTGACTCTTGTTTTAATGTGGTAGTACGTACTTTATGTAATTTTAAACAAGAAAGAGTCTTATAAAGATATTATGTTTAATCATTATGATATAAGACATTATGTGGACCATTATGCTGTTTTATATAAATTATGAGTATAAAATGATGGATTGCTGGTATTGTAGTATATGGAAGGGAATGTATTGAATTAATAATGCACAACCGCCATAACTCTCAGCAATTTATCATAATATGATGTTCAACACTTGATATTATAAATAATCCGGTCATGTAGGAGAATGTTAGAAAACTGCTATTAGAAACTGCAATCATTTCATTTACTTTTAACGTTATGCAGTTTCTAATCTTAATATGACCCTATTAATTAGGTCATAAATAAAACGTTTCATTTACCTTTAACGTTATGCAGTTTCTAATCTTAATGTGACCCGATTAATTAAGTCATAAATAGACCGTTCTATAATTAGAACATTAGGTTTGTGATTAATCTTAAGCGTTGAATTAGTATATGATAGATGTACCAGTTTTAGAGTTAAATGTTGTATAAAGGATTGTGCCCTCTCTCTCCTGGGATATAGATGTATTCTTCTCCATTAATAAACATATAAAAAAATAAAGTTAGAGAGAGAAACCAAATTCTGAGAAGAAGAGTAATTATTAGAAGTCAGAAGAAGAAGATGACAACCATTACATTTTCCGCTGTTAATCAAGGTACGTCATCTTAAAAAAAATCATATTAAGCTTTGTTTGTGAAATATTCGGTGTTGGTGATCCTTGGGCTATTACTTGAACCGTTCATCATTAATCATGAAAAATCGAACTGTAAAAAATTTCTGACAGCAAAGAGAGTACTTTAGGGAGGGAGCTCAAGTGCGCGAGAGTCGCTTGGAGTTGCATAGAATGCTTATTGCACTACTTTTGCTTCATGCACAACTGATACATTGTGCACTAAAGCACTGGTTACAGTTACATCTTTTTCAGAATCATGATTTTCATTGGTATCAGCTAAGCATGCATCTTGATACATTTTCATGTTGAACGCATGAAATTTATCGGTTAAGCATGGTATAGTTGGTCCAGTCACTTTTCCACTAATGCTACATTCTTGTGCATATTCATGGATGTCAACTGTAGTATTAACCATGTTGTTGTCAGAAGATGGACCCACACTCATGCCATCATTTTTCATATGCTCATCATGTTGAACCATACTTACATCTTTTCTTGCCGTACCTTTGCTATATTGTACTTTTTTCCAAATTTGCTTCACAACTTTTGCCACAACGTCATTTTGATCATTACTGACTAATTGATTGCTTACTTTTTCATCATCAAAATGAGCATATTCATCCAAATTCTTGCTTTCTTTCATACAATCACTGGTCGAGTTCCCAAAATTTTTACAAGAAATGCATATTTCACGTTTCTAGAGGTATTTTATTTGAACATATTGCTCAGAACCATCCATTGATTTAATAGGAAACTCATTTACTAATTCATCATTTGGTGTAACTTCAACTAAACGTTTCATATAACCTATTCTCTCCATCTTCTCAGTTGAGGCATCCGTACATAGTAATCTTCCAATTCATGTTGCGGGCCAATTAATACCCAGATGAGACCATGAGTATAATGGAAAGTTCGTAAGCTTCAACCACACGGGGATAGATTTAATAGTACTACAACTATTGCCTACAGCAGGATCGTACGGCTTGACAATGAATAATTTGTTCCTCATTATAATTGGATCATTTTCGATTATATTCCTTCTATCTTCATCATTAAATAGAATGAATAGGAACAAGAACTCATTAGACTTAACTTTTATTGAACCTTTTAATTTCCATAAATGCTTCAGATGATTAATCACAATCAAATAAGGAAAGGGTTTGTCGAGAAAGAATCCTACCAGATACTCACCCACACTTCATTACCAGCATTAGTGACATTATCTGGAGGAACAAGGCCTGACCATAAAAGACTAACGGTAGATCAACAGGAGAGTAACGGCTAACATTCCGCTGTTTAGACTTGAAAAGAGCATTCCATGGTTGAATGAGAGCAGACAAAGAAGGAGTAGAAATAGAGGAGGGGATGGAGTTGAAGAAGGGCAAGACTGGAGAAGAGGCAGATGGAGGTAGAAGGGGATTGGGAGCTGGTGGAATGGAGAATGGAGGCGGTGGGAAGGAGGAGAGGAGGTCAGGCGGGACATCTATACTGTAATATTATTATTGAGTTAGATTTCAAGAGCACACAGGCCTTCTTCATATTTTGAAAAATGAACAGTCACGTTTTCAATTTCTTTCTATACCAAACTTTGAAATGTGATAACTTTTTCTACATTAATTAGATTTAAGAATCGATTTCACTTTTAAATCTCAAATTTAATATGCTTTCCAATGATATTCGTTGTTGATAGCTAAAAATTAATTTTTTAAAATCATAGTTTTTTGGATTATTCATATTATTAAAGTTATTAAATTTTTTTGACTTTATTTCTTTTAACTAATCTATGTCGTTGATTGTTTTGAAAATTTCCAGCCTCTGATTCTACTTTCACAAATTGCAGTCAAGTTTGGTGAAACCCAACATTATCAAAATACAGCAACAATGTTAGATGGAATTAGAAATGGAACTAGAAAGCTCAAAAGCATTAAATACAATTATATGTTTCTTATTATATTGAATTTGCTTTGACTGTAAAAGAAATACAATGATATTCTTCACATTAAAATAAATATTGTTGAATAATGGTTGTTAGTTCCAACACTTCATACATAAAATATGTATGCTTTAGATTTAGCATATTTTTCACAAGAATTGTTCAAAACTAAATCTATTTATCCTCTAATCTTATCATTCTACAATAATATGATGCTGCATAATGTGTTCCTAGACATAGTCAGTTATGAGATCATCATCAACACTTGCGTTCTCATGAATCATGTCAACGTTGCTTGTGGCATTTTTAGATCAATGGTCAAGTGTAAACCAAATGTTGTTACCTGCACTGCTCTTATAGATAGTTATTAACGAAGCAGCAAATGGAATCAACGACATCAAGTATTAAAGGAAATGATTGATAAAGGTATCTCACTAAATGAAGTTACATATAGTACAGCTGATGCATGGAGCAATAGTTGATGCACATAATAAATTTATATGTGTATAATTTATATATGTATTGTGTGGAAATTTTATCTTTGAAATCATTTTTGCTCGATATTTTGCAATTGTTTATCAAGCATCAGTACTATCTGCATTACTGTTTTCAAAGATTTATACACAAGTTTTAGACAAAATGCACACTTATTTAAAAATTGATAAAAAAAGATCACTGTTTCTTAACCAATGAACCATATAAATCATTTAAACATGTTATGATGATAAGAGGTTGAGTGTGGTCCGTATGCGAAGCACGGGTTCGCACTAGTTTGAAAGAAAGGTGAGGGAGGAGGGAAAGGAAACCATTAAACAAAAAAGGTTGTTTTGTGAATTTGACGGTTAAAATATGCTTTTAAACAAGTGGAAAATAGGCACAAGGACAAATTTTCATAAAAATTTAGGCTGAAGGACAACAAGTTTCATTTTTAGACTGAAGGACAAACTTTAAAAGAAAATTAGACTGAAGGACAATGCTAAATACAACTAGCATTTTGTACAATGTAAAACTGGATGTAATGCTAATTATAATTAGCATTTTGTATAGTGTTTATACTGTACAAATGCTAGTTGTATTTAGCATTGTCCTTCAGCCTAATTTTCTTTCAAAGTTTGTCCTTCAGCCCAAAAATGAAACTTCGTGTCCTTCAGCCTAATTTTTTTTCAAAGTTTGTCCTTATGGCTAATTCGCTCTTTAAACAATTTAAATTACTTAATAACTTTGAAAATAATAATTAAATACTTTTAAATAATTTTAAAGAATCATAAAATAATTAACTTTAAATCATTATCAAATAATCATTGATTATCTTCAAAATATCCTTAATAAATAATAATCATCCTTAAAATAACTTTGTTTCAAAAATCAACTTCCTACTTTGGAAAAGAGCTTAGTAGTTCCATTGGTATTTACTCAACTCACCATTAATTTCAATAGCTATCAAGCTATAATCCAAGTATTCACATAACAATACATATGTAAATTAAATTCATAATTAACAATTAACCGTTAATACAACACTTATCCAATATTTATCAATTGGAATGTAATTAAGTGTTGACACAATTGTAATAGTAGAATGAGATTTATTTCTGCTAAATAAATGTCCAAATTAACTTATTCAATTAAATTTAGCAGAATAGTGATTTATTCTGCTAAACATGGTCCAATTAATTTAAATAGCGGAATAGTGATTTGCTTCCGCTAAACAAACGTCCAATTAACCGCATTCAATTCAATTTAACTCAATAGTATTATTTGGCTACCTAATGGTACAAACAAGGATAATTGAAACAATATCTAAATGAAAGTCAGTAGATCATTAACTCAATCAACGATTAATAATCAATTTGCAATTCAGAATTGAACTAGTTTCAATTAACCAAGTCAAGTTATATTTTAAATCCAGATTATTTATCAATTAAAGAAATTAAATTAAATAATTTGTTCTGAATAAATTTAAAATTAAACAGTTCATTAAATAGTTAATTGATTAGTTAACATATAATTAATTATTAAGAAATTACTTATTTATTTACTACAATCGTTTAAATCATTAAATTTTTCATTGTAGTAAACTTTATAAAATTAATTCAAATAAAAATATTTTGTGATAGGAACTCGATGCAAGAATCTAATCGCTGATCGAATTTGAAACGGAGAAAATATTGCCTTTAAAACTTGTTGATTTTAAATAATGTGTGTATATATATATATGTTCACTTTAGAAAAAACTCAGCCCTTAATTCCTTCTAACCCGGCCCATCCCAAAGCTAACCCAAATCCCCTTCTTTATCTTTCCTTGCAGTTCTTTCCACCTCTCTTTCATTCGCTTACGCCAATTTGTGCATGAATGTGTGCACATGCATACGACCTCGGATCGCCAAAACCTACCATCGATCAACCCTTCAAATCGCCCATGGCCCTCTTATCTCGACAACGCGCTTGAAAAACGTGGCCACATCTTGGTTCGAAAATTTGAAAACTGACCCAAAAATGGAACGAAAACCATCCCCATCAAAATGCCTCACCTCGTCGCTTACGACCACAACCCACCACCAAACTTCGCCCAAAGCATCGCCATCATCTCCTCCATCTTTTCCTCCCATGCACACACCCCTACCTTCCCCTTCTTCCTCGCCACTGACTACGAACCGAAACCAAACCCAAAACCTTTTTAAACCCTAGTTCGATCTCGTACAGCCCACACATTCATTTAGAAATTGCCACACCATTTTTCCTACCTGCTCCATCACCTGAGCCACCTCCACACCCAACACCGCGACATGCAATCGGCCATGTCGCCTGAATTTGACCGAAGCCCCAGTTTCGTTCATCTCCAAATTTTCACCTCCCCACAACACTTAAAAATCCCAAATCCATCTTAAAAATTGTATTTTCCAACAACGATTGCAACTGTCTGATCCAAATATTCAATTATGCAAGTTGAATTTCGACTATAAGTAAAACACTTACTGATAAATGGGTTTTTCTCCTTCTCCACTTAATGAATTTGAATGAAATAAATTTTAAAATATTATATATTCAAAAACAAGAAAATTTGGTTTTGGAATCAAAGTTTAAAACTAAATGGTTGTAAAGATATTGATTTTCAAAGTTTAAATTTTTTTTAAACAGTGAACAGAGGAGAAATTCAATGTTTTGGATGGTTCTGACTAGGTTGATCCCATATATACATGTGCATATTCACAGAACAACACATATATAACTTTCCATATATCATGCTCATCCAAAATCAACAGACATATAAGTCTATGCGATAAACAGTAAACAAATCAAAGTGGTTTACTCACTCTTTTGAAATAGGTGAACGCCGTTGTTAACTTTTTCCCTCCAAGCTCTGGAAAAACTCGATCTTTTATTTTTAATGGTAGAGATTTTTTTTATTAGTGTATGAACAAGGCACGTCTATGTGCATATATATATATATGTATATATATATATATATATGTATATATATATATATGTTTATATATATAGAGGAGAATGAAAGGAATAGTATGTAAGAAGGAAAGAGGCTATTGTACATAGGAGGGTGGCTGTGATTGTACAGGCTTCTTCATTTTTAATTTTTTTTCTTGTGGCTGATTTGATTTCATGGGCTTGATTTGATTTATTATATGAGTTGTTATTTTGTGTGCATGATTTAATGTTTACCTTCGTGATGTCCTATGTGTGTGTGTGTACACACACACACACAGAGATATATATATATATATGGATTTACATGTACACTACTTTGACCATATATGTAATGACATACTTACCTATACATACATACATACATATACACATATATAGGGGTATATAAATATATTTTTTCTTAAGTTTGAAAGTTGCCATCATAAACTTTATATATAGATATATTTATGTACTCTTTTCTTATAACATATACATATATATACACACTTATATTTTTAAACATCACAACGCTTTGCGTATATATATATATATATATATATATATATATATATATATACATAAAGATTTTTTAATCATAAATTTGAAATAGTGAAGTTTACATACATATATTTTATTATTTTCAGAAATTAGAATTTAAATTTTAAATACAGTCTTTAGAATTTATATTTTCAAATATTACCCATATCAGAAATTTAATTTATTCGACTGATAAAAATTAATATTTCAATTTTTGAAATTTGTTAATTTTTCTAATAACAGATGGCTAAAAATCCAGGCCGTTACATTCCTAACCCTTTAAAAAAAATTCTTCCCTGAAATACCAGCATAAGAACACTCAAGTTTTTTCATAAGTCTGCATGATGTCTATAAATCATACATGTACAGAATTTGAGTCGATCACTACTCGAATACATAACTCCACTTTCAAACCACTGTTGTTTACCAGATTCTCGAGTACGGACTCTGATCAGGCTCCTTGATTAGAACCCTTTGCTCTTCATTCATAGCCGTAGCTCTGATAGAAAACCTTTGTTCCATAACAAGATCCCTCACGAGAGCTCGTCGTCAAAAATCGAGTAATAGATCCTTATTTAAGATGGTATGAAACATCCAAAGCCTTGAACTCAAATATTAGATCAAAATTATATGGGAAGAAGAAACGATCTATGTCCATCTCACACACTTATTTAATTGGTCATCACTAATACCAGTTATATTATCTCAAAATTATTTATGAAAGCATTTGTTATAATTCGTAGCTTAACTTATACAATCGCCTATCATCCATTAACGGTATACAAAACATAATTCAAAATTTTATTTTGAATTCACTTAAGAATTTAAAACACCTGGTTTAAACACCTTTTGAAATGATACTATATATTTAATCCATAGAATATATATATATATATATATATATATGTATATAGTTAGCCCGATTAACCCTAAAATTATACCAAGGAATTGTGTACAACCAAACAGTATTACATACTTCCTTACCAGAAGAATAATACTAAAGAAAACGGTTACCAACCAAACGTATCTCTTACTCATTTTTAGTAATTTTCAAGCCACTCGAACTAGTTAACTAAAAATCACTGCTTTCTTACAACCCATTTTAATAATATCATAAATATATTTCCCGCAAAATATTTATATTGAGCTTTTGTTACTTTTATATTACGAATTATAAATCCCTTTTATAAGTTTAAACTATATTCAATATGGTTTAAAATACTAGAAATTGTTTTGACAAGTTTTAGGATAGAAATCATTTTAACACAAAATTAGTTTTCAAAATTCTCATAAGCATGTCGACTCCCTCATCCCTCCATGTCGACATGGTGACCGTAGAATTCAAATTTCAAATTTTCAATAGGAGGGTCTATTTAATTCAAATTTCAAATTTTCAATAGGAGGGTCTATTCATTATAACCTTTCATGAATGGAAAGGACCGTTGTTTTTCTATAAATACCAGTTGTTTTCAACAAATTTTAAGTTAGTTTTTCTTTATTTCTTCACTCCTTCACCACTCAAATATTCTCTTATATTTAAAATTCTTTAACACTACCCTGCCAAAATTCTAAGTGAATCAAACTCTATCATCTCTAGTTTGATTCTCTATCACTCTTTCTCAAAGATCTCAGTGCTAGTCTGAGTTATAAGATCATTTTTAATCAAAGATTGAAAGATCAAAGAGTATTAAGTCTCTCTCTATCAAAGTGTGATTGGAAGTAGTGTGATTATGGCGCCTAAATCAATTTGGTGTGATTATAGACCGTAAATAAATTAGGTGATCTTGTAGCCTAGTTAAATCGAGAGAGTTTGCCCTGACTCGGATAGGATTGTGTATCTCGTGGCCTTGAAATCGAGGTTGTAATATCGACATTATATTTAAGAGAAATTTGTAAAGAAATTGTGTGGGACTGGATGTAGGGTAACTCTGAACCAGTATAAAATTCTAATGTGTTCTTTCCTTTACTGCTTTTATTTACTATTTGCATCTGTGTTTGATTTTATGATTGTTTCTGTATTTGTGAATTGCATCTGTTTTAGTTTAATTTGAAAAGATTTCACAAAGATTTATAAAATTAGTTAAACACTATTTACCCCCCTCTATTGTTAAATTTTACCTTAAGACTGATAATCGCATTTCCAACATACCTACTCTCATAAAAGAATTTAAACTTGAGGCAGTAGCGTTGGATGGAGTTTCTGGCATCATATGACTTTGAGACAGCTTACACCCCTAGCAAGGGGAATGTGGTTGCGGATGCATTATGTAGGAAGAGGAAAACCCTTAGCCTAATGTTCGTGGACTGGAAAAGCATAGAGTTTATTTCCACCTTTGATTTTAAGCCCTCTACGAACATTAATTCTAGATTATTGGCAGTGCTTGAGGTTAAGCCTATCCCCATGATACGATTGGCTCAAGGCAGCGAGATGATTCAGAGCCTGTGAATGTTCTGCATAGGATTAGCTGATGAAAGGACTCTAGACATCTCCAACACTATTCCGTCAATAGAAAAGGGTGGCTAAGGAGAGATAGAAGATTTGTTCCCCTACATCGGTGATTTGATCAGTGCAGTTTTAGGAGAAGCAAACCATTCTCGGATGACTATTCATTCGGGTGGTGATAAGATGTATAGGGACATGAAGAGTGTGTATTATTGAAGTGGATGAAGAAGGATGTAACAGAGTTTGTGGCTAAGTGTCTTGTGCGCCAAAGGGTTAAGATGGAGCAGCAAAGGCCTAGCGGATTGGTTCAACCATTAGATGTACCCAATGGAAGTGGTATAGTGTTTCGATGGACTTCATGGAAGAATTACCCCAATCTAGGAAGGTGAAATGCCAGATTTTGGGTGATTGTTGATCATTTGACTAAGAGCGCCCAATTCATTCAGGTTAAGAGTAAGAGGCAGCACCTTATTTGGCATTCATATATGTTCGTGAGATAGTCCGACTTCATGGAGTTCTGTCTAGCATAGTGAGCGACAGATACTCCATCTTTACTAGCGAGTTTTGGAGGAGCTTGAAAGAGGCTTTAAGGACATAGCTTAGAATGAGTACGACCTATCACCCTCAAACAGATGGCCAAACGGTGATAGTTAATAGAGTTCTTGATGGTTTTTGGAGGATGCGCATTCTTAATTTTGGAGGGACTTCGGAGGAGAACCTTCCTTTAGTGGAATTCTCTTATAATAGTAGTTTTCTGGCTAGCATTGGGATGGATCCTTTTAAAGCCCTTTATGGAAGACCTTTCAAGTCACCTTCGTGTTGGTTGGAGTCTATAAAAAGATTGCTACTTGGTTTCGACATGGTTAGAGAGACCTCGGAAAAGATTGATTTGATTAGAAGAAGAACGAGGACGGCCTAAGATAAACAGAATTCTTTTCAGATAAGCGGAGAAGGGATATTGAGTTTGAGGTAGGAGATTTGGCTTTCATTATGGTGTCTCCGCTGAGAATGGTGGTGAAGTTTGGATCAAGTGGGAAACTTGCTCCCTGATTCGTAGGACCGTTCCTATTTGTCGAAAGGGTAGGGAAGATGGCATATTGGATAAAGCTACCAAAAAGGTTAGAGGGAGCTCATGATGTTTTTCATGTTTCACAATTAAGACGTGCTTACATGATTCAACAAAGGTAGTGGAACCTAGCCAACTTGAGAAAGTTGAAGTGGGTAGAGAAGTATTGGTTCAACGTATTCCTACCAAGTGCATTGGACATGATATCAAGAAGCTTAGGAATAGGAAGTCCCTTTGGTTAAGGTGCAGTTGGGAGATAGTATTGAAGACGCTATGTGGCAGGCCGAGAAAACACATATCTCTTATCCATATCTCTTCGATGGTACGTCTTGAATTTCCTATTTTCATCTTTAGTTTTGAATAGGTTCTTACGTTCAGTATCCTTTGGGAGGGTAGATCTTAGGACTTAACCTATGGATGGTAGGACTGAATGTAAATATGTTACTAGAACATGTTATGTCTGTTGGACGCAAGTGGTTGCAAGTGTTTTCTAGTGGATGCTAATGGACGCATATGCACACACTATGCACCATTATCTCTTAGAGATCGACCTAAATAGGCCACTAAAGCATATGCATATGGACGTGTATGCACTTGCATTATTGTTTCATGGTTGCTATGAATGGGTAATTATCATATTATTGTTGCATTTGGATGATGATTGTAGTATGCATATAGAACTATTAGTTGTCATTATGGAATTTGCATTCATTTAGATACATGGCATGGACATGAGCGCATAAAAAGGAGATCGACTTAATCATTAGACCACCTAATCTTTTGCATTAGTTATGGATATTGACACTACACTATTGCATATATCATAAATTGCATTAAAAAGATTAAGGACAATGGATGTAATGGATGATGGTTGAATATGTGGTTGTGGAATTTGGATGCAAATATTTATTTCATTCTTCCGTCTTTGGAGATTTGTGAAATTTTCAGAATCGAGCCATGGAAGTTGCACCATTGGCTCCATGGTAATTTTCTAAGCAATTTTCATATATAATTTGTAGAAATCCGAGTCAGTATGGAGAAGTTATGAGTGAAAAACGAAATTCAGAATTATATATATATATGTATATATGTGTGTGTGTATATATATATATATATGTATATATATATGATATAAGCTGAAAAAATATACGTATCCATACGTTGACGCACATTAGGGTCCGGTCGACCTATGGGTCGACCCCTAAAGGGGTCAGGTCGACCCGCCTTTGTTATTTGATGTTGAATCGTCCAGTATGAGTCGAATGTTCTAGAGTCCGTTTTTCATGAAATCCTGTGCATTCTTGGTTGCTTTCATGGCTCCTTACCGAGCCTATGACATGGTTGCACCAGATTCAATCTTCAAATTCGACTAGATCCCTAAGCCACACTAGAAATAGAACCCTAGGCCAAGCTATTTTTCACATTCGGATTTTCTCCTAATTGGGTTCATTGCCTGAGGCTGAACCCTAAATAGAAAAAATTTCTGGGAAGGAAATCCTTTTAATAAAAAAATTCTACCCATTAGAAGTGGATCCAGGAATGCCCAGGACTAGAGCAAAGGACCACAGTTAAGCGTTTTGTAATTATTTAGATTTGTAAGCAATTTAAAATAATAGGGTTTTCAATAGTTGTAGTTTTTCTACAGTTTTGAGACAGTTTTTATGTAAGTTTATTTACAGTCAGTTTTTGAGTAAATTTTAGAAGTTCTATTCCGTCTATTTTTATTCTGCTAATTTATTCTGTTGTTTGCAATTATTTACAGTTATTTACATCTATTTTAAGTTGGAATTTAGCCTGTAAATGTTAGATTCTTTTTACAGGGATTTAATCCTTTATGAAGCGAATATAATACTAAGATAAGAATTCAAAAATATGAATTAAAATAGAAAAACGCTAAATTTACAGAAATCAGATGAAAAATGAGAAAAACTGAAATAAAATAGAGATGGACTGAAATAGGAAAATTTGAGATATCTGGAAAGTGTAATTATAACAAGTTGTTATAACTAAAAAGAGAAAATGGAAGAGTTATAATTGTAAGAACAATTATAACACGTAGGTTATAATTAGAAAGAAATAGTAGAAGGGGCTTATTTTAAAACTTAGATCTTGGATTAAGTTAATAAGCGAATGTAGCAGTAGTGGCTTGTACCGGCAGCATTCCCTTTTAGATCTAGGACTAATGGTCTCATACGTGAGTGAGGTTAGGCACTCTGATGCTGATTATGATAATAAGTGGCAAATAGATAGAGACTCAAATTTGGGGATTTGGGCAAGGAGCGCAAAGTTAAAGATTTGTTTGTTAGGACCAGTATTGGCAGCATTCCCATTAAGGTCGAGGATTGATGGTCTCACATGTAGGTGAGGCTGGGTACGCTTATGCTGATGAGGGTAAATATAGGGTCAAATAGGGGGCCACAATTAGTGTGTACCAGCGATGATCGAGCATGCGGCGTTTATTAGGTTAAATAATTCGCTACTGCGTCCTAAGCGCTAAGAGGTTTCATTTGCTGTGGAACCAACATGATTAGCTCACAATGACACAACAGATAGGAAAGGCCAATAAATGGATAGGATTAGATTTCAGCCTAATTAAGATTAACAGTTGAGATAAGATTAGGGTTTCAGCCTAATCAAAGCAGTTTAAGACAAGTGTAAACAATCAAAGCGAACTGTCAAACAGAATCAGAAATAGTATTTTATGTGAGTATTATATTTTCTGCATTTTCCTTTCATGCTAGAACTATTGCTTATTCTATTATCTTTATCTTGCTTAGAAATGCTAGCAATTACTTTCACTCACCAGCATTATTGTCTGACGCACTCCTCAATCTTTCCTTTTCCCTCCATAGGCCAGCAGAGTTGAGGATTGTTGATCTATGTTGCTAGGAGATTCATTTTTGGAGTTTTCTAATTTCAGATGTATGCTTCTACTTTTCACATTTTACATTTGGCTTATGGCACTTATGAGAGGGATTATGATTATTATTATTGTTGTACTCTAATTTTGTGAGACTGAAATGTATTTTCATGAGACATGAGAGATTTTTGAAACATGTTATGTTTTTATGACTTATTTTGAAATGAAGTCTAATTCTGAATGATAAGTTATTATTTAAATGATTTCCGTTGCTTTTACTTATTTGTCTTGTGAATCTTAGTCTCTATGATACTCTAGTTATACCTATAACGCACCACATTCTTTCGTGTGCCTTTTTTGGGAATATTCATGAGTGTGGGGGTTGTTTCACTCTTAGAAAACAATTTTCTATATATGAAAATAAATTTCGTAGTTGAAATTACATTTCTTACCGTTGAATATGCAAGTATATGATTTTTGTTTGATGAAAATAAACACACACACACACACACATTTAAATGTATTTGTTAATGTACTATTTTATTTTTCACATAATTAAATAAATATTCGCTGAATAAAATATTAACGTAGAATTTAAATTCAAATGGAGATATTATTCAGGCAAATAATTTATTACAATTTTGAATAGTACGAATTTGAGCTCTCACTATATATATACAATTTGCAATTACAATACAATTTCGATTACATCACAATGTTCTTTTTACTATAAATTTGCACCTCACTACATTTCACCCATGCTTTCGTATTTATCTTCGACTTTGCTCCAGCCTAAATCCCGCATCTGAGTTATCTGGAAAATATATACTGACGCAGTAAAATTGAAAAAGAAATAATTTTTGCAGTGCAAAATAAAATGATTTTTGAAAATTTAACTTGCCTCATTTATTTGGATTGTTTGTCATCATTTAATTTTGAATTCAGTATACATGAACAACTTGTGACGTGCATAGTGTATTACTGTACATGCCATAAGGCCGTACACATCGATATACACTTGATAAAATTGCAGGGACAAGTGAGAACAAGGTCAAATCCAATCAAAAGTCGGGTTCAACTCAAGTGAAATACAAATAAAGTCATGATATTAGCACAAGGTAAAACTCAAGCTATAAGCTGATTCAACACAGGTGAAATCCAAATGTATAAGTTTAATAAAATGGTCAATAAAACTAAAACAACCTTCAACCAAAAATTAAGTGATGTACACATGAATGCTATGGTCAAAGACAACAACATCAACCAAGATCAAACCCAACCAAAATCTAGGTTAAAAAAAAGTGCAATGAAAATAAAGTCACGACATGAGCACAAGGTCAAGCCCGAGCTATACGCTGGATTCAACTCAGGTGTAATTCCAAAAACAAAATGAAGTTTAAGTGAAAACAAAATGAATTGCGAAATACACAAGTAAAGCTCAAAAACAATTGTAAAGGCAACATCAATGTAACATGTTCAATAAACTGGTCAGAGCAACTATGCCGGACTGCAAATATCAAAGTGAAAAACGAATGCAACCAGACCAGATACAAGAAAGATAGGCCATAAAAACAAAAAGCAACAAGCACGATGATATACAACAGAGAAAACTACAAACAACAACATAGATATCGAGTGAAACAAGTCCGGCTATCAGCAACAATCCAGTGCAAACTCAAGTGAAGTAAATGTAAACACACATGTACACATATATATAGGCAGTGCACACACAACCATATCCTAGCAATAACTCATCAGGCATCATAACATACAAATAAACATGTGTAAACATACACACATATATGCACTGGAAGCCAAATTTCAATACAACGTGATGTGATAACGAGTACGATTCAAAGTAAAGCAACACTGCATACATATATAAAGGCATTTTTACTGAAGTGTAGACCAACAATGAAACAAATGGAGATGACCATCAAGCAAAGAGCAGACTCAAATATCAAGGGCACTAGTAACCAAACGAAAATTAGCTCCCGACAAAATTCAAATGTGAACATAATTGTTCCTAGACCACTGACCATCAAACAAAACAACACAGCCTCAATAGTCAAAATGTACACGTGAACCAAAAGACCATCACGACCACAACTGAATGCACAGTAATGCAACATGAAGTTAGGGTTAGTGGATGTATAAATATGCACTAGACCAACTGAAACAGCAGAGCAATTGAAGCAAATGCATACAGACTACAATTCAATATTCAAGCAACCCAGACATGCAATCATATACAACAAAACTGGAGCATAACTGCAGACCACAAGAACACAGTAGCAAGCACATCAACAAGTTTGGCCACAACACACTTACACATATGAACTTCATATCCAAAGCAGAATACAAGATGAACACAAATGCCACATCAGACTCACTATCGAACAAGTAAAAAATCGTGTAAGTAGTGATAGGATAAATAACAATCAAGCATCAGGTGGAAAATGCTACAAAGCATTTAACAAAGTCAATGCCGAGAAAAAAAATCAATGAAATGATCAAATGTTGTAGGAATTCAAATTCGAACTAGTCAAAATGTTTTTTCCAAACCAAAGTTAAGTTTAAACGCCAGTAATTCAAAGCCGTGGTGACCAAGGCAGAATCAAACAAGTAAAAATTATCAAAATCAAATTGGCCGAAGTCAACAGCATAAAGAACGGATCAAGTTCTTATTCATGAAGCTTTGATGAGCAAGCTTTCAGAAAATATACGAAATTGATCTGGTCTAAAGAAATCAGAAGCAATCAAGCATAATTGAATGGCCGAGCTTAAAATTATCAAATGAATTCGAATATTATATTCGATCGAAAATTTAGGGTTTTCAATCATATAAAACCCATTAACATCATCGGCATATAGAGGCATTTGAGTTCAAGAAAAACAAAGCATAATAAATCAATAAACTTGAATCAAAGTCGAGAATAACCAATAATCAATAAAAGGCATTCATATACCCATTCACGCATTATTTAATTTCGACAATTTGAAGCAGCTGGAAGCGAATCATAGATAAGAGACGATTAATAGAGCAAAGCAAATGAAATTAGTTCAGTCGCTCGAAATTCAAGCAGCGACTTCAATAACCCGCGAAGCCTTAATTTATTTAAGAGGAAATAAGATAGATCGAAGAAGAAAAGAGGAAAACATTTTTAAAGCAAAGGGATTGAAGGCCGAAGGAATAAAAACAA
Source organism: Allium cepa (assembly GCA_030765085.1). Taxonomy (NCBI): domain Eukaryota; kingdom Viridiplantae; phylum Streptophyta; class Magnoliopsida; order Asparagales; family Amaryllidaceae; genus Allium; species Allium cepa. The sequence continues at coordinate 224,948,641 of CM060931.1, forward strand.
AAGGGGATAATTTTTTTTCATTTTATTTTGGGCCGCATTCTTTATTTCTTTTGGGCCTTTATTTCTTTAAATTAGGGGTTTTTTTTTTAAAATTGTTTTTAAATTTGTATTTTCTCTTTTAAACTTTTGTAAATTCTAGTCCTGTGATTAGGGGACGAACTACGGTGGATTAGTTTAAGAATTTGCAACTGGCTTAGTTGTGGCAGAGTTTTGGGCGTAGAGTTCAATTAGTCGATAGCGGGTGTCATGAGTTTACGTGTGTAAGCATCTGACCACTTAATTTCTAGTAGAAACTTTAGGGGCAACACGTAGGCAGGGTTTTGCCGAAGCTAGGTAAATCTGTGTGTTCTACTTTTTTCTTTTTATATTTTCCTGTTATCTTTGTTGCTATTATTCTGCTATTATTGGTGCTACAATTATCTTATATACTTCCACATTAAGTTTTTATAATTATTAGTATCACCCTATTCACCCTCCCTCTAGGGTGAAATTGATCCTACAATTGGTATCAGAGCTAGGAACAAAAGCCATTTTTGTTTTAAAAATTTGATTTTTCAAAAGCCATTTTTTTTTACAAATTTGAATTTTTAAAATTGCTTCTTTTAAAAATGTTTTCCTGAGGGTCGGTCTAATATTATTCCTCCTTTTTTTGATGGAACAGATTTTTTGAATTGGAAATTAAAAATGGAATTTTATGTAAACCATGTTAGTGTTAAATATTGAGATATTATTAAAAATGGGTGTAATATAATAGATGAGAAAATTACTTTGATTAATGCTGTTGCTACGTATATAATATATTCTCATATTAATCAAGATAATTTTAATTCTATTTCTCATTATGAAAATGCACAGGAAATCTGGAATACTTTCGATGCAATATATAGTGTAAAAGTCAACAACCGTGAGAGATCCACCATTATCGACTCAATTAAAGAAACATGCTTGACATGATTGGCAAAATGCACCAGTGATGAAGATTCAATAGCCAATGAGATAAGTGATTTTCCAATCAATGATTTAGTTCCATTGTGCCAAAAATTAAATGAAAATAATAGAGCTCTTAAATTAAAAATAAAAGGTTGGAAAGGAAACAAGCTAAACTTCATCAGAAAAATAATGATTTGGAAAATGAACTTAAAAATATTAAGAAAAATAAAAATTCTAATTGCAAAAGCTGTTTGAACCATGAAAAGAAATTTGCCTGTTTTCATGAAAACTTTCAAAAGTTAGAAAACGAAATTTTAATTCGAGATAAAAACAAAACCGAGTTGATTTGTAAAAATAATATTTTGCAAAAAGAGTTGGATAGCTTCAAGAAGTCAGAAATTTCTAAATGTGCAATTTTTGAAAGGAAATTTAATGAGATCAAGGTAAATTTCAAAACCCTTAAAAAAGAAAACTTTATTTTGAGAAAATATGAAATTATTCGATTAAATCACGATTTTGATAAGAAGATTGAAAAAATCAAGGATTTTGAAAGAACTGAATTTAAAAAACTCCAACTTTTGAAACTGAGATGCTAGAAATTGAGAATAAAATTAGAGAGCTTCAAAATGAAAATATGCAATTAAAAATCAATAGTTTTGAAAAGAGAGATAGTACCATTAGTTGTTGTTCGAAGCTAATAAATGAAAATAAACTTTTAAAATCCAAAGTTAATAAACTTGAGTTGGTTACTAGGAAATTTTTCACTAGACATAAATAATCTAATATACTCTTAGAAACTCAACTCTTCGAGAATAAAAGGAAAGGATTTAGATTTGAAAAAGTATCAAAATATGAACAAACAACTAGTAACACCGACAAGGGAAAAAGTGTGATATTCAAATGCGTAAAAAGTGGAAATATTGGTCATGGGAAAAATAATTGTCAAAATATATACAAACACAAAACCATTAAAAAAAATATAGATTCCAAAAGGTACGAATATAAATGTTTAGAGTTTAAACAAATTTGGATTCCCAAGGGTACAATTGTAGATGCTAACGGTTTGTTATACAGACAAATTTGAGTACTAAAACGTTTGATAGATGATAATAATAACAATCGTGGTCCTACGTCCTTATTTGGACCACTTGCCTTCTCCAAAATTTAGACACACAAGTGGGCTAAGGAACAAGTTTGATGGAGATAGTTTTTGAGTTGTTCTAAGTGATTGATAAAGTAAAATTTAAAGGTTCCTTAGCCGGTAAAGATTAGACTGAGATCATCGCATTTTGGATATCACAGAATAGAAGGAAAGTGAGGTAAGATCTCTCAAATCAATTTTTGTTCACATATTGTTAATTATGTTTTGATCGACATTATTGAAGTATTTTTGACATATCTTGATCATCTCAACTTTGATTTGTGAAATTCTTGAAGTATTTTGAAAGCTAATCGACAATGCTACAACTTCTCTGACTTTTGATTCACTTTGGAATGTCATGAAAAACGGCTTTGACATAATTTTCTAAATATATGTTTTTTGTTCAACTTAGATTACTTGTGCTTAATACAAATGGATTTGCTAAAAATTGCAAACAAATTCAAGTGTTGTGGAATATTTTTTCTTTTTCTTATATACCACTATATAACACCGTGAATATCTCAAATAAAAGTGGTATCTTATATGAACTCGTATTGAAATCATTTTTGCAATAATTTAATTATTTATATTAATTTTCAACTTAAAGTCATTTTCACAAAACCTCCTTACAGAAAATTAATTTTCACTTATTTTAATTTTTGAAATGACATCTCTCTAATGATAACCTTGAGTTAAATGGGAATTCGGATGTAGGTTACATTGGTAATCTAGTTGATAGAAAAATTACCAGTGGAAAGTGTTTTATGTAGAGTCATTAATTAGTTGCATCGATTTCAAAAGAAAATATCTGCATATTTTTCATTTCAAATGATTTTCAAATTAGCAGACATTTTTCCTATAAAACCCTTTTAAAAAAATAGTTTTTTTGGCTGACTTGTCTCAAATTAGTCATTTTAGAAAATTTTATTTTATAATTATTTTTGGATTTGATTTTAAATGACTACATTAACTGATCTGGCTCCCTATAGATTATCGAAAAGATAAATAGTGATTGAAAAAGTGATGAGTGTTGATATTAATCATATATTATAACTTGACACAGTATATTTAGTAAATTTCCTTGGAAATTTAAACAAGAGCTATAAAAAAAATTTGTTGATGAAAATTCCATGACCATATCTATTTCTATCATATTTCTAACGACCATCGCTCATCAAATCCAATATAGTATGTCAACATGTGGTATTTTAAACGGAAAATCATTCGTTTTACATATATTTTTAGCAATAAAAACATCCAAAATTTTACTCTCATTTAAAAGTCTTCATGGTCATGCATGGGTGAATTACTTGGAACTTTTGATCATGTACGTTCATGCTTATTTAAAAGTCCTCACGGTTATGTATGCATGGAACAAATATCAAAATTGATTATTTAATAGACAAGCTAATTCTAATCCCATTTAACAGTCCTCACATTGTGCGTGATTAGAAGATGCTTGAAATTCATTTTTTATAAAAATTTGGAATACTACTAATCTCATTTAAAAGTCCTAAGGGTTATGCATGGTTAGTAGATATTCAAATTCCTGACATAAATAAACCACAAATAGACACGGCTATATGGTTTTGCATCATCCCTAACATTCCAAAATGGAATATGCGCGTAACAGAGTGTTTATGATTTTTGTTTGATTTTTTTTATTGAAATTTAATATTTATCCTCAATTGAGTTTTAATGTTGTATTAATGTCTATCACTTTATCTCTATTTTTCTAACACTATTACTCTTATAATAATAACAAAAGGGGGAGAGAAAAGTTGGCAAATAAAGGTCAAATATTTTATTTTGTATTCTCTATTTGCATCTAGTCTCATTTGCATATTTTATTTATTTTCATTCATATATAAAGGGGGTTTTTTGTTATTGAGGGAGCATCCAAATAAGGGGGCAAATTGAATGACCAAATACATTTAATAAATTCAAAATCATAAATATATGTTTGTTATCATCAAAAGGGGGAGATTGTTGAATATGCAAGTATATGATTTTTGTTTGATGATAATAAACATATATATATATATATATATATATATTCATTTAAATATATTTGTTAATGTACTATTTTATTTTTCACATAATTAAATAAATATTTGCTGAATAAAATAAATAACACAGAATTTAAATTCAAATGGATATTTTATACAAACAAATATTTTATTACAATTTTGAATAGTACAAATTTTGCTCTCACTACATATATACAATTTGCAATTACAATACAATTTCGATTACATCACAATTTTTTTACTATACATTTGCACCTCACTACCTTTCACTCATTTACTCGTATTTATCTTCGACTTTTCTCCAGCCTAAATCCAACATCTGAGTTATCCACAAAATACACATTTGACGCATTAAAATTGAAAAAGAAATAATTTTTGCAGTGCAAAATAAAATGATTTTTGAAATGTTATTTGCCTTAGTTATTTGAGTTGTTCGTCATCATTTAATTTTGAATTCATTATACACGAACAACTTGTGACATGCACAGTGTATCACTGTACATGCCATAAGGCCATGCACAGCGATATACACTTGATAAAACTGCAGGGATAGGTGAGCACAAGGTCAAACCTAACTAAAAGTTACGTTCAACTCAAGTGCGGTAAAAATAAAGTCATGACATGAGCCAAGGTCATACCCAAGCTATGAGTTAGATCCAACTCATGTGCAATTCCAAGAATCAAAATGAAGTTTAAGTAAAAACAAAATGAATAGTGAAATGCACAAGTAAAGCTCTGAAACAATTGTAATGACAACATCAATGTAATATGTTCAATGAACTGGTCAGAGCAACCCATACTAGACTGCGAAGATCAAAGTGAAAAATGAATGCAACCAGACCAGATACAAGAAAATAGGCCAAAAAAACAAAGAGCAACAAGAATGATGATATACAACAGAGAAAACGACAAACAACTATACAGATATCAAGTGAAACAAGCTCGGCTACCAGAAAAAAACTAGTGCAAAATCAAGTGAAGTAAATGCAAACACGCATGTACATATATATAGGGAGTGCACATGTAACCATATCTAAGCAATAACACATCAGGCATCACAACATGCACATCTACATGTGTAAACACACACATATATATGCAGTGTAAACCATACTTCAATACAACATGAAATGATCATGTGACAGCAAGTATGATTCAAAGTAAAGCAACACTACATACACATATAAAGACATTTTTACTGAAGTGCAGAACAACAGTGAGACAAATGGAGATGACCATCAACCAAAGAGTAGACTCAAATATAATTGGCACTAGTAACCAAACAAAAATTAGCTCCAGACAAAATTCAAACGTAAACACAGTTGTGCCCAAACCATTGACCATCAAACAATACAACACAACCTCAACAATCAAAGTGTACACATGAACCAACAGACGATTACGACCACAATTGAATGCATACAATAATGTAACGAAGACGGAGTCAGTGGATGTATAAATGTGCATCGGACCATGGGAAACAGTAGAGCAATTGAAGAAAATGCATACAGACTACAATTTAATATTCAAGCAACCCAAACATGCAATCATGTACAATGAAACTGGAGCATAACAGCAGACCGCACGAACACAGTAGCAAGCATATAAACAAGTTTGGCCACAACACACTTACATATATGAACTTCATATCCAAAGAAGACTACATGATGAACACAAATGCAAAACCAGACTCACTAGTGGACAAGTAAAAATCAAGTAAGCAGTGACAGGATGAATAGTAATCAAGCATTAGGTCGAAAATGCTATAGAGCATTTAACAATGTCAAGGCCGAGACAAAAATCAATCAGATGATCAAATGTCATAGGAATTCAAATTTGAACTAGTCAAAGTTTTTTTTTCAACCAAAGTTAAGTTTAAATGCCAGAAAATTCAAACCCTTGGTGACCAAGGCAGAATTAAACAAGTAAAAATTATCAAAAATAAAATTAGCCAAAGTCAATAGCATAAAGAATGGAGGAATTTCTAATTCATGAAGCCGTGATGAGCAAGCTATTAGAAAATATACAAAATTGATCTAGTGTAAAGAAATCACAAGCATTCAAGCACAATCGAATAGTCGAGCTTAAAATTATCAAACGAATTCAAATATTATATTCGATCAAAAATTTAGGGTTTTCAATCATATAAAACCTGTTAACATCATTGACATATAGAAGCATTCTGGTTCAATCAAAACATAGAAAAATAAATCAATAAACTCGAATCAAAGTCGAGAATAACTGATAATCAATAAAAGGCACTCACGGACCAATTCATGCATCATTCAATCTCGACAATTTGGAGCAGCCGAAAGCAAATCATAGATAAGAGATGATTGACAGAGCAAAGCAAAAGAAATTAGTTACATTGCCTGAAATTCAGGCGGCGATTTCAATAACCCGCGAAGCCCTAATTTATCAAAGAGGAATGAAGATAGATCGAAGAAGAAAAGAGGCAGACATTTTTAACGCAAAGGAAAATGGCCGAAGGAATAAAAACAAAAGGGGATAATTTTTATCATTTTATTTTGGGCCAATATCCATTATTTCTTGGGACTTTATTTCTTAAAATTAGTGTTTTGTCTTTTAAATTATTTTTAAATTTGTATTTTCTCTTTTAAAATTTTGTAAATTCTAGTCGTGTGACGTGGGGATGAACTACGACGGTGTAGTCCAAAATTCGCAACTTAGTGGCTGAGATGTGGCAGGGTTTTGAGCGTAGAGTTAGGTTAGTCGATAGCAGGTGTCACGAGTTTACGTGTGTAAGCGTCCGACTACTTAATTTCTAGTAGAAACCTTGGAGGCAGCACGTAGGAAGGATTTTGTCGAAGCTGGCTAAATCTGTGTGTTCTATTTTTTGCTTTTTATATTCTACTGTTATCTGTGTTGCTATTATTTTGCTATTATTAGTGCTGCAATTATCTTATATACTTCCGCATTAAATTTTTATAATTATTAGTCTCACACTATTCACCCCCTCTCGGGTGAAATCAATCCTGCACTTATTCTAATGTTAAGTTTAATTATTACTTTTACAATTCTCGTTTTTGATGTTTCTTTGTGAAGCAAAAGTGAGTATTCACTTTCTTTGCTCTTATTGTACGTTAAATCACATCTACTCTCGTATATTCATTATTCTTTCTAAATGGTAAAACCATTTAAAAGTAATCCCTTACTACAATATCATAACAAACACTTTACTAGAATGCACTTGATCATCCTTAACATTTAAGGACATCAAATATGATGCATCTAATATTAACTGATCAAACTGATATTTCAATGGTTGAGTTCTAAGATTGTTATTTTAGTTTTACTTACATTTGACACGGTATGATATTTTATTGTAATAAAATAAATTGAATACCCGATCTTGCACTATGGTGTGTTTGCTTATTTTGGATTAACCAATTTCATCGAAATATTGTACATTGCAAAGTGTGACCGTTCACCATATAACATTTATTTTCTAAATGGATTAAATATCCATAATATTTTATTTCTTTTGAGCTCGGTGCTCATAGAATGCAATACGCGGTCTTGACCCAATAAACACTTAAGTGACCAAATTACGAAGGCATTTAGTAGTTGTGGAAATAGGCGATTGCATAACTGTTGAAATGTTAACATGAAATAAGCATTTATTAATAAGTATACGTTATATATCTATTTGTTTGTCTTCAATTTAATTTATTTGTATATCTTAATTGATAAACATTTCATCAATCATATTGAATGCACAAATTTATCAATGTAGATTATTATTGCATTATATAACATATGTTCTTACAATATTGAAAACGTTAAATGTTATTAGTTAATTTATCTAATAAGGCTCCCGCTAGCCTTTTATGTTTCACCAAATCCTAAGTCAGAACATAAAACTACTTCCACTTCACTAACGGGTGTTGGGATTCATCTGTCTTAGAAGTCAGACCTTCAGTTTGCTCAACAAGTCATAGCTTCACCGACGATGGATAACTCCTTATCGGTTGTATCGTATATAACTCCTAACCCTTTATACCTTGTCCTAATTTCAATTTGACCTTCAGTTTGTTCAACAAATCAAAAGGAAATTATTCACTCGTACTTACCATATCGTAACATCATAAGTGTAATACATGTAGCTTGAGTTTGCTCAGCAAATACATGCAGCTATCTTACTTGTCTATTCTATATAGTAATAATACTATATGTAACATCCCTAGATTGCATTTTCTCAACAACTAAGGAGCATGCAAGTAATATATATATATGGTAGAGGACAACATTATATTGAAGGTTCATAATCTTAAATATAATATATTGATAATATCCACTAATGTAATAATGTATTTCTTTTGAAACACCCTCGTGATTCATGTGTCAGACACATTTAAAAGTCATGGTATACATACATTTACGTATGTATTTATTCCTTAAGTCTATTTAGAGTTTCTTAATGTTCCACCTTTAATTTATACATTCATATTATATAAGTTTTATTATTATATAACTATTATATTTAATATTACTCATATAATAGTTTTGTGCATAATATCATATTTATTAAATCTTATTTAATTAATTTAATTAATTAACACTTCAGTCGATTATTATATTATTCAATTCTAACATATTATATATATATACACATATACAATAACCTTTATAGTGATACACATATATCATTGTATATATTAATTTGTTAGTTAACTATTCATTAATTTATTTAATTATAAAATTTGAATTAAAGTTTATTAATTTTAAAAACTCTTTGATGCACACATGTATACTCATATTGTCTTAAACAATTCAAGGCAACATAAAATATTTTTTTTGAATTGGGTCTTAGATGGTACTACATATCGGTACTAAAAGCCGGGTAGTATATAACATACTATATGTTAAAATATGTTCGAATATGCTATGAAAGTTTCAAAACTATGATCTCTTGCACCAAAGTCGAAGCGCCTATTTATTGAGATAGAAATGCTAGTCAACATAATATATATCATTATATATATTAAACATGCAAATATATATATATATATATATATATATATATATATGCACATACACACACACACACACATACACACACGTAATAAATTAAGTTATTTACTTAATTGATTTATTTTATTAACCTTATTAATAAGTAATATTTTTGAAAGTAATTTCGTAACATTTTCAAATATTCTGAAACTTTATATAATAACTTTTATAATATGTATTTTATTTTGAATTTGACTTTCAAATTTAAAACTTTAATTTTAATTTTCAAAACAATTTTAAAATTTAATATCATTACATTTATATATTTTATTTTGAATTTGACTATTAGATTTAAAATATTATATTTTTACTTTTCAATTTTTTTTTTAAAAATAATCACAAGACCCAGCTCAAATTGGGCCTTTTCTATTAGGGGCATCTGTTCATGCCAGACTGGTTGCCAAGTAGGGCAGCACTAAATTATCCAAACTCAATCCTTCAACGCTATCTTTTTAGACAACACACAATCTGGGCTGTTGAGTAATTAGTTGACTTGACGAATTTAGACTACATAGGCTATTGGGCTTTGATATCACTGTTAGAATTTGGCTAGTCCGTAGCGGATGTAATGGGTGAATTTCATAAAAATTCCATTTTGGATCTTTATTAAGCCTATGAATATTTCTATATTTCCTTTTAAACAAAATCACTGTTTCATTTAAAATTGTAATATAGCTTTATATTATTTAGTTTAATGTTACATTTTATATGTAAGCGTATCATATATATATATATATATATATATATATATATATATTTGTGTATGTGTGTATGTGTGTGTACGTTCATGTGTAATATATCAATTCATGCAACCGACACGTTAGCTCATTCAATATACAAATATATTATCCAAATGTATGTTTATACACTTATACGTATATATAGTTACAAATACATACATACATATACATAGATAATTGTATAAACTATTTTTTTTCTAAATAGTTTTATATAAATATTTATATATACATTTGTGAAAATATGTATGAAATATTAACATTGTATATATATATTATAAATACATAAATAAATATAGTTAAATCATTTATAAGAATGGAAAATTTAATTTTTTTCATAAAAACGAAAATAATATATACATATTCACATATATGTTATATTTTAAAAAATGATAGACGTATATATTAGGTACATATACATACACACACACATACATAATTATATAATATTAAAAAGCAAAAAATATATTTTAAATACACACACACACCAGGTCTAGTGCATAACATGGAAAATTAATAAAAATTACTTTAGATTATATTTTATGTAAATATCCGTATTGGTATTTATCAAAATTAATAAAAAAATATTTTTTGAATTTGATTTTGAATTTTAAACTTTAAGTAACATCCTAACTTGTATTTTGTAATTTTTACTATTAATATATATAATTTTACAATTTAGTATTAATTTTACATTCTCAGTTTATAATTAAATATTTTAAATTATAATAAAATGTTTTTTTTTCAATAAAGATTTTGTTAAGATGTAATATAATTTTATAAAATATAAAACATAATCTATAATATATATATACATACACAATTAATTTATATGATTAATTAATTTAAACATAATTTAAATAATAATTATATATAAATAAAATATTTTGTTTATGCCAAATTTTTTATATTTATCAAATTTAATATAAAAAATTATATAATCATGATTTATATAAAGTAGGATGTAATAGTTGAATTATAAACTATATATGTATATATTGTGTATTATATAATTTAAAAATAATTTTTTAGCTGAGTTGCTTATAGGTGTATATACAACTAATTATTTTTTATAATATTAAAGTATATACAATTATACAACCAATATAATCGTGACAATATATTTGTATATCGAAATCGTTACCTAACTAATATATATATATATATATATATATATATATATATATATATATATTATAATAAACATCATGTCTAAACATTAATAATCATATCTTAGTTAGGAACGTACCTTACACTCAATGCTTGAAAGTACACCCTAAAGTGATGAGATTTGCTTCTTGAACTGATTTCCAATCTAGTAGGATGCCAATCTTTTAATCGATAAGCACCAACAGTTGAATAGAACTACATTTGATTTGATTTGAACTAGAATTAATGGGGGATGGACAAATTAGAGATCGAGTATAAAAAGGGATGTAAGGTGGCTCAAAAAGTGCTCTAGAAGGTGACAGTGAAAATGCTTATATAGAGGAGAAATGCTTATGTAGAGGAGAATTTAGTGACAAATTAGGATCTAAATACTCTTTTATCTCATACCAATTATCTTCCATGCTAGCCACCGAAATCAAGCCTCTCTTACCCACACGCAACCGCCCCATTCTAGCTTCATTATGGCCATATCAAATCAGCCCCTATGCTGGTTTCAAACTCAATTAAAGATCGAATAAAATATTCTACATTTGAATCCAATTTAAATGCTAACCCATATCATATATCGATTAATATGTTAATTACTTTTATAAATAATTTGACAGTTTTTGTTCATCATATCGAAATCAAATTTTATAATTAATATTCTACAAATATAAATTATTTAATTAATTTATAAAAATTAGAACTTAATCAAATTGTTTGGGTCATGGAATATTCATCATTTCGGTTGTGTGACTCGTTAGTTGTAAATTTGGTTAGCGTTTAATATCAAACTATTCGAATATTAACATTCATGCATCAGTTAGCAGTTGGTGTGATGTTTTGGCTAAATTATTGCTTACATGGTTTCAGTAAAATCAAAATGTACTTTGTTAAGCGATTGTGATTATTATTTACACTAATTCTCTTCGTCATAATTATATCACTTTGGACTTATGGATTTTGGTGCAGATCAAAATTCCAATATCGTCCATTTTTAACTCTATAGTCCAAACACAAAGTTCTTGGTCTAATAATAACAATTATTATTAACAGGAATGCTCTAGCCAGAGACTTTGAGTATAAGTTGACTTCAGCTGACCACGATACTAATCCCACATAACTGAGGAGACGAATCCTCCCTTGAATAGTGTTTCGCTTCCAATACATCCACTCGATCTAACTATAGTTGTTCGATGGATGTCATACTACAATCTAACTATAATCACAACAGATCTTCCACATCTGAGATCAACATTATTCTCAAGCCAAGAGAACCGTGTAATTTTGTCATGTCGATATTTTCTGCTTGATCTTGATTATATTAACGAACAGAAAACTATCGAGTGAGTCATTTCATTTTACCCAATAACTATTAGTACATAACTCCTTTGTGCACCAACAACCATGATTTAGACACTGTCCAATATTAGGAGAGCATTACGTACACTAATCTCAACATACATATCGATATCCAATCTCGATACATCTCGATTAGGAATATTTAAATTGGTATTTTTATTTTCATTTTGATAAAGTACTCACTATTACAACACTTTGTAATTGATAGACTTTGGGGTATGCCCTAGGGGCAATTATGTAATTTGTTACATATATATAACTCGATAACCAACATTGTTTGGAATAAAATATGTTTTCTTTCTATTATATACTTGATATAATATACTATGTTAAATAATTAATTTTCGTAAAAGTATATTTAATAGAAAATCTACAAATGGTATGGTTTGTGATAATAGCTACAAAGTGCTGTAACCGTGAGTAATTTATCATAATAAAAATAAATATACCATTTTAAATGTTCCTAATTAAGATGTATCGAGACTAGGTACCCATACATCCATGAAGACTAGAGTACACAACACTCTCTAAATGTTGGGCTATGTATTACACGTGGATATTGGGGGCACTAAGTGGTTGCATACTGATAATTATTGGATAACTAAGGAATAACTCACTCGATAGTTTTCTATCGGTTAATATAACTAAGGTTGAAAATAAAATATCGATGCGATTGATTTACACAGTTCTCTCGAGTTGAGAATACCGTCTATCTCCAATATGACAGCTCTACTTTAAGTATAGTCAAATCACGACACAACATCTAACGAGCGACTAAAGTTGGGTCAAGTGGAAGTATTGGAAGTGAAGCGCTATTTAAGAGAGGATTCGTCTCCTTAGTTAGAAAGGTTAGTATCACAGTCAACTCAAGCATCTTAATGTCAAAGTCTTTGGTTAGAGAATTTTGGTTAATTATTATTATTATTATTATTATTGAACCACATATTTTTATTTGGACTATAGAGTAGAATATAAACAGTGTTAGAATATTTTTTAGACAAACAACTTTGTCGATGTTTTGAAGAGAAATTGACAAGCTGCCCCAAATTACATATGACCCTTTTAATCCGTCAAGCTTAGGGGATTTATTCGTAGTAACCTAAATAACGGAGGTGATGGGATTCAAACCTAGGGTATCGCATTGAAAGCCCATGTGCAGATGCTCCTCTATTGCCCCTAACCAACTGAGCTACTAAGCCAGGTATAGATCATTACCAAATTCCATTACTTCAAAGTGATATAGTTTTGATAAAGAGAATTAATGTGAAAAAAGTCACAAATCGAGTAATGCTAAATAAAGTAAAATTAATTTTTTTTACCGAAATAAAGTAAGCAATAAATTTAGCCAAAATGTTACACCACCTTCTAAGTGACATGTGAATATTAATATTCGAATTTTTCAATATTAATCGTTACACAAATTTAAACATAACGAGTCACACAGTTGAAAAAGATGAATTCTCCTTTCGTCAAATGATTTAATTAATTTATAGTTATTACAAATTAATTAAGTTAAATAATATCTATGAAATATTAATTATAAATTTGATTTAGATTTAATAAATGAATATTAACCATATTTATAAAAATTATAAATACATCAATCGATAAGCGTTTTTAATTAGATTTAAAATGCAAAATATGTATTTGGGATCTAAATAGATTTATAGCTCATCATTGGGCTATATGATCAATACGAGGTTAGGGGCGGCTACTAGATGGGCTAAAGAGAAATAAAGATGGATGGCTGAGATAGAAGGAGACCGAGTAAAATATATGATCCAAAAATCTCTCCTTCTCTTCCTCTATTTGAAAATCTCATCCTCCATTTAATAGAGATCCTTTTTTTGAAGCCTCCAACTCCATTCCTTTGCTAGCCAAACTTCCACTCCCATCTCTCTATTCTCTAAAGCTCAAATCAAATCGATATAAATGTTATCTAATAGCTGGTGGTCAATGGTTCTAGAACTTGTAGTCTATTGGATAGGAAATCGTTTCAAGGAGCATCCTTAAACATTTTAAGGTGTGATTAAGGGTTTGGCTACAAGGTATATTTCTAATTAAGTAAAAATATTAATTTATATTTATAATGCTTATTCTATATATATATAATATTGTTAGTTATGTTACAATTCCATTATGCGGATTTATTATCAAAATTTAGATTGGTTATACGTACACGTATATAGATGTTTAAAAGGGAAAAGAAATTTTTTTTATGGCTATATCTAATACAACTTAGGATAATCAAAAGGATGTTTTTGATTATTTAAATTATTTAGTATATAACATACACATATATTTATATGGTTTATAATTTAAGTACTGTGTTACAATTATATAAAATTTGAAAATAAAATTTTATATATGATATTTAGTAAGTATGTTAGTTTCGATAGAAAGAATTTTTTCATTTGTATATATTTTTAAATAACATTTAAATCAGTTTATCGTATATATAGTTATATAAATTCATATATATACACACACATTATAAAATATATTTTATATTTTATAAAACCATATTGATACATAATACACTCACGATAGAAATCTAATTTTTTTTAAGTTTAAACATATAACTTAAAACCAAAAATTTTAAAAATTGGATTTTTTATCATTTTTATATTATAACATCATATAATAAAATTTCAAATTATAATATTTTCACCCAAAATTTGCTGGAAGTTTAAATTTTTTATTTAGAATAGAATAAAATAAATTTTATAATTTTTAAATAATTATTTTTCAATTTTATTAATCTATATATTTAAAAATTATATAAAAAATACCCTTATATGCGCAAGACTAGTTCATCATATAAATCTAATGAAATTATTTTAAAATTTTACTTATATCAATATATATATATATATATATATAAATGTATATTCATTACATATATATATATATTTAACAAATCAATTAGGTATATATAAACGTATATATATTTAAAGAAATTTATATTTTTATAAATACTACTTTCGACATTTCAACAGAAAAATTATTTATTATATTTTTAATTATGTAAACATATTTGTATATTAATTAATACACATATTTTGTCAATATTATAAATTCGTATTCATATATAAATATTTATATATGTTTATACAAAATTATGCATAAATAAATTTTAAATTTTTTTATATATACCGAAATATTTTATTATTAAAGCAAAAGTGTACAATCACACACATATATTTAGACAGTATATTTACATATTGGATAAGCCAACTTATCCATTGCATGTAAATCCCATCTTCTATATATGGGCATGTTATACCCTACACGGATTGATATGCTACACATGCACACGTACACATAAATATGTGTAGATGATACATGTATATATATAACACAACATATATTAAATAATATTATATCATTTTATAAATTTAAATAAATTTAAATATTTTATTTAAATAAAATTTAGATCTAAATAAACTAGACTTTATAGCTCCAATAAAGATGCAACCGAGGAAAATATTTGAAATTCACCCATAACTTCCGCTACGGTCTGGCGTAGTTTGAATAATAACTACTATCACAAAACATGCCATTTATGGATTTTATATTAATTATAAAATTTATTAAATTGATTAATTTATCAGACACATCATATCATTTGTATAATAGAAAGAGGAGACCTTTTATTTTGAACAAGATTTGTTAGCGAGTTAGATATATGTGACAAATTACACAATTGCCCCTTGGAATATCCCTAACTCTATCATTCTAGCGATGAAGCTTTAATAATGCCAAAAAAGTGAAGCATGGTGCTAGAAGGCACTTGATTAAATGCAAAGAAGGATTTGTAAAATTTTAAAATAAGCAAAATAGATATGGTGTATACAAACAATATGGTCACAATAAGCGAAATTGTCGAGTTCTAAGATGATATAAGTTAGCATTTTTTTTTCTTTTTTTTTGTTTGTAATGATGTTGGATTTGTTATGGCTGTAAGAATTCTTTGTTTTATTTGCAATTTATTCTATATATATTATTTGGTCGTAAAAATTTACTTTGTGTATGAATTTATTGATCTTCAAGTTGATATAGTGTACGCGGTTGTAATGTTCAGCATTTGTTTGATATTAAATTTCTAATTTTATTGAGTGTTTTTATATGTTCCAGAGTTTGAACAACTAATTTTCTTTAGTAATTTTTGATGGAAATTTACTTCTTGGTATCATTTTTAGTAATAATTTTTGATGTAATATGGAATGGTAACATAGTACCAGCCTAAATCTATTTGAGATGGTCACTTATTGGAGTTCGATGGTGATAATAAGAAAAAAAGTGACAATGTTAGTATCTGTTTTGCTTAACTTTTGTTGTGTTATGGCTGCAATAGAAACTATACTACTGTATACTATTAATTTTTATTAACATAGGTTAATTGCTCGGTTATGGGACTCGAGTAAGGGGCTCGGTTAACAACAGTTATGTAGTCAGTTATAGGGATCGATTAATATCGGTTATGGGCTCGGTTAAATACTGCTACTTTTTTGTTTAACTTTGGTTATAGCCTCGGTTATGGGAATCTGTTAATTCCTGCTACTGTATAGTATTAGTTATGTTCTCTATTATAGGCTCGGTTATGAGGTTCGATTATAGAGCTCGATTAACAATTGTTATTGGCTTAGTTAACAATTGCTATCGTGTAGTATTGGTTTTGCTTAATATCGATTAAAGACATGTGTAATAACCTTAAATTTTATAACTATTGAATGGAAAAAGGCGGATTAAACAAGAATCATAAAAATAAATGAACTAATAGAAGCGGGTATGAGGCCCGGCCCATCTTTTTGTGGGATGATATACATTACTCATTTTTATTCATTCATTATAATCTACTCTAATTAAAATAAAATGCTAGAGAAATTCTTTAATGGTGGGAGAATAAGAATGAAAATAAAGAGAAGATACAATGATACAAGCTAGAGGAGATTAAAGTTATGCATATAACAGATCTATATGAGTAACAATTAACCCTTCTAAGACGATTTTCTTATATATATTGGTTCGGTTTAGATCTATATGATTTGTCCATAAAGAGGTTCACACTAGTTTACATGTGAAGATTTAAATGTCTAATGAACGTTTGGGGAAGGATGAGTGAATATGGGATGTTTACCTGTGTTTTCCTTACTTTAGAGCTTTTGATACCTAATGGAAACTATACATAATGTTTTAAGCACGGTTTCTAAAGCGGGTTTTCAGTTTGGGGAATTTCCTAAGCTTATATAAATTTATACGGATTTTTGAAGTTGTTTAGCTTGAAAATGTCAAGTTGAATGTTCTTAAAAATGCAAAATATATATATAGTATGAAAGAACAGAGATTCAATAATTTTAGAGAATTTTATTTGAATTTTCTATGAGAAAATAAAGGGTTAAACAACTAAGTGCTGCGCTGGGGAAATAGGATACTGCGGGGGACGTAGGGTAAAACAAAATCCATGGAAAAATATATTAATAGAGGTTAGGAAAAACTGAGACAAGATCCAAATTGTTTGCTGAAAAGTACAAGATAATAGAAAGTGAAATAAATCTAATAGGATAACGACGCGTGTAATGGAATTGTTAGGGATGTCAAAGTTAACGGGAACAACATTAGGGGCGGGGGCTTAAATTTATAAGCAAGAGTACCATGCTAAATATGAAGGAATCATATTGCATTAATTCTAGAGTAAAACACTTAAAGTGCAGAGCATACTGCATGGGTCAAGGGGACTACGCTAAAGGGAAGAAATATATGATACTTGTAAAAGATAAGTTAATAGTACCCCGGAGAGGCTAGGTCAAAACAGGAAAAGGATCCCGAGTCGAATGAAAATACAGAGTTGGTAAGGATATTGATGTTTGGTGGGGGTGCTCACTTGAATGCATCCCAAAAAAGGTGAGGAGAGGCATTCAACTTCCAGGAACTACGGCGGGGAAGGCCAAGCAGTTACAAATTAATTAACTGTTTAGAGGGTGCATGTTGGTTCTTTATCGTCTAAGGCGACATGAGGGTTTCTTTGCGGTCTACTGTGGTGCTACAGTTCCAAGTAGTTTGAAAAATAAATAAGTAAATTACTGTAGTGGATGATGCCTAGCAGTAAGGAAATTTAGTAAATAAGTCTAAAAGGACTACATGTGGCTATTTTGTAACACCTCTAATTTTTAATAACATTATTCAGGAGATTTAATTAGATAAATTGTAACATCCCTAATTTTTGATAATATTATTCAGAGAAATTTAATCGGATAAATTAAATATAATAATAATGATAAGGGGATTGAGATTTGAATAAATTATATAAAGGTCCATGCTTAATAATTAAATAAATGGGCTTTAAACTAGTTTAAAGGTTAATTAATTTACTCATGGGAGTATTAGTAATTAGCCATTTTATTTTACAAGGCTATACACTTCTAATTTTCGTCCATTCACATTTAATTTCTCATCATTACAAACGCAAATCATAAAATAAAAATTTAGCCAGCCATTAACAAAGAGGAAAAGAGGAAACTTCAATCAAAAGCCGAGGATCTAAGCTAGAAAGGTTTATCAACAACAAATCTCATATTCCTTATCAAGTTTAAGGTGAATAATAATTCGTTCCATCTATTCTTGGTTTTATCATCATATGATATTGGATTTAGTATTAATTTTGTTTCTAAGATATATTGGATGATAATATGCTTAATTTATGAATTTTTTGATTTAAACAATTTAATTGTACATGAAACTCATATGATTTTAATGGGAAAACCTTTAATTGATTTTAAAATGCCATGGAAAATTTTTATGTTAAGTAAAACATGATCTTGAGGATTGGTTTTAATTTTCAGAATTTTCAAACTATGGAAATTTTATTATGAATTTTTGATGATAAATATGATGTAATTGGGTTTAAAATTTATTTTGAATATTTCGGAAAGAAATCGGGACTAAATTTTTAATATGTTTGATTACATGAACAAATCGAATTTCTATGATTTCTAGGGACTTCTACCAATTGATTTACTAAGGAATGTAAATTATTTTGAAAGAAGGATTTTCTGCAAATATTACTTTTGTTATATGGAAGGGTTTAAAAATTACATTTTTGTGGTTTAGATCTGGTATGAAAGCGATAGTTTTTATTGTAAAGTATTTGAAAAGTTTTATGGCAGCTAATCAATGGTTTATAAATAGGCAAGTTGTTATAAAGCAATTACTAAAAGAAGCAATACTTCATCCATTAATTCTGAAAAAGTGTTCCACCTTAATTAGTACCCCTTTAGACTCTAATGATTCTACCTCACCCTAGTCGAAGCCTACTTAGTCGAAATTATCATAGTCGAAACTAATACAAAAGTTATTGTCTAGTGGTACGTAGTGGATTGGAAGGAAGGCGGAAGTCTTGGTGTCCAAAGGTAAGCTTTCGATGGGGTCAAAACCCAGCTTCGTTTTCAAAAGTTAAAGTCTTGCCTTAGTTTATTTAAAGTTTTTGACATATCAAAACACATGCTTTCGAAAAGGTTTTATAAATGGCTTTCGAAGAAGGTTACTGTAACATGTAAAGAAGTATTAGCTTTCGAAGGGGTGCCTATTCCTTTATACAAGAGCTTTCGAAAGGGTTGGTTTCGACTTTTAACCACTATTTTCCTTCCGAAGTATTGAAGTTATCATTACCTTCGAAAGGTTGTCCTTGTTCTTACCTAGGTTAAACCACTTCCTAATTGCTTTCTAAAGGGGTTGAGGGTTTCAAAAGGTAATGGAGTTGGAAAAGGATTTTGACTCTGTCCTTCGAAGTTTTAATTTTAATGGTCTTTGCTTTCGAATGAGATAATTCCAAAACCATCAACATTTCCCTAAATTAATTTTAGTTGATTTCGAAAGAGATACTTTTTATATAACCTTTTGACCCAAATGATGTTTTTAAAGGGTAAATCCAATGCTTTCGAAAATGGTGCTTTATTTGTTTCGAATCTATGTTTTAAAGAATGTTTTCTTGATCCCATCGAAAAGTATCATTTGTTTCGAAAGGTATGTACTTAGAGTTATGAAAAGTGGTTTTCTATGCTTTCGAAGGATATCATCCAATGGTTTCAAAAGTGATGTTTTAATGCTTCAAAAAAATAACCCATTCTCGTTTTTAAAGGAAAAACCATGGCATAATAAAGGTTTTGCAAATATTATTCACATTGTTGTTAACCTATAACTGTATTTTGAGGAAAGGGCAGAATAGCCAGTTAGGCTGACCAGTAGTGAATATAACTTAATAGATGTTAAAATCTTAATTAAAGATATTGGCAAGGGCCAAAAGGTTTACAGTAATCCCATGAAAATTGTATGATACTGGCATGGGCCAATAGGTTCATAGTCAGCCCATGAAAACTATCATTTGATACTGGCAGGGGCTTGTAGGTTTGTAATTAGCCCTTGAAAACTATATCCAGATTAAGATATTGACAATCAATTAATAGGTTCCTAGTTAGCCCATGAAAACTAGGATAAGAGTTAAGATATTGGAGTTACCAATAGGTTCATAGTTTAATGATCTCATGAAAACTATTATATTGGACAGATAGTTCATAAACATTTAAATAGGCTAATTGTAATCCTAGAAACTATAATTGGGACAACTAGTCAAAATGTATGGGGTTGGGTAAACTGGATTTGATATACTTGTTTTTCATACCATCATAAAGTTTAAAAATACTATGTTTTAACCATTGTGGATGCAGGAGCACAGTATATTGTTTTATAATTGATTTAGGATGAGGGGAACACCCATTCCACTCAGCGACGTGGTCTCACTAAATATCTAAATGGTTTGAGATGGTAAATTATTATTCATATCAGGCTTTATGTCTGACTCCAAGTTTGTGTTTCCCCCTTAAACTCTCGGGTACTCGATGGATTTTGAGTAGGATGAGTGTTAAGGTTTCTAGATGTTCTTTTAGACGAATAATGCTTCCGGGGATGTGAAGGCGGCAAGCTTGTTATTAGAGTTCTTCTATTTTCCGTTGTGTGTTTTTTTGTAAAGGAAAACTGTTTTCTTTCTTATTTATATACTCTGATCTACCAAGGGAGCATCTTCATATGTTGCTCTGGGCGTATTTTGTAATAATTATATGTTATCTGAACGTGGTCTGCGAATTGAGATTATGTAATCAATTTGGTATTTTTTGAAATGGAACATGGAATTTGTTTGCTGTTTAATTTTTTTCTATATTCTTGTGTTTCTATGTTTCTAATGTCGCCGCATTTGGTCATCGAGGATTAATAAATATGGATGACTGCTGCATCCATAGCCGTTAGTTTTGGGCCTCCAAGAGGGGGATGTTATGAGTTAGTATCAGAGCATAAGTTTATGAAACTTTAAAAGAAACTTAAGCCTAAAAGATTTTTCAAACGTAATTCAATGAATTAGATAATATTATTGGGTTTGGGTTAACGTTACATTAACGTACTTGTATTTTCTATATATATATATATATGTATATATATATAAGTACGTATTCCCTGCTCTCTTGGACCGTTCTTCTATATCTTCCTATGATTCATATGAAAATTTATGAGAAAGGAGATATGGAAGTAGGAAACGGAAGAGGAAATCCCTGTGGAGTAGGCACCATGACTAATGGAAATGCTCGACCTACTACCAGGAGGATTCTAGGTCGACAGGCTAATGTTAGTAATCAAAATGCTGAAGTCAATGTGGGTGTTGGAAATCCACCAGTAGATATGATGGTGATGTATCAGTTCTTTGCTGGTTTAATGCAAGCTGGAGCTACTGCTGATGTTGCTGGAAATGGAAGAGGAGCTAATCCTATGGCTCCAGTTGGGAATATTGCTTTGTCGAGTAGAGATTACACCAGTTTAGGTGGGAGGCCATTCTTGGGAGGAGAGTGTTATAAAGGGTCTGATTTGGCTATTGCATTATGAGCGTATATTTACTGATTTAGGACTGAATGATGGTAAAAAGAGAAGGTTGGCCTCTAGATAGTTATAGAGGTCAGCACTATATTGGTGGAATAGTGTCAATGTCGGAGTTTCGTAAGAGCAGTTAACATGGGT
The DNA here is from genome assembly GCA_030765085.1 of Allium cepa. Lineage (NCBI taxonomy): Eukaryota > Viridiplantae > Streptophyta > Magnoliopsida > Asparagales > Amaryllidaceae > Allium > Allium cepa. The sequence goes on from CM060931.1 coordinate 224,971,086, forward strand.
TGATTTTAAAACAATATTTTGGCAAAAATTTATATCTGAGTTTTGCTAAGTCTGAGCTGATGAGGAAGATTATGGATTTAGTTCAAGGAGAGATGTCAGTAGTCGAGTATGCTACTAATTTTGAAGAGTTGTCTCGATATGGATATGATATTATAAATACTGACATCAAAAGGAATAATAAGTTCATTCGGTGATTGAGGCCCGAGCTTGCTAGAATTACCATGACACATGTCCATGATCCTTGTGATATAATGATGGAGATGACCATTCACCATGAAGAGTTACTTCCTGATTTAGCTAAAGAGAAGATAGTGGAAACCTTAGGTTCTTAGGGGACGAAGAGGAAGTACTTTAAGAAGAAAGGTTCCCAGAAGGGAGATACTGCCAAGAAGTCAAAAGCTGAGGTAGTTTGCTATAAGTGTGAAAAGAAGGGCCATTTTGCTAATGAATGCCGGCGAGGAAATGGGAAGAAAACTGCAAATAAAAAGAATGTGAAGTGCTTCAACTGTGATCAACTTGGGCATTACAAGGATCTGTGTTCAGAGCTAGATAGGGAGGAAAAAGGAAGAGTTTTTTCCATAGGACTAGCTAGGCCTACTGCAGTAGTTAAGGAAAAGACTATGATGGTAGGTACGCTTTTGATTTAGAGTATTCCAATTAGAGTACCTTTTGATACTGGTGCATCACATTCATTAATATCTCAGTGTTTTGTTGATAGGTTATTTTTAGAACCCACCTGCGTTATCACTTCCTTAAGGGTTGCGAATCCAATATAAGGGTATGCAATTCTAGGGTTAAGATGTGACCAGTTAGAACTTGATTTGTTTAGTCATATGTTTGGATGCATTTTATATGTTATTGATTTCATAGATCTCAGAATCATTTTGGGTATGGATTAGTTGAGTAGGTATGAGGATAGAATATTTTGCCAGGGTAGGAAAATATCACCGAGACACCCTGATAGTCATAACCGAGTGATGTTCTTAGTGGAGAATACTTACCGGAGTGTTAGTGCAATGCCCAATGTTATAGAGGTAGGAAATGAGTTAAGTCGGGTTTGGATAGCAAGAGAGTTTGCGGATGTCTATGAGGCAGTAACTGGACAACCTACGAAAAGAGCTGTGGAGTTTAGAATAGATCTTGTGCCAGGAGCTGAACCAGTAAGTAGACCACCTGGCAGGATGACACTAACAGAGATGAAGGAATTGAAGCTGTAGCTAGTAGATATAGAAGGAAGGAATTTTATTAAACCAAGCAGTTTGCCTTGGGGATCTACCGCGATGTTCATAAAGAAACCGGATGGGTCGTTAAGGATGTGTATTGACTAACGGAAGTTAAATGAAAGGACAATTAAGAATAAGTATCCTTTTCCAAGAATAGATGATAAGTTTGACCAGTTGAGTCAATCCAGAATGTTTACCAAATTGGACTTGGCGACAGGTTTCCATCAGTTAAGAGTGGCAGAGGGCAGTTGTAACAACCCAGTATTTTGTGATTATTTTAATTGTATATTTTAATTATTTTAAATTGAATTTCTGATTTTAAAACTTTATTATACTTATTAAAATGGATATATTTTTTTGTTATTTTAAATACAAATTTTGAAGCGAATTATAATTCCAAACCTGAATAAATAGGACATTTCCAGAAAAGTGTATTTTTGGTCAAATTGGTCAAACTTTGATTTTAAAATTTAAAATTTAAATATTTGAATTCTTAAATTTAATCTTTCATTATGAAAATAAATTAAATTTCAAGAATACTGCTTTTCATTTCGTTGAAATCCGATTTATATTGTGAAAGTTATGCTTTTTACAATATTGTATGTAAACTGATTTATTTAATAAAATTATCTATTTTAATCTATATAAATAATATTTCTATTTGACAAATCTTATTCTAATTTGCATATATATGTGTAATATGTTATGTTTTGTATATATTTTATCTTTTAAATATTTTAAAGTGATGTTTGAATTTTTCCAAAGCTTAGTGTATTTATTTTCAATTTTTAATGCCTATTTTCTATTTTTAAGCAATTTTCTTAATTTAATTATGTTTATTTAAATTTTTTTATTTATTTTTGTTCATTCATTATTTTTTTGTGTTTTTATTTTATTTATATGCATTTTCATATGTATTTAAAATGACAAAAAGAATTAGGAAATTTGAAGAGGTTTTGACCTTTAATATGACTTGTCTTTTCACATTCGATTTTGCCTTTTCATTACCAATCAACACATGCATTCAATTGCTGACCTTATCAATTTTCCTTCAACCAATCTCACCCTCATTTCTCATGAAAAAAAAAATTCTCAAACATAAAAAAATTCGGCCTCCATCACCTGAAGCAAAATTTTGGTAAAAATCTTTCGCTCCTTTTCATTTTTTTCCATTGTTTGTTTGATTTTTTGTACTTGCATTCACCTTCATGTAGTTCAGCCCTCCATCTCTAGCACCTTGGCCGCCTCCACCACCACCACAACTAGCCACCATCCCCTCCTTTCAACTATCATTCCATGGCCGTAGCATCCAAGTTGAAGATCCACCAAGAAATTGAAGTAAACTCCACTTTATTACCATAGCCGGGCTCTCTTCTTGTGCCACCACTCCACCACGCCGACCCATACACCGCCACCACTAGCGACTTCCTGGACCTAAGACCTCTGCAACACCTGTAGTTGATCTTTCCAGACCTGGCCGTGCCCAATCCATGCTTGGCCGAGACCATTTAAGGCCTCGAAATCTATGTAGTTGCCTTGTAGTGTGTGTTCATGCACACATATCTATCTCTTCTCCTTTATATATTGTTATGACCGACCTATATGACCTGAACCTGATCCAAACCTGATCCAAATCCATCCCATAACAGTGCTTTTCCAGCCTATGGCAGAAGCGTATGTTGTTGAATGCAAGTGCAAAAGCTTTAGCTTTGAGTTGTGCATTTATTTCTAGTATTGTTTATAAATAGTTTGGTTGAAATTCATGTTTGTACTTTGTTTTGTTTGATATTTGACAAGGAAATTTGCTTTGGCTCTCCCCTCTCAAATCGTAGTCGTGTTATCGTGCCTTTAAAGTTCTTTGTTTGTGCATTTGGTTGTCATCTCCATCTTATACAAGTGAGTAATTCTCACCAGACAAAGTAATACTTATATGACAAATAAACTGATCACAATTGAAACCGTAAAACATATCACCATGCTATATTTGTTATGTTATGATCATATGATGTTCACCCATGCTTATTTACATGTTATACCATCTGCTACTGTTATATAATATTATTCTATTTATTAATATCAGTTTATCACACTGCAAGTTCCCTTTAGATTAGAATCACTATGGGTTGAAATGATACATACCCGAACGGACTTTAGAATAGGGAAAAATCGTTATGGGCTGAAACGATAGGCTTGAATGATTTTTATTTATTTCATTTTTACTTGGGACTGCGGGTTTAAAATAATAAAACCCTAGTTTTCTTTGTAAATTATGGGTTGAAATGATATATTACCCGTATCACTTTATCTAGGCTAGAAAATGATATAAAGACCCGTGATTAAAATATATTTTTCTAAATTTTTTAAAATATGTTTGAAATGTAAATATTATAATATTTTGATTTAAAACTTAATTTAAAATGATTTTTGTAATGTATTATTGATTTTTTAAAAATTTATAAGTGAAATAAATTAATGGTAAAGTTTGAAATTTGAAATATAAGTTATTTTGGAAATTAGGATTTGGTTATAAATGGAATTTAAATTATGTAAGAAAATATGATAAATAGATTTAAAATTTGAATTTAAATGATTTCTATAAATTAAAAATAGTTAAATAAATGAATGAGAAAAATGTAATTTGAACTATAACTTAACTAGTAAAATGAAAATTTTATTTAAAGATAAGAAGTTAAGTTATATAAATAAAATGGAATTTAATTTAACTTATCAAATGGTAAATTAAATTTTGAGAATAAGTATATGAAAATGTTATGAAAATGGTATACTGAATTTAATAAGTGAATTATTAAAAATTGATATTTAATTGTGAAATTTCACTTTATAAAATCATAAATTAAAAGGGTATTCAAAATGACCATTTTAAAATGTAAGAATACGATTTTATAAGTTTAAAATGGTTTAAATAAAAATTTAATTATTTATGAAATTATATTGAATATTTGGAATTTAATTAATTGCATTTTTGAAATGTTATTAATGTAAAGGATATTACAACATTTTGTAAATGCTGTAGTTGATATAAATGAACGAAATGGCTAGAATTGAACAAAGGCTATTACAACACTTTGTAAGTGCAGTAGTTGCTGGACTTAACTAAAGTTTATTTGAAACTAAATTAAACCTATGACAGCATTTTAAATGATGTCTTATGCTAATTGAATTGTTTCTAAACCTAACTTTCCGTAGCATTTTCTAAGTGCTACGAAAGTTGAATTTTCACTGTTTTAATAAATTTAAGTGAATAATTGAATTCTGAGATGGTAAAATTTTGAGAATTGAATATTTGGTTATTAAATATAATAACTTCATTTTAAATGATTTAAATGGAATATTTTGATTTGAAATATAAACCATTTTGAAATGTGATTTGAAATGGTATTTAAATTAAATAAAACGAATGTGGTTTTGTAAAAATACGATATTTGATATTTCAAATGTATTTTTGAATGATATTGAATTTTGAAATGATATTTGATTTCAAAGTATAAATTACCATTTTGAAATTTTAACCACGGAATGTATTTAATTTATAGTTTAACTGATCCTTAGAGGGTGGGCGATCCCAAGCATTCTTTAAGTTATTGTGCATTACTACTACAGTTCACTTGAGTTGGTTTACATTATATAAGTATGTATGTCCTGACTCGAGTGTTCTGTGTTTTACTTTACGCCTGGGTCTGCCTAAGTACTTATAGCTTAGCTTTGGATTTCTTTTCTGGAGTTTGGAATTACTAGAGATTCTGCTTGTCTAGGTATCTATTCTCTTTCAGTTTCAGTTGTTCTATTTCTGCTCTGGTATTTATAAACTTCTATGTATTTGAGATTTCTATTGTATATGTTTTTTTTCAGACTGATATTATTATTTATTTGAGAGTTTGTTATAGTAGCTTCATAAACTACTATGGTATTTTAATTTGCGCTGTGAGTTATTCTGATATTTCTCTGTTCGTGATTCTGTGATTGTATTTCATTTGCTCCAAATTTATTTACAATGCGGTATTTTGAGCAATTCAAGTCCGACCATGTGTGTCTGCCATTGCACTTGGAGGGTGCAGCATGATACGGGGTTCTCACTTCCTGGTTTGGTAGCGAACGGTTGACTCTTACACCTACATGTCCCCGTGGGGGTTGGTGGTGCAGTCGAGAGGCTGGCCGTAAAGGCAGAACAAAGGTACCAATGTATGCTATGGTGGGCCTTACCCCACTAGCGCGGCCCGTTACAGTTGGTATCAGAGCTTTGGTTTTAGGCAAACCATAGCCTGTGGAGCAAAAACTCATTAGAGATAGGGTAGGAACACCCTAGAATGAGTGAAATCAATCTCAGAATCATTTCCTTGTGAGAGAACGTATTTTCGAAGTATAAAATGATTTCCAAATGATTTTTAAAGTATTTTCAAAGATTATATTGGTATAAAAATCTTCCTATTTTGAAATCAAGATCTTCTAAACTTCATTCCTTCTGTATCCACCTTGTTAGAAATCTCTTGGTTAGGATTCTTATCGATTAGGATTCCTTGAACTTTGGAATGCTCCCTCTTGTTCTGAAATCCAGTCTTATCTTACCTATTTTATCCTTTTGATTTTGGGGCATTCTATAACTCCACTTTGGAATGACCTCTCTAATGATCAGTGATTCCACAAATCTTTGAATGAATTGTAAAGGAGTGAAACTTTTTTACAATTGGCGTTGATTCACCGGAGATTTCTATATCCTCGGTTCATGATGCTATCTTCTGTTATATCTGGATTCAATCTCTGGTGATCGAATGTCGATTTGCCTTAGATTTCTGAATTAATTATTGTGACGCCCCACCTCTATACCCACGCTAGCCAAGGAAACTACGGGGTAATGCCATCAACTGGCGCGGAGAATAAGGTTGTTGAGGAGCGACCATCCGTGTAATTGCTTTGTGCGAGCACCAATATGACAGATAGTACAACATGCATCTATTTAAGGAGGGAAATCCGACATACCGATTAAAACTCAAACTACTACACCGTGTCTACATATATTCTTCGGAAACAAATATAGAAGTAAACATAACACAAATCAGTCACAGGCATCCATATCACAAAGACGGAAATAGATATGAATATATAACACATGAAGGTGTACATCAGAGTAGCGGTCAAACAAGATCCACAATATCACAAAAGAATAACTACAAGTGCTAGACAAAAGAATATGGATACATCTATGAGTCTATATCTCAAATGTATTCAACAAAAACCACTAATCTAAGTAGTTAGCCAAAAGTCAGGGTGATAATCCCAGATGTGAAGTCATGCAGAAGCACCTGTAATATCTCGGTCTGACCCGAGTATTATTTAATAAGACAATAATAAATGGATCGGTCTAGCTATAAATATCAGGTAAATGGATATAGAATAAGGGATATGACATAAATATATAATAACCATAAAGCCATATTGTGATAAATATGCAAGTGAAAAATCAACTAGGGATTAATCAATATCACGAGAATCTTCTCAAAGATCAAAAGGAACGTCATACTCCTTATTTACCAAATCACCAAACTATAAATATTGACAATTGTATCAATGTCAATCACAAAAGTTAATGACACACAAATTCACCAATGCACAAATATTGATAAAACTTATCAATGTAAATCACGAAAATTGGTGAAACATAAAATTCTAGAAATCATTAATGGAAATCCAGAAATCACAAAAAGGAGGGAGGCCTATCACAAAACGGGAGCATGAAAACTCACCAACACGTGTATCACAAAATGGAACGCTATTCCATGGTTGCTAACCATTAATTTTGAGCCGAAGCTCCATAAAACAGCCCGAAGACGATGGGTCGCTGCCCCACCAATTTGAGCCGAAGCTCCACAGAAACGGGGTTTAGTCTCCCTCGTAGACAAAGAGACATCGCACATTTGCTAGTCTAAATCACAAAAATGATCATCAACGATCATCAAGAAGTGTCAATTACAATAAGTTAGTAAATATATAAGCTTAGCTTCATGTCCCATAGCCACTAGCTTAACCTAAATATTTACGAACAAATTGTAGATCTTCACTCGAAAATTGTCACAAGAGATTGAATCGAACAAGTCCAAGAATTAACCGGCGAAGTGAATGCAAACGTTTCATACCATTTGATTTACTAAGTCGTTTAATTAGATTTCTCGCACGAGTGAAGTAAAGTGACAAATCACAAAAATGATTGCAGAAGCCATAAATCACAAAATTTCACATTCGAAGACGTGAATGAAATCCAAAGAATTCGATTCCAAATTCATCAAAGTGGAAATACCCTTGCTACTTAATAGCCACGACTTATGAATTAACCTAAGTCAACACAAGGAATCAACGGCTCAAGAGATAGCACACGTCTTAAAGCAGGGGCGATCTAAAGGGTGGCGCGACCTAACTGCAACGACCTAAGGAGGGGCGCGACCTAACTGCCGAGCGACCTAAGGTAGAAGCGGCTTAGGGAGCTAGCATGCGGCCTAGGTGGTGCGACCTAATCAAGGCGCGACCTAAGACATAGCGCGACCTATAGGGGTGCGACCTAAAGGGGTAGCGGCATAACATGGCCGAGCGACCAAGGGGTGCAACGACCTAAAAGATAAAAGGAGGCCGAGCGACCTAGTGAGAAGGCCGAGCGACCTAGTGAGAAGGCCGAACGACCTAGCGACTTAACAAGGCCGAGCAACGACCTAAGGAATATGCGGCTTAAGGAGGTGAGCGGCCTATGTGGTGCGACCTAAAGGTCAGCGATCTAAGGGGTTTAAAGGCCGAGGGGTGGTGCAAGCCGAACGACCTAGGGACGAAACGACCTAATTTTGCCACGACCTATGGAGTGTGCGAGCTAGCTGCAGGCCGTGGGACTTATATGGTGCAGGCCGAACGACCTAAGGGTAAGGAAGGCCGAGCGACCTATAGCGTGCGACCTATGGAACGAACGACCTATCTGCAGGCCGAGAATCTCCATTGTGCAGGCCGAGCGACCTAAGGGTTTGGAAGCTCAAAACTCACTCAATTTGCAACCGATTGACCACGAACGCTAGGGGATTAGGCCTATTGGCTACCCGGTTGGCTCCTCGATTCATCACCAAAAGTGTGTTCAAACATCAAAGATTGGATTTTTAAAGATGTGAACCCAAAACACTAAAAATTGGAATATTCACAAAACCAATCCAAATCAAAAATCAAATGCACATGAATAAGTGTTAGGAATTCATACCTAACAATCAAAGATAATCATAGACTTAGATGTGAAATAAAAATCTCACCTTTACACAAAATTAATGAAGAAGAAGCTTGATAACAAGGAAGAATCAATGGCTTCTCTTTGAATTTGGAGTTAGATGTTGGATTTGCAAATGAACCTGAGCTTGGAGTTTTAATTTCCCATTCCTTCCTCTATTTTTGATGAAGCTTGAGTGTTAGGAAATGAAAGTGAAGTTATGAAGAGAAGGGGGTTGAGTTAGAAATAATAGTTTAGGCAAATGGGCTAAATCAAACCCAAAACCCAAAGTGAAAAAGTAACAAAATTCCACTAACTCCAAACATACCAAAATGTACACTCAAAAAGATCGCAAACGGTGTTTTGAACTCAATGAAGTGGTTCCGAGTCCTAATTCGACCGTATGCAAAAAGTAACTTTCCAGACTAAAATCCGACTAACGATAAAATATTTAAATAAAATATTTAATTATTTAATCGTAAAATATGCGGGTTGTTACAATTATATTCCTGAAGTCAAGGTTAACCAGTTAAGGTCGTCCGCAATTTATATAGGCTTATCCATCTTCTATTATTGAATTATCTATTCTCAGCTCGAGCTTATCTTCGAATCAGGATTCAATTTGATTAGAGTTCCTCTAAATTAGAATTTCTATTTGCTTTGAAATCCATCCTTGAATCATCCCTTGGAAATTTATGTTTGGTTGTATTTGAAATTGTGCATACATCAAAATTATTATTTTGATAAGGATGGCCATATTTTACATATAAAAGTGAAATATTTCGATAAGGATTATATACCTTTTAAAAAATGAAAATTTGAAATTTCGAAAGGATTTGAAATTTTAAAATTTTATTAGAATTTGACTTATATAAAAATGATTTATAACTGATGGGTTTGAATTCGAATTTTGAGGAATCGAACTTCGGTGTTTTGGAATCGGCTTTAAGATTTTGGAAAATATATAATAATAATATGATTTAAAGATTTTTTTGAATAAGAAAAGTTTCAAATGTATTCTGAATTTCAATGATTTCGAAGAGATTTCAAAGAAGTTTCAAGAAAATGAAAGTCTAGAACCCCCTTATGTCGTTGGAAAATAATTTCGGTGATGAATGCATGCATCATCGACATTGATTTTCGAGTTTTTGAGTGGAGGAGAGGCCACCCTAGTAGCTTTGCTATGTGAGTGATTTTGTGAAACCAAATTTTGATTTCAGATTTTGAAGTGTGGTTTGATATTCGAAAGATATATGTATGTATATTTGAAATGATTTAAAGTATGCCGGTGTTCAGTCCTCGAGTTTCAGATTTGTTTTGGTATAACCCTATCTTTTGGATTTGGTTTAGTGATTTGTTGGTGATTTCCAAATCTTGGATTGCAAATATGATTTCTTCGACTATTTTGAAGGTTCGAGCACTTCCAGATCAAGGTTAACTTTTCAAAGCTAAGTAATTTTGAATGGTATAGGGTATTTGATAAAAAATATAAGTTTAGTTTGGTATGATTAAAGTATAAGGTAATATGATTTATATAAGTTTGAAACTGTTTTGTTAAGTAAATAAATAAGACTATTTTGAATTATACTGGTATGAGATATAGATTTGAAATGTTTTTAATAAAGTATATATGTATATATATATATATAATAATCTTTTCAATGGTAAACTGGATTTTTCATATAGAAATAAATAATTTGAAGGTTTTAAAAAGAGATGGTTTTAAACTTAGTAACCATTTTAGATATTTGGATGATTGAAATGGTTTTGAAATGATTTAATCTTTATTTTGATTAAGAATGTGAATTTCAAATGATAATTGATTTTGATAAATGAATATTTGATGTTTATATTAGTATGAAAGGATATTTGGTTTACTTGTAATTAGAGTTATTTAAAAATAATGGATTTATGAAACGAATATTTCAAAACTAAATAATAATGATGCAAAATATGAGATATATGAAATTATAAAATTTATTTTTGGAATATGGTATATTTAAGTATTGAAATATATTAAAGATTAAATAGTTTATTTTATGGATCAAATCTTTATTTGAAATTTGATAATATTTGAAATGGTTTTGTTGGAAAACTAACTTGAATTGAAACCGATGGTTTGAATTGAAGTAAAATTGGAAATTTTAGATTTGGGTTTAATTAAATAAATTTGTGAAATGAAAAGAATTAAAGGAATGTTTTATGATTTCAAATGTATGATTTTGAAAAGTTATGATTTTCAAAGTGTAATGATATCAGGTATTTTGGTTTCGATAGATTTATAACTTTGAAAGTATTATGATTTTTGAAAGTGAATATATGTTTGAAATGGAAATGAATTTGTTTGACATAAATTTTGTTGATTTGGAAATTTGGATTATTTTCTAAATCTATTGTTTTAAGAAACTTTGAAACTGAATATATGTAATTAGGAAGAAATGATTTGGCGAAATCATATATGATTTTGAAAATAAATTGATATTGAAATGATTTGAAATTGAGAACACTGTATTATTAAGTACTTGATTTGGGAGTTGTCGAACTTATATAAAATGGATTTGTATAAGTACGAAGTTGATTTGAAAATTGTTAATTTGAAAGGGTACTCAATTTGTAAAGAGAAATCTTATATAATCGAAGTTTATATGAGTGTGATTTGATATGCTATTGATTTGGAAAGTATTCGATTTGAAATGAAATATTATATATAATGGACTTTATATAAGTATGATATTTGAAAGTGATTTTGAAAGGTACTATATGATACATATTTTCGAAGTAAAGATATGGAAAGTGCCTTCTGGTTGATATCCGCTTTGTGGCCACACTGTAGATTCATTCTATCGATATTATTCTCTTTGATTTGGGTTTTTTAGATATGATACTCGAGTGTCCATCGAATTCCATGGCAATCTCTATGGTCTTATGTCTGCGACTGCATATCGTAATTCGCCTGGCTGAGATGGCCTGGGGCTATGGATGTTTCCTGGGGGATCCCGGCGTAACCATTGTGTGTCCTACGATCTATATAGGTCGTAGTAGTAGCGAAATCCGCTGGCTGAGATAGCTTGAGGGTACGGATGTTTCCTGGGGGATCCAGGCATAACCATTGTGTATCTGCGGTCTACTAGTCATTATGGCGTAATTAGCAGGCTGAGATAGCTTGCAGGTAAGGATGTTTCCTGGGGGATTCAGGCGTAACCATTATGTATCTGTGATCCATGGTTAGAGAAATGTTTGGTTTGGTTTATTTGTTTGGATTGTACTTTCCATATCTGTTGTTTTAAAAGGTTTTCCAATATTTTCACTGGGTGTTGAAACAAGTCTACCAAGTACCTGGAGAATTCTAGCTTTGCGCCTGACCAACGCATAGCCAGAGTGTGCAGGAACAGAAGTAAACATGTTAAGACATCGAGTTATAAAAGTATTTTGATAAAGTATTATATAAAGAATACTTTTGATCATTATTTTAGTTGTCTAAATAATTTAAAATGTTTTAAATATTTTTTACTTCGAACTATCAAATTTGAATCAAATGACTATTTATCATATTATAAAATGTTTAAAATGTTGTAAATATAGATTTTTTAATTGAAATGTATATGGTTTTAAAATAATGGTCCATCCTTGTGTTCGAACCTATTTTTCCTTCTAGCTATTTCTACCGTTTTCCTCTTCGAGGGTCCTTTCTGCATTATGGAAAGAGTTGGTTCTTTGGCTTATCTTTTGGATTTGCCCGAGAATCCTTCTGGAGTGTGTGATGTATTCCACATCTCACACCTCCTCTATTATCATCTTGACCCATCTCTTTTTGTTCAGCCAACTGCTCTTGATAGTTTGGATATTTAGCCTGATCTGACTGTCGAGAGTAAGCCACTTCGTATTGTCGACAGAGGTATGAAGCAGCTAAGAAGGGAATCTGTTAGTCTGATCAAGGTACGATGGGGTATTGCTGATCGAAGTTGTACCTGGGAGATGGAGGAGAGCATTCGTGCTTCGAATTCGAAATTGTTTTTCCAGGTACTATTTATTGTCTATCTTGCTTTTCCTTATTTTCCTTGTTCGTTCTTTTCGAGGACGAAAGATTTGAGCGGGGGAGAGTGTGACAACCCAGTATTTTGTGATTATTTTAATTATTTTAAATTGAATTGCTGATTTAAAAACTTTACTATATTTATTAAAATGGATAATTTTTTTATTTTAAATATAAATTTTGAAGTGAATTGTAATTCCAAACCTGAATAAATAGGATATTTCCAGAATAGTGTATTTTTGGTCAAATTGGTCAAACTTTGACTTTTAAATTTAAAATTTAAATATTTGAATTCTTATATTTAATCTTTCATTATGAAAATAAATTAAATTTCAAGTATACTGCTTTTTGTTTCTTTCGTTGAAATCCGATTTATATTGTGAAAGTTATGCTTTTTACAATATTGTGTGTAAACTGATTTATTTAATAAAATTGTCTATTTTAATCTATATAAATAACATTTTTATTTGTCAAATCTTATTCTAATTTGCATATATATGTGTAATATGTTATGTTTTGTATATATTTTATCTTTTAAATATTTTAAAGTGATGTTTGTATTTTTCTAAAGCTTAGTGTATTTATTTTCCATTTTTAATGCCTTATTTCTATTTTTAAGCTATTTTCTTAATTTAATTATATTTATTTAAAATTTATTTATTTATTTTTATTCATTCATTATTTTTTATTTTTTTATTTTATTTATATGCATTTTCATATGTATTTAAAATGACAAAAAGAATCAGGAAATTTGTAGAGGTTTTGACCTTTAATATGACTTGTCTTTTCACATTCAATTTTACCTTTTCATTACCAACACATGCATTCGATTACTGACCTTATCACTTTTCTTCAGCCAACCTCACCCTCATTTCTCACGAAATAAACTTCTCAAACACAAAAAAATTCGGCCTACATCACCTGAAGCAAAATTTTGGTAAAAATCTTTCGCTCTTTTTCATTTTTTTTCCATTGTTTGTTTGATTTTTTGTACTTGCATTCACCTTCATGTAGTTCGGCCCTCCATCTCCAACACCTTGGCTGCCTCCACCACCACCACAACTAGCCACCATCCCCTCCTTTCACCTGTCATTCCATGGCCATAGCATCCAAGTTGAAGATCCACCAAGAAATTGAAGCAAACTCCACTTTATTGCCACAGCCGAGCTCTCTTCTTGTTCCACCACTCCACCACCACTTTGGCCGACCCATACACCACCACCACCAGCCACTTTCTGGACCTGAGAACTGTGCAACACCTATAGTTGATCTTCCTAGACCTGGCCATGCCCAATCCATGCTTGGCCGAGACCATTTATGGCCTGGAAATCCATGTAATTGCCTTGTAGTGTGTGTTCATGCACACATATCTCCCTCTTCTCCTTTATATATTGTTGTGGTCGACCTATATAACCTGAACCTGATCCAAACCTAGTCCAAATCCATCCCATAACAGTGCTTTTCCATCCTATGGATGAAGCATATGTTGTTGAATGCAAGTGCAAATGCTTTAGCTTTGGGTTGTGCATTTATTTCTAGTATTATTTATAAATACTTTGGTTGAAATTCATGTTTGTACTTTGTTTTGTTTGATATTTGACATGGCAATTAGCTTTGGCTCTCCCATTCTCAAATCGTAGTCATGTTATCATGCCTTTGAAGTTCTTTGTTTGTGCATTTGGTTGTCATCTCCAGCTTATACAAGTGAGTAATTCTCACCAGACAAAGTTATACTTATATGACTAGTAAAATGATCACAATTGAAACTGTAAAACATATCACCATGCTATTTTTGTTATGTTATGATCATATGATGTTCACCCATGCTTATTTACATGTTATACCATCTGTTACTATTATATAATGTTATTATGTTTATTTATATCAGTTTATCACACTGCAAGTTCCCTTTAGATTAGAATCACTATGGGTTGAAATGATACATACCCGAACGGACTTTAGAATAGCGAAAAATCATTATGCTGAAATGATAGGCTTGAATGATTTTTATTTATTTTATTTTTACTTGGGACATCGGGTTTGAAATGATAAAACCCGGGTTTTCTTTGTAAATTACGGGTTGAAATGATATATTACACGTATCACTTTACCTAGGCTAGAAAATGATATACAGGCCCGTGATTAAAATATATTTTTCTAAAACTTTTAAAATATGTTTGAAATGTAAATATTATAATATTTTGATTTAAAACTTAATTAAAAATGATTTTTGTAATGTATTATTGATTTTCTAAAAAATTTGTAAGTGAAATAAATTAATGGTAAAGTTTGAAATTTGAAATATAAGTTATTTTGGAAATTAGGATTTGGTTATAAATGGAATTTAAATTAAGTAAGAAAATATGATAAATTGATTTAAAATTTGAATTTAAATGATTTTTATTAAATGTTACTTATTTTTCTATAAATTAAAAATAGTTAAATAAATGAATGATAAAAATGTAATTTGAATTATAACTTAACTAGTAAAATGGAAATTTTATTTAAAGAGAAGAAGTTAAGTTATATAAATAAAATGGAATTTAATTTAACTTATAAAATGGTAAATTAAATTTTGAGAATAAGTATATGAAAATCTTATGAAAATGGTATATTGAATTTAATAAGTGAATTGTTAAAAATTGATATTTAAATGTGAAATTTCACTTTATAAAATCATAAATTAAAAGGGTATTCAAAATGACCATTTTAAAACGCGAGAATATGATTTTATAAGTTTAAAATGGTTTAAATAAAAATTTAATTATTTATGAGATTATATTGAATATTTAGAATTTAATTAATTGCAATTTATTAATGTTATTAATGTAAAGGATATTACAGGATTTTGTAAATGCTGTAGTTGATACAAATGAACGAAATGGCTAGAATTGAACAAAGGCTATTACAATACTTTGTAAGTGCAGTAGTTGCTGGACTTAACTAAATTTTATTTGAAACTAAATTAAACCTATTACAGCATTTCAAATGCTGTCTATGCTAATTGAATTGTTTTTAAACGTAACTTTCCATAGCATTTTCTAAGTGCTGCGAAAGTCGAATTTTCACTGTTTTAAAAAATTTAAGTGAATACATGAATTCTGAGATGGTAAAATTTTGAGAATTGAATATTTGGTTATTAAATATAATAACTTTATTTTAAATGATTTAAATGAAATATTTTGATTTGAAATATAAACCATTTTGAAATGTGATTTGAAATGGTATTTAAATTAAATAAAATGAATGTGGTTTGGGAAAAATATGATATTTGATATTTTGAAATGGATTTTTGAATGATATTGAATTTTGGAATGATATTTGATTTCAAATTATAAATTACCATTTTGAAATTTTAACCACGGGATGTATTTAATTTATGGTTTAACTGATCCTTAGAGGATGGGCGATCTCAAGCATTCTTTAAGTTATTGTGCATTACTACTACAGTTCACTTGAGTTGGTTTACATTATATAAGTATGTATGTCCTGACTCGAGTGTTTTGTGTTTTACTTGACGCTCGGGTCAGCCTGAGTACTTATAGCTTAGCTTTGGATTTCTTTTCTGGAGCTAGGAATCGTTGGAGATTCTGCTTGTCTAGTTTTCTATTCCCTTTCAGTTTCAGTTGTTCTATTTCAGCTCTGGTATTTATAAACTTCTACTTATTTGAGATTTCTATTGTATATGTTTTTTTTCCAGACTGATATTATGTATTTGTTTGAGAGTTTGTTGTAGTAGCTTCATGAACTACTATGGTATTTTAATTTCCGCTGCGAGTTATTCTGATATTTCTATGTCTGTGATTCTGTGACTGTATTTCATTTGCTCTAAATTTATTTACAATGCGGTATTATGAGCAATTCAAGTCCGACATTTGAGGATACGAATGGCTGAAAATATCGGGTTGTTACAGCAGTATTCCTTTGTCAGCATTTCGAACTAGGTACGATTCATATGAGTGGTTGGTGATGCCATTTGGATTAACGAATGCACCTTTTTCTTTGTGGATTTAATGAACCGATTTTTACGAGAGTACTTGGATAGGTTTGTACTGGTGTTTCTAGATGATATTCTAGTCTACTCTATGGATTAGAGAGAGCATGAAGTTCATCTTAGAATGGTACATGAGATAGAATCATCTAAGGGCAAAGTTTACTAAGTGTCATTGTAACAACTCTAGTTTGTAGATTACATGTCAATATTAAATTCTAATGGTAATAATAGTTTAATATTGTGAAGTAAATAAAAGTTTGAGATTTTGAATTATTTATTTCAAATAAACATTGAATTTTGGAATTTAAAAATAAGAAAATAAAATTAAAAGCTTTATTTTATTTGTTTAGTGTGATAATAAATGGAAAATGATTTTATTTTAGAGAAAATGCAAAAATTATATTAATTATTGCCCATTTGCTTCTTTTAATAATTTTTAAAAGTAGAATGTAATTTTTAAAGGATATTTAATTAAATAAAAAGATGGAATTTGGTTTAAAAATATGTTTTTATTATAAATTTGAGTTTTAAATGGGTTGCAATGTTTTTCTACGCAAGAAAATAATTTTTATTTAATTTTAGAAGTTAAAAATGTAGACTTTTGCATTTAATTGTGAAAATTGTGTATTATTGTAAAATAAATGATTTTAATAATAAAAAATGTTTTAAAACAAAAAATTAATCTTTTTATATGATGAATTTTTTTTCATGTGTATGTAAGTTTACATAATTTGTTTGGGTAAAAACTAGGATGAAAATAACATCGGTTTTATAAAATAGTGTAAATATGTGTGCGTTTGGTGTTAGAGTTAATAAATTCTCTAGGCCATTTAATTTTCTTTTAATTAATGGATCCACAGGCCCATTAGTGCCCATTAACCAGATGAGAAGGTGAGAAAAATAATTCCGGCATATTCAATTTTTCTCATCTTCTCCTCCTAACCAATAAAGAGAAAATGAAACCCAACTCCACCTATTTTCAAATTCCAAGCTAAAAACTGCAAATTACTTCAACAAACTAAGAATTTCTTCAATCTAAGATGTAATTAAAACGTAATCAACTACAAAACATCACTATTTCATCAAAATCTTTGTTTGTGAATAGGGTTTTTTGATTTACTTTATATTTTCCATTGCATGTATTGTATCTTCCCTCTACAGGTTCTTAGAGGCCAATTTCTCCACCAAAGCTTCAATCTTTCTTCATTAATCTTGATTTTTGCCTCGATACAAAAAAGTGAGTTATAAAACTCACAAAAGCTAACTACCAAGCTCAAAATGGCCAAAACAGTGAATAAATTAGCTTCTGTTTGCATATTCCTATAGTTGTTCTCTGTTCAAAATCTAATTTATATTTCTACTTTGAAAGTTTATAACTTTTGGTTCCTGCAACGAAATGCTGCCAGATTTCTTCCAGATAGTAGTTTATATGTTGAACTTTATCTCTGCAAAATGTGGTTGGAATATATGTTCATTTGAGTGTTCAAAACTTTGCTGCAAAATCGATGAAAACCCATATTTTTGCCTGGACATATCTTGTTTCAGAGTTGTTGCAAACATGGCCTGTGTCCATGTTCGAGACAGCATAACTTTTTCAATTCTTATTGGAATTCAACGACTTATTTTTTGTTTGAAAGATAAAATCTTATACTTTATGTGTATCAATTCTAATCTCAATTAGAGATCATTTGATCTTCTTTTTTACGCTTGGAAGTTGAACCCGAGATGATTTTCAGGCCTGTACGTTTTTAGGTTTTTTGAACTGTTACAAACATGGCCTGAGTCCATGTTTGAGACAGTAACTTTTTTATTTCTAGTCGGAATTCATTGATTCTTTTTTTGTTTGAAAAATGAAGTTTTTCTAATGTATACCATTTTTAGCTCAATTAAAGTTCGTCTGTTCTTCTATTTCATGCCTGCAAGTTGAACCCAAGATGGTTTTTAGGCATGTGCATTTTTTGGTTTTTTGAACTGTTGCAAACATGGCCTGAGTCCATGTTTGAGACAGTGTAACTTTTTCATTTTCAGTCGGAATTCATTGATTCTTCTTTTGTTTGAAACATGAAGTTTTCTACTATGTGCTCACTAATATTAAGCTCAATATGAGGTCATTTGGTCCTCTATTTCAGGTCTGTAAGTTGGACCTAAGATGGTTTTCAGGCCTGGGCATATTTGTGTTTTTGAATTGTTGCAAACATGACCTGAGTCCATGTTTGAGAAAGTTTAACTTTTTCATTTTTAGTTGAAATTCATCGATTCTTCTTTCGTTTGAAAGCGGAAGTTTTCTACTTTGCGCATACCAATTTTTAGTTCAATCAAAGGTCGTTTCACCACCTATTTCATGTGCGAAATTTGAACCCAGAGAAGATTTCAGACCTAGGTATTGTTGCCGATGCATTTTTATGTTCATTCTCCATCCGACTTTTGACTTTTACTTCATATTTTTGTGATATTTCTGAAATGTTTTGAGTCCATGATGTCTATCGATAGACTAGGAAAATTTTGGAGATTTCAAAGTTCATATATTGGATTAAATTTGAATTTAATTTGAATTAATTTCGAATATCGATTTGGGTGATTTCTTGGGTTTTTATTCGAGCACGGATTTTTCTAAACCTTTTTGAAATAATTTTTAAAATAAATGGGCATTTTAAATTATTGTTATTATATAATATTTTTAAAGTATTTTCAAATATAGAATGTATTCATTCTTTATAATGGGGGAATTTTCAAATATGGCTTTCAAAATTTGTATTAAAAGCTTATTTTCTCAAGTAAATAATTTTATATATAAATACATGTTTTTGCACAATTTGAGCAAAAGAGAAGTATAATTAAATGGTTTGGTAAAACATGTAGTATGAGACACGTGTGTTTCTCTTATCGATTAATTCCCGACTTGCTTGTTTAATCGTTTTGACCCGCGGGTCGAGTTTGCCGATGAGATGAGGTAAATATTTTACTGCTTTGAGTAGTGGTCAAACATGATCCACAATATCACAAAAGAATAGATACTAGTGCTAGACAAAAGAACATTATACATCAAGGAGTCTTTATCTCAAATGTATAACAACAAAAACTACCAATCTAAAGTAGTTAGACAAAATTCAGATGACGATCCTTGATAAGGAGTCAAGCAGAAGCACCTGTAACATCTCAGTCTAACCCGAGTATTATTTAATAAGAAAATAATAAAAAGATCAGTCTAGCTATAAATATCAGATAAAGTGAGATAGAATAAGAGATATGACAAAAACGAATGATAACAATAATTCCATACTATGAAAAGTCTACATTTAACAACAACAAAAATCATACATATCCCAAGAATTTCATAACAGCAAAAAGAATGTCATATTCTTTACCATATCCACCAAACCATAAATATTGATAAAGCTTATCAATGTTAATCACTAAAATTGGTGAAACACAAATTCTAGAAATCATCAATTTAGAAATCCAAAAATGACAAAAGGGGGAGGTCTGTCATAAACGGGAGCATGAAAATTCACCAACACGTGTATCACAAACGGAACGCTATTCCATGATCGCTAACCATCAATTTCAGCCGAAGCTCCACAAATGGCCCGAAGACTTTGAGCTGAAGCTCCACAAACGGCACAAAGACCATGGGTCGCTACCCCACCAATTTGAGCCGAAACTCCACAAACGAGGTATAGTCCCCTACGCGGACAATGAGACATTGACATCGCTAGTCTAAACCACAAAAATGATCATCATCGATCATCACGTAAATAAATGAGTTTAGCTTCATGTCCCATAACCACTGGCTTAACTTAAATATTTACGAACAAATTGTAGATCTCCACTCGAAAGTTGTCACAAGAGTTTCAATCGAACAAGTCTAAAAATTAACCAAAAGTAAACGCAAGCGTTTCATACCACTTGTTTTACTAAGCCGTTTAATTAGATTTCACAAATGAATGAGGAAAAGGTTTGTATATACTAATAGGTTGGAAAGCGATTTTATAAACGAGCTTTATGTTAAAGTAGAGTTGAAATCATCTTTGTGAAGGAGTTTGAATATTTACTACTAGTATAGAAACCTTTGTATTTTAAAGTGACAAATCACAAAAATGATTGTAGAAACAATCAATCACCGACAATCCACATACGAAGACGTGAATTAAATCCAAAGAAATCGATACCAAATCCATCGAAATGGATACTCCCAAAAATCGAAAGAAAGAAGCCATCGAAGTCGATAATTGTAACGATCCTAAATTTTGAACGATTTAAATTTAAAATATTTAATTAATTTTAAATATTTGAATGATGGTTTGACTTGAATTTCAAATTTTTAGAATAATTTGGCGATTAAATTTTAGAATTTAATCTATTGAAAGTTGAATAAAATTTGAATTTGACTTTGGAGTTTGAAATTGAATATTAAATTTGTATTTAAAAATTTGAACTAATAACTTAGAAAAAATAATTTGTATTTAGGAATTATTTCTTATGTAAATTAATAAACTGATGGTTAGTTTTAATAACATTTTTCTTTAACTTAAATAAAATGGAATAAATTTTATTAGTACAAATTACAAGTGTAAAATCTAATTGTAAAACATGTTAATATAAATTAAGATTTGATGGTTGAACTTCAAACAAATATATACCTATGAAGCTTACTAAAGAAGACAAGAAAATGCAAGGCAAAAGAAAAACATAAGTATAAGTAATAGCTTGCAAATGAAGACATGAAGGACACAAGGTACTCAAGCATTAAATGCTTTCATCTCAGCCGAAATCGCGTATCACTTCAGCCGTTCCCCTTTGTTTATTCATTCGAAACCCTAAATAAATCATACGAGAAAAAAAAATGGCGGCCTCAGAAAATTTTCTTCGTTCGATCGAGAATGAGGGCTTTCGCTCCTCTGTTTCAAATTAGGGATTCGATTCGTGGTTTGCTTCGTTCTGGGTTACTTGTTGATCAAATCTCGTGCTCATCGAAGCTAAGGTGAGTGAATATTTCACTCACATCTACTTCTCTCTACTGCTTAGCTATTATCTGATGCTTTTGAATTCTTGTTCGTGTCCTTTTGATTTAATTTAACACTGCTTCGATTCTGGCTTTGCTGGTCACCACGGTGTTGACTTTTGACTTGTTCGACTTCGATTTTGATTTCATGAAAGAATTTTTGGCTTCGGCCTTCTTTTGCTTTGTGGACTCAACTTTGTTATGCTCTTGATCATTTGCTGTTGAGGTTTTGTATTGTTTGGTTTTGATAGAACTGTCTGGTGCATTTTTGTTGTGTGGATCTGGAATACTCATCCACTTCGCTTGTATCATCCTATATCCACACTTCATGTTTATGTGTATTTTCTCGGCTTTGGAATTTTTCGAACATGCCATCATGTTTTGTTCATCTCTGCTTGACTTTGTATACTTTGTCTTGATCAAAAACGAAAAATAAAATAAAATAAAATAAAAATAAAAATAAAAATAAAAAAATAAATAGAATAAAATTGCCTATATGTATTTGTCTATTGCATACCTGTACACATTTCGGTCAGGTATCACTGACTGTGAGTTGCATTGAGCATTTTATAGTCTTCTTCGAACTGTTTGCATTTCAGTGTACTTGTTGTTTTCATGTTCGATCACTAAGCACTTGTCATGTTGCATACTCTCTGTTGCACTGAGTCTTGATATCACTTTAACCTTAGTGTAGTTGTTGTTGCTTTTGGTTCACTATTTGCATCACTGGTCTTTGATGTTTAGACAGACCTAGACTTTGATATTGTTATGGTTTCGTTGGTTAGTCGAGTTGCCTACATGTGCTCTTGTAGTCGAGTCTGCATATGTGTATTTTGTAGCAGCTTGGTGTAGCACTTGTATTTAATCTGGATTCTTTTGGAGTCCAGTTCCATTCTGGTTTATGTTTTAATCGCTGAGACAGTTTTGACTTGTTTCAGTTTGAAGATTTGTCTGGTTACAGAACTATTTCTTGTTCCTGGTCTTGATGGTGCACTGTTACCCTATCTTCTGGTTGCATTTGTCTTTGTTAGAATCTTGAAGTAGTCTTCATTGTTGCATTCTTTTGCTTCGAGCATGTTGTCTACAGATGCTTGGTGCATTCATGTATATTGGTTCAGATTTGTACTGAACTTGTTTTTGTGTCTTTCTTCCAATTTTCATCTGTGAATATTGTCGAGTCTGATTGTATAGCAGTTGTACACGTGTCTTGTGATCTTCATATATGAGTCCTTTGCATTCATGTACTTGAGACATTTGAGACATTGGATCTTTGCATTCAGTTTATTTAATTTGTTGAAGCTTTGCATCCATATACTTGAGTCTTTGCCTTTTGGTCTGCATCATTGCTTGTCATGTTGCACTGTTGTCGACACTGGGTTGCATACCTTATTGCATTCACTCCAAGTAAGTTGATTCTCTTTACCATATGCATCTGTAGTTGTTTCACCTGTTGTGCTTCGTTGTGGTTTCATGTCTGTAGTTGTCTGCATTCACTCCAGATATTCTTCACTTTTGTCTATGTTGATACTGTATGCTTGCATGTCCATATTGCATATGTACTGATCTGGTCTATCTCCTTATGCAATTGCTGTTTGGACCTGTTTGTACCTATGTAATTCACTTGTATCACTTTCTATCACACTTCAGTTTGTGGTTGGCATTGATACAGTTTGTATTTAAGTTGAACTTGGTCCAGTCTCATGTAGTTGTCACTGGTTACTGCACACTTGTACACACATTCATTCATGTTGTGTGTCATTGAGGTTTTTGCACTCAAGCCATATTTCTCCTTATGCAGATATAATGCGTACCCATTTTTGTAAGTGCTCATATAAGTTACAGGTTGATATTTTCTTTTTTAGTGATTCATTCATGTGCCTATTTGCGAATATATTTGGTTCTGGTCTGGTCATCATGTAGTTCTATATATGTACATGTCTTGGTTCACTGTTGTACTTCACTGCACTTGATTGTGATGTTGTTACCAGACTTGAGTTGTTCCTTTTTTCATGTTTTCTGGCCACTGTGTACTTTGAGTAGTATAGTTGGTTTATCATGCATGTTCACTGGTATCATTTGCTTTGTTGACTTGTGCATTTGAATGTGTATTTGGTTCTGGTGCTCTTGGATACTTGAGACTTTGCATTTTGGTGCTGCAGTTGAGTTGAGATCATAGCATTCATGTGTACATTACTTGTTTCACTGTTGGTGTTGATATTGCATGTCGAATCCAGCTTGTCTTTTGACTCGACTGTGCACACGAGTTGGCGAGGCAGTGCACACGGGTACAAATGTACACGAGTGTACTGCAGCCACTCATGATTACCTGTCCCTGGTAGAAATACTGATATGCACAGATATTACACAATCAAAAGTGATGACAATAACCCATATATCTGAGTCAAACATTATTTTCAAAATGAAAAAAAAACATTCTGTCATCTATCTTCTTTAAAATTTGAGTTTGCTGAATTGTTGTTTAACACTGTTAAGTGTTATATTTACCGCGATCCGATTTCTTTGTTAAAAGAATCGGATAGGTGTATCTTTAACTGTCGTCTAATTGCTATTTAATTATTATTGCTGCTATGCACTAATAACTGAGTTTGAATTAGACTGACCCGTGTATTATTTTCTTTTGAATGTAATACTCGGGTCAGACCGAGTATTTTTACAGCTTGAAGATTTTCAGGCAGCAAAGTTAGAGAGAGAGGGGGATACCGCTTCACTTTAGTTACTTTTCAGGATTTTTGTACTTAAAAGATTAGATTCCGCTATATGAACGAAATTCATTGTATAAACTCTGATGTATAAAAGAAAAGTTCATTTATGAAAAATGTTATTATTGTGTGATTCTGTGGCTGATCCTGTTTAAATTCTATAAACTAAATAACAATCCGTCATTTTGAACGTTTCTAGTTGGTTTAATTACCGACTGGAGGCGGTCAGAACGGGGGATCGTTACAAAGTGGTATCAGAGCTTTGGTTTACACAAAGCTTAGTTTATGGCGTTTAATATGAATAATTACTAGAATCACTGTAAAGAAAGCGTTTTTCAAATCTAATGAAGTATAAAATTGTTTTCTTTGAAAATAAAAGGTATTTTGAAAGTTCAAATCTTTTTCGGACGATCCCCCTCTCTTTTGTAGCACTCTAAATTTAGGTTTGCGATAGTTTCTCTTCGGTGAGGTCTCCTTAGATTTGAGTCTCGATCATTCGAAAAACCCATTATCGAATTGCTGAGATTTATGAAAGAATAAAATAAAAGTTAAGTGAATTGATGAATTGGTTTAAATTAAATATTTTGAATATCTCCAAAGTAATAATTGAGAAATAAAATGACATGTTAATTTAGTTATAACCAAGGGGATCATTAAACTATAACTTTGGGAATTTGATTTTGGATTCTTTTGAAAAAAAATTGATTTCAAATTTTGTGAAGAACGATTTAGTAAATAAATGGATTATAAGTATTTAACTTATAATATGAACTTTTGGTATATAATTGAGTTATATAAAATTGAATTGAATTAATAAAAGAGTTTTATAAATCGAAGTTTTATAAATAGAAATGGAATTTATAAAGATTGTTTATAAATTCAAAACCAATTGAATTTGATAAATGAAACATAGAAGTTATTAAAGGAGATATATTCATGATTTTGGACAGCGAATTATCCTTTAAGTTGAATATTGTGATAATAAAAGGTTAAATGGGAATTTTATTCACAATTTTGGGACAGTGAATATATTATTACATAAAACGGATATGTCTTGGGAAAATGATTGAATAATCCAACCTTCGCTAATAAGGATTGCAAAATTTTGATAGGAAATTTATTTGTCAACTTAACTGTATGAATCAAACTAGTTTTGATGTAAAAGCTTGTATTCCAAGTTTAGACTAATGCCTAAAATAGTTAATGTGGAAATATGAGTCTAATGAAACCAAGTCGATGAATGATTTACTAAAGAACTTGTTGATTATTTTGGGAAATAGAAAGCAAATGCAAAGTTCAAATGGGATTTAGATTTCAAAATTGAAGTTTGTCAACATGAAAATCCACAATAGATTTAATAGATTCAGTGATGAATTTGTATTTGAATGTGCGGAAAATGAAGTCAATCGATTTAAAGATGTTTTAAAATGTATTAAGCATCAAATACATAGATTTCAACATTCGTTGTTGAAATAGACGTTTTCGAGTGAAATAGAAGGAAATGGTGGATTATAACACTGTTGTTATAGTAAATGATTTCTGAAAGGAAATATTTTATATAGTATTGGGATATATATATATATATATATATATATATATTTTAAATTCGAATCCCTATACTAGTGATTTTGGGTCGTCGTAACAATGTTTTACGCAACATTCGTTTTGACTCAAATAAATGTGTTTAAAAGGGACACTTTCCTTAAAGAGTGAAATATATACTTGATTATGATTTAAGTATATTGAATGTTTTCCAAGTGTTGAAAATGAATGGATTTGTGAATTACTTATTATTAAATAAGTATCGAAATGTTTTCCAATATGAAGTGAATGTTTTGAGATTTTATCTTTTAAAGATAAATTGAAAATGAATATTTGAAATCGATTTGAAAATCGTATATTCATAGATATTTTGGAAATGTAAATTCATTATGGAATTTATATAAGAAAGGGAAATTCATTAAAAATAAATATTGATTTATTTTTGAAGTGTGGAAATAAATTTACGGATTGGAATGCAAGTTTAAAATAAATCGATAAGGATTTATTTGATTGATTTAAATGAGCCATTTTAAGTTTAAAATGGATAAATATTTGGAAATGTTTCCGTTTAAGGAAATTGATTTGAAATTTGTTTTCAACGATTGAAAGGTGAAAAATGATTTGAAATTTGTTTTCAAATGGTTAAGTGTGGAAAACTATATATCTGGTAAAGATATTTTTTGGGAAAGTTTGAAGTTGGTTTAAAACCAATATTGTGAAAAGTATGCAGAATTCAAACTATGAATTAAGTCGAAGTTGAAAAAGTTAAATGGGAAATTTGAACAATTAGTTCAACTTGAAATTTTTCAAAAAATTGAATCTTGAGTTAAATTGAGTTTAACTTCGACCCCAAAAACAATATAAGTTGAGTTTTGAATTTTGGATGGTCGATTTGGATTGTATGTCTAACATTGTGAATTGACGACATAGCAATTGATCTCTATTAAATATATATATCTGTTTGGTGGCGGAGAATTTATTCTCTTAGCTTAACACCCTTCTCTGAGACGTACGAGCTCAGAGGTTATATATCGATAGACATCAATTATGTGTTGAGAATTGACGATGTAATATGAAATCCAAATCGAGTGTGAAGTCGATAATAAATTGGATTATGAATGTGAATTAGGTTTGAGATAACCTTAAATTTCCAAATCGACTTAGAGGAAAATTTTAAATGGATAATGAAATGGAAAATTTGTGAATCCTCTATTTGTTATGGGTATGAGATATTGAGGTTATCAGAATGTATATATATGAGAATACGATAAATTCGAAAACCATTAGTTTGGAAAGAAATTGTTGTGGAAAACTTATGTAAGTACATGGGTATGATATGTACGAAATGTGAAATGAAATATTATATATGTATGTATGATATTATGTTTTCTAAATTGAGGATATGGAAAAGCACCTTCCATTTAAATTTTGTGAAGGTTGTTGGAACTCGAGATGAGTGTCCATTTGAAAATCGTAGCTACGTAGAATTCCATTAGTTGGATTGACCATTTGAATTCCATTAGTTGGATTGACCATTTGATTTCCATTAGTTGGATTGGCCATTTGTTTTCCATTAGTTGGATTGGCCATTTGTTTTCCATTAGTTGGAGTGACTAGCGTAATTTGAGGGGCGAGATGCCTACAGTTACAAGCGATTCCACTGGGATAGTGGCGCAACCGCCGTGTAAACTGCAATCTAGCTGCCAAAGCAAAATTCGTGGGGCGAGATGCCTACGGTCACAAGCTATTCTACTGGGATAGTAGCGTAACCGCCGTGTGGACCGCGATCTATGGCAACAACCATGGCGAAATTCAAGAGATGAGAAATCTACGGTTACAAGCGATTCTACTGGGATAGTAGCGTAACCGCCGGGTAAACTGTGATCCATGGAGGAATGTGCTTTCCATATCCATTTTTAAATGTTTTTTTAAGTATTTTCACTGGGAATTGAAGCAAGTATATTTAGTACTTGGAGATTTTTAGACTTGCGCCTGGCCAGCGTATGCCTAATGTCTTTAAGAACGACAATAGACTTGTTAAATTTCGAGTTAGCAAGTATTTTCAAACTTTAAATAGAAAATCATTAATCTGAAATTAAAGTAACATAAATTCCAACCTAATGAACTAAGGAAGAGGATTTTTGAAATGTTTTGAAAGTTCACAGCTTTGGAAAAGTTATACTATGTAAATTTCTTAAATGAAGAATTTAAAATTTAAAATTTGGGTTTTGTAAGTTGAAAAATTTAGTAAAAGAATTTTGCGTCTTGATTGTAGAAAATGATGAGAAAATGAGTTAATTAACAAAGCTAATGAGACAAAACAAATAGAATGAATCTGATACTTATTTATTTATTTTTAATAAGTTTCAAACTTGATAAAATTGAGTAGGGTATAAATATTAGTGAAATTTTAACAATCATTTTTCCTAACTTATAATTTTGGGACGAAATTCTTTTAAGGGGGGAAGGTTGTAACGATCCTAAATTTTGAACGATTTAAATTTAAAATATTTAATTAATTTTAAATATTTGAATGATGGTTTGACTTGAATTTCAAATTTTCAGAATAATTTGGCGATTAAATTTTAGAATTTAATCTATTGAAAGTTGAATAAAATTGGAATTTGACTTTGGAGTTTGAAATTGAATATTAAATTTGTATTTAAAAATTTGAACTAATAACTTAGAAAAAATAATTTGGATTTAAGAATTATTGCTTATGTAAATTAATAAACTGATGGTTAGTTTTAATAACATTTTTCTTTAACTTAAATAAAATGGAATAAATTTTATTAGTACAAAATACAAGTGTAAAATCTAATTGTAAAACATGTTAATATAAATTAAGATTTGATGGTTGAACTTCAAACAAATATATACCTATGAAGCTTACTAAAGAAGACAAGAAAATGCAAGGCAAAAGAAAAACATAAGTATAAGTAATAGCTTGCAAATGAAGACATGAAGGACACAAGGTACTCAAGCATTAAATGCTTTCATCTCAGCCGAAATCGCGTATGACTTCAGCCATTCCCCTTTGTTTATTCATTTGAAACCCTAAATAAATCATACGAGAAAAAAAAATGGCGGCCTCAGAAAATTTTCTTCGTTCGATCGAGAATGAGGGCTTTCGCTCCTCCGTTTCAAATTAGGGATTCGATTCGTGGTTTGGTTCGTTCTGGGTTACTTGCTGATCAAATCTCGTGCTCATCGAAGCTAAGGTGAGTGAATATTTCACTCACATATACTTCTCTCTACTACTTAGCTATTATCTGATGCTTTTGAATTCTTGTTCGTGTCCTTTTGATTTAATTTAACACTGCTTCGATTCTGGCTTTGCTGGTCACCACGGTGTTGACTTTTGACTTGTTCGACTTCGATTTTGATTTCATGAAAGGATTTTTGGCTTCGACCTTCTTTTGCTTTGTGGACTCAACTTTGTTATGCTCTTGATCATTTGCTGTTGAGGTTTTGTATTGTTTGGTTTTGATAGAACTGTCTGGTGCATTTTTGTTGTGTGGATCTGGAATACTCATCCACTTCGCTTGTATCATCCTATATCCACACTTCATGTTTATGTGTATTTGCTCGGCTTTGGAATTTTTCGAACCTGCCATCATGTTTTGTCCATCTCTGCTTGACTTTGTATACTTTGTCTTGATCAAAAACGAAAAATAAAATAAAATAAAATAAAAATAAAAATAAAAATAAAAAAATAAATAGAATAAAATTGCCTATATGTATTTGTCTATTGCATACCTGTACACATTTCGGTCAGGTATCACTGACTGTGAGTTGCATTGAGCATTTTATAGTCTTCTTCGAACTGTTTGCATTTCAGTGTACTTGTTGTTTTCATGTTCGATCACTAAGCACTTGTCATGTTGCATACTCTCTGTTGCACTGAGTCTTGATATCACTTGAACTTTAGTGTAGTTGTTGTTGCTTTTGGTTCACTATTTGCATCACTGGTCTTTGATGTTTAGACAGACCTGGACTTTGATATTGCTATGGTTTCGTTGGTTAGTCGAGTTGCCTACATGTGCTCTTGTAGTCGAGTCTGCATATGTGTATTTTGTAGCAGCTTGGTGTAGCACTTGTATTTAATCTGGATTCTTTTGGAGTCCAGTTCCATTCTGGTTTATGTTTTGATCGCTGAGACAGTTTTGACTTGTTTCAGTTTGAAGATTTGTCTGGTTACAGAACTATTTCTTGTTCCTGGTCTTGATGGTGCACTGTTACCCTATCATCTGGTTGCATTTGTCTTTGTTAGAATCTTGAAGTAGTCTTCATTGTTGCATTCTTTTGCTTCGAGCATGTTGTCAGCAGATGCTTGGTGCATTCATGTATATTGGTTCAGATTTGTACTGAACTTGTTTTTGTGTCTTTCTTCCAATTTTCATCTGTCGAGTCTGATTGTATAGCAGTTGTACGCGTGTCTTGTGATCTTCATATATGTGTCCTTTGCATTCATGTACTTGAGTCATTTGAGACATTGGATCTTTGCATTCAGTTTATTTAATTTGTTGAAGCTTTGCATCCATATACTTGAGTCTTTGTCTTTTGGTCTGCATCATTGCTTGTCATGTTGCACTGTTGTCGACACTGGGTTGCATACCTTATTGCATTCACTCCAAGTAAGTTGATTCTCTTTACCATATGCATCTGTAGTTGTTTCACCTGTTGTGCTTCGTTGTGGTTTCATGTCTGTAGTTGTCTGCATTCACTCCAGATATTCTTCACTTTTGTCTATGTTGATACTGTATGCTTGCATGTCCATATTGCATATGTACTGATCTGGTCTATCTCCTTATGCAATTGCTGTTTGGACCTGTTTGTACCTATGTAATTCACTTGTATCACTTTCTATCACACTTCAGTTTGTGGTTGGCATTGATACAGTTTGTATTTGAGTTGAACTTGGTCTAGTCTCATGTAGTTGTCACTGGTTACTGCACACTTGTACACACATTCATTCATGTTGTGTGTCATTGAGAATTTTGCACTCAGGCCATATTTCTCCTTATGCAGATATAATGCGTACCCATTTTTGTAAGTGCTCATCTAAGTTACAGGTTGATATTTTCTTTTTTAGTGATTCATTCATGTGCCTATTTGGGAATATATTTGGTTCTGGTCTGGTCATCATGTAGTTCTATATATGTACGTGTCTTGGTTCACTGTTGTACTTCACTGCACTTGATTGTGATGTTGTTACCAGACTTGAGTTGCACCTTTTTTCATGTTTTCTGGCCACTGTGTACTTTGAGTAGTATAGTTGGTTTATCATGCATGTTCACTGGTATCATTTCCTTTGTTGACTTGTGCATTTGAATGTGTATTTGGTTCTGGTGCTCTTGGACACTTGAGACTTTGCACTTTGGTGCTGCAGTTGAGTTGAGACCATAGCATTCATGTGTACATTACTTGTTTCACTGTTGGTGTTGATATTGCATGTTGAATCCAGCTTGTCTTTTGACTCGACTGTGCACAGGAGTTGGCGAGGCAGTACACACGGGTACAAATGTACACAAGTGTACTGCAGCCACTCATGATTACCTGTCCCTGGTAGAAATACTGATATGCACAGATATTACACAATCAAAAGTGATGACAATAACCCATATATCTGAGTCAAACATTATTTTCAAAATGAAAAAAAAACATTCCGTCATCTATCTTCTTTAAAATTTGAGTTTGCTGAATTGTTGTTTAACACTGTTAAGTGTTATATTTATCGCGATCCGATTTCTTTGTTAAAAGAATCGGATAGGTGTATCTTAACTGTCATCTAATTGCTATTTAATTATTATTGCTGCTATGCACTAGTTTGAATTAGACTGACCCGTGTATTATTTTCTTTTGAATGTAATACTCGGGTCAGACCGAGTATTTTTACAGCTTGAAGATTTTCAGGCAGCGAAGTTAGAGAGAGAGGGGGATACCGCTTCACTTTAGTTTCTTTTCAGGATTTTTGTACTTAAAAGATTAGATTCCGCTGTATGAATGAAATTCATTGTATAAACTCTGATGTATAAAAGAAAAGTCCATTTATGAAAAATATTATTATTCTGTGATTCTGTGGCTGATTCTGTTTAAATTCTATAAACTAAATAACAATCCGTCATTTTGAACGTTTCTAGTTGGTTTAATTACCGACTGGAGGCGGTCAGAACGGGGGATCGTTACAATAATAAGTGATGACAACTAATTGGATCGACATACATCGATTAAAATTGGAAATTAACTCAAAAATAGCCAAAAATAGGCAAAATTGACAGTTCCAGACATCTAGTAGGTGTTTCTAGACGTCTGGCCCTATGTTCTGGAAAACATATGCTTTTCTCCTTTCTCTTTTTAATTCTTGGGTCATTTCAGACATTTGAAATTTTCGACCAGACGCCTGAATTTGGTTTCAGACGTTGGATTTTATTTCAGACGTTTGGATTTTGTTTCTGCCTTTTCCAGACTCCTTTCCAAACGTCTGGATTTTTCAACCAGACATTTGGATTTGGTTTCAGACACCTGAAATTAATTTCAGACGTCTGAAATTTTCTGCTAGGCAAAAAAACAGCCTAGACAAAAAATGGCAAATCCAAACCGAAATGCGATCGAACGAGTGATTGATGCTAGGGATTTATGCCAATCGACAACCCAAGACTATAGGCTCTTCGATACGCCACAAATGACATGTTCAAACATCAAAGATAGGATCTTTAAAGATTTCGACTTTAAAACACCAAAATTGGAAAATTCACCAAATCAATTCAAATCAAAAGCAAACGAACACGAATAGATGTTAGGAATTCATACCTAACATCAATGAAAGCAATAGACATAGATGTGAGTTCAAGAACTACATTTTACTCAAAAAAATGAAGGAGAAGCTCAAATACAAAGGAAAGATCAACTACTCTTCAACTTCAACTCTAAAAGCTCTAAACTAAGATCATAAGCAAATATTTCCTAAGTTAGGTTATAGGAAATTTTTGAAATTGGAGAGAGATTGAGATGGAGAAGAAGAAGGAGATGTCTACTTAAGCTTCTCTTTAATTTTGGAGCTAAAACTTGGATTTGCAAATGAAGCTAGGGCTTAGGAATTCCTAATCTCTTTTCTCTCCCTCCTTTTTTGCTTAAAGCTTGAAGTGTTAGGAAATGAGAATGAATGAAGAGGAGAGTGGGTGGAGTTAGGGTCTTATGTTAGGTTATTGCGCTAAAACCCAAACCCAAAGCCCAAAGTGGAAATGTCACAATTCAAGCTAACTCCAAACATATCGATGTTTACACCTAAAAAGGTCGCAAACGGCATTTTGAACTCAATGAAAGTGGTCTCGAGTCCTAATTTAACTGTTAATAAAAACTAACTTTTCGTACTTAAATCCGACTAACTACACTATATTTAAACAAAACATTTAAATATATACAATCGTAAAATGTGCGGGTTGTTACAGACTCCCTTCCTTAAAGAAATTGCGTCCTGGCAATATTTGAGAAGAAAATAAAAAGTAACGAGCATAAAAGAATGTCAACACAAAATAAATTTGGAATAAGAAGTTCACCTCAAAGAGCACGAAAGAGTAAGTCCGGATGTGTTCGCTTGATGAATTCTCTAGATTCCCAAGAACAATCTATAGGATTTGAGGACCATTGAACTTTCAAAAGAGGAACATCTTTATTTCGAAGGTGTTTTACCTCCGAATCAATAATACGAATTGGATGTTGCTCATGAGCCAAATTAGACGAAACTTCAATTTTTTCCACAACACCGGGTTCAAGAATAGAATCGGAACCTCGAAGGCATTTCTGTAACAGAGAGACGTGAAATACGTCATGAATAGCAGAAAACGGAGTCGGTAATAAAAGGCGAAAAGCCACGGAACTAATGCGTTCGGTGATGGAAAACGGACCAATATATCGAGGTGCTAATTTTCCTGATCGACTGGAACGCACAACACCTTTCATAAGTGAAACACGAATAAACACAAAATCTCTCATAGAAAATTATAATTTCCTTCTTGGTTATCGGCATATGATTTTTGTACTTTGAGCTTCTTTCATCCTATGGCGAATAATGTCAATCTTTTCTATGGAATCACGAATAAAGTCTGGACCTAAAACCAACTCCTCACAACCTCAAGCCAATAAAAAGGACATCGGCATAGCCTTCCATAGAGTGCCTCGAAAGGTGCCATACCAATACTAGATTGGAAGCTATTATTATGGGAAAACTCAACAAGAGAAATATGAACTTCCCAACTTCCATCAAAATCCAGAACACATGCACGAAGAAGATCTTCAAGAGTTTGATTCAAATGCTCAGTTTGTCCATCAGACTGTGGATGATAAGCAGTGCTAAAATTAAGCTTCGTTCCCAAAGATTTTTGAAGACTCTTCCAAAATCCACTAGTAAACAATGGATCACGATCTCTAACAATAGAAGTAGGAACTCGATGTAATTTAACAATTTCTTAAATAAAGAGCTTGGCCAAAAGAGGTACGGTCCGATTGGACCGAACGGGGATAAAATGGGTGGATTTTGTATGTCTATCAACTATCACCCAAAGGTTGTCATGACCCGAACGAGAACGGGGAAGACCGTTAATAAAATCCATGGAAATTTGGTCCCACTTCCAATTTGGAATGTCCAAAGGTTACAATAACCCACCGAGCCTTTGATGCTCGGCCTTAACGAGTTGGAAAGTCATGCAACGCTTAACAAAGTTAGCAATATCATATTTCATTCCATCCTAATAATAAAGTCGCTTCATATCCATGTATATTTTAATACTACTAGGATGAATGGTAAATTAAGAACGATGAGAATCTTCAAAAATGTCTTTACGAAGATTAGTAATATTTGGCATGATGAGTCCCCCAAATTTTTGAATGCCGCCACTAGCATCAATACCAAAGTCTTACAAACCTTCAATATCAATTTTATCCCTACAACTTTGGCCAGGAAGAGCCAATTCAGGATCTAGCTTCCGAGCATCAAGAATGTGGTCTAAAAGAGAAGGATGAGCCTCAAGGCTACATAGAACAAGAGATGGACATGAATCGGATTCACGATCTCGAATCTCATAAGTAGACAAAGTCTCGAGATCATTCCATTCGGATATCATCATTGAAACAACTGCTTGTTGCTTACGACTAAGGGCATTGGCGACACGATTTCCCTTTCCAGGAGTATAAAGAATATCTAGATCATAAGATTCAAGAAACTCAAGCCAACGTTGTTGACGCAAATTAAGTTCATTTTGAGAAAATAAATACTTCAAAGATTTATGATCGATATAGAGAACAAACTTCTCTCTCAAAAGATAATGATTCCAAATTCTAAGGGCGAAAACGATGGCTGTGAGCTCTAAATCATTAGTGGCATATCTAGTCTCAACAGGCTTTAATTGCCCAGAAGCATAAGCAATAACACGTTCCCTTTGCATAAGAATGGCTCCCAAACCAACACGACTAGCATCGGTATAAACTACAAAATCTTGATTCCCTTCGGGAATCACAAGAATAGGAGCATCGAAAAGGAGTTCTTTTAATTTCTGAAAAAAAGGTTCACATTTGTCCGACCAAACGTATTTAATTCCCTTCTTTGTCAAACTAGTAAGAGGCACGGAAATTTTTGAAAATTCTTTTATGAAACGGTGGTAATTAATAACCCGCCAATCTGAGAAAACTACGAATTTCCATCACATTCTTTGGTCTCTTCCAATTTTGAATCGCTTCGATCTTTGATGGGTCCACAGAAATTCTGGATTCGAAAATAATACGACCGATAAATTTCACAAGAGATTACCAAAAGTGTCACTTAGAAAATTTTTCTTTTAATTGATTGCTCCTAAGAGTTTACAATACCATCCGAAGTTGCTTTTCATGCTCCTCCTCGGTTTTAGAATAAACAAGAATATCATCAATAAAGATGAGAACAAATCGATCGAGGAAGTCTTTGAAAACTCAATTCATAAGGTCAACGAAATAAGCTGGAGCATTCATTAAACCAAATGGCATAACAAGCCATTCATAAGATCCATAACGTGTACGGAATGATTTCAAAGGAATGTCAACCTCTGCAATACGAAGCTGATGAAAATCGGTTGCTAAGTCTAACTGTGAAAAGACTTTAGCACCACTAAGTTGATCGAACAGATCATCAATCCGAGGTAAAGGATATTTATTCTCAATGATAAGATCATTAAACTTGTGGTAGTCAACGCAAATCCTAAGTGTACCATCGAATTTCTTCACAAAAATAGCTGAAGCTCCCGAGAAGAGGAACTAAACGAATAAATTGCTTCGTCTCCAATTAGGATAATTGTTTACACATCTCATCATTTTCTTTATTGGACATACGATAAGGAGGATGAGTGATAGGTAGAGCTCTAGGGATGAGATTAATTTTGAACTCAATTGCTCGCTTAGGTGGTAATCCTAAAATGGGCTCAAATATGTCGAAAAATTCACGAATAACATGAATGAGAGAAATGACATCTTCCTCATCATCATTATCGCCATCATGAGGGTTTAGAGAATAAAAGGATGCTGCCAATTTAGAATCCGAATCTTTAAGAACAATAGAAATCCGCTTAACAGATTGAGGATGTCGAAGTTGAATAGTCCGCTTAGGAGATGGGCTTCGTAATGGTTAGGCCAATCCATTTCCAAAGTCATTCCGAAGCCTAAGTAACGCATGACATGCAAATCGGCTCGGAAAGAAAAATCACATAAAATAATCTCAACATCTTTACAAAGAAAACTGAGTGTTGTGGATCCACCAACCAGATTCGCAATTCTCAAAGAAGTTATCAAAGCTATAACACTAAAAGAAAAAATATCAATAAGTTCTTTTGATATAAAAGAATGGGATGCACCCGTATCAAAAAGAACTCAAATAGGATGATCTCGAAACATAATAATGCCATCAAGGATAGAATGAGAAATACCTTGACCACGAGAAGTGTAAGTAGGAGCTTGCACAACATTTAACTTTCCCTCCCTCTTGCTTTGAAGTTTGGGACAAGAAGATATATAATGGCCCGAACTTTTGCAATAGCGACAATTAAGGGGCTTGAACACTTATTTGTATAATGGTTCTTAGAACCACAATTGTAGCATTCTCCATGGCTAGAAGTAGGAGTCTTTGCTACTTGTTTCCCTTTCTTGTTGGGATAAGGACCTTTGAACTTATTAGGCCTCTTCTTGTTGTTTTTGAAGTTCGGTTTGGCACTCCCAATTTCAATATCACTCTCTTTATCTGCCTCTTCATGTCGAAGAGCGATATCAACAAGATGATCAAAAGAGACTACCAGTTTTAGAAGTAATGGTTTTCTGAGATTCTTATTCAAGCCATAAACAAATCTCTGATTTTTCTTCAATGGGGTATTTGTATACTCGACCCCATATTTAGAGAGGGGTTCAAAAGATGCGACATAATCTGTCACAGAAGATTCACCTTGAACAAGGTCAATAAAACGACGGGCCAGAGTCACCTTTTCAGCTTCTGATACAAACTTCGACTCAAATCTTTCCCGGAATTGCTCCCAAGTAAGATCCGCTTCAATATTTTCAGAAATCAGAAGCTCATACCAATCTAATGCTCTTTCTTGGAGCATACTAGAAGCCACTTGGACACGATGCAAATCAATAAGATCCATGCGAGAAAAGATGCGATCGCATGTTCTAAGCCAAGCTTGGACTTCGATAACACCCTCCGAACCCCTGAACGGATTTCCACCAAAATTTGCATAATCACTACACAGACGTGCAAATCCGGATTTTGGGTGAGTTGGCTCTGGAATGGGAGGCTCTTGGGAAGACATAAATACTCCATCCTGAGGAGTAGCACTGAATTGACCGGCGCTGGGGCGGTCTGGTCTAACCATTTCTCTTCTTTAAGAAAGAAAGAAAGAAGGAGAAAAAGGTTATTCTCAGAATGAATATCAAACAACCTTGATTTATAAAACAAGGCATCATTAAAATAAGGATAAAACGATACGAAGACTCGAATTAAATCCTAAAGCACCACTTCTAAGAAGGACTTAGGACAATGATCCTTGCTAGATTATTCTACATTGTTCGGAAGTTTGGCTCTGATACCAAGCTGTGATGCCCCACCTCTATACTCACGCTAGACAAGTGTTGAATATGCGAGTATATGATTTTTGTTTGATGATAACAAACATATGTATATATATACTCATTTAAATGTATTTGTTAATATACAATTTTATTTTCACAGATTAATTAAATATTTGATGAATAAAATAAATAACACAGAATTTGAATTCAAACAGATATTTTATTCAAACAAATATTTATTACAGTTTTTGAATAGTACAAATTTCAACCTCTCACTAATATATACAATTTCAGTTACAGTACAATTTTGATTACATCACGATTCACATTTACATTAGACCTCACTACATATCACTCATTCACTCAACTCGTATTTTATCTTCAACTTCACTCCAAATTGAATCCAGCATCTGAGCAATCTGCAAAAATAAATATTGACGCAATAAAATTGAAAAGGAAATATTTTTGCAGTATAAAATAAAATGTGGATTTTGAAAATAATATTTGCCTCAGTTATTTGGGTTGTTCGTTATCATTTAAATTCGAATTCATCATACACGAACAGCTTGTGACATGCATAGTGTATCACTGTACATGCCACAAGGCCGTGCACATCGATATATACACTTGACAAAATTACAGGGACATGTGAGCACAAGGTCAAACGGAAATCAAAGTCGGATTCAACTCAAGTGAAATCACAAACGAGCACAAGGTCAAACACGAGCTTTAAAGCTGGATTCAACACAGATGCAATTCCAAAAATCAAGATGAAGTTCAAGTGAAATCAAAATGAAAAGTGACGTGCACAAGCACAAGAACATGTCAGAGAAGCAAGTGCACCACAAACCAAACAAGAGCAAAACCCGGCTATACAATGAACACAACCACTTGAATATGCAACAGCGATGCAACATACATATGCACAATGACATATGATATGGATTGATACAAGTAGTGACTCAATACAACCAGACCAGTTCAAGTTAAAAAGGCAGTGGTACAAAATACATGAAAATATAATCACAAACATGTACCAGCTCAATACATATATGCAGCCCCGACTAAAGTTCAAGTCACACATGAAAACGATTCAAATGAACAAAGGGCAAACCCATACCAACATACCAAATGAATAAAGTGATGAACCAACAATGTAGGAGTTCCAAATTATTGATATACAGCAAGTTCGAAATCATGGATAAATAGTTACATCCCAAAAACGATCAAAGAGCAATGACAATATACATAAAACTCAAAGCTAACACATATCTGTATACATGTGTGCGTACACATTGCAACCCAACTCGAAGCAATGCTCAGCACACATCAACCCATATATACAGTGAACATGTGTATAGATGATGAAGGTTACAGATTCAAGTTCGAATGCACAGTTCAAACTGCACACAGGTAGTGCATACATTAAGCAAAAACCAGAGATGTGTGATACAAGAAAAGTGACTTCAACAAGTTTATATGCAAACATGTGTGCGATGACGATACAGAACAATCAGGCCAAAGTTTAGCATCAAGTCGGAGCCAAAAGTGGTCAAAGCCAAAATTGAACAACAAAATCAAACAACAACTAGACAAGCTTTCAATCACAAATCAAAATGTTCAACCCAGATTGGTCAGAGAAACCATAGTGCAAAGTGGCGAAAGCAAACAGAGATGGCAACATGAAACTGCACCAAAGGAATGGCAACAAGTGAAACAGTGAATCAACAATGGTGCAACAACATACACATATTTATGTATGATAACAGATGTATGTATACACATGGCAGCTGAAACAAATGAATCGAACTCAAGTAAAGCAAAATACATTGATGTATACATAAACATCTCGAAGTGAACAAATGTACAAAACAACATCACATTATTAATATCAAGTGACCAAAAGCAAAGTCTTAAATTCACATAGAAGGTTCAAAGTAATGCCGAAGTCACCTGCAGTTCAAATTAAAATGACCAGAAACAATATCAGTGCGACGGTGATGACCGAAGACATTATCAAGTCATGGAATCGCATAAACAAAGTCAAGTGATCGAAGTCAACAGTCCAATATCAAAGAAACATATCAAAATCAGAACCCTGGTGAGCAAGAAAAACAACATCAGAGAAATCAAAGCCGTGACCATCAAGAAATTATAAGCATACGAAATTGACAAAGTCAGAATCAATCTCAAGCATCCAAGCAACATCAACTAGTCGAGAAAATCAATTGAAAATTCAAACAAACATATATGAATGAGAAAATAGGGATTCGAACCCCATATAAACCCATTCATCATCGGCTATGAAATCATGGAGTTCAAGAAAGCAAAGACAGTAAAGAAAAAGTAACAAATTACATACCAAAGCAACTCCGAACTCGATCAAAATTGAATGAGCCGAGTGCAAAGAAGAAAGCATCGTTTTGAAGTAGCTGAAGGAGATTGATAGAGAGAAAAGAAATCAAAGCATCATTAATCGAATCGATAGAAACCGGCGCACTTCAATTTTCCAAACCCTAATTTCATAGGAACGAACGAACGAGAGCCGCCATTATCACAAACACAAAGGAACGGGCCGATAAAAGAAAAAGAGAAAGAATAGTTTTTGGGTCGGCCTTTATTATTAACAATTATATTTGGGCTTAATTTTTCAAATAGGGTTTTGATTATTTTAAATTTGTTTTAAATTTAAATTCTTCTGTATAACCGTTGTAATTTATAGTCGTATGACTAGGGTACAAACTACGTGGTGTAGTTTGAGAATTCGCAACTCAATGGCTGAGTTGTGGCAGGGTTTTGAGCGTAGAGTTAGATTAGACAACAGAGGGTGTCGCAAGTTTACGTGTGTAAGCTTGTGACTACTTAATTTCTAGTAGAAACCTTAGGGGCAACACGTAGGCTGGTTTTTGCCGAAGCTGGGTAAATTCTGTGTCGTTCTATTTCTGCATTTATTTTTCTACTATTATCTGTGCTGCTATTATTTTGATATATCTGTGTTGAAATAATTTTATAAGCTTCCGCAATAATTTTTATAATTAATAGCATCAACCTATTCACCCCCTCTAGGGTGAAATCGATCCTACAAGTGGTATCAAAGCTAGGAATCGAAGTCAACTTTTGTTTTTGAAAAAAATTCGATTTTTTTTTCAAAAGCGAATTTTTGTTTTAAAAATTTGAATTTTTAAAGCAGCTTCTTTTAATACTGCTTTTGCTGAGGGTCAATCCATAGTTAGACCACCAATGTTCGGTTGTGAATATGCTTATTGGAAAAATAGGATGGAAATTTTTCTGAAAACCATTGACGCTTGGGATATTGTTGAGACAGGGTATAGAGCACCAACTATAATTGTAAATAATCAAGAAATAAATAAACCGAAGGATCAATGGATAGATCTAGAAAATAAGTTACAGATTACTAATGCAAAAGCTATGAATTCAATTATTTGTTCATTAGATCAGTTTGAATTTAATCGTGTCTCACATTGTTTAACTGCACAGGAAATATGGCACACACTCGAAGTAACTCACGAAGTAACGTCGCAAGTCAAAGAATCTCGCCATGCCATGCTAAGCAGCGAATACGATAACTTCACAATGGTGAAGGAAGAAAATGATAAAGAGATGTATGGACGACTTTCCAATATCGTATACAAATCAAAAGCTCTCGTAAGATCATACACAGAGTTGGAGATAGTTCGAAAAATCCTCAGCGTCCTTCCATGAAGTTTTGAAGAAAAACTGTCTGTCATTCAAGAATTGAAAATTTTAAAATAAATCAAAGTTGAAGAACTCATCGAAAATCTCACCACTTATGACATAGAAATGAAATTCAAGGAAGAGCGTGAAGAAGGACATACTCGAAAGAAATCAATAGCTCTCAAAGGAACAACTGAAAGTGATGATGATGACAATGCTGATGGAGCAGCTGAGCTGGCGTTAATAATGAAGAAGTTCGAAAGGTGGAACCGCAAATAAAGAAATCCATCTCTAAATTTGAAATTGAAAAGCAGAATAGACAAAGTACTAGACAATCTAGAAGAATGGGAGATCATTTGTCATAAGTGCAACCAACCCGGACACATCAAGCCCAATTGTCCTCAAAATCGACGCGACTTTGAAAAGAAATCAAAAAGGAGAAATTTTGTAACCATGTGGAATACAAGTGATGAAGATAATCAAAGTACTAGCAGTGAGAGTGAGAAAGCAGATACGTTCCTTCGAGGTAATATAACTGATAGTGACGATAAGGAGCCAAGTGAGGGATCAAAACTCACTCACTCGGAATTACTTATATATTTCCACGAAGTAAATGGCTGTTTTGAAAGACTTAGGGAAAAATATGCTAAAATTGAATCAAAGAGAGATAGTTTGATAAAAGTAAATGACCAGCTTTAACAATTAGTTAAAACCTATCAAAGTAGGATCCCTAAGTGTGATAAGTGTCCAACATTCGAAGAAGAAATTACAAAATCAGAAATTAATATAAAATCACGTGAAAATGAAATTTTGATTTTGAAAGTGAGTGAAAATACTAGGAGTGAGAACTCTATTAAAAAGTGCACACAATTATTGAAAGGAAATGAATCTCTCAAAACACAAGTCCAACAACTGTCAACGACTTTAAATAAATTTTCAAAAAGTGAAAAATTGTTGAATATGCTATTAGGAAAACAAACTGTTAATACAGTCAGACAAGGACTAGGATTAATCAATCTGAAAACGTTAGAAATGAAATTAATCAAGTCAATTCAATGTGCACAATTTGTAGAAAATTTGGACACGATCAAAACAATTGTTGGTATAGAACCAAACACGTGAAAACTATACCAATTTGGGTTCCAAAAGGCACAAATATAAAATATCTCAAAGTTAAACAAATCTGGGTTCCGAAGGAACATATATAAATAGTTTTGGGTCTCCATAAAATTATTTTTCAAAATATTATGCCACAAATAATCATGGACCTATAAAAACAAATAGGTCACAAAAATCTTTCATCGTGTAGGTGCGGTGGCAGGCTAAGGTACAAAACAGTGTTATCTGGATTCTAGCTATTCCAGAAACACAACGGGCGACAAAGCAAAGTTTCTTAACCTAGTACAAAGGTGACAGAATCACAATGAGCAACAACGAAAAATTATTGTAAAGGTAAAACAGGTAATGGTATATTTTAAGCGATATATTAAATGTGATAATTTGCATCGTATTCTGAATTAAATCAGCCAATAATGTGATGATGAAATAAATGATGATTTTGATTCTGACTTATTAAAATTATTGGCCAATTATATTCTTATGCCAAGAACACTATAAAAATCTCAAGAGTTTTTGAATTAATTCATATATATTAGTTTGGATTAATAATAGTGTTTTATTGGATGATAATACATTTGGTTATCTTACGGTTGACTTTATATTCACGGTTTTTGATTATTTACACGGCTTCAATTCAATTCAAGATAATCTCATTTAAAAAGCTGTTAAAATTAATTTTAAGATATTTTGATGCACACTTCATG
The DNA here is from genome assembly GCA_030765085.1 of Allium cepa. Classification (NCBI taxonomy): domain Eukaryota; kingdom Viridiplantae; phylum Streptophyta; class Magnoliopsida; order Asparagales; family Amaryllidaceae; genus Allium; species Allium cepa. The sequence goes on from CM060931.1 coordinate 225,014,449, forward strand.
GTCTGGTCTATCAAATTCAATTAATTATAATTTTGAGTGAAAGAAAAATCCAGATACAGTTTACACTGGTAATCTAGTTGAAGAAAAATTATTAGTGGAACGTGATTTATGTTGAGACATTTAGTAACTGCATCGTCTTCAAAGAAAATGTCTACACATTTTTCATTTCAAATAATTTTCATATAGCAGAAATTTTTCTCATAAAACCCCTTCTAGAAAATCAATTTGACCTTGTTTTCAGATTGGTCATTTTTAGAAAAATTAATTTTATAATTATTTTTGAATTTAATTTTTAAATTATAACTTTGACTAATCAGACTCCCTAATGATTATCGAAAAGATAAATATTGATTGAAAAAGTGATGAGTGTTAATACTAATCATATATTATAACTTGAGATGGTATATTTAGTAAATTTCTTTAGAAATTTGAACAAGAGTTATAAAAAATTTTGTTGGTAAAAATTCCATGACCATCACTATTTCTATCATATTTCTAACGACCATTACTCATCAAAATTCAATATAGTTTGTCGATATGTGGTACTTTAAACAGGAATCATTCATTTTTCATTTTATATTCTTTTAATAAAAAATAGTAATAATATAATAATAATAAAATAAAATAAAATCCAATGTATTCACTCTCATTTAAAAGTCCTCACGGTTATGCATAGGTGAATTATTTGGAATTTTTTATGTGCTTCCATGCTCATTTAAAAGTCCTCACGGTTATGCATGTATGGAATGCATATCAAAATTGATTTTTTTTTAAATAAATAAGTTGATTCTAATCCCATTTAAAGTCCTCACGGTTATGCATGGCTAGAAGATACTTGAAATCATTTAAAAATAAAATAAAATTGGAATACTACTAATCTCATTTAAAAGTCCTAATGGTTATGCATGGTTGGTAGATATTCAAATTCCTGATATATATATATATATATATATATATATATATATATATATCACAAATAGACACAATTGCATGGTTTTATATGATGATATCATTCCCATCATTCTAGTGGATTATGCGCCTAACAGAGTATTTATGATTTATGTTTGATTTTTGATAGAAATTTAATATTTATATTCGATTGAGTTTTAATGTTGTATTAATATCTATCACCTTATCTCTATTTTTCTAACACTATTACTCTTTTGCTGATAACAAAAGGGGGAGAGAAAAGTTAAGATTTTGACAAATAAAGGTCAAATATTTTTTTATTTTCATCTAGGCTCATTTGCATATTTTTGATTGTATGCATATATGAAGGGGGAGCTCTGTGTAGAGAGGAAGCATTCAAATAGGGGAGCAAATTGAATGATCAAATACATTTAATATGTTCAAAATCTTAAATATATGTTTGTTATCATCAAAAGGGGGAGATTGTTGAATATGCGAGTATATGATTTTTGTTTGATGATAATAAACATATATATATATATTCATTTAAATGTATTTGTTAATATACTATTTTATTTCCACAGATTAAATAAATATTTGATGAATAAAATAAATAACATAGAATTTGATTCAAACAGATATTTTATTCAAACAAATATTTATTACAATTTTTGAATAGTGCAAACTTCAAGCTCTCACTATATATATATACAATTTCAATTACAATACAATTTATATTACATCAAGGTTCATATTTACATTTGACCTCACTACATATCACTCATTCACTCAACTCGTATTTTATCTTCAACTTCACTCCAAATTGAATCCAGCATCTGAGCAATCTGCAAAAATAAGTATTGACGCAATAAAATTGAAAAGGAAATATTTTTGCCGTATAAAATAAAATGTAGATTTTGAAAATAATGTTTGCCTCAGTTATTTGGGTTGTTCGTCATCATTTAAATACGAATTCATCATACACGAACAGCTTGTGACATGCACAGTGTATCACTGTACATGCCACAAGGCCGTGCACACCGATATATACATTTGATAAAATTACAGGGACATGTGAGCACAAGGTCAAGCACAAATCAAAGTCGTGTTCAACTCAAGTGAAATCACAAACAAGCAAAAGGTCAAACCCGAGCTTTAAAGCTGGACTCAACACATGTGCAATTCCAAAAATCAAGACGAAGTTCAAGTGAAATCAAAATGAAAAGTGACGTGCACAAGCACAAGAACATGTCAGAGAAGCACGTGCACCACATACCAAACAAGAGCAAAACCCGGCCATACAATGAACACAACCACTTGAATATGCAACAGCGATGCAACATACATATGTGCAATGATATATGATATGGATTGATACAAGTAGTGACTCAATACAACCAGACCAGTTCAGGTTAAAGAAGAAGTGGTACAAAATACATGAAAATATAATCACGAACATGTACCAGCTCAATACATATATGCAGCCTCGACTAAAGTTCAAGTCACACATGAAAACGACTCATATGAATATAGTGCAAGCCCAGACCAACATACCAAATGAATGAATTTATGAACCAACAATATAGCAGTTCCAAACTACTGATATACAGAAAGTTTGAAATCATGGATGAATAGTTACATCCCAAAAATGATCAAAGAGCAGTGACAATGTACATAAAATTCAAAGCTAACACATATCTATATACATGTGTGCATACACATTGTAACCTGACTCGAAGCAACGCTCAATACACAGCAACCCATATATACAGTGAACATGTGTATACATGATGAAGGTTATAGATTCAAGTTCCAATGCACAGTGCAAACTGCACACAGGCAGTGCATACATGAAGCAAAGACAAGAGATGTGTGATACAAGAAAAAGTGACTTCAACAAGTTGATATGCAAACATGTATGCAGTGACGATACAGAACAAATATGCCAAAGTTTAGCATCAAGTCAGAGCCAAAAGTGGTCAAAGCTAAAATCAAACGACAACTAGACAAGCTTTCAATCACAAATCAAAATGTTCAACCCAGATTGGTCAGAGAAACCGCAGTGTAAAGTGGTCAAAGCAAACAGAGGTGGCAGCATGAAACTGCACCAAAGGAATGGAAACAAGTGAAACAGTGAAACAACAATGGTGTAACAACATACATATATTTATGTATGATAACAGATGTATGTATACACATGGTAACTGAAACAAATGACTCGAACTCAAGTAAAGAAAAAGTCAGTGATGTATACATAAACATCTCGAAGTGAAGAAATGTACAAAACAACATCACATTATCAATATCAAGTGACCAAAAGCAAAGTCATAAATTCACACAGAAGGTTCAAAGTAATGCCGAAGTCACCTGCAAATCAAATTAAAATGACCAGAAACAATATCAGTACAACAGTGATGGCCAAAGGCATTATCAAGTCATGGACTCGCATAAACAAAGTCAAGTGACCGAAGTCAACAGTTCAATGTCAAAGAAACAAATCAAAGACAGAACCGTGGTAAGCAAGGAAAACAACGTCAGAGAAATCAAAGCCGCGACCATCAAGAAATCATAAATATATGAAATTGATAAAATTAGAATCAATCTCAAGCATCCAAGCAACATCAACCGGCCGAGCAAATCAATTGACGAATTCAGAAAAATATATACGAACGAGATAATAGGGGTTCGAACCCCATTAAACCCATTTATCATCGGCTATGAAATCATCGAGTTCAAGGAAGCAAAAACTATAAAGCAAAAGTAACAAATTACATACCGAAGCAACTCCGAACTCGATCAAAATTGAACGAGCCGAGTGCAAAGAAGAAAGCATCGATTTGAAGTAGCCGAAGGAGATTGACAAAGAGAAAAGAAATCTAAGAATCAGTAATCGAATCTACAGAAACCGACGCACTTCAATTTTCCAAACCCTAATTTCAGAGGAACGAATGAATGAGAGCCGCCATTATCACAAACACAAAGGAACGGGCCGATAAAAGAAAAGGAGAAAGAATAATTTTTGTGCCGGCCTTTATTGTTAACAATTATATTTGGGCTTAATTTTTCAAATAGGGTTTTGACTTTTTTAAATTTGTTTTAAATTTAAATTCTTCTGCAAAACCGTTGTAATTTCTAGTCGTGTGACTCGGGTACAAACTACGTGGCGTTGTTTGATAATTCGCAACTCAGTGGCTGAGTTGTGGTAGGTTTTTGAGCGTAGAGTTAGGTTAGTCAATAGCGGGTGTCACGATTTTACGTGTGTAAGCGTGTGACTACTTAATTTCTAGCAGAGATCTTGGGGGCAGCACGTAGGCAGGTTATTGCCGAAGCTGGCTAAATTATGTGTCGTTCTATTTCTGCATTTATTTTTCTGCTATTAACTATGCTGCTATTATTTTGATCTATCTTTGTTGAAATAATTTTATGAGCTTCCGAAATAATTTTTATAATTAATAGCATCACCCTGTTCACCCCCCTCTAGGGTGAAATCAACCCTACGACAAGGACACTACAGAGTAATACCGTCAACTAGCACGAAGAATAAGGCTGTTGAGGCATCTGTGTAATTGCTTTGTGTGAGCACCAATATGTCAGATAGTATAACATGCATTTAATTTCAAGAGGAATTCCGACATACCGATACAAACTCAAAGAAACTACACGGTGGCTATATGACCTTCAGAAACAAATATAGAAATAAGCATAACAAAAATCAGTCATAGATGTCCATATCACAAAGGCGAAAATAGATATGAATATAACACATAGAAGTGTACATCAGAGTAGTGCTCAAACAAGATCCACAATATCATAAAAGAATAGATACAAGTGCAAGACAAAAGAATATGTATACGTCAAGGAGTCTCTATCTCAAATGTATAACAATTGAAACTACCAATCCAAAGTAGTTAGGCAAAGGTTTGATAATGATCCTTGATTAGGAGTCAAGCCGAAGCAACTATAACACCTCGATCTGACCTGAATATTATTTAATAAGAAAATAATAAACGGATCAGTCTAACTATAAATTCAGATAAAGTGAGATAGAATAAGATATATGACAAAAACGTATGATAACAAAAATGCCATACTATGAAAAGTATATATTTAACAATAATAAAAATCATACCATATCTTAAGAATCTCATAACAGCAAAAAGAATGTCATATTCTTTACCATATCCACCAAACCACAAATATTGATAAAGCTTATCAATGTAAATCACTAAAGTTAGTGAAACACAAATTCTAGAAATCATCAATTTAGAAATCCAGAAATCACAATAAGGGGAGGCCTATCACAAACGGAAGAAAGAAAACTCACCAACACGTGCATCACAAACGAAATGCTATTCCATGGTCGCTAACCATCAATTTGAGTCGAAGCTCCACAAACAGCCAGAAGACCTTTGAGCCGAAGCTCCACGAACGGCCCGAAGACCATGGGTCGCTACCCCACCAATTTGCGTCGTAACTCCATAAACGGGGTACAGTTCGCCACGCGGACAAAGAGATATCGCACATCGCTAGTCTAAACCACAAAAATGATCATCATCGTTCATCAAGAAGTGTCAATTACACTAAGCTAGTAAATAAATGAGTTTAGCTTCATGTCCCATACCCACTGGCTTAACTTAAATATTTACGAACGAATTGTAGATCTCCACTCGAATGTTGTCACAAGAGTTTCAATCGAACAAGTCCAAAGATTAATCGACGAAGTAAATGCAAGCGTTTCATACCACTTGTTTTACTAAGCCGTTTAATTAGAATTCTCAAACGAATGAGGAAAAGGTTTGTATATACTAATAGGTTAGAAAGTGATTTTATAAACAAGCTTTATATTAAAATAGATTTGAAATCATCTTTGTGAAAGAGTTTGAATATTTACTACTACTATAGAAACCTTTGTATTTAAAAGTGAAAAATCACAAAAATGATTGTAGAAATAATCAATCACCAACAATCCACATATGAAGACGTGAATTAAATCCAAAGAAATCGATACCAAATCCATCAAAATGGATACTCCCAAAAATCCAAAGAAAGAAGTCATCCAATTCGATAATAAGTGATGACAACTAATTGGATCGACATAAATTGATTAGAATTGGAAATTAATTAAAAAATAGGCAAAATATGAAAAATTGACAGTTCCACACGTCTGGTAGGTGTTTTCAGACGTCTGTCCCAATGTTCTGGAAAATATATGCTTTTCTCCTTTCTCTTTAATTCCTGGGCCATTTCAGACGTCTGAAATTTTCAACCAGACGTCTGAATTTGGTTTCAAACATTTGGATTTTGTTTCAGCGTTTGGATTTTGTTTCAGACGTTTGGATTTTGTTTCTGCCTTTTGCAGACCCTTTCCAGACGTCTGAATTTTTCCACCAGACGTCTGGATTTGGTTTCAAACGTCTGGCATTAATTTCAGACGTCTGAAATTTTCTGCTAGGCAAAAAAACAGCCTAGACAAAAAATGGCAAATCCAAAGCGAAATGCGATTGAACGATTGATGGATGCTAGGGATTTATTCCAATTGACAACCCATCACTTTAGGCTCTTCGATATGCCACAAATAACATGTTCAAACATCAAAGATAGGATCTTTAAAGATTTTGACTTCAAAACACCAAAATTGGAAAATTTGCCAAATCAATTCAAATCAAAAGCAAAATGAACACGAATTTTAATGATGATTTCAATAAGTGATCCTATATTTAGGTATCCTAATTTGGTTGATTCGTTGTTTCTCGCTCTTCCGAATGTTAATGATGATTTCAAAGTCTCTGTATTTACTCTTGAGTTTCGAGATGTTGATGATGTATCTCGAATTCCAGTCACTATGACTCTGTCACTTTTTGTGAGTCCGTTTCGAGTATGACACCCAATTGGCCAATCGAATATTGTATTGACTTCATTCCCAGTTCTTTGCTTTTCGGTCATCCTCCCACGAGGATGTCCACTAGGAAAATGTAATGATTCATTGAATTGATTTGATATTGTCATTCTTGCCTCCTTTTGAGATATCCTCTTTGGATACTCAATTGTTGATATACTTTGTAAAATTAATTCACTCGAAGTAATGATATGCTGTTAATGTTCTTCTTCTTGTCCGAGAAGATATCTTAACCTTATTCTTATATCTCCTTCCTCACTTTTTAATCTATTATGTGGTGCAGGGTCATTCCTCAATTTGACTTTACACTGATTTTTCATAAGGTACGAGTCATATTGGATAACATTGCTCTTTCCGCATTCCGCACTCGCTATAAGTCTCATGAGTGGTTCGTTATACCATTCAGAATAATGAACACTCCAGTCTATTCCATAAATCTTCAGGATCAAGTATTCTGGGAATATCTTGATGAGTTCTATTTGTGTTCCTTAATTTTGAGAATTAGTATTTTCAAGTTTTAAAAAAATAATTGAAGATACATTTCTGAGAGAAAATGGATTTTGTTTTTGGGAAAAACAAAGAGTATTTTTAGTATTATATATGAGGTATTTCTTTTTAATAAAAATGAATTTTTTTGTTTGGTTGTCCGTTCTAGTGCTTTAATAATTCTGGCCGATGCGTTTGGACAACGTTATCGATAGGAATTTCCTAAATGCTGTGATGAGATAGTCAGAAATGATAAATTAAGATTTAATAAGTAAAGTTTAAAAATAATTAATTTGGTGGAGCATTAATTTTTATTTTGAATGTTTAATGAAACCATTGAACTATAGTGAGTGTTGGATGAGTGGTGAGGCTGTTTGGATCATTTAATCAACTCTGTAGCCAATCGATAGGGCCATTCACTATAAAATAAATGGTGTTGCAATACCCTTATATTGTTTAAAATTTGAGAAATTGAATATATAATTTTGGTAAGTAAAAGTGAATAATTCTAATTAAGGGGATGTCTTAATTAGAGGAGAATGCCATTTGATGCTTTGATTAATAAAATGATGTATTTACGGTAAAAGAATACTTTGATTTGAATAATTAAAATATCAATTGAATATTTTAGTACAAATTATTAACGATGACTATAAAATTTGTTTTGACACTTAGATATTTGAATAATAGTAGAAGGTAGATAAAACTCTATCTTAAGAGAAAATAAAGAAGTGTTACTTTAGAACATTTAGTATAAATTTGTGAGCTAGTTTTTGTTTTAAACTTAAATAGTATGAAAATTTATGGGTTTGAAATTGCAAAATTATTTTGAAAACATGTTCGAATTAATTATGAACTTTAAAAAGTTTTATGTTGATAATTTGATGGAAATTTAACTTTTTTGACAAATGGAAATGTGAATTTGGATTGTTTTGATAAATGAACGATTCATGTAATATAATCATTTTAAATTATGAGAATAATTTTAAACTTTGTATATATATATATATATATCCTAAAAATTTATTTGGTGGATAATCAATAGTGATCTCTTGATAACGAAAGAGATCAGGTATCTGTTCCAAAATAAGTTTTCATAGCTTATTGTTTTAAAGCTAGATTTTGGGAAGTAATGAAAGTATTTCCATTTCATAAATTGTTTTTTTGATGATTACATAAAGTTGATCAAATTTTTTATGTCTTCGCTTTCGGAGAAAAATAAAATCATTTAATAAATGATAAAGCAAAAATCTTGTTTGAAAATGTAGATTAAGATTAAAATGGTTTGGGAAAATTTTGAATTTTAAATTAATTTAAAAACTGAAATTTTGTTTGGAAAAGTGCTGTACTAAAACAGCCATAGCTTGATATTTATAATTCCAAATGAGTTCGATATTTATGTTAATGAAAGAGCTTTTAGTAAGCTATATAGTTAACTTTTTACCACTTTAAAAGATTTTTCTTTTTACTGAGTCTAAAATGGGTTTGAAAGTAGATGGTCATTTCTATCCTATAAGAGATTTTCTAAGATTTAAGCTGAAAATAAATTTAGCATAACTTTCAAACCGTGAATCCGATTTTTATGACCCTTATATCACTAGAAAGCTTCTAATTAGTAGCATAATTTTCATTTTATAAGTATTTTCATATTTTGAGTTTTGATGGGTATAAATTTAGATCTTTACGGCAGGTTTTTAATTGAAATAACTTGTTTTCTTAAAAATTATGTGCATTCTACCCGCTTTGTGAATATAAATTGGTTGATGTTTTGTATAACAGTATATGTTTCAAACTGATATTGATATTATGGTAGAATATATGTGTAAATCAGTTTGTTCACTTTAACTAACAGTTTAGAGATTAAATTGGATTTTTGAAGTTTTGAAGATTTTCAAAATATTGAAGTTTGGGAATTAAAATATAAAGAAATTGGGTTTTTGGAAACCTTTAGAAAAAAATTTCTTTATAGAAAAAGAGTATAAAAATCCATTCCTATAATTTGTTTTGTCTTTGAGCCATTTTCTAACATCATGCATTAAGTGGTCATTTGAGTCAGGTGGCCTTTGAAGAAACCACCTCTCATCGAATTCACTTACCTCTTTTGTTCTCAAAAATATGTTGGTGTGGTTCTTTCCGTAATGACAAATGGAAAGTTGTATCGATGATTATCTTATTGATTGGAGTCCGAGATAAAAGTTGAGCTAAATCCCGATTGTATTCGAGAAATTTCCGTGAAATCTATCTCAGTTGATTGATCCTTTAATTAGCATTCTGTTGTGTTCCTATTTCGAAGGTGAGAAGCCTTCAAAATCGTGAGGTATTTCTCATACAAATACTATAGTCCGCTAATTCGGACGAATATATTCGGGAAATTATTGAGCAATTTTGTCTTGGTCTTCTGTCAATTTGTGTTGAGTGGAAATTTTTTAAACTCTAGCTTATGTATCTTTCTTTTGATTGATGAAAATAATGTGTTGAATACAAACGCTTCTCTGAAATTGCGAGGATGCAATTTTTGTAAGGGTAGAGTCTGTAATAATCTTGGTTTGTAGATTACCTATTAGTATTAAATTATAATGGTAATTATAATTTAATATTGTCAATAAAATAAAATTTTGAGATTTTAAATTGTTTATTTGAAATAAACAATGAACTTTGGAATTTAAAAATAAGAAAATAAAGTTAAAAGCTTTATTTTATTTGGTTAGTGTGATAATAAATGGAAAATGATTTTATTTTAGAGAAAATGCAATAATTATATTAATTATTACCCATTTGCTTCTTTTAATAAGTTTTAAAACAAGAATGTAATTTTTAAAGGGTGTTTAATTAAATATAAAGATGGAATTTGGTTTAAAAATAAGTCTTAATTATAAATTTGAGTTTAAAAATGGGTTTTATTCTTTTTCTATGTAAGATAACAATTTTTGTTGAATTTTAGAAGTAAAAAATGTAGAATTTTGCATTTAATTGTGAAAATTTTGTATTATTGTAAAATAAAGGATTTTGATAATAGAAAAATGTTTTAAAAATAAAAATTATTCTTTTTATATGATGAAAAATATTTCATTTCACGTGTATGTAAGTTTACATACTTTGTTTGGGTAAAAACTTGGAAGAAAATAACATCGGTTTTATAAAATACTGTAAATATGTGTGCATTTGGTGTTAGAGTTAATAATTTCTCTAGGCCATTTAATTTTCTTTTAATCAATGGATCCATAAGCCCATTAATGCCCATTAACCATATGAGAACATGAGCAAAATAATTCCTGCATGTTCAATTTATCTCATCTTCTCCTCCTTAGCAGTAAAGAGAAAATAAAACCCAACTCCACCTAGTTTCAAATTCCAAGCTAAAATCTTTAAATTACTTCAACAAACTGAGAATTTCTTCAATCTAAGATGTAATTAAAAGGTAATCAACTACAAAACTTCACTATTTCATAAAACCTTTGTTTTAGAAAAGGGTTTTTTGATTTACTATATATTTTCCTTTGAATGTATTGTATCTTCAATCTACAGGTTTCTAAGGCCAATTTCTCTACCAATGTTTCAATCTTTCTTCATTAATCTGCATTTTTGCCTCCATACAGCAAGGTGAATTATAAATCTCACAAAAGCTAGCTAAGACAAGCTCAAAATCGCCTAAATAGTGAATAAATTAGCTTTTTTTTTGTATATTCCTATAGTTGTTCTCTGTTCAAAATCTAATTTATATTGCTACTTTATAAGCTTATAAATTTTTATTCCAGTAATGAAATGCAGCCCGATTTCTTCCAGATAGTAGTTTATATGTTGAACTTTGTCTTTGCAAAATTTGGTTGAAATATTTCATCATTTGAGTGTTCAAAATTTTGCTGCAAAATCGACGAAAACCAAGATTTTTGCTTGGGCATATCTTGTTTCTGAGTTGCTGCAAACATGGCCTAAGTTCATGTTTAATACAGCATATCTCTTTTTATTCTTACTGGAATTCAATGATTCTTGTTTTGTTTGAAAGATAAAGTTTTCTATATTGTGCATATCAATTTTTAGCTCAATCAGAGGTAGTTTGTTCTTCCGTTTTATGCCTAGAAGTTGAACTCGAGATGGCTTTCAAGCCTGTACATATTTTTGTTTTTTGTACTGTTGCAAACATGGCCTGAGTCCATGTTCGAGATAGTGTAACTTTTTAATTCCAGTCGAAATTCATTGATTCTTTTTTGTTTCAAAGATAAAGTTTTCTACTATAGGAATATCAATTTTCAGCTCAATTAAAGGTTGTTTTTTCTTCTGTTTCATGCCTGAAAGTTTAACCCGAGATGATTTTCAGGCCTATACATTTTTTTGGTTTTTTGAACTGTTGCAAACATGGCCTGAGTCCATGTTTAAAATAGTGTAACTTTTTCATTTCTATTCGGAATCCATTGATTCTTATTTTGTTTAAATGATGAAGTTTTCTACTATGTGCGTACCAATTTTAAGTTCAATATAAGGAAGTTTGGTTCTGTTTCAGGCCTATAAGTTGGACCCAAGAAGGCTTTCAAGCCCGGGAATATTTTTATTTTTGAACTGTTGCAAACATGATCCATGTCCATGTTTGAGACTGCGTAACCTTTTCATTTATAGTCATAATTCATCTATTCTTTTTTTGTTTGAAAGCCAAAGTTTTCTACTTTGTGTGCACCTATTTTAGTTCAATCTAAGGTCGTTTGTCCACCTGTTTCATGTCCAAAAGTTGAACCTAGAGAAGATTTTAGACTTGGGTATTGTTGCCGATGCATTTTTATGTTCTTTCTCCGTCCGACTTTTGACTTTTACTTCATGTTCTTGTGATATTTCTGAAATGTGTTGAGGCCATATTGTTTACCGGTATACTAGCCAAATTTTGGAGATTCTGAAATTCAAATTTTGGATTAAATTTGAATTGAATTAGAATTCGATTTGAGTTATTTCTTGGGTTTTTATTCGTTTTCGAGCATGGGTTTTCCAAACCTTTTTGAAATGATTTTTAAAATAAATGGGCATTTTAAATTATTATTATATGATATTTTAATGTATTTTCAAATATAGATTCTATTTATTCCTGATAATAAGGGAATTTTTAAATATGGCTTTCAAAACTGATAGTAAAATCTTGTTTTCTCAAGTAAATTATTTTATATATAAAAAAGGTTTTGCACTATTCAAGCAAATGAGAACGAGAATTAAATAGTTTGGTAAAACACGTGGTATGAGACACGTGCGTTTATCTTATCAGTTAATTTTCGACTTGTCCGTTTGATCGTCTTGGCTTGCTGTTCGAGTTTACCAATGAGATAAGGTAAACTTTTTATTCCTTTGAGTGTAAAATTTACCAGTGGTTAGTAAACCGTTTAGTGCGAATGTGTGGTATAGGACACATGTTAACATCGTTCGGGTTTCTATCCGGAAGTTCGTGACGCATTTATCTTAGAGACGTATTTGCTAGCACTGGACCTTCGAGTCATTTATCCTTCGGGACGTTTGTCTAAGAGATTTATTTTTCCATTGCAACTTATTTGTCCTTCGGGATGTTGTCCTTCGGAATGTTTGTCTAAGAGGCGTATTTATTGTCCTTCAGGACGTTTGTCTAAGAGACATGGTACCTTATGTTGAGAGAGCAGTACTTGGCATGCTTCGACTATATGCACGTACTATATCTTTGAGACGATTTCATCGATGTTTGTGATTTCCCTAGTGTATCGCTCTTTTTTAGAATTGGTCCTTTGAACCATTCGATATATACTTGTGGCGTTTACCTTTAGGGAATTTAAACTCTTATAAGTTCTATTTTTTGAGATTTGAATTGCCTACATTGGCAATATATGAGATTTTCCATTTTGCATTTACATGAGATTTTATTCTCCTCTTTGGAGATATATTTTCCTTATGGCATGTTTGAGATGGGATCACTTTATTCATGTTTTGGGTTTGCCTAGATGGCGAGTTTAGGTTTTCCCCTAAACCATATTTGATGATTATGATTGCCAATGATATAAGGCTCACTATTTTTAGCGCTTTATGGGTATTTTATCTCTTTTGAGATTATATGTTTATGCAGTGATACCATATTATCACTTAAGTTATCGTACAATTTAATTGTCTCTTCTCACTTGAGAATATTATCACATTACCCTTATACTTATATTATTGCTTATCCTTGTTAATTGATTTGTTTAGCAAGACTGACCCATGTATTTTATACTCGGTTCAGACCGAGGTATTTTAGGTTAAGTATATTTGGACTTAGCCTGTTCTGCTTCCGTGTGGACTCTATTCTGCTAGCTCTTTTTGTTATAGCTTTTGATTGTCCTTTTTGGTTTGCTACCCTGATATTATATTATTTTGACTCGCTTGTATATTATGGTTGCTATAACACTTGACACGTATCATTTTGTATACTCTGTGTTGCATCTGTATATGTGTGTGTGTGTGTGTGTATGTGTGATGATCTACTATTCTGTGATGTTTTTTGCATCTAAGTTGTTGTATTTTGTTCTGGTAGATCCTAAATCCACCTATGGTTTTGTATTAAGTATTTATTGGATATGTCGATCCACTTAAGAAAAAAGGCATTGTCGATGTATTCAATAGATATTTAAGACAAAGCTATAGATGGTCGCTCCTATCCGACCCTACTCTATGCATTAGCAGACTGTATTACTCAGTAATACTCTTTGTTAATGTGGGTCTCGGGGTGGCCGTCGTAGTTATTTTTGAAAGAAACAAGTTAAATTTCTTCTTTACTTGTTTCAGAGAAAGGATCATTAGTCGATCTAGATAAGAACAAAGCCGTGAATAATTGGAAGAGACCAAAGATGGTGACTGAGATCAGGAGTTTTCTTGGACTTGCTAGCTACTACCAAAGATTCGTTAAGGATTTCTCACGGATAGCAGCACCCTTAACTAAGCTAACCATGAAGGAAGTGAATTTTGTTTGGTCTGAAAAATATAAGGAAGCATTCCTTAAGTTAAAGTATTTGTTGATCAATGCACCCGTGTTAGTGGTTCCAGATGGAAACCGAGGATTAGTGGTGTAGACTGATGCATGTGGAATTGGATTAGGAGCGGTGTTGATGTAGAATGGTAAAGTCGTTTCCTACGCGTCTAGGTAGTTTACAGCACATGAAGTTAGATATCCTACTCATGATTCGAAATTGGTAGGTGTGATCTTTGCATTGAAGCTTTGAAGACATTATCATCTAAGGGAGAGATTTGAGTTGTATACCGATCATTAGTCGTTATGGAATTTATTATCTCAGAAGGAGTTGACTATGAGGCAAAAAAGGTGGCTGAAGTTTTTGGCTACATACGATTTTGGTATAGAATATACACTAGGAAAAGGTAATATAGTAGCTGATGCTTTGAGCAGGAAACGTCAGAGTGTGAAGTTGGCTATGTTGAGTGGAAGGATTTAGAAGCTTTAGTCGGTTGTGATGGGTAGTTAAGATCGGCTGCTGGTTCTAGTCTAAGTACCATCGGGTTGCCTTGTTTAGAAGTTCAACCAGTATTGATTGAGAAAAATTCTTCTAAGCAAAAAGAGGTTCCAATGTTGGCTGAGAAAATAAGAAAGCTTGAGGTTGGAACTGAGATCGACGACTTAAAGGATTTTAGCCTCGACAAGAAAGGATGGTTAAGAAAGAAGGGACTGTTGTGTGTTCCGAACGTGGAGGACTTAAGGAAAGAAATTATTGGAGAATGTCATTGGTCCAAGTTACGATTCATTCTGGAGGAACCAACATGTATCAGGATATGAAGAGGAACTTTTATTAGGAAGGCATGAAGAGGGGCATTGGCTTGTGGGTTAGGCAGTGTGCAAACTATCAACAAGTGAAAAATAAACATCAAAAACCAAGTGGGTTGCTTCAACCTTTAGAGATTCCAGTTTGGAAATAGAATTCAATATCTATGGATTTTATAGACAGGTTGCTAAGGTCAAATAGAGGTAATGAAAGTATACGTGTTAAAGTGAACAGATTGACCAAGAGTGACCATTTCATTCCAATTAAGTCAACTAGAATGGCACATGTTTTAGCTAAGTTGTTCATAAAGAAACTAGTTAGAATGTATGGAGTTCCTAGTAATATAGTCAGTGATAGAGATGATTTGTTCACTAGTGAATTCTGGAAGAGTCTATAGGAAGTGATGGGTACCAAGCTTAATATGAGTACTGTGTATCACCCTCAGACAGATGGTCAGACAGAGAGAGTCAATAAGATACTCGAAGATTTATTAATACAAGTATAGGAATGGCACCGTTTGAAGCTTTGTATGGAAGGCCATGCAAATCATCGGCATGTTGGCTAGAGACTGGAGATAGACTAGTCTTAGGCCTTGAATGGGTTAGAGAAAAGACAGAGAAGATTGAGTTGATCTAAGGGAAGATGAACAAAGCACAGTCTAGGCAGAAAAGTTACGCAGACAAAAGCCGTAAAGACCTAGAATTCTCGGTTGGAAATAAAGTTTTTATTAAGGTATCACCAATGAAAGGTGAGCCACGGTTTGGAAAGTCAGAGAAGTTAGCACCAAGATATGTAGGTCCATTCCAGATTATAGAGAGGATTGGAAAGATCGCATACAGAATAGAGTTGCCGAGTAGTTTGGTGGGTGTCCATAATGTATATCATGTGTCTCATCTTCGCAAGTATATGCATGATCCAAAGATTACTATTCCTCCGATAGCGTTATTTGACTTAATGGTAGAGCCTAATTTGATTGTTGTTAGATAATCTGTTCCGGATGTAGCTAGAGACATAAAAGATTAAAGAACAAGACAGTCAGGTTGGTGAAAGTTTAGTGGAGCGACAACGAGAAGGACTATACTCGAAATATAGAGGACATGATTAGAGACACTTATCTCGATCCATTTTGAGAGTATGTCTATATTAGATTTATATAGATAGTTGCTAGTCAGTTATACTAGTATGGTTGTTAGGTATTGTTGCAGATGATTTCTATGCTTAGTATTTAGTCCTTACTGAATTTTGAAGACAAATTTTTTAAGTAGGGAGCTTGTAACATGCCTTATTTTTGATAACATTTTCCGAAGAAATTTAATAAGATAAATTAAATAGAATAATGATGATAAGGGATTGGAATTTGAATAAATTATTTAAAGGGTCATGCTTAATAATTAAATAAATGGGTTTTAAATTAGTTTAAAGGTTAATTAGTTACTCATGGGCATATTAATAAATAGCCATTTTATTTTACATGGCTATATAGTTCTCATTTTGTCCATTCACGTTTCATTTCTCACCATCACAAACGCAAATCAGGAAATAATAATATAGCTGGCCATTAAGTGAGAGGAAAAATGGAAAAATTTAATCAAAAGCTAAGGATCAAAGCTAGGAAGGCTTATCAACAAAAATATCAAATTCCTTAACAAGTTTAAGTTAAGTAAAACATGATCTTGGGGATGAGTTTTAATTTTCAGAATTTCCAAGTTATGGAAATTTTGTTTTGAATTTTTGTTGTTAAATGTGATGAAATTGGATTTAAAATTTATTTTGAATATTTCAAAAAGAAATTGGATCTAAAATTTTAATATGTTTAATTATATAAAGAATTCGAATTTCTGTGATTTTTGGGGAGTTTTACCAATTGATTTACTAAGGAAAGTAAATTATTTTAGAAGAAGGACTATTTTGCAAATATTACTTTTGTTATATGGAAGGATTTAAACCTTACATTTTTATGTTTAGATCTGGTATGGAAGTGGCATTTTTTATTGTAAAGTATTTGAAAAGATATATAGCAACCAATCAATAGTTTACAAATAGGCAAGTTGTTATAAAGCAATTACTAAAAGAAACAGTATTTCATCCTTTAATTCAGAAAAAGTGTTCCACCTCAATTAGTATCCCTTTTGACTCCAATAATTCTGCCTCATCCTAGTCAAAACCTATTTAGTCGAAACCATCATAGTCAAAATCAACACACAATGTATCACGTATTGGTATGCAGTGGATTAGAAGGATGGCGGAAGCCTTGCTGTCGAAAGGTAAGCTTCCAATAGGGTCGAAACCCTGCTTCGTTTCAAAAGTTAAAGTCTTGCCTTGTTTTACTTAAACTTTTCAACATAGTTGAAACATGTACTTTTGAAAAGGTTTTATAAATGGCTTTCGAAGAAGGTTGCTGTAATATGTAAAGAAGTATCAACTTTCGAAGGGGTGCCTTTTCCTTTAAATAAGAGCTTTCAAAAGGGTTGGTTCCGACCTAGTCGGAACCTAACCGCAATTTTCCTTCCGAAGTATTGAAGTCATTACTGCCTTCGAAAGATTACCCTTGTTTTTACCTAAGTTAAGTCGCTTCCTAATTGCTTTCGAAAGGGGTTGAGGGTTTTGAAGGTGATGGAGTCAAAAGGGGGTTTCAACTCTGTCCTTCAAAGCTGTAATTTTAAAGGTCTTTGCTTTTGGACAAGACAGTTCCGACACCATCGACACTTTCCCAAATTAATTTTAGTTTGTTTCGAAAAAGAGACTTTCGTATATAACCATTTTGAACCTAATGATGTTTTTAAAGGGTAAACCCAATGCTTTCGAAAAGGGTACTTTATTTTTTATGAAGCTAAGTTTTAAAGAACATTTTCTTGATCCCATCGAAAGTTATCATTACATTCGAAAGGTATATACTAAGAGTTTTGAAAAGTGGTTTTTATTCTTTTAAAGGAGGTCATACAGTGGTTTTTAAAGTGTTGTTTTAATGCTTCAAAACAATTAACCCATTCTCTTTTTTAAAGGAAAAACATGGCATAAATAAAGGTTTTGGAAATATTATTTGCATTATTATTAACCCATAACAGTATTTTGGGAAAATGGCAGAATAACCAGTTAGATTGACCCATTAGTGAATATAACTTAATAGATGTTAAAATCTTGATTAAAGATATTGGCAGGGGCCAATAGGTTTACAGTAAACCCATGAAAACTATATGATATTGGCAGGGGCCAATTGGTTCGTAGTCAGTCCATGAAAACTATGATCTGATACTGGCAGGGGCCAATAGGTTTGTAATTAGCCCATAAAAACTATATCTAGATTGAGATATTGACAATTAGTTAACAAGTTCCTAGTTATCCCATGAAAACTAGGATAAGAGTTAAGATATTAGTGTTACCAATAGATTCTTAGTGATCCAGTGAAAACTATGATATTGGACAAATAGTCCATAAACATTTAATAAGTTAAGTAATCTTAGAAACTATCATGGAGATAGATGGTCGGAATGTATAGGGATGGGTAATCCAGATTTGATTTACTTGTTATGCATATCATCATAAAGTTTTTGAAATACTTTGTTTTAACCACTGTGGATGCAGGAGCATAAATATATGGTTTTACAAATGTTTTAGGATACTAGTGAGGGGAAAAACCGTACCTCTAAGCGGCGTGGTCTCACTAGATATCTAAATGGTTTGAGATGGTAAATTATTATTCATACCAAGTTTTTTGTCTGGCTCGAAGTTTTTGTTTTTCCCATAAACTCTTGGGTACTCAATTGATTTTGAGTAGGTTGAGAGTTAAGGTTTTCAGGTGTTCTTTTAGACGAATAAAGCTTTCGAGGACGTGTAGGAGGAAAGTTAATTATCAGAATTCTTTTATTTTCCATCGTGTATTTTGTTTGTAAAGGCAAACTATTTTCTTACCTATTTATATACTTTTTTCTACCAAGGGTGCATCTTCATATGTCGCTCTTAGCGTATTTTGTAATAATTATATGCTATCTGATTGTGATCTACGAACTGGGATTACGTTATCAATTTGGTGTATTTTGAAATGGAACATGGAATCTATTTGCTGTTTAATTTTTTCCATATTCTTGTGTTTCTGTATATCAATGTATCTAATGTCACCGTATTTGGTCACCGAGGATTAATAACTATAGATGTCTGCACCATCCGCAGCCGTAAGTATTAGGGCTTCAAATAGGGGGATGGTACATAAATTAAATAGATTAATGTGAATATTGGAACGATAAGGGTATTGAGATTTGAAAATTTATTTAGAGGTCGATCTTAATTAAATAAATGGGCTTATGTATGGTCCTGTATGTTTACTAATAAGAAAATAATTAACATAAGGAAGTATTTGGAATTGCTACATCTTATTCCTTAACACCTAAAACCGACGTCGCATTCTTTCACACATCCAATTTTTCAAAAACTCAAAATGTAAAACTTAAAGCTCAAGCCGACCATTACTTAGCAGTAAAAGAAGAGAAATTTATCTAAAGCCAAGGAATCAATCTAAGGGAATTAATCAAGGATCAAATCTCAAATTTCTTATCCTAACTAGTGCAAACCTGTGCTTCGCATACGAGTATGACAAAAACATATTTGTTGCAGTTAGGAAATTAAATTATTTTGAAAGATAATCAAAATAAGGAATTAGAAACATTATTACGATGTCAAATATAAGTATTAAAATTAGTTGGCAATCCTTATTGAGTCAACGTAGTAATAGGACTGAATGCTCTCAAACATATATGTAGGTGAATGAGTTAAATGAACAAAGTAAGCTCGTCAGTAGTAAGTAAAAAAGCAGCAGATGCACTATGGTGAAATACGAAAGAAGTAAAAAAGCAAGGCTCCTATAAAATAGGACTAAGAAGTGTCATAAAATAATGTTTCCACTACACGGTATATCGCTCATTAAATTGAGTCCTATTTTAATGCAATATAGAAAACGTGATATATTCGGTTGTGTTAACCTTGTTATTTAATTGCTTTTATAACATAGAAAGAATAATTAGTATATGATACCGTTAGTAAAAATATAGTCTAAATCCATAGATGTCTGCCTTTATCACAGTAGTACGATTACGAAAGAATAAAGTGATAAATATATATATCTTCATAATTATTCTCACAAATTTATAGATGAAGCACTCAAATATATTTAGCGTATAGATCGGGGATTCAGTCTGTATATTAATAGCTCTCCATATATATAGTTTATATATATGATAATTTAAATATATCCTCATATTATGGAGATGTATTTGCTAATCTATATCAAGATAATTATTCGCACATGTTGTTGCATTATAATTTAGTTTTGAAACATTCATGATGTGTATATATATAGTATAAGATCACCTCACATAAAACAATAATCACTCACCCATACCTACAAATATGAAAAATATAATGAAATATTTACGAAAATAGAGAGCAGTAAATGTTAGAAATTAAAGGTTCATTTATTTAAAATAATATACAACTTATATTAGAATTATTTGGCTTTTAGGAATGCAAATATAAACTAATCATGGAATAATGATATGTACTTCTCAATGACAATGGCAGTTGCGGCCGTTAAGCTAAATGGGCTAGATGTTAAACATAAAATAAATTGTACTCCCCTTGTAGACTTTAACTTATCTTGACTTTTCTTATTTTTATTTCCACTCTCCATAGGTTATTATTAGCTTCTTCTTCTATTGAACTATGAAGTCTCTTAACATCAAGCTCCATGTGCTTTTAACCTTCTGCTTCTCCTTCACTTCCCATTTCATCTTCTTCTTGCTCCTCAACTTCCCATTCCATGTTAGCATCTCTTTGTCCCTCAACAAAAACACTGCATTGCCAAACTTTATTGGTGATTAGTTTCCATATCCTTCTTTATCTAAAAATTGTAAGAACAAAAGATAAGCCACTTGAACACAATTTTTTAGTAAAAAAGACCACTTAAAAATCTCTTAAGATTCAAATTTGTCTTAATCTTAAGCATCATCTCTAAAGATTGGATTACATTAGTCATTGGATTGTCACATTACGAAGGCATCATAAAACAAAAATTCCCTTAAGCGTTAATAATATTTTTTAAAGAGAATGCATGTTTTTATTTCGTATCTTTTTTAGTAATATTTAAAACATTCATAACTAATAAATGAGTGCACTATGGATCTTGTAAAAAATGATTTATGATGTTGCTATTGCTTATCTATGACATGTAAAACTACTTGTCCACATATGAGATTACTTTTGGACTTACTACAAGATCATAGGCAGTGCACAATATTATAAAAGATGAGTTCAGACAAAATATTTAGAAGAATAATTGAAAGAAATTAAAGAAGGCGGTTAAAAATGAAGAAAAGTTAATGTGAAAAATCTATTTGCCTACACTTTGGAAATGATGACCGAACCGACGACTCTACACCATGACTATTTCAACCACTAAAATTTTGTTGCTCTTTTCAATAATTCGATATTAATAGAAACACTAACTGATATTTCTTTTCTTTTTCATTAAAAAAAGAGAAGCCATAAAAACAAAAACCAGGCATGTAATACTTAGCATAAATTCATGTATGTAATTACAAGATATAACGTATGAAGTGAAGCCAACACAATTATGCACCAATTTACCTGAAGCAACATAGTTGATTTCCTTCATGCACCTACAACTTTTATTTGTCTATTCTAAAGTAGTATTTCTTGTTGGAAATCGATGAAGGATCCGTAAAAAGTAATTGATAGGATGTTTTGTGTTGTGGACATGCTGTCTTGAAAGTGATATTTTCTATACCTATGGTTTTCATCATGTGATATAGATTAAAGTGGGTTATAACTTTCCAAAACATTCAACACCATTTTTTTTACTTTCATGTTTATTATTTGATCCTCTAGCCTTTAACCCAAATCAAAGTAATTCTGTATGTGACTAATAATTTGGTACTCTAAACTAAGCACATAAATGGTTGTCAAGGATTGAAAATAATGTTGTTCGTTTAACACTACGGGTTCAGAAATTAAGCTAATTATTAACATAATATTTTCTATACGTAGAACCGCTTTATCCTTCTCCTTATGAATGCTTACATGTCACATATGCATCTTGATTTTTTTTAAATTAATTACACAAATATGAACTGTATAAATATATGGTGAATGCATGTAGTAATACAAATACAAATATGTAGAGAATAAATACAACCAAATTTATGGTAAATAAACTACTCATCTAATGGAAATTATGTCTTAGAAAATAAGAATTTATGGCACCATTCTTGGATGCTAATGAAAAATATTACTAAATTTACATTTCTTATTTGATGGTAGAAGTATGACTAAGGTTAATATTAATGTACCAATTTATTGGCAACCTAGTTCATAAATTTGCCAAAATTATGTCAAATACACTTATAAAGAGTATAATAATGTAGAAAATTAATTAATGATTTTGAGCCCATATTATAGTAGATTCATTGAAAATTATATTGGTTTAATATGTTCACATGCTATGTGATATATCTATGTATTGAAAAATATCCGATAGCATTTCTATGTCAGTCTATTAATAAAAATGTTAAATCGTCCTAGTATTACATATATTTGAAGATAAGGCATTTCCTTAAAATGCTTGAACAGAAATACAACATTACAAAATTAAACTCTGTACGATTGATTGAATAAGATATCAAACCTTATTCGTAAGCCAATTAAAGCCATTTAAAACATCCATTAACCATTGTAAATCCAAATAAATCTTTTTACAATAGGTATATATCCATACTCATATTTTGTAGCCCAAATATGTAATTAAAGGTAATAATAAGGGAGCAAAAAAATCACAATGTAAAATTAAAGATTTATACCTTAATTGTTATTTGATGTTTGGAAGTGGCTAGGGAATTTGTTGTCATTTAAAATAAATAAACCTTTAGATTATCAATTGCTCCTTCAACCACAATATTAACTACAAATAAAAACAAAATTATTTCGAACCGTGAATATATGTAAAGAAAATAGGGCATCAATGATATTTTTTTTAATGAATTAACATTAAGATATCAGATACTTTTGGTGACCAAGACACTATTCGCTATATTTAAGAGGAAGTTACAATACTTTTATTATATGATTGGATCAAAGTTAAATGGTTTACTTTTACAACATCTAATTATCTATTCGAAAATCATCGTATTGATAATAATGTACCTTTATAGTATCCCCACATAAGCGATATTGCAAAGAATGTATGCTCAAACACTCGCATCACTGTAGATACCTTGCAATTGTGGAACCTGTGTATAACACAATTACATATTTTGGTATAATTCAAGTTATATAAGGAACTAAAATCATTGTCTACATATATGCAAATAGAAAAATGATTTTCTACCTACCAAAAAAGATGGCAAGTAGATTTGTGGTTTTCCACTTAGTACTCCTGATCAAAAAATGTACACTGCATGTAAATACCAGAATTAAAAAAAAATAGTGAATTGAACTGTCAAATACTTAGATCAATTTTTCTAACATACTAATGGAGAGAAATATTGTTAAATAAATTTCTTCAGACATAATACAGTGATATGACATGAATTGCCCGTTTAGACATGAATACACATTAGCTCAAAATCATAACTAAGGTAACCTATAAGATACATAGATGGTATGAGAACAACACGTAACAAAGTTAAATTAAGCAAAATTCACTATGTAGACTACCTTGGCTCACACTAAGATACGTGGACAATAAGATTTTATCTTTTTTGAATAATCATGGTTTCTACTATTATTTCTAAATGTTTGTTTCTTTACACCATTTTTTTAACTTGTGAGGAATCTCCACTCAAATTCTTGTATATTAGTCTTGCTCACCGAATGTCAGCTTTTGTTTTGTTTTCCTTGGTTAATTCATTCTGATTGTTTTTCTCGCCTAGGAATGAACATGTAAAATATAAAAATAATTAGGTTGTACCCATCTGACCAACGATTGTTATAGATATCTATGGAAAAAATTAGCGACTTCTCCTTAAAGTCTCAAAGTACAAAAATAATTTAAAATTTCAATCCAAAAGTTAGAAGAAACATATAAATTGATTGATTGGGGAAAAATAATTAGGGTTTCGAAATATAGAAGAAGAATTAGCCAACCTCTGTGCAAAGTTCTTCGGTTGATTAATACTTCCGATCCGACTACTTTGTCACCATTTTCGTCTATTTTGATGAATAAATCAAAGACTTCTCCTTAAAGCCTCAAGTCATAAACAAAATTTAAAACTTCAGTCTAAAAATTAGAAGAAACGTAGAAATTGATTAATTGGGGATAAAACAAATTATGATTTCAAAGTACAGAAGAAGAATTAGACTGACCTCTATGCAAAGTTCTTTATGTTGATTACCTCTTCCGATCTGACTAAGTTGTCACCGTTTTCATCTATTTTGATTAATAGCTAGTGGAAAGAGTGTATGTAATAAATTAGGGACAAAACTTTTGATCATGATGGTATAGATTTTCCTATACGGCAAAACCTAGCAAGGCGATGCGAATGAGGGGTTAGAAGATTTTGAGGACGCTCTCCACAACAGTCGAAATTTCTTTGATCATGAAATATTTTCCTCACCATCAAAAGAAGATCTTATGTATTTTTATTTAGAAGATAGTTGATCGTACAAAGGAATAAGAATTGAAAGGATGTCGGGATAAATGTTACGAAAGAAAAGAAAGGGATTCGTGGCTATTCATTTCACGAAATACCAAGGAGGCCTGCGTGTTCTTGAAATCTTACTCGGTAATAATAATATAGTATGGATCAAGGTGAATAATAAACCAAACAATCTTTATTTTTTTCTTTAATGATCATTGGATTTTAGGTTTAAGTTTAAATCCATTATGATGATTTTTTGTGACGATATGCTTGGATTTCATGATATGACATATTCAAACTGTTTGCTAGATAATTGTTTTATGCGGTTTAAGGTTAAAATCATTTATTTTTGGTTTCGAATGCCATAAGGCATTTATATGTTACGTAAAACATAAATTTGGAGATGAGTTTAATTTTCCATAATTTTCCAAATTATGGAAAATTTATTATGAATTCTTGAAGGAAGAAATGAATAAATTGGTTTAAAATTATTTTAGCCACTACCTGTTGGAATTTGGGTTTGAAATTTTTATATGTTAGACAACATATTAAAAGTGAATTTCTATGATTTTTGGGGATTTTTCCTAAGTAATGTACTTTGGAAATTAAATTATATTAGATGGTGGACTTAAATGTTTTATTTGTTTTGCTTAAGGAAGGGCTTATTTGGTTAATTGTTTTAATCAAAACTGATGTCGTTATCGCAGTTATTTCAGAAAGAATTCGAAAAGTTTATGGCCACCAATCAAATATTTACAAATACGCAAGTTGGTTTGAAAGCAATTACTTAAAAAGGCATTAGAACAGCATTTACCCAAAAATGTTGTTTCGCCGCTTTCATAGGCTACCTTTCAACCCTATGCTTCCGCCTCAACCAAGTCAAAACTAAACCACAAGGTATCAATATGTTGATATGTAGTGGATTGGAGAAAGGCGGAAGGCAAGGTGTTGAAACCAATGCTTTTGAAGGAGTCGAATCCTTTGATTTACTCTCCAAAGATATGTGTTTGCCTTGTTTCAAAAGGATGCTTTCGAAGGGGTCAAAACCTACTTAAATAGTTTTCGAACATGTTTCCACCTTTTTGTTTCAAAAAAATGCATATGAATAAGTTGCCTTGTTTTTAAATCAAAGCTTTTGAAAGGGTAGCTTCAACCCAATCAAAACGCTATTGTCGACCTTATACCTTCTGAATGTATTGAAGTCAATATTACTTTCGAAAGGTATCTTTTGTTATTTAAATATATTAAGCCACTTCCTATAGATCTCGAAAGGGGTTAATGGTTTCAAAGGAAATAACATCGAAAGGTGTTTCAAAGCTATCCTTTAAATGTTTTACTTGAATGATTTAAGCTGTTGAAAGGAAGCTTCCGAAGCCATCGGTTTTCCCCAAACTCTTTTATATGAAGTATAATGCTTTTGAAAGAGGTACTTTCATTTATATTCACTTTGACCCAAAATATATTTTTAGAATAGACACAATGGTTTCGAAAGGGACACTTAAAATAGTTTCGAAGCTATGCTTCTAAGAACTAATAAGTAACGTTTTAATACTTTTGAAAGGTACGATTTGTGGGTTTCGAATGAGATGTTTTAAAGTGTTTTGAAAGACATCTGCTTAGTGTTTTGAAATGAAGATTAGAATGCTTTCGAAAGAGGTAATCCAATGGTTTCTAAAGTAAAAGCTTAAGGTTTTGAAAGCCTTAGTTTTCAAAACAAAGAACCCAATCTCACTTTCGAAAGGAAAAACCATAGCGTAAATAAGGGAGTTATGAATTGAATTTAAGCACAGAGTTTTTGAAGAAGCTTTCCTTAATCTAATGTTAGGATAAAGGGATTAACCATGTTTCATATGAAAATGCTTTCAAGGATATTAAACCACAGAGGTTGGTGTTATTATATTATTATGCTTACTTCTTCTAATATATATATCCACTTTAAAGGACCCATAACTATATTTTAGGGAGAAAGGATCAGAATAACCATCTAGTTTAACCCAATAGTGAATATAAATTGAGTTAACTAATGTATGAGTATAATTGCATCCAAGAGGTCAGGAAGATCAGAATATAGGATGTCTAAATATAGGTTAAAGAAGTGTTCAGATAGATAGGTTCATAGTAAATCGATGAAAATTATGTTTAGAAAGTGTTATTGGTAGGGGCCAATAGGTTTGTAGTGAACCCAAGAAAGCTATATCTGGATTAAGTTATTGACAGAAGTCAATAGGTTCCTAGTCAACCCAAGAAACCTAGGATTTGGGCGAAGTTATTGGAGATGCTAATAGGTTAAGGGAGAACCCACGAAACAATAAAGTTATTGGCAGGATCAAACAGGTTCTTAGTTATCCCATTAAAACTATGAAACCGGACAGGGGGTCCATAAGCTTTATATAAGTTATTAATAACCCATCAAAACTAATAGGTTAATAGTGACCCTAGAAACTATAACTGAGACAGATAGTCAAAATGGTGATGGGTAATCAAGAATTAATTTACTTGTTTGCATATCACGTAATATTTTGAATTGTTATGTTTTAACCATTATGGATGCAGGAGCACAATATATGGTCTTTTATAAAGTTTTGGATAAGATACTAGTGAGGAGAAAACCCATTTCGCTAAGTGGCGTGGTCTCACTAGATACCTAAATGGTTTAAGATGGCAGGTTATTTTTCATACCAGGCTTTATATTTAATTCGAAGTGTATGTTTTCCCCTTAAACTCTTGGTTGCTCAACTGATTTTGAGTAGTTTGAGAGTTGGAGTTTTCAGGTGCCTCTTTAGACGAATAAGCTTCCGAAGATGAGCAGGCGACAAGCTTGCTAGTAGGAGTTCTTTTCTATTTTGCTTACGTTGTGTTTTATTGTAAAAGCAAATTGTTTAACTTCCTAGTTATATATACTCTGATCATCCAGGGGAGCATCTTCATATGTCACTCTTGGCGTATGTTGTAATAATTATATTTTCTCTGAACTTGGTTCTCGAATCTAGGATTATGTAATGTAGTTGAAATATTTTGAAATGGACTGTGAAAGTTGTTTAATGATTTAATATTTTTACATATCCATATTTTCTGTTATATCAATGTATCTAACATTATCGTGTTTGATCGCCAAGGATTAATAACTATGGATGACTACAGCATCCGTAGCCGTTTTTTTTGGCCTCCAAGTGGGGGATGTTACAATTTCTTTGTTTCTCTAGGATTAACAAACTAGAAGTTAAATAGTATAGAGGGGCCAAGTCTACGCAATTCAAACTAAGGAATGAATTTAAAAGGATACTACAGTAGGTGATTCCAAGTACTATTTGGTTAGAGAAACTTATAAAGAATGAATTTAAAAGAATACTGTAGTGGGCAACTCCAATCAGTACCAGTAAAGAGATAAACCTCAATGGGAAGCTAAGTAAGTTCTACACATGGGCGCAGTACCAAATGTTAAAGTAAGGTAAACAAGAATGATGTGGAGCACTATGTCAAATACTTTAAAATAATGTTTATAGATCAATTAATAATTTAAAAGGGAAAGAAAGATAGACCTGCGCATGGAGCATGGTATTTATACCTAGATTCAAAAGTAATCTTAACTAGGACTCGAGTGGAGTCAGTGTAGGGTACATAGTAAAGAAAATAGGCTTAAGGAAGCATTTAATTGAAGATGTATATAACAAATAATTTGCGTTATAAATTTAAAGTGTTTCACATATGATTGATTGAATAGTGAATACAATCCCTAACCTGTGTAGTGCAGGTTGGTCTCATTACATGTTTGCTTTTAGGGATAGTATTATACACACCAGATTTTATGTCTGACCTGTGTTTTTATTATTGTTTTTCCCATAAACTCATACGTACTTTTTTGAGTAGGCTAGGTTTATGGGCTTATGTAGGTTTGGAATGATGGCCTTAGTACCGATTGAAGAAGGAGCAGAAAGCTCTTTAGCTAATCAAGATTTTGTTTCTACTATATGAAGGTGTGGAAAGCATATTCATTTATGGACCCGACTCTTTATTATGTTATTTTCTTTTTATATTTGACCCGTACGCAGGCTTAATATTAAGGGAATATTGACTGTGGTTCATGTAAAGAATACTTAAGTAAAATTGTTATGTAATGAAAATTGCTTTTTGTCAACATCATCATCATTCATCTTTAGGTTTCAAGTGCGGGATGTTATAGTTGATACCAGGGCATAGGTTAGGTACACCTAAATAAAATAGATCTAAGCAATAATAAAAATAAATAAACACTCCAAGGAGGGGATGCGCCAATATATGTGTATATATACATTATCGTACTTGTATTTTCTATATATATATATATATATATGTATGGAGATATATCTAATTTTCTATTATGTTTTTGCATTCTATCTTTATATTTCTAATAAAACTTGCTTAATAGAAGAAGCAAGATGGATTTGAGAAATGGATAAATAAGAATAGGAGGGGCAAGTGTTAGAAACAAGATTGAAAATTGGCAGGTTAATGAAGGGAATGAAGAAAGAGAGGTAAGAATTCCAAAGGAAGTAGGGGAGGAAGCTGCACAGCAAGCCGATGAAGAGGGTATGGATGTGAATGTCCTGTTCAGAAAGTTTATTGCCTGGATATGCGGGAAACTACGACGAAAGTAGTTTAATTGAGAGTTGCGGAGGTGAGGGAAGATTTCCTAGGATAAGTAAAGATTACATAAACCTGGGAGGAGAGGTGTTTATAGGGTAGAGCCTACAATAGAAGCACCGAATTGGTTGAGAAGCTTTGAGCGTATGTTTGGTGACTTAGGACTGAATTTTGTATAAAAGAGAAGACTAGCTCATGGTAATTATTGGAAGATGCACTAGATTGGTTGGAGACCATAATTATAGAAACCTATAAAAGTTAAGGAGAGATTTGAGGCTTAGTTTATATTCGAGTCCTAGCAGAGTGTGTTGTTGAGGGAGTCTATTGACTTGAGTGAGGATGATCTTATAGTGGAGGGGTACATTCAGAAGCAATGCATTGGCTAAGTATGGCAAGGAGATCATTAACACTCCTATGAAAAAAATGAGAATTTTATTAGAGGCTTGAATCAAGGGCTTGATCATATGATAATGACTCATCTAGCATCTCCTTATGAGCTTATAGTGGACATGACAAGAAGATATGATATAATGTATTATAAGAAGAGAAGAGTGGAGATGAGGCCTAAGGCAGAACAGAAGAAAAAGTTCATCTCATGCACTAAAGGCAAGAAAGGAGTGCCGAAGGGGAAAGGTGCATTTGCTAATACTAAAGTTGCCATTGTAGAAATAGTCTGCTACAACAAGGGATAAAAGGGACACTATGCTTCGAAGTGCCTTATGCTGAAGTATGGTGCAAGGTTGAAGTGCTTTAAGTGTGATAAGTTGGGACATCTGAAGAAGGACCATCCAAAGCTTAAAGCACAGCTGCATGCTTTGGAGGGAACTAGGGAAGGACTGTCTATAGAAGAGAAAGGCAAGAGGAAGGTCTAAGAAGTTATGGCTTTGATTTTAATATTTTACATAGAGTACTATTTGATAGAGCTACACGTTCATTTATATATAAAGACTTGGCTGATAGACTTGAGTTAAGGGTTTCCTATTTAGTCACTTCCATACGTGTAGTGAATCTGATAAGAGAGTATAACACTCTTGGATTGAGATGCATTGACCTAGATATTGTGTTAGGTGGGTGTAAGTTTTATTTTGAACCTAATGTCTTTGACTTCATAGGATTGGGAGTTATTTTAGGGATGGATTGGTCAGAGAGATGTAGTGTGAGGGTGCACTACATTAAAAGGATAATTACCTTGAGTCATCCTAACCATAGAGATAGCGTGTTTGTGATATTGGAAGAATGTGGAGCAGGCTGCAGGAGTGCTTTATATGCGTTAGCTTTGGTGGAAGAGGAGTTAAGAGAAGTATGTGTAGTGAAATAGTTTAGGGAGGTGTATGAATCAATTTTGGGGTTGTGACCCCCGAGAGTGGTAGAATTATGTATAGACTTATTACCAGGGATTGAACCGTTTAGTCGACCTTCTAGTAGAATGCCTCCAAGGGAGACGGTGGAGCTGAAGAAGCAATTGGTAAGGTAAGAAGAGAAGAGCTTCATAAGACTAGGCAGCTCAATATGGGGAGTAGTAGTAGCGTTAGTATAGGAGTTTGATGGGTCTTTGAGATTATGTATAGACTATCAGAAGTTCAATGAGAGGATGGTGAAAAATATATGCCCTTTGCCAAGAATAGATGACCTTTTTTATCACTTGAGTAACGATAATGTGTTTTTGCAGTAACTTGGCCATGGGGTTCCTGTAACACCCTGTAAAATGAGCCAAAAATAAATAAAATTAAATTAAATATAATAAGGGTTGGATTTGGAAATTTTGTAAATGTTGGAATTTGACCATGGAAGTTATTTCGTTGCATTCGTGTTGAAATTCCGATCTGTTTCCATATATAATGTACTAAAAATGGAGCTTAAGCAAAGAAATTATGAGCATTTGATGTTTGCAAAATTTAAATCAATTTAATTTGAATTCAAATTCAAATTAGAAATCAAGTTTAAGGTATACATTTCAAAAATTAGTTTGGGGGCTAAGTAAACATTTAGTTATCATTTAACGTAAAAAATTTAATTAGAAAATAAAATAATCTTACAAAGGAAATAAATACACATTCCCCTAAATAAGAGGAGCGGTCGACCTGAATAGATTAACCGATCGGCTGCAGTGGTCAATCAGTCGCCAAAGGAGGTCGACGCTTCGCAACAGAAGCTGCAAGTGGCAGCTGGGGTTTGAAGTAATATTTTATCGGGTTATACGATTAAAAATTTACTCATTTCTTACCTTCTTACATTCTACGGTTCTGGTGAATTTCAACTCCTATAATAAAATCTCATCCTCTCCACTTTTATTCATATTATTTTAGGGAATATTACTAAACTATGCAATTGCAATCTCTCTCTAATAAGATTCAGAAACTCCATAGAGAATTCAAGTAAGAATTCAACTTATTTCGTATTTGTTTGTACTTCCTCCAATTTTTTTAAACCATTCTTATTCAGTTATTCAAAATCCAATGCATATATATACACCTCTTTCCTGATTTTGTATGTATGTATCAAAAGAGAGAGATTTTGGAAGAGACTGAAAAGCTACAAATCCATTTGAATGAAGCTAAAGCTAATCTATGAGTAGAAACCTTGGCATTTCTTTTCAGCAATTGTGTAGTATGTTTCTTTTTGGACTTGAATATGCCTTAAGGATTTTGGGATTTCAAAAGTATGATACATAAAATCCCCTAAAATTCCTTTACATTTCGATTTTTCAATTCTATGCCGAGATTCCCAATTATTTACATTAATTTGATGGGATTTGTTTCGTTTATGCAATTTTTGGTAATTTCATAGTCTATTTCACTTCTCCTTCTTCTTTGGGTTAAATTGTGATCCTTCAATAAAATAATCGGTTTAGATTATAAATTCTATTCGTAGTTTACACCACTTATTGCTATCTATTTCTTTGTAAAAAAAGGAGTTGAATAGAATATTGGTGTAGATTGCAATTCTAGTTGTTTAAGATATTCCATTGAATTGGTGTAATAAATTGAGTCTTTTTACAAGTCTGTTGTTGCAGTTTTGGTTATGAATACTTATTCCCTAGTTTGGACACTAGATTCCTATGAAATCTCGGTAATTTGAAGAAAAAGGATTCTAATAATAATTGGCTAAAGAATTGACATTTAACGCTAGTTTAGAGCGTAAATCCGTGCATTTAGAACTTATTAGGGATGAATATTTACTTATCTCTATTTGTGTCATTAACATATAATTATTGCATATATGACGTAGTTAATTAGGCATTTATTTACATTTATTTCTCCCATTAAGAAGGTAACCGATTTTGAGACGAAAATAAGAGAAAACCCTTATATGGCCTAATTATTATTTTAAGGCGTAGTAAGGAAGATTCCTTATAAGGACTTATTTTCGAAATGGAGATATGAGTGTATGTATATGTGTGTCTATGTACGGAGAGTAGTATATTTATGGCTAACTCATAGGGATGCAAGATTAACGAAGTTACATGATGAAAGCCTGCCCATCAATTTGAGGCTACCAGCAGTAGTGTACACTTTTATTGATGTGAGATATCCCTATAATAAATATTTGTAATGATGCGAGGCTAGTTCCAAATTCTATGGAGGAAATCTGCCTAGCTAATCAGGCTGCAGTTCCTACAAATAGCGGACTAATATTAGACGTCATTATGAGTATAGGCCACAAGACGAGGGGTCTGCTTCAAGGTTTTGAGGTATTAAGTTGTTGAACATGCCTCTTTTCCCAGGAAGAAGTATTAAATGGCCAAGGTGTTATGTTAGGTGGTATCTCTACAGGAGTCGCCTTTGAAAATAGGTCTCAAATGATAGGGTCTGCCTTACTTAATGTCTTAAATGACCAAAGTCTGCCTATTTTCTACTTAGAAGTATTAGGTGACCTATGAGATTCCATGTGATGCTAGCTAGATAGTATCATCAAGGAGAATACTACTGGAAATAGGTCTTAAATGATGGGGTCTACCTTGGTTAAGGTGTTAAATGACCAGAGTCTGCCTATTTTCTACTATGAAGTTTTAAGTGGCTTGAGTACCATCTCTCACATTATTAACTATTTATGATGTACGATTGGAATATGCAATTCTAGAAACCTACTTCTAAAATGGAAGGATTTAAGTAGTTGGACTCACCTCATTTCCTTATAAAGAAGTATTAAATGACTTTAATAGTTTTATGTTCGCAGACATATTCTTATTTTGATATATACTGCCCAAGTATTGAGAAGGTAAGACTCGAGGTATTTATTCACCAGACACTTTTTCTTCTGACTCCCTCCTTATTACAACACAGGTTAAGGATGAAGTAATGGCGTTGATGATGCTTATGGATGGGAAGCTTGGCTATTGGCTGCATTTATTATAATTTACTTTTATGTGCACCCATGAATTTAGACAATTGTTGTAACATATATTATGTTATGGTTTTTATACGATTTTGTGTTATGATAATTTTATGGTTTTGAAATAAATGGGTACATTTACTATTATATTCTATTCCATCCACTGTGAGTTCTGAAACTTTAGTTATCGCTCTTTTTACTACCTACAGCTTGCCTAAGAATGGATCTATGTTTCGATTGGCCTTTTCTAGGTCAAAGTTTTGACATGTTCCGGGGTGGGTTGTTACATTTCCATCAACTAAGAGTTGCAAAGGAAAATATTCCTTTGACTGCATTTAGAACTCAGTTTGGTTCTTATAGGGTTTTTCCATTTCGGCTAACCATTGCCCTGCATTCTTTGTAGATTTGACGAACAAGATCTTTCGAGATAAGCTAGACATATATGTGTTGGTGTTTGTAGATGACAACTTAGTGTACTCTAATAATGAGGAGCACACGGTTCACCTAAGGCTTGTGCTGAAGACGTTGAGACATCATAAATTAAAGACATAATTTTCTAAGTGTCATTTTTAGATAAGAGAAGTGAAGTTCCTAGGCCATATAATTTTGGAAGAGGGATTAGCGGTAGATTCAAAAAAAGGTAAAGGCAGTAATTGGGTGAAAAATACCTAAGACTGTGAGTGAGATTCGAAGTTACCTAGGATAGACTAGTTAATATAGGAGATCATTATGGATTTCTATCGTATAGTTGCGTTGATGTCTAGGCTGACAAGGAAGAGAGAGCAGCTTGTTTGGACATAGGAGTGTGAGAAGGCATTCCAAGAAATGAACCATAGATTGGCAAACACGCCTGTGTTAGTTACAACTGAAGGGAATGATGGAATGACTGTGTATACAGATGCGTCAGATTGGAGGTTAGGTGCAATATTGATGTTGAGGGATAAAGTAATTGCATCCACATCTAGGCAATTACGACCCCATGAAGTTAAGTATCCAATGCATGCTTTAAAGTTGGTCGCATTAGTCTTCGCGTTGAAGATATGGAGACGTTCTCTTATGGAGGTGGTTTGAGTTGTATACTGACCATAAGTACTTGAGATATTTTCTCTCTCAGAGAGAGCTGAACATGAGACAGTAGATATGGTTAGAGTTCCTAGCATCATATGATTTTAGGATAGAGTATACCCTAGGAAAAGGCAACAAAGTAGTTGATGCCTTAAGCCAAAGACCGTAAAGTTGTGTTTTGTCAATATTTGAAGAATGGCCTGTGTCAGAAACATTTTTAGCGCGTAATATGCAGTATCGGTGTAGTGAAGGATCAAGCAGCACGAACAGGATATTAGCATGCTTAAAAGTTGGACATGCACTAGTAAAACGGATAGCTGAATTGAAGAAGAATGATAAGTTCTGGGCAGACATGGTAAGGAATTTGGACTTATAAGCCAATGCAGTAGAACTAAAGGGTTCATTATGGATAAGAAAAGAGTACAGTGGAAGAATGGCAGGTTATATGTTCTGGGTATTAGATAATTGTACAAGGAAGTGTTGGATGTATGTCATCGTTAATAAAATGAAATGACCCACCGTTCATTCCACAGAAAGATGCATCATTAAAAGGAAAGAAAGGGGTAGAAAAGAGAAAAGATAGAAAAGAAAGAACTAAACAATATCAGAATCTCACAGCGGAATGAATATATCTATTAATCACATAATTAGTACATAATATGTAACAACCCTGTATTTTCTGATTATTGTAATTGTATATTTTAATTATTTTAATTTAAATTCCTAATTTGAAAACTTTATTTTATTTATTAAAATTAATATATTTTGTTAATTTAAATATAAATGTTGATTTTGATGTGGATTAGAATTTCAAACATGCATAAATTGAATATTTCCAGAAAATGTTGATTTTGGTCAAAATAGTCAAACTTTGACTTTTAACTTAAACATTTAAAAGTTTGAAATTTTAAATTTTATCTTTTATTATGAAAATATATTTAATAACTTGAACATTGCCTTTTGTTTCGTGGAAAACGGAGTTAAACTGCAAAAGATATGTACATTTCAATTTTGAGTATAAATTGTTTATTTTGCAATTTTGTTATTTTAAATTGTATAAATTTTATTTTTCTTTGTCATATTTTATTTTAATATGTTTTAATATGTTATATTATGTATATTTTGACGTTTAAATATTTTTGAAATGATAATAGAATTTTTCTAAAATTTACTATGATGATTTCCTTTTTCTACTATATTCTGTATCCATTGATTTCAGTGATGTATTCTGATTTGTACCTGATGTATCTTGTTACTTTTTGTTGTATCATGTTTAACTCTGATGTATCTTATTTTTATATAGTAGCTTCATGAACTACTATTTCTTTTAAATTCCGCTGCATTATTAAATACTCTGTGTCTGTGATCTGTGATTATGTATTTACTGTATATTCTGAGATTTGCCAAATTTTATTTACAACGCGGTATTTTGAGCAATTCAAGTCCGACATGTGCGGATGCGAATGGTTGAAAATATCGGGTCGTTACAGTTGGTATCAGAGCTTTGGTAGCTCTAGGCAAAACTCAGTATATAGGGTAAGTGTATTCACAGAATCACTTTCATTCGAGTTTAAACGTCTTCCTTTTTGACTCGATTCCCTTGAATTTTGGAACATTCCCCGTGGTTCCAAAATCCATTCGTGTCCCTCACTATTTATCTTCTTTTGTTTCTGCAGTATCCCATAACTCAACTTCAAAAGATCTTCATAATGAGTCGGCTGTCTTGCCAACCTCAAATTTATTTGTAAAGGGGGAAACTCCTTTACAACAGCATCGATTCACTAGAGATTCTATATCCTCGGTTTAGATGCTAGTACCCCTTATAATCCCGAACTCTATCTCTTGAGACCGAATGCTGATTTACCCAAGAAATCCACATCGATCTTATTCTTTAAGTCACGGTTGACCCGGTTAAGGTTGCCCGCGATTTATATAAACTCATCCATCTCCCTATTCTGTTATTTAATCATCTCATCTTTGTTTCTAACTTATCTTCAAGTCATTCTTGAAGTGTATTTGTAAACTAATATTTAAAATGTTTTATATATTGTGTTGTTTGAGTTGTTGATGTTGATTTGGGTTTCTAATCGATCGTCTGATCAACGCTATCGATAAGATTTCCAAAACACTTGAACAGAGCAAACTGACACAATATGTTTTTAAAATTTAGTAATGAAATAAATTTTTGTGAAATAAACTTTGTACCTTTATTATATATCTTTATCTGGATTTTATTTGAATTGGTTGTTAAGAAATAATATTTGATTTTATGTATCATTTTCTATTGTTTCATATATCTAGTTGAACTATAAAACATAAATTTATTTGGAAATTTAAAATGAATGTAAAACAAGAATTTGAGAATTTAATTTCCGATGGATTTCAAACTTTATGTTTAAAGTTTTAAAGGATATATTATTTAAAGTATTTTCGAAATAGAAATTTGTTTCCAAAGAATTATAAATCTAAATTTAGTGTTCTTCTCTTTGTCGCTGGAAAATAATTTCGGTGATGACTGCAGCATCATCGACATTCATTTTCGAGTTTCGAAGTGAAGAGACCATTCTGTAGTCTTGCTACAGTTTTGTTTTGGGAAAATTTAATTGATTTTAATTTCTAAAATAAGAATGGATTTATAACATATGCTGATATATGATTTAAATTTGAATGGATATATATATATAGTATATGAGCATTTATTTATCTCTAAATAGTTTGGAATTTATCGGAAATTTAATTCCTAATTTTTTTCTTCAAAGATAATTTCTAAGTATAATTTCAAGATTTGGATTAATATTCAAGCTTGAAATAATTTAATTAGAAAGTTTTATTTGTATAATACACAATTTCATTCCAATATAACTTACCTTAATTTTCAAAAGTTGAATATGTAATTGGATAATATACAATATAAAAAAAAGATTTTTATAAATAAAATTTGAGTGGTTATTATAAATGTTATATACCTAAAATTTAGTTATAAAAGGATTAACAGAGGTAAATAAAGAAAAAGGGTAATGGAATAATTTACAATATAAAATGATGATAAAGGAACTAAGAATAAATTTAAGGCAGTTGCAATGAGTGTGAGTATATTTAACATAGGTGATAAAATATATTGAGAGGAATAAATTTAATTTTAATTAGTAGTGAAGAAGAATTAAATTTTATTTGGCACATTTTGAGTATAATAAAAGATTTTTCAAATACATGATTTTAGGGATTTGTTAATTTAAGATAATTGGATGATAAGATAATGAAATTAGAGATGCTTAAGATTTATTTGACTTATGTAAAATTAATTTTCAGTTTAAGTTGAAATTTTATGGTTTCAAATTTATTATCTTATTTTGTTTTTCAAACTATCTTTTGGTTGTCCTAATTTCCCTTGTCTTGCTACATAATGAGAGGTTATTGCTTATACCAGTCTGTTTAGAAATCTTTCTATAATCTTTAATAATCTTTGGTACTCATCTTTGAATCTAAGCACCGCTTGCCATCCACAGACCGTCGGTCAAACGGGAAGGGTGAATCAGATTCTAAAAGATTCTTTTCATGCTTGTGTACTTGATTCTGGAAGATCTTGGAAAGATCATCTCCACATTGTTAAACTTACCTATAGCAGCAGTTATCAGGTATAATTTTAATCTTCTTGTCATCTTGTCTTAATACTATTTCATTCAATCTTTTTCTGCGCTTTCCCGTACCTCATTCCTTTTCGGGGACGAAAAGTTTTGAGTGGGGGAGAGTGTAACAACCTTGTATTTTCTGATTATTGTAATTGTATATTTTAATTATTTTAATTTAAATTCCTAATTTAAAAACTTTATTTTATTTATTAAAATTAATATATTTTGTTAATTTAAATATAAATGTTGATTTTGATGTGGATTAGAATTTCAAACATGCATAAATTGAATATTTCCAGAAAATGTTGATTTTGGTCAAAATAGTCAAACTTTGACTTTTAACTTAAAAATTTAAAAGTTTGAAATTTTAAATTTTATCTTTTATTATGAAAATAGATTTAATAACTTGAACATTGCCTTTCGTTTCGTAGAAAACGGAGTTAAACTGCAAAAGATATGTACATTTCAATTTTGAGTATAAATTGTTTATTTTGCAATTTTGTTATTTTAAATTGTATAAATTTTATTTTTCTTTGTCATATTTTATTTTAATATGTTTTAATATGTTATATTATGTATATTTTGACTTTTAAATATTTTTTAAATGATAATAGAATTTTTCTAAAATTTACTATGATGATTTCCTAGTTTTAAAAGGCTGTTTTCCTTTTTCTGCTATTTTCTTCATCTAAACTATATTTAAATTAAAATTTATTTATTTATTTTTGTGATTTCCTTTTTATTTTGTGTTCTTATCTTTATTTATAAATATTTTTAAGTACATAAAAATTTTCCCAAGTTCAATGCACTTATTTTTCATTTTTTCAAGACTAGTTGCAAATTTTGCTGTTTTATTTAATTAAACTATATATAATTACTAATTAATTAATTTATTTTTGTTTATTTACTATATTTTCTTATTTTAACTGAATTTATATTTTTTTTTCAGTTATATAAAAATTTAAAAAGAAATAATGAATATATGAAGAGTTTGAGATCTTTTGTATGCTTAGTCCTTTTGCATTCCGACCTTTCACTTTCCAAACTCCGTTCATCAATGCTTTGGCCGTACCCTACTCCATCTTTCAGCCACATTCCTCACTCTTTCTCACGAAAATTCTATCATCTTTCTTGAGAAAAAAACTCATGGCCATTTGTTTTACAAAAATTTGGTAAATTCTATCATCTTTCTTCTTGTTTTTATGATTTTCCTATTGATTTTTGCGTTGATCCTTCTTGTGTTTTGCTAGGCCTAGCCTCTACCACCACCACTACCATCCTCTCCACCATCATATCCAGCAGCTCATAAGCCTCTCCTGACCAAGATAGTAGCCATGACCATCCGTTGATGTTGCACCACAAAATTTGCACAAAAGTTCCACCAAACTAGCCTAGCCAAACCCTTAAGGCCATAGCCTTCATTTTTAACCTAAACCACCTCCATGGCCGCCACCACCAGTCCCTCCACCACCTATGGCCGCCACTCCATCCACCACCTGACCATCCCCTTGCATGACCAAGCCCAAGCCATGGTAGGCCGAACCTATAGTTGCACCAAAAATCCACTTAATTGCCTTGACTTTTGTATTTCTCATGTCACAACTTCCACTCCTTCATATCCAAGTTAGGCCGAGCCATATGAACCCATATTGATCCAAACCTGAGCCATGTTGGCATCTAGGCTGAGCCTAGTATGATGAGAGCAAGCCCATTTGATCATGCGACAAGCTTATGTTGTCGTGTGCAAGTCTTTTGCTTCTAAGGTTTGGTCATCTCTCTTGTTTTGCAACTGTTCTGCAAACTAAAGTTGTTGATTATATTTGTATGTCGATATCTATGTTTGTGCTTATGTATGTTATATTTTGTGTTGTTTACAAGGGTCTCCATCAATTCAAATCAAATCGTGCTTGTCGTGCCTTTGGAATCGCTCTTGTGTGTGTTGTTTGTCTCTAGCTTCGTAAAAGGTGAGTCTTTCTCACTCTGACATTTATACTTATGAAATAGTGAATTGATGACAAGTGTTTAGTAACATAAAATGTTATGCAAGTTAATGATGATCATATGATATGCTATGCCATGTTATTACCATGTTAAAACTGTTAATTATCACCCGACATGTGATATATGACATTATATTGTGACACTGGCATTGTTTATATTGTTTATGCATATATTCACACTGCAAGTTCCCTGTTAGAATAGAATCACTACGGGTTGAAATGATACATACCCAAACGGACTTTAGATTAGGGAAAAATCGTTATGGGTTGAAATGATAGGCCTGAGCTATTTTTATTGTATTTTATTTGACTTGGGATTGCGGGTTTGAAATGATAGAACCCGGGTTTTCTTTGTAAACTGCGGATTGAAATGATATATATCTGTATCACTTGACCTAGGTTAGAAAATTATATACAGACCCCGTGGTATATTTTTAAATGATATTCATTTAAATATGTATTTTTAAAAGTATGAAATTTTGATTTAAAAATATATATTTTATGGTTTTAAGAAAATTAAATATTAAGTCTTGAAATTGTGAATTTGAGTACGTAAATGTGAAATAATTGAGATTTTAGACTTTATTTTAAAATGTAAATAAATAATGGAAATTAAATTTAAAATTTTAAAATTATATATGAAGTAAAATTTTAAGTTTTATTTAATTTATATGTTAATAAACAGTGAATTTTGACTTAATAAATGAATGGAGTTTTTTAAATTGAATATTTGATCTAAAAATTTTGTTGTGTTAAATCATATGTTAAAATGATTTTAAATGTGAAATTTTGAAGTCTAGAAATATGATTTTTAAGTTATAATAAAAATTTGGAGTTTTATTATTTTTTGTTTTGAAAAGTTAAAATGAAATCTGGAATTCATAGCATTTTCAAAATGTTGTAGTCTTTTGACAACATTTTTAAATGCTATTGTTTTGAATCTAACAATGTTTGAAATAACTAAATATCTATTACGACATTTTATAAATGCCGTTATTCTTGAACTAAACCATTTTTGGAAGCTATAAGCTACGATAGCACTTTATAAATGCTGTCGTTGCTATAATTTGACAATGTT
Organism: Allium cepa; assembly: GCA_030765085.1. Classification (NCBI taxonomy): domain Eukaryota; kingdom Viridiplantae; phylum Streptophyta; class Magnoliopsida; order Asparagales; family Amaryllidaceae; genus Allium; species Allium cepa. The sequence continues at coordinate 225,055,853 of CM060931.1, forward strand.
TGAAATGTTATAGTTTTTAACACTGTTTGAGTTATATTTTAAAGTGTTAAATGATTTAAATTTTGGAAATTGATTAATTGTGAAATTTAAGAAGTTTTGAATATATTTTAATATTTAAATTTGAATTTTTAGGGAATTTAAATTTGAATTTGAATTTAAGTAAGGTTTACTTGGTTATGTGTTAAATGGAATGAAATGTAATGAGATAAATGAATTTTGAATGGAATTTTTAATGTATTTTGTAATGATACTTGAAATAACCAATGATGACTTATTTGATTTAAAAATGATATTTAAATTTGAGTATTTGAATTTGAATTCAAATAATGATTTGATAATAAGGTTTGGAAATGATTTGATCTTTATTTTGATAAAGAATATGAATTAGAATGATATGTACTTTTGATAAATGAATATTTGAAGTTTATATTGGTATGAAAGGATATTTAGTTTAATTGCAAATTGAGTTTATTTAAATAATATTGGATTTATGGAATGAATATTTCAAAACTAAGTAATAATGAAACTAGATTTGAGATATATGAAATTATAAAATTTAGTTTTTGAAATGCGGGATATTAAAGCTTTGAAATATATTAAAAAAATTGAATAGTTTAATTTGTGGATCAAATCTATGTTTGAAATTGATATGATTTGAAATGGTTATTGGGAAATTTAATTGAAACTGATGGTTTGAATTGAATTAAGTTGGAAATTGAAAATTTTGTATCAATTGAATGAATTGTAAAATGTAAAGAATTAAATGAATATCCCATGATTTCAAATGTATGATTTTGAAATGTTATGATTTTCAAAGTGTAATTGTTTCAAGTATTTTGGTTTCGAAAGAGTTATACTTTGAAAATATTATGATTTTGAAATGAATATATGTTTGAAATGCTTTTGGTTTCGAAGTATAAACTATTTTGATTGAATAAATAGTTTTGAAATAAAAATGGTTTATGGTTTCGAAGTACAAACTATTTTGAAAGAAATATAGTTTGAAATGAAATGATTTGATCCTTTTGAAATATAAACTATTTCGAAATGACCACGGCGTTGTAATAACGTTTGGTTGTTAAAGAGACCGGGATCGGAAGTTGTCATACTCTCTGCCAACTCCGAAAACCACTTTAACAACCGTGTACGCGGTGGATATTCCAGAATGAAGTACGATGGTGGCGACGTTCTTGAGGTATATTACGTGGACCCAACTCCAGTGAGTTGGCATAAGGTGGCTAAAACAGGAGCGATCTCGGGCCAAAGGAGGTAGCACCTCTGGTCGGACACATTCCTTCGATACTATACTCTTACTGGTGATTGATTAGATGGCCATCCTCCGATTTTGATTGGGAGTGTGTTTCGAGGTGGGCGTATGTGGCTGCTGCGTTACCACCAGCCCGTGTGCGTAATTGGTATATCTACCCTGGCATTGCCTTGTGTGCCGTGTCACCTACCATACCGAGCCTTTACTACGAGTTTGTTTTTCTCCCGTAGCCTGTGTGGTATCCTCTGACAGTCACCCGGAGTGGAGATGGCATGATATTGGATGGACTACTGGGACTATTATGTGTGAAGGGTGATATGGGTAGCCCGGAACGCTATTTAAAAGTATGTTTATTTTACTGTAGACATTATTATAGTAGCGCAATATTACTACATAGTAAATAGTTTAACGGATCCTTAAAGGATGGGCGATCCCAAGCATCCTTTAAGTTACTGATGCATTTTTGTTACTGTTCACTTGAGTTGATTTACAGTTCATAAATATTTATGTCCTGACTCGAGTGTTTTGTGTTTTGCTTTACACTCGAGTTAGATTGAGTGAGTTAGCATTCAAGATTCACCTTTGGAGTTGGAGCTTTCCTTGAAGATCCAGCCATCTATTTTGCTTTCTGTATCCAGTGATTTCAGTGATGTATTCTGATTTGTACCTGATGTATCTTGTTACTTTTTGTTGTATCATGTTTAACTCTGATGTATCTTATTTTTATATAGTAGCTTCATGAACTACTATTTCTTTTAAATTCCGCTGCATTATTAAATACTCTGTGTCTGTGATCTGTGATTATGTATTTACTGTATATTTTGAGATTTGCCAAATTTTATTTACAACGCGGTATTTTGAGCAATTCAAGTCCGACATGTGCGGATGCGAATGGTTAAAAATATCGGGTCGTTACAATATACAACATCTAACAAAGTTACACAGCTTTATATCATAATACATTAGACAGTTATAAAACCTGTCTATCATACATCTCAAAATACAATAAAGTGGTACCAACATAGCAGAAACACTATATATCTACAAAAGGTGAAGCCTCCCGCTCCATATCTCCTCCAGAATTTCATCAAAGCTAACCTGAATCCCATAGCTACTCGAAAAACTCTGAGTACGTAAAAGTTTAATAAAATATAAAATAAACTCCGGGTCATACATGGGTCTGGTGTGAGTAAACGGGTTAAAGTTGCTTAACTTTGAAAACTTTTGAAAACAAAAGGTATCTCGTAAGACTTCCCTCACATAAACATGGAAAAGTTTTTACCTTATGATAACCAAAACATTTGATAGGAAATCTAGTTATATTATAATAGGGTATAGGGTTTTCAAGTAAAATACAGAAATAGCTGGAATGCTTGCATCTCACGTTTCAACATGGTTGGGCACAATCAAAACGTACGGCAATCATTGGAGATTGGATTCCATATAATAGCAGGGCTACTGGGTACCGCCCATCACAGTACGTGGCCTAGATCACCATATTAAGGATCCACCCTAAATCCCCTGCAACACAAAGCCGGAACCATCCCTTACTAGATAGTCCCAAACAAGACAACCCCGCAGTTGTTTGCAACCAACTGCCTACACAGCCGAATAAAAAGGGAGCTCTAGATAGGGGAAAATCTCGTCCTACTTGGGTGCTATCCACTTAGCCTTGCTGCACCTCCCCTGTTTTAGCCATTCCCGGTTGATGAGGCTTGAGGCTACGATTACCTTTTCAGAACACATAACTTAGAATGCTCATCGTCCTCCAACGATGATGTTCTGAAAGCATTCGATCCATACAATTTCGTTCCGGGTTCGAACGAAACCGAAGGCACTATCTCGCTGCACTCATTTCGGAATTACCCTCAGAGTTAACGACAATAGCTCTTGCACCCTGAATCTTCATCTCGAACTTCACTTGAGATCCACGACCTATCGTTTATTTGGATCGATGTGGTTTTCAGACATCCAAATTTGAAAATCCGATCCCGATCTCACCGAAATCCAAAACGCCGTCTTTTAAGGCCAAGTTGTTTTAAGTTAAAATAATTTAATTTATTACTTTATTCACATAGATAGATAATTCACATATGAAAGATAGATAATCCATATCATCACAATTCGACCAAAGCATCTCATATCACCAAGCAACACATATCACATATTAGAGATATCAAAAATCCAAGACATTCAACACCATTCAATAATCTATAGGCAAGATTAATTAGTCACGCCATTTCTAATTCATTTAAAATAAATCAAATTAATTACTGCCATTACTATAAATCCTGCTTACTTAACCATTAGTTAAATATAAATTAATTTATTAATCATTCTTTAGTTATCCATCTTAATTAATCATCCTTGATTAATTATTCTTTAATTACATTAAGTAATATGCCTTTAATTAATTACACAAATTAATTATTCTTAACCACTTACAGTAACTAACCTTTAATTATTCTCACTAATTACATTAATTAATGATCCTCTAATTACTTTCATTAATTAATTACCCTTTTAATTAATTATATTTAATAATAATCTTTACTTAATCACATTCATTAATCAACCTTGATTAATCATATTCAATAATTAACTTATCCGTAATTACTTACATTAATTAATTAACTCCTAAAATTAATTAATTCTTTAGTTAATTACACTAAGTAATTAATCCTTAATTACTTCCACTAAGTAATTATTCTCTTTAATTACATCCAGTGATTACCCATTAATTACTCACTCTAAGTAATTACACTTTTTTTTTAAGCAAAGCTAAGCGGGTTTGACTGGCCCTAACCAGTTTATTGCGAACACAATAAAGAAAAGTTGCACCATAACAAATCTATGGAGCAATAGGAAAGAAAAAAGAAAAGATTACAAATAAGCAAAACAACACTATGTCAACAAGAACACAGTTAGTCCCAAAATCTATCGAAACTGCTGGCAAAATCAAACGTGCAATTTCTCACACCGTCTTTGATAGAGCCCATCAACTGATTCCACAATTCAATTTCGGTTTTGATCTTGCCATTGAAAACTCTTTCATTTCTTTCTCTCCATATAACTCGGATGAATTTTTTGAGGACAAGAAGCAACAATGTACCAAATTCATTCTTCCATCTAGTGGCACTAAAGAGAAAACACCAGTCACTATTGCTATCCCTGGATCTGTTTCCATGACCAAGTAAAGCAGAAATCCTGTTCCACAACCTATGAATAACCTTGCAACTGAAGAAAAGATGAACGTTAGTCTCATTTTCATCATCACAGAAACAGCAGGTTGCATCAGAAACCATGCCAATGCGAAGGAGTTTATCTTTGAAATTCATGGCATTTCTAAGAACCTTCCATAGAAGGAAGTTGTCATTTTCCTTACAGTGACGATCCCATACTCTTTTTTCCTAAGCAAACCAGGGTGTGGACGTAGCGTGGGAAACACAGTCATATATCTTGGAGATGGAATGTTCGACAAGATCAGGAGACCACAGCACTCTGTCACATGTGATAATAGGGTACTGTTGCCTGCTGATCTCCTGCCACAATTGACGTGTGAATTGGTTGCTGGAGAACGACAATGAGATGACACCATTACATATAAAATTCTTTGCCTTGGCATCCATTGGTATACCAGTTTGAATTATTTGGTTGTGTGTCATTGTTTTGCTAAGCATGAGACCATGCCTAGCCCAGGGATCATTCCAGAAACTCACAGTGCCACAGGGAGATGCAACGTGCTTAATATGTGGTAGCAACATTGACCGAAGATTAAGGATGGATCTCCAAGTCCAAGTGCTGCCATGCACGATGTCCATGCACCAAAATTTTTTGCTTCTGAGATGATGCCTTTTCGTCCATGACACCCAAATATTGTTTTTAGAATTAAGAAGATTATCAAAATGCATACTAAAAGCAGCAGAATTCAAGTTTCGTATGTTAATGATCCCTAGTCCACCCATGCTTTTCTTGGTTTCAGCCTTACGAAAGTTTAGTGGTTTGAGACTATTAGAGTGAATGCTTCCAAACCAGAGAAAGTTACACATCGCCTTCCTAATCATGTGAATGAGCTTTTTGGGAAGAATGAAAGTTCTGGACCAGTATGTAGTGAAAGAGAATATGACAGATTTTATAAGGGTGAGTCTTCCTGCCTGTGATAGAAACCTGTTAGCCCAAGCTTTCGTGGTATGTGTAATCTTGTCATAGAGTTTCATGCACTGTGATGTAGAGACTTTGGTGGAACTCATAGGGATACCCAGGTATGAGATATTATCAGGAGCAAGGGGCAGGTGACATACATTAGTAAGGGACTGGACAACAGAAGCATCAATTCCAACAATTTTTATTTAGGACTGGTCAAGATTAATAGCAAGCCCACTGAATTTGTGAAAAGCATTGAGACTTTCCATTAAGTTGCTAATAGATTGAATAGTAGGCTTGGTGAAAACAAAAAGATCATCAGCAAACATGAGCGAGGAAATTAGGGGATCTTTGCACTTGGGGTGGGTAAGAATTCTTTTGCATGAGATTTCATGATTAATCATAGCAGTGAGCACTTCCATGACCAGTATGAAAATGTAAGAGGACATCGGGCAACCCTGTATGATTCCTTGTTTACTCTTGAAGTAGCCAACAGAGTTACCATTGAGTTTCAATGAAAAATGGACTGAAGAGATGCAAGTGTAAATCCATGAGGCAAAGTGGGGGGGGGGGGGGAACTTCATTTTGGCAAGGGTTCTGGAGATAGTGGTCCATTGAAGAGTATCATAAGCTTTCTTTATGTCAAGTTTCAACATGGCTCTTGGACTTGTCGTGGATTTGTTGTAATCTTTTAGTAGTTCATTTGGCAACAACACATTTCAAGAATACTTCTCCCCTGAATGAAAGCAGCTTGGTTGGGGGAGATAAGATGGTAGTACAAATTTCAGCCTAGAAGCAATTATTTTGGATAGACACTTGTAAGTGGTGTTACAACATGAGATTGGTCTGAAATCAGTGACACTGATAGGATGCTCAGTCTTGGGAATTAAGGCGATATTGATTGCATTTATTCCAGATAGCATTTTATTATGTTTGAAGAAACTGTTCACAGCCTTGGCAAAGTCAAATTTAATGATGTCCCAACAGCTAGTGAAGAAATTGGCATTAAAACCATCAGGGCCTCCACACGATTCCTTATTCATTTCAAAAATGCTTTGCTTAATTTCATTTTCTGTTACTAAGGTAGATAGGAAGGCAACATGATCTGGGCTAAGACATGGAAGTTTCAGATCGTCAATGATTGAGAGGTCAGGTTGGAAATCAACATCATTTCCACGTAGGTTGGAAAAGTAATCAAGGAAGGCATTGTTAACATCGAGAGGAGTGGTACAGGTCTTATCCGAAGGATCGATGATACAATGTATGTTGGATTTGGAATGCTTCACTTTAAGGCTTTCATAAAAGTATTTTGTGTTCCTATCACCAGCATTTGTCCATTTGAATCTGAGTTTCTGTTTTCTCATATCGTTCTCTGCCTCAAGTGCTTTACTGTACTGATCTTGTAAATTGTTTTCAGCGTGGCTAATTCAACATTGTTCGGAGTTTGCATAGCTTGGGTTTTGGCATCAGCTAAGGAGATTTCTATTGTGGTAGATAGAAGGTCACCAGTGCCAAACCTGTTTCTAGCCCATTTCCCAAGAGCTCTTTTCGCATTCTTCATTTTTTGCTGCAAAACAAACATGGGAGTGCCAAAATAGTTAATACACTAGGCTTTATTAACAATACTTAAAAAATCAGGCTCTTTTGTCCAGATGTTAAAAAATTTAAAAGAGGACTTTCTTAATGGGCAACCATTTTCCATTTGGATTATTTAGGGGGAGTGATCAGAGAGAAGTGGAGGAGGGAGGAATATGGATAACTTTGGCCATGAGGTATATGACTCAATGTTGCAAAAAGTATGATCGATTTTGGTATAGATTCTCCTACCAGACCTACTCCTGTTGTCCCAAGTAAATCTGGCACCAGCAAAGGGAACATGTATGAGATCAGCAGAATTTATGGAAGAGTTAAGGGGAGAAATGTCATTCAAAGTGACAGCATTCCCACCGATGCGATCATTGATGGACAAGAGGAAGTTAAAGTCCCCTGAAACAATCCAGGGATGGGTGTTTTGGGCTAAGTGTGGAAGGTAGTTACGGAGGGAAAGCCTGCTGTTGGCACAATTTTCGGCATACACAATAGTGAGATATAAGGATTTGGATGTGGGCTTGTGAGTGAGGTGAGAATGGATGAATTGTTTGTGAGATAGGATCTGGGTTAGATTGTACATGAATGGGTCATATAAAATCAATATTCTGCCATAAGGGGCTTCGATTAGGTTGTGACATGATTTCCACAGCGGGCTGATGAATTGCACAACTTTAAGGCTAAGGTCAAGGTTTAGTTTAGTTTCAAGAATGGCAATAAGACTGAGGTTATACTTGGATATGATGCTTTTAACTTGGATTAATTTGGTTTCAAGGTGTGCTCCTGTAATATTCCACACAGCAAAAGTTTGTGTCATTGATGCAATTTGTTTAAAGAGGAGCTTTGGTTAGTCTTGCTTCTGGTTGCAGAAGATGGGCTATCACTTGTTTCGGGGAGAATTCTGGTTGTTGTGGTTATATTGGGATTATTGAGGTCGATGTTGGGTATATAGGCACGGCGATTGCTACCTCTAAATTTAAGTTTGGTTTTGTTTTTGTGATGTTGTGGCTTTGTGGTCGGGGATGATGGTTTGTTGGATAGGGTTATCATGTCAGTGAAACCAGGAGCAGCGATAATATTGGAATAAGGTTCAGGGGAGGAAGATAAAACATTAAGAATAATATCATCATTTCCATTGTGGATTGGGATGGTGAATGACTGCTTAGGATGTGTATTGGGAATGGGTGTAGTTGTGGTTAACTTGCTTGATTGCTGAATGTTGTTGGGTGCACGTGATAAGTCCATGCACGTATCACCTATGCATGTGAAGTTAGTATCACAATTATTCGCTGTGGCCTCTATATTTGTTTCTTCCTCATCAGCAACATTCTCTTCCACGACAGATAACACTGAGAAACTGTTTTTCCCTGTGAAGCCACCCAAAACAGTATCAACAACAACGTTGGAATTGTTGGCGGTATCAGAATTTTGTATGAGGTTACCACATCTGCATGGCAATTTGTCAACTGATCAGCTGATTTGCTTCGGGGGATTGTCGTGTTATCCATGTCTTTACTCGGGTCATTTTCTTTGTTCTCTGTTGTTTTTTCTGGGTGCTCACAACCACTACTATCTTTCATATTACTGCTTTGTGTTCCAGTCATCACATTTTTACTCAGAATTTCACTATTCTTGAACGTTTGCTTTCTTTTTGCAATCTTCTTCCAAAGAAAATTTCCTGCACTAATTTCTTTTTTCTGAATTTTTTTTCCTTGCATAATGTTTTCCTGTTCTTGGATGGGTTGACCCACATGCTCTTGCATCACATTGTTATCACACACTACAGATAAGTGACCAAACATCTTACAGTGAACATAGATCTCAGGTTTCCACAGATAGTTTACATGCACGAATTGCTCACTTCCATCCAAAAGCATAACTGGAAATTTCTCAACTAATTCATTTTCTGGTGTAACCTCAACTAAACACCTAGCATAGTTAATTCTTTCTAGCTTTTCAGTAGATTCATCAACACATATCAACTTACCTATTCGATTCGACATATCAACTTAATCAATCATCAAGTGATTATTTTTAATTAATTAAACTAATTAGTTAACTTAAATTAGTCACATTAATTTAATTAATTACATTGAGTAATTAATCCCTTTAATTACTTCCATTGATTAGTTACTCATTAATTAAATCTAATTTCTTGGATTTGTTAACCCTTAATTAATCAGGTAATTAACTATCTTTAGTTTATTAAACTATTTAATTATCTTAAATCAATTACACTAATTAATCATATTATAATTACTTGTTAATGATCTTTTAATCACATTCATTAACTCCGTTAACTTTTTTTTAATAATTTCACTAATAAATTTTCTTTTATTCATCACAACCTTATAGATTTAATTATTTAAGGTTGTGATCAACAAAAGAAAATTTATTAGTGAACTTAATAAAAAATTAATCGATAGTTAATAAATGTAATTAAAAGATCATTAACTAGTAATTATGAGATGATTAATTAATGTAATTAATTTAAGATAATTAAATAGCTTAATTAATTAAGGATGGTTAACTACCTGATTAATTAAGGGTTAATAAATCCAAGAAATTAGAGTTAATTAATGAGTAATTAATTAATGGAAGTACTTAAATGGATTAATTACTCAATGCAATTAATTAAATTAATGTGAGTAATTTAAGTTAATTAATAAGTTTAATTAATTAAAAATAATCACTTGATGATTGATTAAGTATAATTACTTAATGTAATTTATAAAGTGTAATTACTTAGAGTGAGTAATTAATGGGTAATTACTGGATGTAATTAAAGAGAATAATTACTTAGTAGAAGTAATTAAGGATTAATTACTTAGTATAATTAATTAAAGAATTAATTAATTTTAGGAGTTAATTAATTACTGTAAGTAATTACAGATAAGTTAGTTATTGAATATGATTAATCAAGGTTGATTAATGAATATGATTAAGTAAAGATTAATTATTAAAAATAATTAATTAAAAGGGTAATTAATTAATGAAAGTAATTAGAGGATCATTAATTAATGTAATTAATGAGAATAATTAAAGGTTAGTTACTGTAAATGGTTAAGAATAATTAATTTGCGTAATTAATTAAAGGAAAATTACTTAATGTAATTAAAGAATAATTAATCGAGGATGATTAGTTAAGATGGATAACTAAAGAATAATTAATAAATTGATTTGTAATTAATTAATGGATAAGCAAGCAGGATTTATATTTATGGTAGTAATTAATTTGATTTATTTTTAATTAATTAGAAATGGCATGGCTAATTAATCTTTCCCATAGATGATTGAATGGTGTTGAATGCCTTGGATTTTTGATATCTCTGATATATGATATGTGTTGCTTGGTGATGTGAGATGCTTTGGTTGAATTTTAATGATATGGATTATCTATCTTTGATATGTGAATTATCTATCTATGTGAATATATATAATAAATTAAATTGTTTTAACTTAAAACAACTTGGCCTTAAAAGACAACGTTTTGGATTTTGGTGAGACCAGGATCGAATTTCCAAATTTGGCTATCCGAAAACCATATCGATCCAAATTAAACGATAGGTCAAGAATCTCAAGTGAAGTTCGAGATGAAGATTCAGAGTGCAAGGGCTATTGTCGTTAACTCTGAGGGTGATTCCAAAATGAGTGTAGCGAGATATTGCCTTCGGTTTCGTTCGAATCCGGAATGAACTTGTATGAATTGAAAGCTTTCAGAACATCATCATTGGAGGACGATGAGTATTCTAAGTTATGTGTTCTGAAAAGGTAGTTGTAGCCTCAAGCCTCATCAACCAGGAATGGATAAAAAAGGGGAGGTGCAGCATGGCTAAGTGGGTAGCACCCATTTAGGATGAGATTTTCCCCTGTCTAGAGGTTCCTATTTATTCGGCTGTGTGGGCAGTTGGTTGCAAACAACTATGGGGTTGTCTTGTTTGGGATTATTCAGTAACGGATGGTTTCGGCCTTGTGTTGCAGGGAATTTAATGTGGATCCTCGGTACGGTGATCTAGGCTATGTACTGTGATGGGCAATACCCCAGTAGCCTTGCCATTGTATGGAATCCAATCTCCAATAAGTGTCAGACGTTTTGATTGTGCCCCACTATGTTGGAACGTGAGATGCAAGTATTCCAGCTATTTTTGTATTTTACTTGAAAACCCTAGACCCTATTTTAATATAACTAGATTTCCTATCAAATGCTTTGGTTATCGTTAGGTAAAAACTTTTCCGTGTTTATGTGCAGAAAGTCTTACGAGATATCTTTTGTTTTCAAAAGTTTTCAAAGTTAAGCAACTTTAACCCGTTTATCCACACCAGACCCATGTCTTACCCGGATTTTATTTTATGTTTTATTATACTCTTGGGTGCTCAAATTTTTGTGAGTAGCCAAGGGATTCAGGTTAGCTTTGACGAAATTCTGGAAGAGATATGGAGTAGGAGGCTTCATCGTTTGTAGATAAATAGTGTTTCCGCTATGTTGGTATCTCTGTATTGTATTTTGAGATGTTTAATAGACAGGTTTTATAACTGTCTAATGTATTTTGATGTAAACGGTGTAACTCTAATAGATGTTGTATATTATGTAATAATTATGTGATTGATATATTTTATTCGTTCCGTTGTGAGATTTTGATATTGTTTAGTTCTTTTTTTTCTATCTTTTCTCTTTTCTATCCCTTTCTTTCCTTTTAATGATGCGTCTTTCTGTGGAATGAATGGTGAGTCGTTTCGTTTGGTATCAGAGCACTAGGTTGAGTGAATACCTTGGTTTTTGAGTGATGTCTTTCTTGAGAGAGCGATATATATATATATATATATATATATATATATATATATATATATGTAACTACCTGATTTGTTGGGTTACCTATTCGGGTTTTCCAATATGAGTTCAAGTGGTAAGTAGGGTAATGGTGTGTGCAGCACGACTACCCATAGAAGGAGTCCGAGTGTTGAGGTGGGAAGTGTATCTGCCGAGGCTATAGAACCAATACTGCCTCGTGTGAGCTTTGCAGTGGTATAAGGATTTCACCAATCTCTGAAGGAATTTTTTAAAGATTCAGAGTCCATCATTGAAGTGCAAGTTTGGATGAGTAAGAATTTGGATCTGTCTGTTAAGCAGAAGCGAGTGATGGTATTGTGGTAACTTCAAGAACAAGCAGCTGCGTGGTGAGACGCAGTGACTATGGATGTTTCTAAAGATGTCTCTTTTGGAGCAAGTTTAAGGAAGTGTGTCTGCATCGGTGATGGGACTATGTTCAGCAGGGTGTTTGTGTTTGGTTTGAGGCCCAAGTTTCTTGAGGAGATGTCTACCCATCTCAAGGCTCTGTGTGGGATTGGACGATATGGCTTTGAGGTTTGAAGAGCTTTGGATAATAAGTCTTTGGCATCTGTGTCAGCAGTGCAGCTCGGAGGTGTTCTGTGCGCCAACAAGAAGGTCATCTGGCTAAGAAGTATTCTAGAGGTGGAGTTCAGAAGTAGCAGAGTGGACCCATTTCTTCAATGAATTGTCTGGAGAAGTATAAGTTGTTCAGATTGGTGAAAAGAGAGAACAATATCTTTGGGGGTTGAACTGGATAGGATCGCAAAAGTGACTTGCGATAATTGAGTGCTCTCTTGGGTTATCAGAGATTTTCCAGATGTCTTCGTAGAAGTCAAGGTTTGCCATAGCATTTGGGGATTTAGTTTTCATATCAACTAGGATTCCTGGAGCTTCCGGTGGTTCAGCTAAGTAGAGGGATGGCTCCTAGAGAGAGGATTTGGTGAAGCAGTTCAGGATTTCATGGAACTCCCAAGTTTTCTTTTTATGGATCTGTTGAACTGCGTCTTCCGAGATGTGTCGGTCAAGTCTGTGCTCGTGTTCATCGACGACACTCTCATCTACTCTAGATCAGAGTTGCGCAACGGAAGCGAGGTAACAGCTGCTCTAGAGTGGAAGCAACCATAGACTCCTTGGAAGTTCGAAGTTTTCTTGAATTAGAGGGTTTCTACAGGAAGTTTTTTGAGATATGAAGGCGAGATTGGCGAATGCACCTGTTTTCTCTTTTTCGGATAGGAGAAGCTAGTTTTCTACCGATGATTGTGAAGTAGAACTTGTGTTCTTGATTTCAGTAGATCTTGAGAGGATCATTTTGTTTGGTTGTTTTCGGTCTAGTTTGTTTCAAGAAGCATCAGCGAAGATTGAGCCGATCAGGAAGGATGAAGGCAGCCCAGGTTCGTTAGAAGAGTTTGTGGATAAGAGACGGAGGAATTTGGATTTCTAAGTTGGAGATTTGATTTTGGATAAACCTTCTCCGATCAAAGGAGCTATAAAATTTGGTTAGACTGGGAGTCTAGCTCCGAGGTATATTGGATCGTTTTGTGTTCTTGTAAGGATAAGTGTTTTGGATTATAGGGTTGAATTGCCAGTTTGGGAGACTGGAATTCAATGTATTTCATGTATCTCTGAGAGAGTACGTGTATGATCCATCACTGGTTATGGAGCCAGCAGTTCAGAAGGATTTGGTAGTTGAGTCAGACTTGATTATGGTCGGTTATCCTGTTTAATTTTATAGATCTAGATGAGTAGGAGCTGAGAAGCTTAGTGGTGTAGCTAGTTTGGATTTAGTAGAGCGAGTATTCCAGTGTTTGTACCTAGGATTAGGAAGTCCTATCTAGTATTTTGTCTTGATAGTTAGATTTTTTTGTTTGAATAAATTGGTTGTTGTGGTTGTTAGTATTTGACTGATATGTATACCTTGCTGTTTGGAAATAAAACCTTTGTTGGATTATTAAATTATCTTTGCTTTTAAATTTCGGGGACCAAATTCTTTTAAGGGGGGAGGAATGTAATGTCTCTAAATTTTGGGCAATAGAAATTTGATAATCTTTATTAAAAATATTTAAATTGGTTTAATAATCTTCTTTTATAAATATTTAATTGGTGAATTTTATCTCTTAAAGCTTATAAAATGTTTTCTATTTATAATGAATATATATTTGTATATATTGTAAATAGAAAAGCTTTGGTTTGAATTTAACAAATAAAAACATGTTTTCAAATTCTAATATATGTTTTAGTAATTTGGAAGTTATGATTGAATTTAATATAATAATTTTCAAAGGTTATTTAAATAGTTAACCGTATAGTTTCAAAATACTTAAGGTAAATGTTATTTGTTTAAAATATATTTTAGCTTAAGTTTAAATTTAAATTAGACTAACAAAAGGTTTGTTTTACTTTCTTTTTGAATATTGCTTGATAAATATGATTTGTAAATATATAAAAAGTTTAAAATACAGTTCACAAACATATAAAACATATGATACATGAATTCATTTAGTAATATAAGTAATCATAAATATTGTGATAATCCCCTTTATAAATTATTTAAAATTGGCAAGATTGTTATTTTTATATAATAATAGTATTGTGCTGTTTTTAAATATAGATAAATAAATTTTAATAATTATTTTCAAATTAAATTTGTGTTTGTTTAAGTATATATATATGTATATATACAAATTGAATTTTAAATTTGAATTTGATTTAAATTTGAAATTTAAAGGATAATTATTTTCGATTTAAATATATATATAAGATTTTTATTAGTATATATTTTTTTAATAATATTTTCTGTAAAGTAATTTATTTATATAAATTTAGAAAAGTATTTATTTAATTAGGAAATTTAATTTAAGAGATTATAAACCATTTTAAAAATAATTAAAAACACATAATTACAAGTGTTAATAAATTAAATCACATTAGCAACAAGTGTAAGGTAAATTAACAAGCCAAATGACAAATGTTAGGAAATTTTACAAGTGTCACTTTTAATTTTAATTTTCTTTTATTTTTAGTAAATCATAATTTAGCCTATATATTCATCTATTACTTCTTTTCAATATTTTTTCCTATTCTCAGCTCAAAAATAAAGAAAACTCTAAAGCAAAACCTGTAACACTTGTTCAAACCTAAGATTAAATCAAAGCAAACTCAAGAAAAATCAATAGCCTGTAAACCATTTTCAAACTCAAGAAAATAAAATCCTTTAACACACACAAACCAGTAAACTAAAATCAAAAGAAAATTTCATCAACAACATCAAGTTTTTCAAATTCAACCTAAAGCTCAAATTCAAATTCAAGACAACTACTCCAATACGTAAGCAAATCAAGAGCAAAAATCTTGTTTTCAAATTTCAAAAGAGCAGCAACTTCCAGTTTTAATCATCTCAGGCTTCCTCTGTTTAACAGTGAGTAAACCTTTTCTTTTAAAAACAGATTTAAATCAAGATATTTGTGATGATTTGTGTGATATTATGGTTTGCATGATTTATTTATCTAGAGTATATGTTTGGAATTGCTCTGATTATTTGTATATATCTATATATACATATATAGTTGGTTTCTGTTGTTTACATAGGTTAGAAAACAAGTTCAAAAATCATTTCCTATCTCTCAAACCTTTATCTGACTATGATCTTAAAAAGCCAAATGATTGCGTTGACGTAAATTTGTGTTTAGAAACAGTTTCAAAAATTTATATTTGGTAATTAATCAAAAATAGGAAATTACGGTAAAGAAATCAAATATAGATCAGAAATTGATGATTTTAATTTCAATTTTAGATTGTATAATATGAATTGTCATGGAAAATGATGAATTTAGGGATTAGTATCATAATTTTTGGTTAAGTAATCAATGAGATAATCAGAGTCGATTGAATTTGGGGTTTTCGCAAATTTCTGGCAATCGACATGGTGGATGGCATCAAGATTGTGGTCGAAGGAAGCTTTTAGGAGGTTTGACCCATCAAAAATGGTTTTGGATTTTTCTGGTGATCGTGGAGGCTAGTCAGTGACGAAGTAGGGTTTCGACGTTGGTTGGGATGGCCGATTTATTCTGGGCATGTGCGAAGCCGTAGGAAGATTGGTGACGTTCGCATGTGGGAGGAAACGTTGCTGGGGCTTGGCGCAGTTGTGGTCGAAAGGACGTGGGCTCCAGTGGTGTGGTTCGTCGTCGCGGCGATATTTGGTTATCTGTGTTGTTGCCAGTTGGTTGTCGTGTCGTTCGTTTTCGATCATGCTACAATCTTTGGGGCGTGGGAGTTGGGTCGTCAGAGGATGTGGTCGCCGACTTTGGGAAGGTCGTGACGTTGATCGAAGGTGGTCGGAGCCACCATACATGTGCATGCGTGTGCATTTGTGTCAGGGATGGTAATGGAGTTAGGGAAGAAGCTTTCCACTCGGGTCGTTCTCGAGTGAATGGCGGTGAGTCTCGAGGGTAGTAGGGAAGTGAGTGATGAGTTTGAGCTCGGGTTTTCGTTCGATTTTTTATGATTTTGGCTTGGGTTATTCGATTTTGTGACCGAGTTTTTAGTTTTGTAAGTATGTGTGTTTCCAGATTTTTAAATATGAAGGTATTAAGTTTAAAGCTATTATAAAATTTTAAAGTGTGAGTTTTTTTAAGAAGATGGTCAGGTTTTAAAACTAGTTTCAAAATTTTTCTGAAGTTAAATGTTTTCTTCGAAAAAAATTACTTTGGTTTAAATAATGATATAACAAGTTTTATGAAAAAGGGCAAAAGAAATGTTTGTCCAAGTTTTAAAAAGTGTATTTTAAAAAGGATAAGTTTCCAAGGGATGTTTTCAACAATTTATTTAAACAAGATTTAAATAAGTTCAAAGTTTACATTTCAATGTTAAATGTTTTAAAATTTGGTTGTTTTATATAAATTATATGTTAGGTTAATTATTTAATTAATTCCTAATTTTTTATTTAATGAAGTTTAATGATGGTACGAAGATGTATCAAGAAAAAGAGGAGTTTCCACCGGAAAGGAATGAAGAAAGATGTAGTAGGGTATGGGAGATGACGTCTTACATGCCAGTAAGTGAAGGCAAAACATCAAAAGCCAAGTAGGCTGCTACAATCTTTTGAAGGTCCAATATCAAAATGGAATTTAGTATATATGAACTTTATAGATGGATTTGCAAGGAGATGGATAGAGAATAAAGCCATGTGGGTCATAATTTATAAACTAATTAAGCGCACCCATTTAATTCTAGTGAAGGCTAAGAGAACTGCATCAAAGTTAGCAAAAATATATGTGAAGATGATTGTGAGTCTACACAAGGTGCCAAGCATGATTATTAGTGATTGGGATTCACTTTTCAATAGTGAATTTTTAAGAAGTTTGTAGAAATTCTTAGGTATAAAAAAACCATGAGTACTGCATGCCACCCCTAGACAGATGGCAGATTGAAAGGGTCAACAAGGTCCTAGAAGATCTGCTGACGACATGCATTTTAAACATCGACTGGTCTTAGGATGATTATCTACATTTGGTAGAGTTCTCCTATAATAACAACTATCAGGTAGTGACGGGATGGCTCCATTTAAGGCTTTGTATGGAAGGTCGTGAAAGTCACTTGCATATTGGTTAGAAGCATGAGATAAGGTTATGTTAGGATCAGACATGGTGAAGGATGCTACTAAGAAGATAGGGCTAATTCGAGCAAGGAGAGAAGTTAGGGCAGTCTACGCAAAAGAGTTATGCCGACATATGAAGAAAGGAATTGGGTAGCAGTAGGTTATCGATGTTCATGAAGGTTTCATCGATGAGAGCTTTGATACGTTTCAAAAAAGCTAGAAAGTTAGCACCTAGATATGTAGACAATTTTCGATCATAGGAAGGATTGGGAAGGTGGTGTATAAGGTGGATATGCCTTGCATTTTTCCAGGGACTCATAATGTATCACATATGTCATCATTGTGGGAATGCATTAGGGACACGGGAGGAGTAGTGGATCATGGGGATATAGAAGACCTGGTTATCAAAATAGATATAACTTATGCGTGTAGACTGGTTCGAATAGTGGATTGGGTTAAGAAGCAGCTTTAGAACAAGGTAATGAAGCTATGCTCAATGGAGCGCAGATCGGAAGGATTGCACGTGAAATATGGAGGATAAGGTTAGGATGTCCTATCCACAATTGTTTATCACAGATTAGTGCATATGCTATGTATCGAGTTATGCTGATGAAGGCCATTTATATATATGTATGTGTGTAATATTATGGTCATTTGTTGTATTAGTAGGTAGTACTAGTATATTTTGTGAATGTGTGGTTTGGGAATTTGGGGGATGCCTATGGGTAATCATAAAGGAGATGCCTAGTCTACAGTTGACCTTAATTAAATTTTAGGGCGAAATTCCTTTAAGAAGGGGAAACTGTAATAATTCTAAGTTTGTAATTAATTACAAAAGTTAATTAAAGGGAAAAGATGGGTTGAACAAGAATGGTAAAAGGAAATAAATTTATAGAAGCGGGTATGAGGATCCAAGCCCAACATATTATGGCACATACATTACTCATTTTATTATACTCAAACTAAAATAAAAGGCAAAAAAACTCTTTGATGGTGGAAGCATAATAAGGAAAATAAGGAGAAGATATAAAAATGCAATCTAGAAGAGACTAAAGGAGACTAAAGCTATGCATATAAAATATCTAAGGAAGTAACACTTAACTCTTCTAAGCCGATTTTCTTATATGCATGGTTCAGTTTAGAACTAAATGATTTATGTATGAACAGGTTCATATGGGATTACATGTAAGATTTAAATGTTTAATGAATGTTGTTGGACACAGTGTGAAAGCACCGACCTTGTTCTAACAGAGTAATAATTTAGGGAATAAATATAAAAAGAGCAGAAACTGTAAAGAGACATGAAGATTTTTATAGCATTTCGGTTGTCAATGATGCCTACATCCACTTTATAACTTTTTGTTAACTGACTTCTGTTGCAAGTGGAATCAGATTACAATATGATTGAATTTCCGAAGTTAGATCAAGTCATAGGTGCAATATTTCACTAAAGAATCACATGAACCCTTGGATGGCTATTGTGTGGAAGGAGAAGAGTGAAGAATAACTTCTGCAGAGTTCTAGCGGCTAGTTTAGAAGTTTCTCTTTATGTTGCAAGTAGGACTGTATTTATAAAGGTTGGAGAGCTATTGGGCTAGGCCGCTTTTTTAGAATCCTACAGTTGATGATACGAAGGCATTCTAAAAATTTCATAACAACCCGGCTTAACCTAATGAATCGCTAGCGATCCGTAGAACATGAAACGCTAACGATCTATGTACTTAAGGTATTTTCAGATTGTTTTCATTTGGGTTGCTTCCCTTGCTTTATATAGTCGCTTCCCATGTTATTTGTTACCTAGTTTCCTTGTTTTGATGGTGATTCATGTACAGGTTAGATTGAGCTGTGGAATAAAACAAATGCTCGCTTTTCAAACTAGCTTGCTTAGATTACCATGAAACTTGGCAGGCAGCCCTAAAAAAAATTGATTCATGATACAAGAAATTTGGAGGATTCATAAGCAATCCTTATGTATCTCTAGCAATCCATTGGTGATGGCTCGCTAGTGATCTATCCCCTTAGCCTATTTTTGCATCTTTCCCCTTGAGACTCCCTTAGGTTCTTCTTTCAATCCTTTTGGTTGATTCTTGAGTTGTTTTGTCTTGACATGGGTGTTCTAGCTTCTCTTGAATTCTGTTGGATTAAAAACCCAGTTGGCATTTGCCGCCCATAGTATGCCTTTGTTGGAAACAAGGTGTGCTTTGAAAATAACCGCCTTTGAGTTCTCATTTCATGAAGTTTAATTGATCGTGTTGTGGCTATCATATGAATTTGGCATTATTTATTCAGCTGACTATTCAGTTTTTAATGTTAACCATCGTTGGTTGTAGTGACATAACAATTTCAATCCTATAAATTTTTGAATGCTTGCAAACAACACTTAGATCATACTTGATGAATTCGAGGAAAATTGAGTGCAACATGATGGATCGCTAGCGATCCATAGTCCATGGGTAGCTGGTGATCCAAGGACCAGGAATTTTTTTTCCATCCATTCTCCTATTTAGCTTTATTGGGCCCAATCCTTTACCATTTCACACTCACCTTGCGAACCGAGCCAATTTTCTACGACCCGAACTAAATGCGACCAAACCCTAAACCTGCAAACGCCATCGCCATTATCAATCTCCACCATCGAAGCTTCTTGCTACCAACCTCACTCGATTTAGCCATCACCTTGAGCCAACCCCTAACACCTGAAATGTCACATGCTTGAATCTATGCCAAGCTTGCCCACTTTGGATCACCAGCAACTGGAACTTGACCGTATTTGTCTTCTAAGTTGAGGTTGGTGATGTGGATTTTGGTGTAGTATTAGTGATTGATGATGACGTTGTGTTGGTGACAGATGCAATGGAAAATTTGAGTTGATTATGACTTTATGGAAGAAGATAGTAAGTCGAGTCTTGAATTCTTTGGAACGAATCTCGGGTTTTACCCTCGGTGCTTGACATGTTTTGCTATCTTCATCCAGGGAATCAAAATTAACATGCACTTAGTTTCACCGTTGATCTCGGCACTTCATCTTGCAGATTGATTTGGTTTTTCTAGGAGGTGATAATGATTGAGGGCGGTATCTCTTATGTAGGTCATGCTGTTATCACTTTCCAAAGAACTGAAATTGACTTACGTTGAGAATTCTCTACTCGATTTGGTCACATTGATCTATAGTTGCTCACTTTAAATTGGTTCTGTCATTGCACAATCAGTGTACCTGGAATAGGAAGGTCTTTCTGTGTCGCTTCAGACAGCGGATCCATCATCGATCGTTGATTGGTGATGGGTAAGTGTAGTAGGAATAACTTTAATGAATGATACAAAAAGCTTTTTTCTTTCTTCATTGTGAGTCAACTATCTACACAAGATAGAGCGTTCGTAGTATTCAAGACACCGAGCTAGATAACACACTGCGCTTGCCCTAATCAATGCATGGAATCCGATGAGTGTAGGTGGACATCTAGTTATAAATAGAATTACCTTACCACGTTAGATACAAGTTCAGTTTTATAGAATGAAGCACTCGTCATCCCGTCATAAATCCAAGGGAGGAAGTCTGGCACTCTCGAAATCCGAATCGACATCAGTTATGCCTTCACAAATGGTTTCAGCAGTGCTTACTTCTTCGGCACTAGCTGAGTATGGTCAGTTATTTCCAATTGGTTCAGTTGTAGATCGAATTCCTTCGACTTTTATTGTTTTACTTAACCCTCTAGAGTGAGCTTTTAATGTAATGTTCGCTGAAGTTCCGCGCAATATTTTCTTTCAGCATGGCATTTCGGATGATGGCATATGCCTTCTATTGAAAAATGAGTTTGCTCATATGTAACCTTCGATGTACACTCCCTACCGTCGGTACATGGCTTGAATGGTATAGTGCCCCACTTCAATCATTTCTTGGGAGAGACTCTTTTGAATTTGGAAATTGCACCATTTCAAATTCACCCTATTATATATGCAATTTTGACTTGTCTTCACATTTTATTTTTGCGGACATTCAACCGTGCCCTAAGCTTTGATGAGCTGAAATATTTCCTCTCAGTCAAGAAGAGAGAGGAATGTCTGTATCTAGTGATCATTGGGGCTCAAAGAAATCATAAAATTGTGCTAGCTTCAAAGTAATTTTTCCTAGTTCAAGACCCAATATTTTTTCGTTAGATGTCCTGAGGGGTTTAATCACCTTTGGACGACAGTGGGTAAGTCTTCTCTTTTACTCGTTGAGATTTAACATGATGATGTAGGATTTTTAATAAACCGAATACTCCTTGCAGTTAGTCCAGCCAAACAATGATCCATCACTTTAACCCATCTTCCATAATCTAAAGGCCATAAACGCTTGAGAGATCGGTCAAATCTTTTCTAATAGATGAGAATTACTTCGATATGGTTTGTTGCATCCCGGGAGATCTGCCATCGCCATTTAAGTTTCATCTCCTTCCCGAACTAGGATTCGAACATTCTCCACTTCTTTGTAGCATGATTGCGAAGAAGGTGATCTACCAGAAGGAGGAGGTCCATCCGATGGATCAATTGATGAAATTCATGGAGGAAAAGGAGTTATGTCCAAATCTAGTTACTCGATTAGGATGCCTCCAATCCTGGAAGAGGGGAAAGTGGAGTTCAAGCAGCATGAGGGTAAGGTTGATGTGATCACGAAAAAGGAGGAGGGTGAAATTGAGAATAATAGTAGTCCAGATTCCTCCTCTAATGATGAGGAATTTGATGCAAGTTCCTGTGAAGGAAACTTTGAGTCATACAACGAAACTCCAAGAATGAGTCCTATTCTCCCAGATTTGCCTTCTCATGAGGTTATTGCTAAAGATGCTCCCCCAACAGTCAAACAATTTCATGATTCTCCACCTAAGGAAACTTTTATCAACTTTGGAAACTTAGGCAACGTTTTTGGGAACATCGATGAACTCATGGGAGATGATTTCTAGTTTGATGGATTGTCTTCTCACCCCAGCCAAGCTATGTCTAGAGTTAACCCGACTCCCACTATAGTGGCTTCCTGATTCAGTTTGTGAAGTCCTCTTCGGCCACCTACAAAAAGTTACACATTTCATTAGGGTCACGTACAATTACATATGCATATTTGAGTTCATTTTCTGTCATGAAATTTCTTCATTCATTTTTTATATCAGGTACTACGGGTGGTCGTGGATTTTATGAGGACCTTGAACAATTTATAGATGCACAACGCATGTCAAGATGGATTTCAAGCCGCCATCAGCCCCAAAAAACAAAGAAAGAATGGTGGAGGAAAGATTTTGAAGCCAAAGTTCGTCGCCGGGATGACAAGGACCGAGGCAAAGTTTACAGAAGTGGTTATGAGAAGAGGAAAACTCCTAATGATCGGGAAACGCCATCCAAGAAATCGAAGGTAGATCGTGATTCTCATCCTTCCAAGCACCAAGCATTTTCCCCGGCTCTAGTCTCTGTTTGAATTGAAATTTCAACTTCTACTACTCAAGTCTCTCCATCAACAGAGACTCTGTCAACTCACATAGGACTTGTTTCTCGTTCTTCATGCCCTCATGAGAGGTCAGGTTATATTCTTCGTCATGTAGTCCTAAGCTTGAAGCCATGCTCCTTGGATGGTTTCTGAAGGAAGATAAAGTTGATCATGGCCTGCGTTCGATCCGTAAGGATTTTTATGCGCCCCATCTCTAGGTGGTTCAAAGTGATTTTGACCAAGTTGAAGGATAGGAGAAATTATGTAAGAAATTGGCGAACATAAGTCGTAACAACTACCAAGAGATCCTTTCTCTCGACCCAAAAAAGGATGATTACGAGAGGAAGTTAATGGAATGTGGCACCGGAATTGAGCAACTGACAAAGGGGGGATGTTGAAATTTGAGAGTGTAAGAGAAACGCTAATTTGCTGAAGGAATTGAAAGAGGCCCCCACAAAATTGAGATCATATTCACAGACGAAATCAAGAAGGCCCATGTTAATGAAGTTAAGCTAAAAACGAAGCTTGAAATTCGAGATGAGATCAACGAAACTCAGAAGAGAACTGTTTTTTGTCACGATGATGCCATCGAAGCTCATAAAAAGCAATTGCCGATTCTGTGGAAATGGTGGAATCCCATGACAAGACCATTTCTGACTAGGCTCAAATGATTGATTCTCTTCAAGAAAGATTTGCGTACCTTGGCATTGAAAAGACCCAAGTTGAAGTTGAGAAGGCCGCTGTGATGGCGGACTACTTGGAGCTACAAGAAACCTTCGAAAGGAAGATGGAGAAGATGACTGACACCATCTTTAAATTCTACATCAATTCTCTGCTGCATCAGGGCAGCCTCAACTATCTAGGCCCCAAATTTCCGCATTCTCTTCTCCTGGTCTGGGAAAAAGTTCTAGCCCATTTCCGAGAAAACAGGGTTGTATACACTAAGCAAGAGTTGGAGGCATCCTATCTCAACGAAGAGTCGAAGAGGACTTCGATAGAGGGATAAGAGATTATTCAGACTGAGAGGGAGTGAGAGGTCGCTGATGCTACTTCAACTGCTAAACCGCTATCATAGCCTTTCAATTTCGAACATGGCAAATCGTCAAAAGAATCTTGTGGTCAATCAGGAACTATTCCAGGATTAGCCGGTACTGCTTTGTTTTCCGGCCTTTCAACAACCATTTTGGAAGCCTTGGATCATCCTGGAACTTCACCAAAGGCCATGCAGCCATCCAAAGAAGGATATGGTGGGGAGAATGAGGTTGAAATTCTCGGTCACACTTCCTATGCTGATTACCTTCATGTTCCTACCGAGCTTGAGAATTTTTAGCTCACGTCCCAAGAATAAGGCGAATTAAATGCTTTCATTTTGGGTCTTATAGGTCTGTCTTCTTTGCCTATTGAACAGCTAAATCCTTTGGTCCCGGGGCCTACTGCTATTTCTACTACATCGACGCTTGTTTCTATTGCTCCTTCGATCACCATGCCCATGTCTGGCTCATGACCAAGGCCAGAATATGAGGTGATTGCTGCGTTGCATGGCCTAGACAAAACTTTCGTATCTCTGAAGGCAAATAAAAGTAGCTGATACTCGAGAGTAGATTGATCAAGCGAGCCAGCTGAGTAAAACTGAATAGCAGATGGTGGTAGTTAAGAGGGAAAAGATTGATGAGAGAAAGTCTTTAAGGAGCTCCTGCAATTCCCAAAAGCGTAAGACCAAAGGGGAGTCTCCTAAGGGGGTTGAACAAAAAGGAGGAGACATAGGCATGAAGGCGATAATTTATATCTCTAATAGCGATACAACTCCCAGTGGGGATGCCAAGAGGAATAAGAAACTTTTGAAAAAAGGCAGGAATGGAGGTGGTGTAAAAAAAAACTAACAGGCTCGAGTGACAGTGGAGCTGAATGCAGGAACAGTCTGATTTGTTTGACATGTATTTTGTACAAGTGTCGAGTCTACATTTATTACTTTTGTTGTTGTAGCATATGTGCTTTTTTTTTTCTGGCTGATGTTGCATAGGTACGACCCCTACATTTTGACTTTGTATTGAAAATGTTATAAGGAATGAAAAGATTGATGTTTCCACTGTCATCTCTTCTGCGTTCTTCCTTATTTATCATGTGCTTAGCTTGCTTTTATACTATTTATATGTGCACATGCCATGATTGATTATTCTGTAATTTCTATATTTCAGATTGCCATGTCGTGTTTTACGGTATAAGATGCCTTTATTTCTGGGATTTCGTGCATTATGTATTCATTTTTTAACTTCATAACTAGATCAGTTGCAATTGCCAAAATTCTTTGTTGGGAGAAATGAGCCTGTGGAGTAGTCTTTCTTTTAACCAAATGTTGGTATGTGTATGCCCTCTACTTTATAGGGTTGTTTTCCCCGAACACTTAGAAAATGATCGGTTTATCCATGTGATTTCTCTGATGTCCATAGTCGAATGTACTTTGCGGTTCCTATCTTCAGGAACATGTGACTCGAACATCCGATTCTAGAGAGTATGTCGGTCAATGATCAGAATTCTTTGACGAACATAAGTCATAGCAAACCAATTAACTTTCTAGAGTTTCAAGCAACAACTCCTACCCTCGAGTAGAAGTTGTTAGATGCACCATCGACGAACAACTTCCAACGTGTCTCCATTTTTGGAGTAATTTCTTCTTCATTATCCTATATCATAAACTTGGCAATGAATTCTGCCAACACCTACCCGTTGATTGTCCTTCAAGGATGGTATGTGATTTTGTACTGACTTAATTCGATGTTCCATTTGATAAGCCATCCAAAGCTCTCGGGGCGGTATAACACTTGCTTCAAGAGTTGATCTGTTAGCACTTTGATTGGGTGTGTTAGGAAGAATGGTCGTAACTTTCTCAATGTGATCAAGAGGCGATATGCCAGTTTTTCCAATTTTGGATAGTTCTTCTAGGCTTCAATGGATGTTTAGTGATGTAATATAAGGGTCGTTGGATCTTTACTTCTTCTCATATGAGTGCGACATTTAATGCATGGGATGGGACTACTAAGTAGATGTTTCTCCATTTACCAGCTTGGAAGAGATTGGTGAGGTTTCTATATATTGCATCAGATCTTTTGAAGGCGGTTTGACAAGCTTGATTGCATTCGAAGTTCTTCTTTCCCTTCTTTAGCTTGTTAAAGAACAGTATACATTTGTCGGTTGCTTTTGAGATGAACCGAGTTAGTGTTGCAACTTTTCCAATTAAGCTTTGTAACTCCTTGTTCCTCAGGGCCTTGACTTACCATAAAGTGGTAGTTGTTCAGGATTTACTTCGATGCCACTGGCGCTTACTATGAATCCTAAGAACCTTCCAAAGGATACCCCAAAGTGACATTTAAGTGGATTGAGATTCTTCCCATATTTGCGGAGTATTTGAAACATTTCAGCGAGGTTTCCACAAGATTTGCAGCTATGCGATATAACCAACATATCTTCGACATAAACTTCCATACTCTTCCCAATATGATTTTTGAATACGGCATTTACTAGTCATTAATATGTTGCCCCATCCTTCATTAAGACGAATGGCATCACCTTGCAGTAGTATAATCGCATATCAGTAATGAAATTGGTATTTTTCTTATCAAGTTCATGTGTCATGATCAGGTTGTACCTCAAATAAGTATCCATAAGTGATTGTAGTTCATGTCTTGCTGTTCCGTCCATAAGCTGATCGATTCTAGGGCCTTTTGGGCATGCTTTGCTTAGGTCCGAGTAGTCGATACAAGACGCCATTTTCCATTGCATTTCTTGACTAAGACCGGGTTGATACCCATTCAAGGTAGGTTGCATTGTGGATAAAATCATTTGCCATCAGCTATTACTTCTTCTCTCAAAGCTTTGTACCGTTCGGGTCCTAGGCTGCATCTCTTTTGCTTCACTAGTGTACCCTTGTGATCGATATTAAGTGATTGGCATGCAATCTCTGAAAAATCATGCATATATTGGAATGTGTCCAAGCGAATAGGTCTAGGTTGGCATGAAGAAATTTAATGGTTCTAATCGCACTGATCCAATTTTTGGGACCCATGTTGGGTCATCCATATCTACTGGGATATTCACTGTCAATTTTGCCAGTGCTGGATGTTCCTTCCCTGCACTCTTCTTTCTTGGGCCCAAAGCCTTGTTGAATCGACTATAGTCACCAAGCCAAGGGCGCTCTGTAGTTTCTATTTGGTAGATTAAAAAATATGGAGAGTTCTCCCCCACATTCTTCCCTTCTCTTTTCTTCCAGACTCACGTAGCTCTGCGATATAGCATTCTCTTGTGGAATTTTGGTCTCCTTTAATCACCCAACTCTATTCTCTATCAGAAATTTCATGGTTAGACGCCAGCTAAAGCAATTCTAAAATCTACCAAAGTGGGCCGACCTAGGAAAGCATTGTAGGTGGATATTTCTTCTACAATCAAAAAGATCTAAGTGAGGATGACTCTTCAGTTTCCTTCCCCAAGTTCTACGGGTAAATTAATGGTTCCAACTTGTTGCTTAGGTTTACCTATGAATCCTTGGATCATTTTTCGGTAGGCGGATATATCCTTCATACTGATCTTTATTTAGTCAAACATCAGTACGAACATGATATTCACAAAGCTGCACTATCCACCAAGACTCGTCGGACCATGGCTATTCCTATTCTAATCATCACGACCATGGGATCAAGGGTTGAAGCTTGTATTCCTTCAGTGTCTCGACTCTAGAATAATATTTCATTATTTAAGGTTATCTGATGCTTGACAGGAGTTCCATCTTCAATGCCGAAGCCCGAATCTTACGGAGCATGTCTTAATGAGATTGCGTATTGCTCTATCTATCCCCAATTGTTTTGCATGGGATGAGGACCTCTAGATATTTTTTCAATGATGAGTCTCTGTCGATCTATTTGGAACCCTGGTTCCAGGCTGGTTTCCCCGGTCTCTAGGAGCTTGGGGTGCTACAGGTTAGTTAGGATTTTTTGGTTTCCTCACATACTGTCGACTTTTGTTCTCCCAAATCAGCTCTTTAATTAGGTTCTTCAAGTGATGACACTCATTTGTGTTATGACCATGTGTTTCATGGAAGCGGCAGTATTTCTCGAAACACTTTTGTTGTGTAGTCGCTTCTTTTACTCCTTTGTCCCTTGTGTCGCAAGGTAGATGTTCTCTAGAATATCATTAAGTGGGGTGTAGTCTTCAGGCCTCAAGCCTTTATGTCTCTTGCTACTTCCGTTTGGCTTGTTGGAATTCTAGTTCTTCCTTTTTTGATTCCCATCCTTCCTGCATTTCCTAGAGCGGTTCGCGAGGTATTTGGGTCTTGGTTTGCTGCCATAACATTCTGCCTAATGTTGATTGGTTTTTGGTTAGCAGATTTTCCTTCTAACTCCTCTGCCTCTTCCAGTCTCAAGTACTGGCTTGCCTATCGATTAGAGTCCTTCCTAGTGGTAGGTTGTTTCATTTTGATCCACTTATCAAATTCTATGTCAGGATGGATGGCACAGAACCAGGGCCATGAAGGCTATATCTTTGTTTGCGTTATTATTTTAGTGACTCCGGTGTCAAACCAACTCATGAAGGATTTCAAAGAAACATTTTGTCCTTGGAATAGGCCTGATAAGGACATATGTCCTTTGGTTGTTTTGTGTGAAGCCTTAACCGATCAAGGAACCTTGTAACTAATTCATCGAAATTGGAGATGGATTTAGGTGTGTGCCTGGTGAGCCATATCGAAGCAATTCACTCCAGGAAGATTGGAAAACATCGACATCGAACGTCATTTAAAGATTTGCTTGGTCCATGTACCAACTGTACTTGTACAAGTGAGGTTTTGGGTCTCTAGTTCCATCGTAGGATGGAATAGTCGGCATAGTGAACTTTTTAGCATATCATTCGTTTAGAAATTCATCAATGAAGGGAGTCATGCTTGAAGCAGTTCCCCATTCATCATCCTTCTATTCTTACTTTCATCCACTAGGAACTTAACCATGTTCGTGACATATGTCTCTGATGTCCGATGGTCCATGGGCCGGTTGTTAGTGATCGCATCAAGTGTTTGATCTTGCAAACGATCTTAGTAAGTGGGTTGAAGCCTTGGCTCTCCTATCTTTGGGAGATCTACTCCCTCGGAGTTTCGTTGGCTTGTGGCTAGTCAGGTAGGGGCAGTTTGGACCTCTCTGCTGGTATTGGGTACGTTAGTGTTTTCTTTGAACCTGTCTTCGTCAAGTTGTTCGCCATCTTCTGGGTCGAAGAGATCCACTGCTATATCTTCACGAAGGGTTTTCATCCGCAGATTCAAGTACATGGCAGGCTGCTTGAAGTTGGTAGAGTTCTTGCATTTCCTTCTATGGTGATTCCTACAGCTCCACCTACTACTCATTTTGTCGCTGCTTTCCGTTTCTCCTGTTTAGGCTAGAAATGGAAGAGTTTTCCTGCTCTATGGTACCAGCAGGATCTAGCATAGTTCTTGGAGCATCTAGTGATTGTAAGGTCAGGAGGGCATTCAATTTGTCCATAAGAGCGTTTTGATTGTTCTCCATCTTTTGATTGATATCATCAACCATCTTATTCAATTCACCTCTGGTGAGACTTTCATGTTGGATAGAAGAACCTAGCCCCTGATCGCCTGTATTGGCCCTAGAGTTAGCTCTGATTAATGGATAATTGGTGCTATTAATCTCATCTTGTTGAGGATTGGTTTCTTCTCCAACTATTACTGCACCTATGGAACTTTGGAATGTTGTTCTCTTTTTTCTTGGCGCCATGATTCTCAACAAAAAATCTTCTAAGCAGAGGCGAGGTTCAAATTTCTAAACCTATTTGGTCCAAAGTAGATAGCTAGATCTAAGCTTGAGTTCAATTCTCAGTGAGCACCAATATGTTAACCAAAAACATGGATCAACATCATGTGTTGAGTGTTAAAGCACCAGCCCTATTCTTACAGAGCAATAACATAGAGAATAAATGTAAAAAAAGAAGACATAGTAAAAAGACAAGAAGATTTTTATAATGATTCGGCTGTTAATGAAGCCTATGACCAGTTTATAACTTTCTATTAACTAATTGCTATTATATGTGGAATTAGATTACAATATTGTGAATTTCCTTACTTAGTTCAAATCACTGGTGCAATAGTTCATTGGAGAATTATAGTGAACCCCTAAATGAGTATTATGTGGGAGGAGGAGAGTAAAGAATAACTTCTGCCGGTGTCTAGTAGATAGTCCAGAAGATCTAATTTATGTTGCCAGTAGGACTTTATTTATAGGGGTTGAAGAGCTACTGGACTAGACCACTTTGCGAGAAGCCTATACTTGGTGATGCGATGAAGCTCCATAAATCTCATAATGACCCGACTTACCTGATGGATCGCTAACGATCCATGCACACAGGGTATTTTCACATCTTTTCATATTGTTTGCTTTCCTTGCTTTATGTAGTTACCCTTCATGTAATTTGGTCACTAATTGCCTTATTTTGATGGTGATTCATATACAGGTTGGATTGAACTATGACTGGAATCAAATGAATGCTAACGTCTCGAACTAGCTTGCTTGGAATACCATTTGGTAAGCATCCCAAAAAAGACATTGGTCCATGATGTAATAATTCTGAAGGATCCATGAGCAATCCTTATGGATCGCTAACGATCCATCCCCTTAGCCAATTTTTTCATCTTTCCTCATGGATCTCTCTTAGCTTCATTTTTGGGTCCTTTTGGTTGAATCTTGAGTTGGTTTGACTTGATGTGGATGTTCTAGCTCCTATTGAACTCTGCTATTGTTAAAAACCCGATTAATAAATGTTTTGGGGAAGGAGAGTAAACATGGGATGTTTACTTGTGTTTCCTACTTTAATGGTTTTGAAACTTAACAAAGAAATTAATATTGCTTAAATCACGGTTTCCTAAGTGGGTTTTTAGTTTGGAATTTCCAAACCTTAAATAATTTTATAAAAATTTTTAACTTGTTTTACTTGATAATAATAAGTGTAATATTCTTACAAAGGCAAAATATATATAAACTATGGAAGAACGGAGATTCAGGAATTTTTGAGAATTTTATCTAAATTTTCTACATAAATTAAGAGGTGTACACTGCTAGCATTATGTTGGGATAAATGGGTACTATGGGGGACGTATGGGAATAAAATCCATGGAATAATATATTTATATAGGTTAGGAAAAAGGGAGGCAAGATCTGAATTATTTGATGAAAGAACACTACAAATAATATAAAGTTATATAATGTCTAACGGGATAACAACACATGTAAAAGCATAATCAAGGATGTCAGAGTTGTTGGGAATGACATTGGGGAGATGGTTTTAAAGTTACAAGCAAGAATACTATGCTAAATATGAAGGAATCGTACCATATTAATGTTTAGAGAAGAACGCTTAATAAGTAAAGTGTAAAGCATACTACAAGGGTCAAGGGGACTGTGCCAAAGGAAATAAATGTGTAAGGTTACCATAGAGAAGGACCCTGTTTAAAATAAAAAGGCAATGTTGGAAGGGCACTGATGCGGGTGAGGACCTTACTCGAATTCACATTCTGGAAAGGTAAGGAGATGCATTCAACTTCCAGGTATTGCGATGGGGAAGGCCAAATAGTTCGAATAAACAAATATTTTAAAGGTTGCATGTGGGTTTCTTTGCGTTCTACTATGTTGATTGGTTCCAAGAAGTTTGAAAAATAAGTAAGTAAATTATTGTGGTATATTGACGCCAAACAACAAGGAAATTTAGTAAATAAGTGTAGAAGGACTACATGTGGCTGTTTCTTTGTAGTCCAAGGCTTAACTAACTAAATAATTAAATACTGCATATAGGACTGGAATTATGCAGTCCGAACTAAAAACTAAATTTAAAATAATATTATGATGGATGATTCCAAGTGATACTACATAAGAGAAACTTCTAAAGAATGAATTTAAAAGAATACCGTGGTGGGCGATTCCAAACCAGTACGAGTTTTGAGACAAACCTCAATGAAAAACTAAGTAAGTTCTGCATAGGGGCGCCATACCAACTACTAAGTAAGGTATATAAGAATAACATAAAGCACCGTGTTAGATACTTTAAAAGAGTGCTTTATATATCAAAGAAAAATTTATAAGGGAAACCTGGTGGGTCTGCGTTGGGAGCGCAATATTTATACTTAGATTCAAAAGCAATCTAAACCAGGACATAGGTGGGGTTAGCATTGGGTGCAAGTAGAGAATAAAATCGGCTTAAGGAAGCATTTATTGAAGACATCAATAAGGAATAATTTGAGTTAGAAGTTTAAAGCATTTCACACATGATTGGTTGAAAGTGAGGGGAAAACCTAACCTGTGTAGTGCAAGTTGGTCTCACTTTATGTTTTTTTGGAGATGTATTATTCACACTAGGCTTTATGTTGAATCTGTGCTCTTATTATTGTTTTTCCCAGTAAACTCATGGGCACTCATTTGAGTAGGCTGGGTTTATTAGCTCAAGTCGGTTTGGAATAATGGTCGTGGTGCGAGGTCTAAAGATGTAGCAGGAGTCCCTTTAGCTAATGATGATTTTGTTACTGCTATATGATGAGGTGCAGGCTACATTTTCATATATGGACTCGACTCTTTATCGTGTTATTTTCTTTCTATATTTGGCCTCTACATCGGCATGTTATTAGAAGAATATTAA
Source organism: Allium cepa (assembly GCA_030765085.1). Taxonomy (NCBI): domain Eukaryota; kingdom Viridiplantae; phylum Streptophyta; class Magnoliopsida; order Asparagales; family Amaryllidaceae; genus Allium; species Allium cepa. Next base: position 225,088,392 of record CM060931.1, read on the forward strand.
TAGCAGTTCATGTAAAGAATACTTTGGTAAAATTCTTATGTAATGAAAAATGTTTAGCTGCTCTGCTTATTTATCTATGTTTTCATACTATATTGTACTCACTTCAGTCGCGAGAAGATAATTCTGGTGATGACTACAACATCACCAGTCTTCATCTTCGGGTTTCAAGTGGAGGACATTACAACTTGGTTATAGGGCTAGACTAACATCGGTTATGGGTTTGGTCAACTACTGCTAATGTACAGTATCAGTTTCGTTTAACAACGGTTATAATGCTTGGTTATGGGGCTTGGTTAACATCAGTTATAGGGCTTGGTTAGCTACTTCTATTTCTAATATATAGTATTAGTTTTGTTTAACATCGACTGTGGGCTCATTATGTGATTGGTTATGGGCTTGATTACAAAATTATTTTCCGTATGTACCCAATTAGCTAATGCATACGGTAATCTTTTGCATCCATTTGCACTTAATTTGGCTGCGCATCCAATTAGCTTTTTCATCCATATGTATCGATTAGTTATGCATCTAGTTAGCTTTTGCATCCATATATACCCGATTAGGTTGTCCATTTGGTTAGCTTTTACATTCGATGGTAAGCTAAGTTAACAAATGAATCTCAGTTACAAATTGATTTCCATAAGTACCAGATTTGGTAGTGCATCTAGCAAGCTTTTACATCAATACGTACTTGATAGGTTATGCATCTGATTTGCTTTTGCATTTGATGGTAAGCTCAGTGAACCAATTTGTTACACCTCCTAATTTGATGTTTGTTATGATTAGTTAGTTTGTCAATTAATTAAGCTCCGAAAATGAAATTTGTGCAAACGATGGAAATTGACCATGAAACTTGCACCATTGCGATCCTAGTGAAATTTTGAGAAGTTTTTGTATTTGAAGTTTTACGATCGAAGTCCAAATGAAAAAGTTATAGACGGAAAAGAATTCGAAATGAAGATAAATAAATAAATAAATAAATAAATAAATAAGAAAATTTACATTTATTAATTAATCGCTCTGGCCCATAGCCCGGCTTATAATTGGGACAGGTTGAGCCTAGCGATCGACTAGTGCTCCATGGGCGGTTGGCCGTTTGCCTTCAAGCGGCTACGGTTACGGTTGTCCTAGGCTCAACGACCCAAATTTAATATGTTTCGATCTAAAGGATTTGGTTGATTCTAGCACCTATACATTAAGGCTTAGCCCTTCCTTCTCTTCTCATATTTTTCTAGAGGCAGTAGCGTAGTTTTTCCATTACTTATTCTCCACTTTCTTTCTAAATTAATAAAACATGATATTTATATCTATACTTATACAAATTGGAGAAGAACAGAAATCTAATAAAAGGTGAAGAGAAGAGAATGAACTATACGCATATTGGAGGTAAGTTATATAATTGTCTCTACTTTCTCTCCCAGTCCCAAATCTCTTCTTAGATCTAAAATTCTAATGTATGTATATACCATTTTATACATATTTCTTAGGTTACAAAGGATTGGCGATGAATCAAAGGTTCTACTTCAGATTTGGAGATTTGGATCCTTTTTAAAGGTGAATAGAAAATTTAATAAACTGTTATATTATTAAAATTATTCCGTTGGTGTTTATTTGATTTTTATGCCTAATTGGATAATTATGTATGAGTTTTAGGCAGTAAATTAAATAATCTAAACATAATAAATATCACCTAAATATTCTTATTTATGAATTGATTTAGAATTGTTTACAACCTGATCTATAAATCAGTCCCAAAAGTATGAATTGGAGTATTGATTTGGCTGAAATTTATTCTAGATCTCAAATGCGATGTATAATAATGTTATGAATTTGGAGTATTATCCTAATTTTGTTGGAATGTAAACTTCTCTATGTTTCTGATTGTCAGAATTTAGATCCGTTTAATATTTGTAAATTAGTTGATTTCTTTTCCTTTTTTGGAAGCATACAGGATTTGATCTAGCAAGGGATAAATGAAAATTGAAAGAGAAAAAGATGTGTAAAGTATGAAATCGTTGTAGCTTACACTGTCTTTTTTAGTAATAAAAAGATACGATTATTCCATGTAATTTCAAATGAAGTAATCTTTTATAGTTAAAGTTTAATCTTTTGTTTTTGACTAGCCTATGGAAATTATAGCAGATAATTTATATATATATGATTTCAACAATTTAACATCAAAAGAATATTCTAGCAAAGATATATAACTAGAATATATTTGATAAAAGTAAATATTTATATGTAATTTACTACACTTATAATAATTAAAATAAAACTTAGCTGATAATGATGTTTGCACATAATATCCAGGTTTATGATAATTAAATAATGGGAAATGAATTTAAAAGGTTGTAACTCCAATAAATGGAAAATAAATGGTAATAAATACTAGAGTTGTAATAATTTTATAGGGTAATTGGATAAAAAGGGACTAATAAAAACAGAATAGCTATAAAATGTTACAAATTTGAAATTAGTCTTCGTACATAAACATATTAGGAAATGTCGTCAAGATTTTATGGACAAATTAACATTTATGAGCATTAAACAGGGATATATGGATAAATTTATATTTAAGGTAAATCTTGTTGCACTAAATAAAAGGGGAATTAGTAAGCCAAGTCCAATATCTGCCTAAGATAACATAAAAAGGTAACTTAGTAGGTTAGTGATGCAAGATCAGTAGAGTCACTCGACGAAAGACTATCCTTCACTTTGGGCTACTAGCAGTCGAGTGCATTTACTACTGATGTGCGATATCATTAATCCTAGGACCCATGACGATGTGAGAGACTGTAACTTCTTTCTTAATTGGAAAATATCAAATGGTCCAAATTTGGAATTAGGAGCGGTGAGGGATATCTCCATAGGGGTTCACTTCTGGTTTAACGTATTAAGTGCCGTAGAGTCCGACTCTCTCCTAAAAGGAAGCATTAAGTGACCTAGTGAGATACCAAATAAATAAGGATGTCTCTCAAAATGGTTTACTTTATTGTTAAGGTATTAAGTGGCTGTAGGGCCTGCCTCCCAACCGAAAGAAGAAACCTAATGATATTCCATATTTATAATTAAGTGTGATAAGGGATATCATGAGAAGGGTTTGCTGTAAGTTTGGGGTATTAAGTGATTATAGGGTTCGTCTCTTTCCTATAAAAGAAGTATTAAGTAGCCCAATAAGATTTTCAAGCAATTTCAGCTGGATAGTAGCAATGAGGAGTCTGCCTTAGGGTTAGGTATTAAATGACAAAGGCCTACCTATAAGTAGCTGTGAAATGGTCAAGGGTTTGCTAGTCCTTATTAATTAGGTATTAAGTTGCTTGGGTGTAGTCTCTCACATTTCTAAGGCCATAAATAATAAGGAGTCCGCCTGAGGATAGGTATTAAGTGATGAGCACCTGCATAGAATATAGTTATTAAATGGTTAGAAGTCTTCCTAGTCCTTTTTAAAGGTAATAAGTGACTTGGATACTGTTTCTTACATGGCTATGGTTTTATTGGCAATAGGAATAGCAATAGTTGGGCGTTAAATGTTGAAAACCCTATATAGTGGGTAGAGATCTTTGTAGCTAGGACCCACTGACCATTGACAACATTGTTAGGAAATAACTTTGGGAATAGGCCTTAAGTGACGGGGTTATCTTGATTGAGGTACTAAATGGCAGAGTTTGCCTATTTTTATTTTAAAAGTACTATAGAAGCCTGCTTCATATTTAGAAGTATTAAGTGGCAAATGGGTTTGGAAGTATTGGGTGGTTGATAAGGCTTCATCGGTGTTTCGTGCCATGGGAAAGGATAAGTAAGTAATCGTATACGCGATGCAAAGTTAGATTAGAATTGATAAAATTAATGGGCATAATTATTAAATGGAAACCAATCAGTATAAATTTATTTTATGGTTAGTTTATCGATTTTCAAGTCCCCAAAATGCTATTCTGACCCCCCCTCCTCATTACAACCCATGGGATAGATTTAGAGGAACATGTCACTAGACCTGGATGTTCTTTATTGTTGGAGAAATCTTCTTTTCTTTCACGCTTATTGCTGATGTGATAGTCCGCTATCAAAGGAATACCATTAATTCTAGGATAGTAGTCATAGTCAGCATTCTTATCCTATTATTGTTTCCACTATAAGTTTAGATTTCTATCAAAACCTGATAGTGCTTATGCTTATTTACAGGTAACAAATCCAACGATCTGTGCTTTGATGGGCTCTGGTTTCGATTTTTATCGAAATTTTGGCCCATAGAGGTATGAGTTGTTACATTTGGTATCATAGCCTACGTTAGTAGATCAAAGGTACTAAGAAAAATTGAGAGAATATATTTGTACCGTCCCATCTAGTAATGTTATGTTTTTACACTAGATTCTAAGAGTTTTGACTATAAAAGTAATTGTAGTTTCACTCCGAAGGAATGAACAAAGCAATTTGGGTTAGATATATCTTAGACTAAAGATTTTCACACCAACTCAAAATATCCCATGGAGTGCTGGCGATTCTTAAAGTGCTATAGATGAAGAGCATGAGCATGACATATGGCAGAATCCGGGAGACTGGAAGTGTTTGACTTGATGGTTGAGACTCTAGCAACCTTGTGATATGGATTTTGATGATGAGTTCCAACAGGAGATACACATTTATTCCAGATGGGCGGAAAATTAAAGTCTGTATGTCGCAATTTTCCAGAATTAAGTTTATGCTAACGTGCATTAATTGATCACCTCTTTGATGGCATACTAGATTCTTAATTAAAGAGTTAATGTCAAGTACTTAGTCTAAACCTGTGGGAGAAATATTATAAAGTATTTATCGAAAACACCTAAGAATTTTGACGAAAAAAGGTTTTCAAAGGATTTCTTTTCCTAAGGATTTCTTATCCTAAGGAATTATTTTTTAAATTCTTTTTGGGAAAGTTTTGAAATTTTAATTCTCAAAGAAACACGTATACCACTAAATTGGTCGTGTTAAGAAGTTTTTAGTTTATAAAAGATTATTTTTTGAAATCCTTAAATATTTATATGTATATATCAGTAAAGGCTTGATTTTGATTTTAACAAGGGAATAGTTTTCCAATCTGAAAATTTTATGCTTAAAAAAGGTTTCAGGAAATCCTGAAATATTTATATAAATATAAAGTTTGATTTTTAAAAGAAGTTTTGGTGTGAAATGGTTTATATTATTTAAAAACAAGTACAAAGGAGCAAATATTTAGCTCATAGATTTTTCGGTTTATAAAATGAGTTTTTTTTTCCTATCTAGATGGTACATACAAAATAGGAATGACACTCAACTCTATTGGGGTACGTAGTTTGAAGTATTGTTGTACCCACCAGATATTGGAAGAATTATTTTCATTCAAAGTCGGCTGGAAATAACAGTTGAAATATTTTTGGTTTTTGAAATTATTATTGGTCATTGTAGTTTTGATGAGACTATTGTTTATTGTGGAGCATTGTTCGGGACTAGGCAGTAGGCTTTGACACTTCCATGATTAGGTTTAGGAATTTTTCAGACCGTGTTGAATCGTAGGAGATGGTGCGAAACAGTTATTTTATCCGACGATAATTGGATCTAGGTTAAATTAACGTCCAAAGCCCATCTAGCGGTTAACCATCTAGCGGGAAACCTCGATTGGTCTACTAGTTAACGAGTTTTGAATCTAGAAAAGGACTACAAAAGTCACATCTGAATTTCCCAAATTACATTATTCCATTCCTCCTTCCTCAACAATCTAAAATCAACCTCCATCCTTCTCCATATCCAAGTATCAGCCTCTCCCTTCTGTTCCAACCCTAGACAACACTATTTTTTCTAAGAGTAATAGCCTTGCTTCCCCCTCGTGCTGTTTTTGCAAGTTAGATTTTTGCCCCTCCACCACTCCAGATCTAAACCCTATTTTCACCCTCCAACCACTTCTTAGAACAAGAAACCTTGCCGCACTGCCAGTTTTTTCTTGCACCATTATGGTCTCGATCCTTAAGAGGCCACTTAGGTGGACCGAAGTGAGCAGAAGGCTTCGCCTCTTTTAAGATGGAAGATCTATTTGTTACTATAGGATTTTCACCGATCCTCTACTTTGAGACTTTTGAGAAAAAACATTACCCATGCTACATCTGCCATTTTGATGGAGGCGATATTTTGATTCACTCGAAGGTGAAGGGTATCTTAATTAAGCCGACTAATAATGGTCTCGTTGAGATTTAGGAGACCTCCATGAAGGACATGGATTTGGATGATTTTGAAGTGACCAACTTAAATATCTTTGCATTAGATTTTTTTCCAGAATGTCGATGTTTGGAAAATGGATATTCTACGTTCGATTGCCCATCTGATTATGTGCATCATTCGATGCAACGTCATCCCTAAGACGGGAAGTTACGATCGAATTTATCCCTTGGTGCGAAAGACTGCCTATGCTAGTATTAGTCGCATTACCGTCATTGAGACTCACACCATTTTGATGCTATTTGTTGATCATGGACTAGCACTCCACAGATTCACTTTTCTTATTTTCAGCTATCCACTCCTATCTTTAGGTATTACGGGTGGTCTTTCATGGAGAGGCAGTTAAGTAAATGATTCCTCCTACCATCATTAAATCCTTCTTTTGGAAGATGGCAATTCTGATGCCGTCAACAACACCAATAACGCCAGTGGCACGAGGTTGGGTGTATAGCAGCCATGCTATGAATATTCAAAGGTCGCACTAATGGGTTGAACTCCAATAGCGGAGCAAGGTATCTTTTATTCCATAGGCATTATTTTAGGATATATGGTGTGGTTATCTTTTCTCTTCCAACATTTGTTCTTTTCTTTCAGGTTGTTCAGGTTGTAACTGTCAGCTACCTCTTGTAAAAGGCCTGCATGATATTATGAGTTCTTATTTATTTGCTATGTTATTATTTATGGACATGCGAACCGCTCCTATATATGCATAGTAAAAAAAGAGTATAAATATGGAAATCTCATAAAGACACTTGATGAAAGTAAATGTAGTATAAAACTGGAAGTTTGGAATAGCTGTGAAGTTTTAGCGAAGGGCATGATAATGTTTTCTTGATATCACGGGTCATTGCTCAGAGTCCTTAAAAGCTAACTTTTTTGAATAATATATGCGATGACATTTTTACACAATATGCCAAGTTTTATGGGTGAATGTTAGTCGTAGATTTTAGAATTTGGTTTATGCGATTAGTGGCTTAATTTATCAAAAAAATTTAAGAAGGAAATATTTTGAAAAATTTCCCCTTGATTTGAAAAGTTATCTTTTGAAAAAAGTGTTTTTATGTGTTTTTGACTCCTAAATTATTTTAGAGATTTAATCTAATAATTTGATTTCAAGGGAAAAATTGAGTCTAAATATTTTAGGATTTTATTTTTCAAATGATGTACAAATTTGAAAAGAAAGAAAGATTTTTGTAAATAGTTGATTTTGAAGGCCACATGTTAGGTGTAAAGAAGGAAAATAGAATTAGAATTTACGGATTTAGCGGTGCATTAGGATCGACGATGCGATAAATACAAGAAATAACAAGGGAAAAGCTTTTTTAGCCTTGAAATTTATATTTTCATACCTTGTCGATAATGCATGCAACTCTATGTTTAGACGTAATTCCATTTTAGAGTTTGAAAATAAGCCTCCTTATGCATTTTGTGTGTGGAAATTTTAGAGTAAATTCGAGGCAGTGAGGAAATTTCCACTGCACTATGGAAATTGGAAGATTATAGTGTGGTAAGAATGTTAAATTCTCCACCTAAATTCCTTTTTCCAGCTTAGGAATAAATTTTAGGAAGCGATCCGTTAGATTATTGGATAATAGGAATTGGATGAAAAATTGGGTACTTCATACTTCTATTCATAGGAGTATGGGTAGGAGTATGGGGGTTTTGGTTGAAAATGTTTTCAAAAAGCGGCATGCATATAGAACTGCCAGTATATATGTAGGTTGTTTGCATCATGTTTCCAAAAATGTTTCCAAAAGAAATGCATCCATATAGGAGGATGCGATTTAGAATCATTCTGAATACATATTTTCTGTAAGGTGATACAGTAATAAACTATGCACTTGTGAACGTTCGATTGCCAAATTGGTTATTCACTCTTTGGGTGTGTAGTTCAGGGTAATAAGGAGCTAAAACCATGCCTTAGCCATTGGTGAAATTTCGAGGAAAAAAGTCTTTCTAAGAAGAAGGAATGTAACACATCATAATTTGACGTTGGTTTTTTTAATTAGTTGGTGAGTTGATTAATTGTGCTTCGAAAGGGAATTTGTGCAAACGATGGAATTTCGATATGAAACTTGCACTATTATGTTCAGGGTAAAATTCTGAGCAACTTTCATGTTTGGAGTTTTGCGATCGGAGTCCAAATGAAGAAGTTACGGATGAAAAATAAATTTTAAACGAAAATAAATAGATAAATAAGAAAAATTAAAACTTATTAACTAATAGCCCAAACCCATGGGCGGCCTGTCAATTGGGACTGGTCGACCCATAGTGGTCAATCGATGGTTCATGGGCAGTCAATCTGCCAACTTCTGGAGGTTAGGGTTGGCCTATGCCCAACGACCTGAATTTAGCATATTTCGATCGAATGGTTCTGGTTGATTCTAGCATCTTCAGGCCTAGCCATCCCTCCTCTTCTCATAATTTTCAAGAGGGAGTAGCAAAGCTCTGCCATTTCTTAGTCTCCACTTGCTTTCTAAATTATAAAAATAAGATATTTATATCTATATTCACAAATAGTGGAGAAGAATAGAAATCAAATAAAAATGAGAAGGGAAAAGAATCAACTATACACATATTTGAGGTAATTTATATAATTGTATATGTTTTCTCTCCTAAACCAAATCTCTTCTTAGATCCACTACTAGAAAAAGCTTAAAAACCGGCAAGGCAGGGCGACGGCTCCCGACGGCTTATTTCCGACGGCTTACAACGGGCCGTCAGCGGCCGTCGGAAATTCGCGAATATCTGGCTTTAGCCGAGCCTTCTTTTTCTCCATTTTCATACGAAATAATTAGGTTTACTTCCCCCAATTCTCTTCCCCAACCCTCCAATCAGCAATTTCGTGATTTCAACTTCTTCCCGGCTGTGCAATTAACTTCTACTGCTCTCTAGTACAGGTATAATCTCTTATTTTAGCCAAAAATTCAGTTTTTATCCTAATTCTAAACTTGCATAATTTGATAAATTAGGGGTAATTGTTGATTGCAATTGTTTACAATAGTGTTATAATAGTTTTAGCATTCCATGGTATTCCTATTTAATCTGTTATCGTGAAATTGCAGAAAACAAGTATAATTTATATTGATTGTATATGTGTGTAGCGGTGCTATCATTGTATTGTGTTAGTTGAATTAAGATAAAATGAACGTACGAGGTAGAAATATTATATTGTGCACGTAATGATTTATGCAACAAAAAAATACGTCGAATGAGCCTTAAGTTGATGCGTAATACGTCGAATAAATGTGTTAAATTCATATATATTTTTGTAAATGTGAACAGTGAGTAAAACTGTATTTTTTCGTAAAATGCGTGCATGTAACTGACAAATGTCCCTTAGAGAGTTTTTGGCCCCGTTTGACGAGTGTTGTGCATGATCGTTGTATAAATAGTCGTTTTTTTCGAAAAACGACCATTTATATTCATCTAGTACAATGTTTGTCGGATTTGTCCCTGTATTGTACAAGTTATGAACACAGTAAGAATTTACATTTTGTATACTACTTCGTCTCAAATGGTTCACAAAATTTCGGTCTAACTTTTTTTTTGTTTCCTGCGTACACGCATTTGTGTACAATGCAGGGAACAAAAGGGAAATGCTGCCGAAATTTTGTTGAATCGTTTGAAACGAAGTAATATACGAAATGTAAATGCTTACTGTGTTTGTAATGGGAAGTAGGATGCCTGACCAATGAAAAAAATTATATATATTTTTAAATCGTTACGTTAAAAAATAAAATGTGCCCTATTTGAAAATATTTTTAAATTTGTGAAGTTGTTCTTTAAGTTCAAAATATTATACGGCCATGAAAATAATCTTTTTCGAATTTGTATTCTTCAAAATAAATATTAAATTTTGAACTTCTCGTTTTGTCAAATAGGAAAAATGATTGATTATTTTGTTGATCGGAGGAGATGGATGTACCAAAGAAAAGGACCGAGGGGCTCAATAAAAGAAGATTTTTATAATGGTATAAACGTGTTTGTTGAATTCGCTTTAAGTAATAACGGAAACGATCCAGAAATTCGTTGTCCGTGTAGTAGGTGTAGACATTTGAAGTATTTGTTACCAGATATTGTGAAAGTTCATTTGTGCCAACACGGTTTCGCACCCGAATATTATGTTTGGGATCGGCATGGAGAAGTTGTAGCAAATACTTCTATAGAGTCTGAAAGTGTCGTTAACGAAATAGTTTCAACGACCCGTATAGAAAATATGGTCGAAGATGCAGCACGATCAATGTTTCTATGGTTGAAGTTGACGACGATGACGGAAATGTTGAAGAACCAAATATTGAAGCTAAATTTTTTTATGATTTACTAGATGCGGCTAAGAAACCTATTTGGGATGGTTGTAAAAGCGGCACTCAGCTGTCAGTAATCGCAGAATACATTGCCATGAAGTCAAAATACAACATCACTGAAGCTGGGTTTACGGCTGTTGTACAAGCTGCAAAAAGACATATGTCGCCCGATAATCTAATGTGTGAAAATCACTACGAAGTTAAAAAACTTATGTCGGCTTTTGGTTTACCGTATCAGAAAATAGATACATGTTTAAAAGGATGCATGTTGTTTTGGAAAGAAGACGCAAACCTTAGAAATTGTAAAATTTGTAACCAGGAGAGATACAAACCAAGAAAAAAGAAGGGGAAGGAAGTTCCGTACAAGCGTATGCACTACTTACCCATAACTCCAAGACTTCAAAGATTATATGCATCTTCTGTAACTGCGTCTAATATGAGATGGCATTGCGTGAGAACGGAGGAAGAGGGTACGTTGACACATCCGGCCGATGGAGAAGCATGGAAGCATTTCGATAAAACGTATCCAAATTTTGCAGCGGAGAGTCGAAATGTTAGATAAGGATTATGTACGGACGGTTTTTCTCCTTTTTCTCAATTTGGTTCTAAATATTCATCATGGAACATTATCGTCACACCTTATAATTTACCTCCATGGATGTGCATGAAAACACAATATATGTTTCTTACTGTTGTCGTTCCTGGCCCCGATGATCCGACACAAGGAATCGATGTATATTTACAACCGTTGATCGAGGAGTTAAAAATACTGTGGAACGAAGGAGTAGAAACATACGATGTGTCCAAGAAGAAAATTTTTCGTATGTTCGCTTCTTTGTTGTGGACTATAAGTGATTTTCCTGCCTATGCAATGCTTTCGGGATGGAGTACTGCCGGTCGTCTAGCATGTCCATATTGCATGGATGAAACACTAGAGTTTTCTTTACCTCATGGTAAGAAAATTTCGTGGTTTGACTGTCATCGATATTTGCTCCTTGTAAATCATCCCTTCAGAGGAGACAAGAAAAACTTTTTAGCTAATAGAGTAGAAACTAGACAACCACCGACGATATGGTCAAGCGAAGACATATATGAACTTGTTAAGGACTATCCAAAGATACATGAAACTGGCGAGAAGACAGAAATTGAAGGCAAATCAGTTGTTCATAACTGTTGCAAACAAACTATTTTTGGGGAGTTGCCGTATTGGAAACATCTTCTTCTTCGCCATAACATAGATGTGATGCACAATGAGAAAATTGTATTTGATAATGTTTTTAACACAATTTTGAATGTGAAAGGGAAGACGAAGGATGATTCGAAATCAAGACGTGATATAGAAAAATTATGAAAACGTCCTGAGCTTCATAAGAAACCAAATGACAGTAAAAAACCCAAAGCTTGTTACGAATTAGATAATAATCAAGTTAAAGCTGTGTTAAAATGGGTGGAAGGGTTAAGATTTCCCGATGGGATATCATCAAATCTTCGTAGATGTGTTGACTTTAAAAATGGTAGATTGAGCGGAATGAAAAGTCACGACTGTCACATAATGATGGAAAATTTATTTCCCGCAATGTTCAAAGAACTACTGTCGTTAAAAGTTTGGAAAGTAGTAACGGAGCTTAGTATGTTTTACAAAGAGCTTTGTTCGACTACTTTAAAAGTGCAACATTTACGTAAACTTGAAGTGGACATTCCTATATTTCTTTGCAAATTAGAGAAAATATTTCCGCCAGGTTTTTTTAATGTGATGGAACATTTACCTGTTCATCTCCCGTCTGAAGCACGACTTCGAGGTCCTGTCCAATATGGATGGATGTATCCATATGAGAGGTATGTAATATGTTATAACGTAATAATTGCATTTGAAAGATGAAGTTAATATAAATTAATTTTGCATAGATATTTGAATCACCTGAAGAAAAAAGTGAGGCAAAAAGCACGGGTTGAAGGTTCGATATGTAAATCTTACATCGAAGAAGAAGCTTCGTTCTTTTTCTCTCACTATTTCAGTGACCATGTGAATATTTCATTTCAAAGTGTTCCTCGTAATGACGAAGGCGACGAATAAGAGTCCGCTCAAGCAATGCTAATTATTTTTAGACAACATGGTCGGCCTTCTGGAAAATGTGTAGAAATATGGCTAGACGATAGAGATCTTCATGTAGCACACACTTATATTCTTCTAAATTGTGCTGAGGTTGCACCGTTTGTTAGGTAATCTGAAATAATAATTTTTGTTTTATTCTTTTCTATAATGCATGCGCATGTATAACCTAATGTAATAATTTTTTTATATAAACAGAGTTTATGAACGTGAACATCCGAACGGAGATCTCAGTAAAGAATTTTCCGGTTGGTTTTCAAATTACGTTTATGAGCCGAGAAATAGTGTTGTTGACGAAGGGTTGAAACATCTTGCGATGGGACCAAAAAGAGTGGTCAAGACATATCCAATATATTTCGTCAATGGATATAAATTTAACACCAAAGAATACGGTGCAGAAAAATTAACAAATAATACTGGTGTATTTGTTAAAGGTAGTGATGATCCAGAAAAACATTTAAATGATTCTTATGGCGTTCTGACACAAATTTTGCAACTGACATATTTCTCACGACCCGTGGAGGAGGTGTTTCTATTTAGATGCAATTGGTTTAGCAATGTTCTAGGTTCTGGAATTAATGTGCACAAGGATTATAATCTTATCGAAATAAAGCATACATCGCACTATCACAAGTATGATCCTTTTGTACTAACCAAACAAGCATTGCAAGTTTATTACGCTCCTTATCCGTCTCTAAAAAGAGATAAAGCAGATTGGTCTGCAGTTTTTAAAACAAAGGCCAGATTCACGTTCGATGGGAAGAATATTCCGGACGAACAAGCTTATCAGGCAGATCTTGAGCAAAATAACGAAATAATAATTACGGACGATCATACAGATTTTGATCCCTTGATCGATGAATCAAATGTTTGGGTACAAGCGTTTGACAGTGCAGAGAAAAATATCGTCGAAAACGAGACCGAATCTGAATCAGAAGACGATGATGACTGATAAAAATCTGAATATGTTTTTTTGCAATTGATGTAACTATGTTGAATTCTTGATGTATTATGAAATTGATGTAACTATGAAACCAAATCCGTTTACTATTATTTGCATGTTTTATGTTATTTCCATTTGTCATTTATTTAGCAATTTTTATTAAAAATGCAATGAACTCTGCTTATCATTAGAAGAGTACACCCATTATGAATCAGGTATAACACACTTCCATTTCTATTTCCATTTCAGTCATTAATTAAGCAATTTATACCGTTGATGTCATTTTCATATGAAATATATTTCATTATCATGTTTTTAATTTCTTATATAATGATGTGTATATGTCACACGTTTATCATTATGTCGTATAGAGGTAGGAGCTCTTCCCGATCCTCAGGAGGCGATGGCAGTGACCCATCGCAAGAGCCGCAGCGGGCAGTTGTATTGTTAGTCCCTAGAGAAGATGGGTAAGAATTAAATTTTATTCAGCATCTTATTTTTTCTATGATATACGTTCGTACTTATCTATATCGTACTTAAAAACAGGGGGTTCGACCTACTTCCCTCTAAGGTTGTGTTGGACGTCTCTAGAGCATCTTATCACAGTAGGATGAGTGCGTGCTGGTTGAGGTGGGATACCATCCCTCCTCACATCATAGAGTGCATATGGCAGGACGTCCTAGTATGTATAATTTTTCTGTTGTTTAATTCGTTTTTGTCGTTTTTCGATTGTTTATCGTTTAAAATGTAATCTCTTTTTTTAATACAGGCTAAGATAGACATTCAGACAGACGATTTGATGCTGGCACGAGCATACTGGATGAAGAAGATGCGCAAGAACTACAGGAACACGATATCTGAGATTAAGAAATCTGGTAAGAAACCACGGTGGATGGGAGACAGCGTGTGGCAAGCTTGGTTGAGCTACTGGGAGACAGACAAGGCGAAGGCAAGTATACTAATTTTTTTTAATTATTAATTTGACATGATTGAAATATAATGTATCAAATTTTGAATGTACAGGCAGATTCGGATAGAAACTCTGCAAATAGAAATAAGAATCCCGTCACTCATCGCGGAGGATCGAAGTCATTTCAGCAGTATCGGCAGGAGTTAGTAAATTTACTGAATAATAAATGTAAATAGTTTATGCTATTTGATTTTAAACGTATAATAATTGTATGTAACAATCAACTTCAGGAAGCCAAGGCACATGGTCCTGTCAGCTATATGGACGTGTTCACCCGTACGCATGCTGTCGAGCATGTTAATCCAGACGGGACTGTTTCGTACACATGGCAGGACGATAAATCCAGCAAAAGCCATGTAAGCATATTTGATGTTATTCAGTATTAGTAATTGTTTTAATTGCTAAATTATGATGAAATAAGATATGATATTATTAATTTGTTAATGCAGGAGATGTTTATGGAGCAGCGACAGAAACTCCTTGCTGATACGGGTAGAGAGTAGCTGACGACCGATGAGGAGGACGTTATTTTTGAGTCCGTTATGAGCCCAGCAGAGCATGGTCGACGATACGGATTTGGCAATTTAGCGGTAAATAATTTACTTTTTCTTAAAATACTGAAATTATGACATTTTTACCTTTTCAAAGCAATAAACTTGGATTTTATTTATTTTTCAATTATTGCAGTCCGGTAGTCAGAGTAGGGGACGGCGGAGTAGACCTCAGAGCGATTTAGCAGGTATAGAAGAATTGCGGACTAGAGTGTCCCAATTGGAGGAGCAGAACCGCCAACAGGCCTTGCAGACCGCACAGTTGTTAGAGTACATGCCGTAGTTTGGTGGTCGCTTCCCTTCCTCGGCTGGCTCTGGATCTGGAGGAGATTGATTCATTCCTTGCTTGCTTGTTCGTTTGTTTGTTCAGGTATGTTTTGTTTTAGTTTAGAATGATTTGGTAGGTGGTGCAGGAAATTGTTGATTTGTCTAATTATGTATGATACACTTGGTTTTGTAGTTGTATGAGGATATAAATGAGAATATTGATGAATTTGTGTATTAACAACATGGTAGAACTGTTATGGTTAGGAATATTGTTAATGTTGGAATGGTATGCATATTTTGTATTTTATTTTTATTCTAAATTTATCCATTTCTGTGTTTATTGAATATTTTGTAGTCTAGGTTTGGATATTTGGTTGGATTATTGTTTATTGGATTGTGCGGTATTGATACCGTAGTGTTCGGAAGAGAAATGTGGTTGGAAGGCTCTATTTGCAGCAAATATTAAAAAAACAGTAGATTTCTGACGGCTACCGACGGCTTCCGATGGCCTACAGGTCAAAATTTTCGACGGCTTCCGACAATTTCCGGCGGCCTGTAGGTACACATTTCCGACGGCTACCGACGGCTTCCGACGGGCGTCGGAAGCCGTTGGTGGTCGTCGGAAATTGTCGAGAGCCGTCGGAAACGCGTTCGGCAGCCTCCATCGGAAGCCGTCGGAAATACTGCTCCCCGATGCAGTCTTTTCCGACGGCTTTTTCCGACGGCTTCCGACGGCCGCCGACGGATTTTGGCCGTCGAAAAATACGTTTCCCCTTGTAGTGCTCTATAATTTTAATGTATATGTGTGTGTGTGTATATATATATGTATATATATCCATTTTATACATATTTCTTGGATTATAAAGGATATGGAGATGAATCAAAACTTCAGATCTAGAGATTTGCACCGCTTTTAAAAGGTGAGTTGGAAATTTTATAAATTGTTATAATGTAAAAATTATCCGGTATGTGTTTATTTGATTTTATGCCTAACCGAATAATTGTATATGAGTCGTAAGCAACAAATTAAATACGATCTGAATATAATAAATATCTCCTACATACTCTTATTTATAAATTTATTCAGAATTGGTAACAATATTATCTGGAAATCAGTCCCAAAAGTATAATTTAGATTACTGGTTTGAATGAAATTTATTCCAAATCTAAAATAGGTTGAATAATAATGTTGTGAATTCAGATTATTAATATAAACTAGTTGGAATGTAAACTTCTATATGTTTTGAATTGTTGGAATACGATTCGTTTAATATATGTAAATTAGGTGATTTCTTTCCCTTTTTGGAAGAATACAAGTTTATTCTAACAAGGGATGGATGCAAATAAAAAGAGAAATACATGTGCGTAGTATGAATTCGTTGTAGCTTACACTGTCTATTTCAGTAATAAAAAGAAATGATTATTCCTTGTAATTTCAAATAATGTAATCTTTTATATTTTAAAGTTAAAATTTTGTTTTGGATTAATTTATAAAAATTAGGGGCTAAAGAAATTTGTTTATGGAAATTATAGCGGATGATCTTTTTAGATTTGATTCCAAAAATTTAAAATGGAAAAGAATATTCTAGTGAATATATATAACTATAATATATTTAATAAAAGTAATCATTTGTATGTAATTTACCATGCTTATAATAATTAAAATAAAACTTAGCTAATAACAATGCTTGCACGTAATATTCATGTTTAGGTTAATCAATTAATGGGAAAAAAAATAAAAGGGTGTAACTCCAATAAATGGTAATAAATACGAGAGTCGTAATAATTTGGTAAGGTAAACGGATAAAAATGGACTGATACAAATGAAATAAATATAAAAGTTTACTAATTTGAAATTAGTAATCATACATAAATGTCTTAGAAAATGTCCGTTAGGATTTTGCGGACTAATTGACATTTATGAGCATTAAATGGGGATTTATAGGTAAATTCTTATTTAACGTAAATCAGATTTCCTTAAATAAAAAAGGGAATTAGTAAGCTAAGTCCAATGTTTACTTAAGATAATATAAGTAAAGACCTAGAAAGGTTAACTAGACTTAGTATGTTAATGATGCGAGGTCAGTTGAGTCACTCGATGGGAGACTGCCCTTCACGTTGAGGCTACGGGCAGTCGAGTGCACTTAAAACTGATATGAGATATCATTAATCCTAGGATTCCTGATGACAGGAGAAATTAGGCCTGCTTTCTTTAATAGAATGTATTAATAGTCCAAATTTGGAATTAGGACTGGTAATGGTTACCTCCATAGAGGTTCGCTTCTGATTTAAGGTATTAAGTGGCTGTAGGGTCTGCCTCTCTCTTAAAAGGAAGTATCAGTGACCTAGTGGGATTCCAACTAAATAAGGATGTCTTTAAATGGGCTTACTTTAGTATTGAGGTATCAAGCGGCCATGGGGCCCGTCTCCCTACTGAAAGTAGTTACCTAATGAGATTCCACATTTGCAATTAATAGTGGTAGCACATATTTCGAAAAGGGTTTGCTTCTGGTTTAGGTTATTAATTGACTGTTGGGTCTGCCTCTTTCCTATAAAAGAAGTATTAAGTAGTCCAATGAGATTTTCAAGCAATGTTAGCTAGATAGTAACAATGGGAAGTCCACCACGGGGTTATGTATTAAATGACAAAGGCCTGCCTACAAGTAGATGTTAAATGGTTAGAGGCATGCCTAATTCTTATTAATGAGGTATTAAGTGGTTTGGGTACAATCACTCACATTGCTAAGGCCGTAATGATGATAGTACCAATGAGGAGTCCACTTGGGAAATATTATTAAGTGATGCAGACCTACCTAGAGTATAGGTTTTAAATGGTTAGAAACCCGCCTAGTCCTTTTTAATAGTACTAGGTGGCTTGGGGTATCGTCTCTTACATGGCTACGATTTTGTTGGCGATAAACCCAATAATAGTTGGATGTTAAATTTTGGAAGCCTTAAATAGACGTTAAAGGTCTTTGTACCTAGGAACCACCGACCATTGACAACATTGTTAGGAAACCACAATGGAAATAGACCTTAAATGCCCCGGTCTACCTTTATTCAGGTCTTAAATGATAGGGTCTCACTAGATTGAGGTCTTAAATGGCATAGTTTGCCTATTTCTTATTTAGAAGTATTATAGAACCCTACTTCATATTTAAAAATGTTAAGTAGCAAATGGGTATGGAAGTATTAGGTGGTTGATACGGCTCATCGGTATTTTATACCTTGAGAAGGGGTAAGTACGTAATCATGTATGTGGTGCAAGGTTAATTTTAGGACTGCTAACCTTAATGGACACAACTGCTAAATCGAAACCAATTGGTGTAAATTTTTGTTATGGACAATTTATAGATTTTTTGGTCACCATAATGTTGTTCTGACCCATCCTTGTTACAGCCCATAGGATAGATTTAGAGGACCATATCATTGTAGCTTGATGTGCTTTGTTGTTTGAGAAATCTTCCTTTCTCTCATGCACGATGCTGATGTGACAGTCTACTATCAAAGAAATATCATTAATTCCAAGGTAGTAGTCATAGTCAATATTTTATCCTTTTATTATTTCCGTTGTGAGTTTAGATTTATATCAACCTCTGATAATGCCCATACTTATTTATAGGTACCAAATCCAATGATCTGCGCTTTAATGGACATAGGTTTTGATTTTTGTCAAAATTTTGGCCCATGGTGGTTCGGGTTATTACATAATCTATCTCGGTTACAGATTTGTTTCCATAGAACCCATTTTGATAGTGCATATGGTAGCTTTTGCATCCATATGTACCCAGTTATGTTTTGCATCTAATTTGCTTTTGCATTCGATAATAAGCTTCCAATCTATCTCGGTTACAGATAGGCTTCTGTACATACCTGATTTGGTACGGTTTAGTTTTGTATCGGTATGTAGCCGATTAGGTTACGCACTTAGTTAGCTTTTGCATTCATTGGAAAGTTCGGTAAATCAGTCTATCTTTGTTATGGATTGGTTTCCATACGTACCTGATTAGGTGGTGCAAATGGTTAGCTTTTGCACCAATATATAATTTATTAGGTTATGCATTTGGTTAAATTTTGCATTCGATGGTATGTTCGGTTAATCAATCTGACTTGGTTAATGATTGGTTTCCATAAGCACAAGATATTGTAGTACATCCGACTAGATTTTTTGTAACATCCCAATTTTTATTTAATTTTAAAAAGAGTAATTAATATAGAATTTTAGAATTGAATTAAAATATATTTGAAATTTTCAAAACCAGTTAAATAAGTGTGTGATTTTATACTTATATATATATATATATGAATAGATTTGAATTTGAATTTAAAATTTAAATAAATGTATTAGTAAAATAATTTGAATTTAAAATAACATATATGTTATTTATTCAATTTATAATTAGTTTTAAAACATTTTCTTTTAAATTGTACATATTTAAAAATAAAGGAGATCTATTTATAAAATAGAAAAAACAATTTAAAAATAAGATATAAATGTTTTGTCATGTAAAATACAAGTGTCCAATTATTAAAGACATAATATTAACAAGTGTAATCAAGTTAACAAAAAAATTAACAAGTGTTAACTAATGAAGCATGAAGATGAACAAGTGTCATTTTTGTTTTATTTTTGAGAAAATTAATAAAAATAAAAATAAGATATATATACCATTTCAACTTCTTCTTCTCATTTCTTTTAACCTTTCACTTTAGGAAAAAAAATCAAAAATCAAAAGCCTGCGAAAATAAAAGAATCTAGAGGAAAATTCAAAAACGAAAACCTATACAAATTTGTTCGAAGATAAGTAAATCAAAATCTTCTCAAATTTCAAACAAGAAAACAAGATTTCAAAAGCAAAGATAATTATCTCCAATTACAACCTGAAGCAAGCATATCAAAGTTCATCTCAACTTGTTAAATGAATCAAAGTTTTCATCATCTAAACAACAAAGATCTGAGCATCACAATCAAATCTAGACACAAAAACAAAAGTTCCAGGCTTTTCAAAGGTTTTCTGTTTAAACTAAAGGTGAGTAAGCCTCTGTTAAATCTAGATTTTTAACTGTTGTTTGTAATCATGTCTGAAGTGAAGTTGAAAACCATTTGCATGTGAACAAGTCTCTGTATATATGTATATAAAAATGACTGTGTAAGTTTAAGAACGGAAAAACTTCTCTGTTCTAAGTATAACAGGTTTCAAAACCTGTTTGAAAAATCAAAACCTCACTCTCTGATCATCTTGAGACTTTGATGTCTAAATGAAATATGTTAGGATTAGCAAGATCACCATTCTAAAAATATTTTTGAGAAATAAAAGTAAATGGGTTTACTGGAAACATAAGAACGCAGAAAAATCAAATTTTGTTCAAAATTTAATTTATTAAAACCTAAGTTTTGATCGCATGATCCGATTTGTCTTTGTAAACTACGATTATTAATAATAAAATCATGAATTTTAAGTTGGGAAACCACAAGCATTCGTAAGTTGAGCGGAAAGTCTATTTTGAGGATTTCCTGGCGATTGAGGCACTCAAGGTGGTCGGGGTATTGCTCGAAGGTGGAGGAAGACTTGTGGATCTCGGAAAAAATGTCAAATGGGTGAACATCCATCGTGGTGGCGGTGTTGGGTCGGAATGGAGTTTAAGCCCTAGTTTGGGTCAAGGTAGGAAATCGAACTGTTGCAGCGTCTCTTGTGGATCGAGTGTCACCGGACATGGAGGGATCGAAGCGTATGACGTCGGTGAAGCTTGGGATATATTCGCATGACCCTTGATGGTCAGAGGTGAAAATACAAGGCGATTGTTGGTGGCTCGGGTTTGTTCCAGTTTTGAGTCGAACAACTTAAATTCAAGTTTACTGTCGTTTCGAACATCTGGGTGATCGTGAGGCTCGGGGAGGTCTTCTATGACTCATCGATGGCTGGAGCTTGAACAGAGGTGGCTAGAACTCCAGTGGACGTTTATATACTTCTGATGTGTGTCAGTGGTTAAGTTTGGGAAAGAAGGGTTTTAACTCGAAGTTGTTCTCAGGGAAACATGTTACAAGGTCGAGTTTTGGTTCGTGTATTTTTAAGTATGTTTCGGGTTTTATAAAACTTAAACAAAAATAAAGGTTTGAAAAAGAATACGACTTGGGTTGGGGGAAAACTTGAAGTGAATATGCATGCGTCACGGGTGATACTTGGGGAGGTCTCAAGTTTGAGATAAAACAGTTTTTCATCTTTAAAACCAAATTTAAATTTTAAATAATTGTTTTGATTTAAAGTTTGGATAATTAATGGTTTAAGTAAGTTATGTTCAAGGTAATTAAATTTATATTTATGCAATCATTATTTAAAAATAAATTCTTAATTTATTTTAATTAAACAGTGTAATTAAAAAGTTAATTAAGATGAAATATTGTTTTTAATTTTTAATTAACCTTAATCTCTTAAATTGATTTATAGGTTAATGATGATTAATTTCGAAGTTTAATAATTAAAGATATTTAATAATAATTTAATGATTAATTAAGATAAATAATGTATAATTACTTAATAATTAAAGAATAATCGATTAGAGGTTAATTAATTATTAATTTAAGGTTAATTAATTTAAAATTAAGAATTAATTAATTAATGTAATTAATTAAGTAATATTTAATTAATAAATGTAATTAAGATAAATTAATTAGTAATTAAGGACTAATTAATTTATAATTAATTTATAATTAATCATTAATTAAGTTTAATTAGTAAAAATAATTATGTGATTAATTAATTATAATCACACGATTAATTCATCTTAATTGTAGATGATTGATTATTATTGAATGCTTTGTATTGATTCTGTAACAGCCCAAGATTTTTACTAGCGCTGTATTCTTTTGTGTATAAAACCTTGGGATTTATTATAATATAAATCTTTAATTCGATTAAATCATTTCCCAAAGTTTAAATAAAAGACAAGGGTTTTGGAATTTCAACTTTGGTTAAAGATAACTCTAATTGAAATATTAAAATTTTAATTTCTAAATCTTTTATATAGGAATTATATATGTACAAGATTTACTGTGAGGATGTTTACTTATATTGGTAATAACATTTATTTCCCTTTTCGGTTCTTTTTTAAATGAATTATATATATTGAAATTATGTAATAAATTTCTTAGAAAATGGTAAATAAATCCGAAGACTGTAAAAAATTCTATTTTTGGTTAAATAATAAGTTTCGCAATTTACAGTGTATTAATAAACTGTTGAATTACACGTTTAAAGGGCGCGTTAATTGATGGGACAAATAACGTATAAGAAAACGTATGAAATTTAAATCCCTTATTTTCGTTATATTTGGGCATAAAGTATTGCGTCTGTTGTATGAATTTTAAATATATTTACTTTCCTTCTGATTTAATAGAAGAGTTACCCACAAATTTATAACCGTTCACATTCTAATTATAGTCTTTGTCCTAAATCAATTGTCGTGCACGTTTAAAGGAGGAAATTCACCGTGCCTTGCCATTACTTCCATTGGTTTAAAAATGTATATATTTTTTTTTTACTCTTCCAAAGAGTTGTTAATTTCTTTAAAAACTGGATTGAAATCACCGGGGGTTTCCACTTTCCTTTGCGTGAATAATTAACAATTATTAATTCATAAACGTTTCAAAATAATAAATATATTTATATTTTGTAAAAGAATTTAACCTTATTCGTTTATCATTTTGTTTCTTAGTTAGTAAGAAATAAATAAAATATTAGATTGGATAGTAGATAGTGGATAAATAAGCTTTATAAAAAGCACGTTTTAAATTTACGTTTATACACGTTTTGTTTCATTGGGGGTGTAAATAGTACGTATGTAATAAAATACTCTTTAGCATATACGAGTAGCAAATGAATAAAAACGTGTAAATTTAAATGCTGGAGTACGTTTGATTTAAATCTTGCGTCTAGAGTGCGCGTCCTTAAATAATAAATCAATTAATTATAGCCGTTCAATGTATAGTACCCTGAATACACGTGCAAACGTTACACTTCCCATTTTCTTCATTTGTTTTAAATTTTTTATAAAACTTTGAATAAAATAACGTTCAAATCTTTATTTATTTCTTACCTATCTTTTATCCCAATCAACGCAAGTTTTAAATCGCGTATATTTTTCCAATTCCATTTCTGGTAAAAGCTGTTTCTTTTCTGATAGATTCCTTTCCCACTATAATATTTTTCAACACATCTTCTCTGGATAATAAATCACGTTCAAAATTTTCCTTTTACCATCCCTCAAGCAATTTATATCTTGCCGTTACTTTTGCGTAATCCACGCAAATCTCCACTGAAATTAATTCTCACTGAAATATGAGTTTCCAAATCTTTCTTGCCTAAATCAACGCATAGCTCATTGATAAATACCAGCCACGAACACTTTTTCTTTACCTCATCTTTTGGACTTCGTCTCCTAGCTTGTGTGGAGCTTCAGGTAATGGCAGTTATTTTCTTTCTTCTTCCTTCTATTTTCTTTTTCTTTGTTTTCTTTTACTTCACTCAGTTGCTACACCTGAAGCTTTGAAATTCCATTTTCATTCTCCACCTTTTGCAAACTTTATGCCTAACAGTATCTTACTGTGTGAACTCGTGTGCATATAAAAATAAAAATAAAAAAAGGAAATAAATTTGCATAACCACGGTGAAAATGTAGGTGGGTTATAGGCTGGATTTCGTAAATATTCAACGTGAATACGTTGCATGTGAATAAGATATAGGCATGAGCCACCTAAGTTTAGCTTATTGTTTCTTTTTTTATCTATCATGTTATAATATTTGGTTCTAATTTAAGAAAGAAAAAGAATAATAACGTGCATAAATGGCCGAGAATAGTAGTTGCGTGTTCAAAATTTTAAACCAAAGTTTGATCACGTTTTGCATTGTTGGAAAAAATAAGTGTGCGTGCACCACTTTTTGATCACAGACTTTATAACTAAATTTCTCACTATTCACTCTTTAGCATTAATATAATTCAAGTAGAAATTTGGGCCGAGCTTTGAGAATGGGGTCAAGTCTTGGGCGGAGTGGTCGAGAAATTATGGCAATCATCCTTTTATTTTAATCTCGTTCCAGTTGTTATTTAAAATTTTGATCGTTTTGAATTTTGCGTAATTAGTTATTCGTTTATCTTGTTCAAGATCTGAATCGAATTGGCTCATCTTCCAATCATTAATCGTGCCTTCTATACGCTATTCTGTTATGGTTACCGTAGTTTCGAATCAAAATCTTCAGCTTCGTAAAGGTGAGTTTTCTCACTTGACAAACGTACTTATATATATCTGTAAATTGATAACAAGTGTGATTATAGAATAATTATTATTTTTATTTGACTGTGGTATAAATTGATGATACAAAAAAATCCCGTTATTAAACCTATACATCATCAGTTATATTATATACTGTTTATTTATGCTGTTACACTATTTAGTTATTATTTATAGTTAATCACACTGCAAGTTCCCTGTAGAATAGAAATCGTCACAGGCTGAAATGATAGGCCTGAATGATATATATTTATGTATTCATTTATTTATTTAGTTTATTTTTTTCTTGGGATTGCAGGTTCGAAATGATAGAACCCGGATTTGTTTTGTAAATTACGGATTGAGAAGATATATTATCCGTATCATTTGACCTATGTTAGAAAATATTACAAAGACCCGTGGTTATATTTATACATATATATTTTCTGGAAATATTAGATATTTTTTTTTAAAATTTTTAAAAATGTTATAATACTTGTTAAAAGTGAATTAAAAAGATTATTACAATTGGTAGTGATATTTTACAAGTTAAATATGTAAATAAATAAATGTTAAAAATATAAAGTATAAGTTTATCTTATAAATTTTGATGTAAAAATAAACGGAATTTAAGTTAAGGAAAAGATATGAAAATTTGGTACAACTTGAACATAAAGCGAATTAATAAAGGTTAAGTTTTTATGAATTAATAGGTAACTTGGGAAATATGAAAGTTAAAATATAACTTCATTTAGAGGTTGGTTTAAAATAAAGGTAAGTTCAGAAATAAATTGGAAATTTAGCTTATTTTGAAACGGTAACTAAACTTAATTGTTAAGAAAATTCAGAGAAAATTTTACACTTGATAAGAAAGTATAAGAGGTTAGATATATATATATATATATATGTATGTAAATTTTACTTTATAAAAATCATAATATATTGAGTAATTTAAATGGCTATTTCAAGGTGGAAATTTTGGATTTTTTAAGTAAAATTGTTTGAATAATGGTTTAAATTCTGCTGAAATTATATTGAAGTCTAAATTTTAATTTACTTAAATTATTGGAAGGATATTTCCGCATTTGGCAAAGAGCTGAATGATGATGCAGATAAACTAAGGCTAAATATTCTCACCTTTAAACAGTTTAAAATAAAGTATTTCGATTAAAATATAAACTATTTTTAAAGGTTTATAACCATGGGTAATAATAACGTTGGTTGTTAAGGAGACCGGGATCGGATATGGGCATACTCTCTGTCGATACCGAAAACCACTTTGACAACCGTGTACGTGGTGGAGATTCCAGAATGAAGTAGGATGGTGGTGACGTTCCTTTGAGGTAAATACGTGGACCCGACTCACGTGAGTTGGCACAAGGTGGCTAAAACAGGAGTGATCGATGGATTAATGAGGTAGCACCTTTGATCGGACGCACTTCTTCGTATTCCATTCTATTACTTTTGTTATTGTTTGGTGCGCACCTTTGATTTGGGAGTGTTGTTCGAGGTGGGCGGTAGCTTCGCGCTATGCGTTACCATCGGTCCGGAAGCGTAATTGGTATTTCTACCCTGGCATTGCCTAGTTGTGCCGTGTCACCTAACATAGCGAGCCTTGTACGAGTTTGCTTTCTCCTGTAGCCCGTGGAGTATTTAGGGTAGTCTCCCGATCTGGAGATGCGCTGATACTGGATGGACTACTGGGACTATTATGTGGTAAGGGCTATATGGGTATCCCCTTAACGCTATTTAAAAGTAAGTTTATTTTACCAATAGACACTATTATAATAGCGAAATATTACTACATAGTAAATAGTTTAACGGATCCTTAGAGGATGGGCGATCCCAAGCATGCTTTAAGTTACTTGTACTTTATTACAGTTCACTTGAATTAGCTTACACTGTATAAGTATGTATGTCCTGACTCGAGTGTTATTTTTTATTTTATGCTCGGGTCAGCTTGAGTTTCAGTTCAGACTTCGCTTCAGGAGCTAGGACTTCAGCAGATCATCTCTTTTCAAGCTTCCGCCAAGTTTTTTTTTCAGTCCTTATTTTAGCCTTTGTAATCAAGACAACTTATGGTTGAGAGTTTCTGTGGAGATTTCAAAGTATATTTAGCTTTAAGACTTTGTACTTTATACTTATTTTGAGAATATTGATAGTGGCTTCATAAACCACTAAGTTATTTTTAAATTCCGCTGCGAGTATTCTGATTTCTGTGTTTGTGATTCTGTGATTTGATTTCATTTGCTCCTACTTTATTTACAATCTATTGTTTTGAACTATTCAAGCTTGACATGTTTTAACTTATTGTCGAATTTGAATAGTGCAAAATAGTGGGTCATTACAGTTGGTATCAGAGCTTAGGTTTAACCATAGCTTGAGGGGTAAAAACTCATTAGAGATAGGGTAGAAATACCCTAGAATGAGTGAAGTCAAATCTTAGAATTCTTTCTGTGAGAGAGAACGTATTTTAAAGTATAAAATGATTTTAAAAGGTTTTTCAAAGAAGTATTTTGATATAAAGTTTTTCCTGTTTTTATTTTCCCTGATGATATCCATTCGACTCGAGTAGTCAAATTATTTCCCGACTTATTTGGTGAAGTCATCTCTCTACCTCCGAAGCGGGAAATTGATTTCCGTATCGTTCTCATTCTTGGAGCACGACTAGTGGTTCTTCCATCCAGAAGAATGGCACTGCGGGAGAAGATTGAATTAACGAAACATATTCAAGACTAGTCCTCCAAAGGTCTAATCAAACCTAGCTTCTCGGAATGGGGAGCAGCTGTAGTTTTCGTTACAAAATATGATGGTTCTCTCCGGATGTGTGTTGATTATAGGGAGCTGAACAAGCTCACTATGAAAAACAGATATCCTATGCCCAGCATCAATGATATGTTTGATCAGCTCTATAGAGCAACTGTTTTCTCTCAACTTGATCTAGCCACGGCTTTCCACCAACTCAGAGTTGCTGAGGAGAGCATTCCCAAAACTGCTTTCCGTACTGAAAATGGCTTCTTTGAATGGCTAGTTATGCCTTTTGGTTTGACTAACGCCCCTGCCTTCTTCGTTGACTTGATGAATCGTGTCTTTCGTGATGTGCTCAACAAATTTGTTTTAGCCTTCATTGATGATATCCTTGTGTTCTCTAAGTCTGAGGAAGAACATAAATCCCACTTAAGCTTTGTTTTGGGGACCCTTAAAAGTCACCAGTTAAAAGCTAAATTCTCTAAATGTCATTTCTGGGAAGAGGAAGTCCGATTCCTCGGACATATTGTCTCTAGTGAAGGAGTTTCTGTTGATCCATTCAAGGTCGCTGCGATCAATGATTGGGAAGAACCTAAGACTCCGACTGATATTCGCAGTTTTCTGGGCCTTGCCGGTTACTATCGGAGGTTCATCGAGAACTTCGCTTGGATTTATGCGCCTCTCACTGCTCTAACTCGAATGAATGCTAAGTTTATTTGGAGCGATAAGTGTAAAACGACATTCCAAGAGTTAAGAATAAGCTTACTTCCGCACCAGTGCTTACCATCCCGAATGGAAATGAGAGATTAATGGTATTCACCGATGCTTGTCGAGAGGGTTTGTGAGCAGTATTAATGCAAGATGCGAAGGTGATTGCCTATGCTAGTCGTCAACTGAAGACACATGAAGCCAACTATGCTGCCCATGATTTAGAATTGCTAGCTGTTGTTTTTGCATTGAAGCTTTGGAGACATCATCTTTTGGGTGCTAAGTTTGATCTCTTCATCGATCATCAGTCTTTGAAATATATCTTCACCCAGAAGGATTTGAATCAGAGACAAGTTCGGTGGCTCAAGTTCCTTGCTTCTTACGATCTCGACATCAACTATATTCTTGGGAAAGCTAATGTAGTGGCGGATGCGTTGAGTAGGAAGAAATCTTTGTTATGCCAGCTTATTGCTTCTTCTCCTCTTGTGGATCGTATCAAGGCTAAGCAGGATGAAGACGAGATGCTTAGGCGTATGAAGGGAAGTGTTCGCAGCAGAGTTGGTGGTAGTAATCTTGATGGTAGTGGAGCTTAGATTGATGATAAATGGATCTTAAGGATTAATAATCGAATTTGTGTCCCGAATGTTGATGGTTTGAGGCAAGAGTTACTTCGGGAACATAATCAATCCCTACTTTCCATTCATCCTGGCGTAGCAAAGATGTATTAGGATTTAAAGAAACTTTATTGGTGGAAGGGTATGAAGCACGATGTCTCTATCTTTGTTAGTAAGTGTGCGAACTTGTCAACAAGTCAAGGCGGATCGTAACATTCACGGTTTTGTCGGGATCCGAAGGTCGGCATTCTTACGTCCGCTGTGTCAAATGCCGCATAATCGAATGCCGGAAAACCGAATTATTAGGGTTAAAAAGAAGAGGTAGAAGACAAAGATAGCAGAAGTAAGAAAACAGAACAAAAACAATATCAGAATCTCACATATCGCAGCGGAACAACATATAATAGATAAATGAATAATCTTTAAATCAAAGAACTATATCAGTTATTACATTACATCACATCATCATCAGAGTGTACAACAACAATATACAACACAACAAAACAATGGACAGTTGTACAAACATGTCCCTATAAGTGAATTTACAGCGGAAAGATACTATCATATACAAGTAATACGTCTCGCCATCCAGCTCGCCACTTGAGCTCCATGGCACTCTTGAATCCAGAATGACCTGATAACCTGACTCTAGACTGCCCGTGTGGAAAATTATGGGCACCCAGAGTTTAGGAAGAGAACAATAAACTCCAGGTCAGTCATAGGACTGGTGTGAGAACTTAAAACAGTTATTTATCTTTTAAAACAACAACAACAATAGAAGTGGAAAATATCCGCAATGCTTTTCGAAAATGAAACTACCATAAGGCCTCCCCGCACACACACAATGCAAACGCAGAATTGGAGGAGATTTCTCCTTATGATAGTCAAAGATGCTTACTTCGCAAAACAAATCATTTTGATATTATTATTAGTGCATAGTGATGAAAGCATTTCGAAAATAGAATATAAATCTTAGCCAGCATAGACATTTCCAACTATGCCTACTATAGCTACCATCTAAACAGTGGTGACCACCATAAGTAAATGGCAGATTATACAACTAAAACCGTACTGGGTTCGTATTGGGAATTGGATTTCCAACAAATGGTCAGGCTAAGGAACTTCCTACTGCCACATGGGATCGCCTCTGGCAGGACGTCCCGAGAACCTAACGTTACGGTTAGATCTCTACCAACACAAGGCCGGGCTACCTCTGTAACTAGGTAACTACTACACGAATATGTCATCCCCCAGTCCCTTTTGACCTTTATCAGAGCGCTCGATAACCAACATCACACAGTAATAAATATAGTGTCTCAACATGAGTAAGTATCTGGGCTCCATACCATGATACCCCCCTTTCCAGAAGGAAATGACATACCCTAAAGGGTGCGACCCTCATAACCTTGCCGCATATTCCTGTTTCGACCATTTCCGGGGTGTGTGGTCTGACGAAGTCTCGTCCACAAAGCTACTCTTTTTCACAAAGCTATGCTTTTTCACAAAGCCACGCTTTGATTAACAAATTATCAATAAATAAACATCACACAACAATACTCAGCACGCCACATTACCAAATTGGGAATATATTGCTGATAACCTTCAACTACAAAACCTCTAAGGGTGTTAAGCTAAGAGAATAAATTCTCCGCCACCAACGGAAATGTATTTGAAAGAAATCTGCTTTATATCTCAAAATGTAACGTCAGACATGTAACCATACAAATCTGTTCCGGGTTCGAATAGAACCGAAGGCACTTCCAAAGAAGCCCTTGCAATCTGGGTATTCACAATCCTAATCGAATTTCCCATCACAAAGGAAATCTTCATACCGTAGTTAATAGTGCAGAGACAATCGATAGGTCATCCTATCGTTTTCACAAATACCCGGTCTTCAACACCGGTCTTCAATGCTATCCATTACGTCGTATCACTATTCGGAATGGGTAATCCGAATAACGAGCGTAATAATTTAAAAATAAATGTAACATTCAATTTCAACCAATTCACAACGAATTGCCATTTAAGGGTCAATATTGATAGTCGGTTATTTAACTATCAATCAATATGCACAACATAACCCGATTTCAAATAATTTCCCAAATTATTTATTTTCAAAAATATCTTTACAAGATATAATTCACACACTTCAACCATTTGAAAACAAATTTCAAATCACTTTTCAATCCTTTGAAAACAAATTTCAAATCAGTTTCCTTAAACGGAAATACTTCCAAATATTTATCCAATTTCAATTTAAAATGGTTCATTTAAATCAATCAAATAAATCCTTAATGATTTATTTTAAACTTACGTTCCAAATCCGTAAATTTATTTCCACTCTTTAAAATAAATCAATGTTTATTTTTAAACAAATTTCCCTTTCTTTTATAAATTCCATAGTGAATTTATATTTCCAAAATATCTATGAATATACGATTTTCAAATCGATTTCTAATATTCATTTTCAATTTATCTTTAAAAGATAAAATCTCAAAACATTCACTTCATATTGGAAAAACATTTCCATACTTATTTAACAATAAGTAATTCACAAATCTATTCATTTTCAACATTTGGAAAATATTCAATATACTTAAATCACAATTAAGTATATAATTTATTCTTTAAGGAAGACGTTCTCTTGAACACATTTATTTGAGTCAAAATGAATGTTGCGTAAAACATCGTTACGACAACCCAAAATCACAAGTATAGGGATTCAAAATTGAGATAGATATATAAATCCCAATACTACATAAAACATTTCCTTTCGGAAATCATTTACTATAACAACAGTGTAATAGTCCACCATTTCCTTCTATTTCTCGAAAACGTCTATTTCAACAATGAAATGTTGAAATCTATGGTTTCGATACTTTATACATTTTAAAACATCTTTAAATCATTTTAATTCTATTTAAATTATCACTTTCCCAAAATATTTCTTTAATATATTATTCACTGTCCAAAATCATGAATATACTTCGTTAACCAAGTTCAACATTTCTACACATTTTATTTAAAGGATTACCTACTGTCCAAAATCGTGGATATGTCTCCTTTAATAAGCTATAAAAATTAACTTATCAAAATAAGTCGATTTCGGATTTATAAAACAACGTTTATAAATTCACATATATACATTTTATAAAAACTTCAACTTATAAAATCCCTTAATTAACAAATTCTATTTATATCTCATTTAAATGCCAAAGTCCAATTTATAAGTTAGTTACTTATAAATCTTTTATTTTACAAAATCTATTCATTTTATAACTTCACGATTTATAAATCTATAAATTTCATTCACTTATGAAATCCATTAATACTTCATTTTAACACTTATAAAACTCGTTTAATAATTCCAATATTTTAATTTATAATATCAATTTTATAAATCTTTTGTATAAATCATTTATAACAATTCAAAAATCCCAATTTAAACCACATTACAAATTAATCAACTAATTATTTCAAAAATCACATTTCGGTTATATTTCACAAAAATCATAATTTTTATAACATAAAAATTTCAACGTTTATTTATTTAAAATGAATCAATTCCAAATTTAAATTTTACAAGGAATTCTCAACTTAATTTTTCAAAAATCAAACTTTATTTATTTTTTGGCATCGAACGAAACCAAAATATATTCGGCTAAAATTTAGCCTTTAACGATTTCAATCACAAAGATAATCACGCAAATTATAAATAGATCAACACACAACATTGAAACCAATTCAATCATTTGAGGAATCCAGTTGGATCCCTCCAACCTGTTTCCCTGCATCCAAAGATGTTAGCACAATACCAATTCCGCTTCGAGATGGAGTATCGTGGTATATGGGATTTATAAAATAGTAACCGCTATTATGCGGTGCAATAGGGTCTCATCCGCTATATAATGCGGGAAAATTAACTCCAAGTACATATATAATACCAATTCCATACAAGTTGGAATTATCGCGGTATATGTTTTTAATAAACAACCTCCGCTTAATATACGGCGTATAGGGTCTATTTCAATACAACAGATAATAACTATTATCCAATCACACAATTAAGCAATTTTAAATCTAACTATTTAAAGTTTAAATCGAAACAATTCGATTGAGTGCGAAGTTCTCACCTTGTGTTTTCGATAATAGTTGTAGTGTTTTACTTCGAATAAAATTAAATGTGCGTTTAATTTTACCCGAAATTTTTGCTATCTCCAAACGACTCCAAACCAGCTCCATAGCGTAGTGCTCGACAAAACGAAGCTAATGCAAGTCGTTTCGCACAATACGGACCTCTTACGACAAAGTAATGATAGTTTAAAGATTATACAATTTTAAATATAATTAATTTACAAATTTATTTTAATTTTTATACCCTAATCTACTTCTGGCCACACGATCAAATTAAGGAAATCACGGCGGCGCGTTTACATTTCTTCTTCCCTCCAGTGAAAATCATGACCGAACCCATGCTCGTTCGAAAACCCTAATTGCCGCTCCAAGCTCGAGCCTTTTCACTTTGATCAGATAGTGCCATTCAAAAGCACGTACTCGCCTCCACTCTCGGCCTCAATGGCTTCGAACTCGGTTGCACAAACATCAAGAAAAAGGCGTTCGAACGACGAACGTTCAAGCATGCTTTGCCGTCGATCTATCAAGTAATACTTGATCATAACCGTTGGATTGGTTCATCTCGTCGTCCACTACCAGTTTGCAGTTGAAATTTTTTCAAAACGATGTGTGGATTGGAAGAAATCCAAGAGGAAAGAGATAAATTTTCGGCCGTGAATTTCTGTTAGTGGTGGCTGACATAGAAATAGGGTTACTGTTTGTTTTTAGTTGCAAATGGAAATTTTGAAGTCCTTTTATAGAAAATTTTGCAAAACACTATTCACCCAGATTTTTCCGAATTCCAAATCTCACGCAGTGACCGGCGTTTCCAACGTTTAACCCGCGTTTCGAACAGAATGGAATAGGTTTCGAAGGCTAATTCGATCATCTGTGCGAGTTGCGGAAATAAACGATCAAATTTAAATCAAATCGATTGAAACCAATTTCTATGCGTTTTGGCTTGCCTCGGACAAACGGTAAATCCAATTGACACGAAATTTGAAACCTTACGATAATATATTATTACGGCTCCGATGAAACTGGTTTCGTCGAAATCCGAGACTGTTTGAAAAATGGCTATTTTCCCTAGTCGATTAAATATTAAAATATTCAATTTTCACAGGTTAACTTTTAATTCAATTTTAAAAGTTCCATAACATCACTCTAACTCCAATATGATTTAATATAACTTTATAAATCATTTTTAATCACATTAACCCCAATTTCCAATTATTTACGAAATTTCAATTATTACATTGCCGATTTAATTATCCAATTAAATCTAAATGTTCGAAAAATAAATTTTTCGACCTATAAAATTTACTTGTTAATATTTAAAATCAATTAAACATCTGAATTTCAAATGACAGAAATTTTGGGTCGTTACAAACTTCCCCCCTTAAAAGAATTTCGTCCTCGAAATTACCAAGTAAGAAAAATATTTTGAAATCCATTAACTTTTCAAAACAAACCGTTCAAATTTGATTTACAAATATCCTAAGTATTTAACTTTTCCATAGTTAAACCTCTTACAAAATGTTTACTAAGTTTCAAATCCATACATAGTTATCTTTTCAAAACCAACTATATCGTTTAATCTTTAACTTCAAATCAAAACTTAGTTTTCACAAATTTTTTCCAAAATTTCCCGAAAATTTTCTAATGCCTTACATTTTCAAAAAATTTCGCCATAACCTCATTTGTACGGAGGAGCTTTTACAATATAACAATAGATATAAATATATATACATCGACCCACACGGTCGAAAAACAGAAAAACAGTTCATATTTCCTATTTTTATTGCGTAGGCGTACCTTTTTAGCATTTTTAAGCAAAGCAATTATTTATTTAGCATTTTGCGCAACCAAATCCCGCTAACGGTAGCCCCGGTACCTGTACTTACTCAATATAAACACGTAAGTGACATATATAAGAAGTTATTAACATTTTGCTCTTTTAAACAACTACAACACATGCATATTAAAAGAAATGCATACCAAACAAGGTTTATAAGCAACTTATATGATTTCGACATTACTTGTAATTGTTTACAACCAATTCATATACAACGACATTCAATTATTCATTTTCAATCAGTTTACATTCACTAATTTACATTTATATTGGTTCACTTCCAATTCAAATCAATTTCCATTCAATTTAGGTTTACTTAACTTCCAATTCGAATTTAATTGCTTTAGCTTTCAATTTTGTTCATTCAATTGCATATGAATTTCTATTCGATCAATTAACAATAATCTAACAACCAATGTAAATCCAATACAACCGAATTAATTTAATTCCCTACGTTTGTATTCAATTTGGTTTAATATTAAATCGACTTCCATTCAATTATTCATTTTCAATTACGTTAGCTTTTAATGAATTAACAATTATATTCATTATTTGATATCAATTCATCACATTCGATTGATTAATATTCAATTCATTAGTTCAATTACTAATTTATTTTACAAATAAAGTTGAATCTCCTTTATATAACTCAAATTCATATCCATTTAATGACTTCATTTCATTAATTCATTCTGATACCAGAATCAACTTTATTCAGCATCACTTAAGTTATATTCCTTTTAAACATCATTTTCTTAACTTAACTTAAATTCCCATTTCAACAACATATCTAATCCAGTAAAAATCCAATTCAAATTCCAACCCCAAAGTAAGTTCTGTTTAACTCTTCCCAAAGTCAATTTTTTATCACTTATTCAGATTCATACCTCGTTTTGCTTAACAAAGTTGTTTAACCATTTTAATAATTGGTTTAACTTACATTTTCACATTTAATAAGTTATACAACTTTTTATTCAACTTCCAAATCTGATTTAATTAATTTAACTTCCTTTAGTTAAATTTCACATCATATATTTTATCATACTAATTCAAATTTCATTTCAACTTTACTAAAGTTAAACCTTTATTATCTCATATTATAAGTTCAAAACTTGATAACTTATATCCAACAATTACAACTTGGATTTTAATTTCAAATCTATTTATTACAACAAAATTCAATTTCAATTTACTACAGTAGCAAATCCATCACACAGAAACTCGAAAATGATACTGATGATGCTGCAGTCATCACCCGTATTATTCCCCAGCGACAGTAGTGAATCCAATGTTTTAAATTCTTTCAAAAAAATTCCCTTTTATTTATAAATCACATTTATAAATCTTGCTTATCTATTTCACCATTTTCCTTACTTATACAAGATTATTTCACAATTGTAAATTATTTCAATTATAATTCTATACTTATATAATTGTTGCTTTTATATAATTTATTCTTTCACAATTGTTGTTTTTATTCAGATTATTCGAACAACTTTGATTCACTTATATATTTTTACATTTTCAGCAATCAAACAATTCAATTTTACATACACTTCAATAATTCTGAAAAATTATTCCTTTATATACGAAAATAGTTTTGGGTAAAATTATTTCATTTACCCTATTTAAAATGATACTATGTCGGTTTGTCTCATTTAAGAGTTTAGAAACCCCTATCGACGACAGTTAGCTAGACTGCATCGACCAGAATCTATAAACAATCAGCTGATAAGTCAACACAATACAAAACAATTTCATATTCACTAACAAATACGCGCTCATATCTATTATTACACTCAAACTCATTCTAGAGTACTGCTGACTCTATCTCTAATGAGTAATCCCCAACAGAGGCAAGGTTGTCACTTAACCACATGCTCTGATACCACGTGTAACATTCGCGGTTTTGTCGGGATCCGAAGGTCGGCATTCTTACGTCCATTGTATCAAATGCCGCATAATCGAATGCCGGAAAACCGAATTGTTAGGGTTAAAAAGAAGAGGTAGAAGACAAAGATAGAAGAAGTAAGAAAACAAAACAGAAACAATATCAGAATCTCACATATCGCCGCGGAACAACATGTAATAGATAAATGAATATATTTAAATCAAAGAACTATATCAGTTATTACATTACATCACATCATCATCAGAGTGTACAACAACAATATACGACACAACAAAACAATGGACAGTTATAAAAACATGTCCCTACAAGTGAATTTACAGCGAAAAGGTACTATCATATACAAGTAATACGTCTCGCCATCCAGCTCGCCACTTGAGCTCCATAACACTCCTGAATCCAGAATGACCTAATAACCTGACTCAAGACTGCCCGTGTGGAAAATTATGGGCACCCAGAGTTTAGGAAGAGAACAATAAACTCCAGGTCAGTCATGAGACTGGTGTGAGTACTTAAAACAGTTATTTATCTTTTAAAACAACAACAACAATAGAAGTGGAAAATATCCGCAATGATTTTGGAAAATGAAACTACCATAAGGCCTCCCCGCACACACACAATGCAAACGCAGAATTGGAGGAGATTTCTCCTTATGATAGTCAAAGATGCTTACTACGTAAAAAAAATCATTTTGATATTATTATTAGTGCATAGTGATGAAAGCATTTCGAAAATAGAATATAAATCTTAGCCAGCATAGACATTTCGAACTATGCCTACTATAGCAACCATCTAAACAGTGGTGACCACCATAAGTAAATGGCAGGTTATACTACTAAAACCGTACTGGTTTCGTATTAGGAATTGGATTTCCAACAAATGGTCAGGCTAAGGAACTTCCTACTGCCACATGGGATCGCCTCTGGCGGAACGTCCCGAGAACCTAACGTTACGGTTAGATCTCTGCCAACACAAAGCCGGGCTACCTCTGTAACTAGGTAACTACTACATGAATATGTCATCCCCCGGTCCCTTTGGACCTTTATCCGAGCGCTCGGTAACCAACATCACACAGTAATAAATATAGTGTGTCAACATGAGTAAGTATATGGGCTCCATACCATGATATCCCATTTTCCAGAAGAAAATGACATACCCTAAAGGGTGCGACCCTCATAACCTTGCCGCATATTCCTGTTTCGACCATTTCCGGGGTGTGAGGTCTGACGAAGTCTTGTCCACAAAGCTATGCTTTTTCACAAAGCCACGCTTTGATCAACAAATGATCAATAAATAATCATCACGCAGCAACACTCAGCATGCCACATTACCAAATTGGGAATATATTGTTGATAACCTTCAACTACAAAACCTCTAAGGGTGTTAAGCTATGAGAATAAATTCTCCACCACCAATGGAAATGTATTTGAAAGAAATCTGCTTTATATCTCAAAATGTAATGTCAGACATGTAACCATACAAGTCCGTTCCGGGTTCGAACAGAACCGAAGGCACTTACAAAGAAGCCCTTGCAATCCAGGTATTCACATTCCTAATTGAATTTCCCATCATAAAGGAAATCTTCATACCCTAGCTAACGGTGCAGAGACAATCGATAGGTCATCCTATCGTTTTCACAAATACCCGGTCTTCAACACCGGTCTTCAATGCTATCCATTACGTCGTATCACTATTCAGAATGGGTAATCCGAACAACGAGAGAAATAATTTAAAAATAAGTGTAACATTCAATTTCAACCAATTCACAATGAATAGCTATTTAAGTGTCAATATTGATAGTCGGTTATTTAACTATCAATCAATATTCACAACATAACCCGATTTCAAATAATTTCCCAAATTATTTATTTTCAAAAATATCTTTACAAGATATAATTCCCACACTTCAACCATTTGAAAACAAATTTCAAATCACTTTTCAATCCTTTGAAAACAAATTTCAAATCAATTTCCTTAAACGGAAACACTTCCAAATATTCATCCATTTTCAATTTGAAATGGTTCATTTAAATCAATCAAATAAATCCTTACCGATTTATTTTAAACTTACGTTCAAAAACCGTAAATTTATTTCCACACTTTAAAATAAATCAATGTTTATTTTTAAACAAATTTCCCTTTCTTTTATAAATTCCATAGTGAATTTATATTTCCAAAATATCTATGAATATACGATTTTCAAATCGATTTCTAATATTCATTTTCAATTTATCTTTAAAAGATAAAATCTCAAAACATTCACTTCATATTGGAAAAATGTTTCCATTCTTATTTAATAATAAGTAATTCACAAATCTATTCATTTTCAACATTTGGGAAATATTCAATATACTTAAATCACAATTAAGTATATAATTTATTCTTTAAGGAAAACATTCTCTTGAACACATTTATTTGAGTCAAAACGAAGTTGCGTAAAACATCGTTACGACAACCCAAAATCACTAGTATAGGGATTCAAATTGAGATAGATATATAAATCCTAATACTATATAAAACATTTCCTTTCGGAAATCATTTACTATAACAACAGTGTTATAGTCCACCATTTCCTTCTATTTCTCGAAAACGTCTATTTCAACAATGAATGTTGAAATCTATGGTTTCGATACTTTATACATTTTAAAACATCTTTAAATCATTTTAATTCTATTTAAATTATCACTTTCCCAAAATATTTCTTTAATATATTATTCACTGTCCAAAATCATGAATATACTTCGTTAACCAAGTTCAACATTTCTACACGTTTTATTTAAAGGATTACCCACTGTCCAAAATCGTGGATATATCTCCTTTAATAAGCTATAAAAATTAACTTGTCAAAATAAGTCGATTTCGAATTTATAAAACAACGTTTATAAATTCACATATATATATTTTATAAAAACTTCAACTTATAAAATCCCTTAATTAACAAATTCTATTTATATCTCATTTAAATGCCAAATTCCAATTTATAAGTTAGTTACTTATAAATCTTTTATTTTACAAAATCTATTCATTTTGTAACTTCACGATTTATAAATCTATCAATTTCATTCACTTATGAAATCCATTAATACTTCATTTTAACACTTATAAAACTCGTTTAATAATTCTAATATTTTAATTTATAAATATCAATTTTATATATCTTTTATATAAATCACTTATAATAATTCAAAGATCCCAATTTAAACCACTTTACAAATTAATCAACTAATTATTTCAAAAATCACATTTCGGTTATATTTCACAAAAATCATAATTTTTATAACATAAAATTTTCAACTTTTATTTATTTAAAATGAATCAATTCCAAATTTAAATTTTATTATGAATTCTCAACTTAATTTTTCAAAAACCAAACTTTATTTATTTTCGGCATCCAACGATACCAAAATATATTCGGCTAAAATTTAGCCTTTAACGATTTCAATCACAAAGATAATCACGTAGATTATAAATAGATCAACACACAACATTGAAACCAATTCAATCATTTGAGGAATCCAGTTGGATCCCTCCAACCTGTTTCCCAGCATCCAAAGATGTTAGCACAATACCAATTCCGCTTCGAGACGGAATATCGCGATATATAGGATTTATAAAATACTAACCGCTATTATGTGGCGCAATAGGGTCTCATCCGCTGTATAATACGGGAAAATCAACTCCAAGTGCATATATAATATCAATTCCATACAAGTTGGAATTATCGCGGTATATGTTTTTAATAAATAACCTCTGCTTAATATACGACGTATAGGGTCTATTTCAATACAACAGATAGTAACTATTATCCAATCACATAATCAAGCAATTTTAAATCTAACTATTTAAAATTTAAATCGAAACAATTCGATTGAGTGGGAAGTTCTCACCTTGAGTTTCCGATAATAGTTGTAGTGTTTTACTTCGAATAAACTTAAACGTGCGTTTAATTTTACCCGAAATTTTCACTAGCTCCAAACGACTCCAAACCAGCTCCATTGCGCAGTGCTCGACAAAACGAAGCTAACGCAAGTCATTTCGCGCAATACGGACCTTGTATGACAAAGTTATGATAGTTTAAAGATTATACAATTTTAAATATAATTAATTTACAAATTTATTTTAATTTTTATACCTTAATCAACTTCTGGACGCACGATCAAACTAAGGAAATCACGGCCACGCGTTTA
Organism: Allium cepa; assembly: GCA_030765085.1. NCBI lineage: Eukaryota > Viridiplantae > Streptophyta > Magnoliopsida > Asparagales > Amaryllidaceae > Allium > Allium cepa. The sequence goes on from CM060931.1 coordinate 225,129,164, forward strand.
CATTTCTTCTTCCCTCCAGTGAAAATCGCGACCGAACCCATGCTCGTTCGAAAACCCTAATTGCCGCTCAAAGCTCGAGCCTTTTCACTTCGATCAGATAGTGCCATTCAAAAGCACGTACTCGCCTCCACTCTCGGCCTCAATGGCTTCGAACTCGGTTGCACAAACATCGAGAAAAAGGCGTTCGAACGACGAACGTTCATGCTTGCTTTGCCGTCGATCTATCAAGTAATACTTGATCATAACCGTTGGATTGGTTCATCTCGTCGTCCACTACGAGTTTGGAGTTGAAATTTTTTCAAAACGATGTGTGGATTGGAAGAAAATCGAAGAGGAAAGAGATGAATTTTCGGCCGTGAATTTCTGTTAGTGGTGGCTGACATAGAAATAGGGTTAGGGTTTGTTTTTAGTTGCAAATGGAAATTTTGAAGTCCTTTTATAGAAAATTTCGCAAAACACTATTCACCAGGGTGCTTTTCCGAACTCCAAATCTCACGCGGTGACCGGCGTTTCCAGCGTTTAACCCGCGTTCGAACACAATCGAATAGGTTTCGAAGGCTAATTCGATCATCTGTGCGAGTTATGGAAATAAACGATCAAATTTAAATCAAATCGATTTAAACCAATTTCTATGCGTTTTGGCTTGCCCCGGACAAACGGTAAATCCAATTGACACGAAATTTGAAACCTTATGATAATATATTATTACGGCTCCGATGAGACTGGTTTCATCGAAATCCGAGACTGTTTGAAAAATGGCTATTTTCACTAGTCGATTAAATATTAAAATATTCAATTTTCACAAGTTAACCTTTAATTCAATTTTAAAAGTTCCATAACATCACTCTAACTCCAATATGATTTAATATAACTTTATAAATCATTTTTAATCACATTAACCCCAATTTCCAATTATTTACGAAATTTCAATTATTAAATTGCCGATTTAATTATCCAATTAAATCTAAATGTTCGAAAAATAAATTTTTCGACCTATAAAATTTACTTGTTAATATTTAAAATCAATTAAACATCTGAATTTCAAATGACAGAAATTCTGGGTCGTTACACGGATCATCAAAAGACACCAGGATTGTTGCAGCCTCTGGAGATTCCAAATTGGAAGTGGGAGCAAGTTTCTATGGATTTAATCAATGGTTTACTGAGATCAAGAAGGGGAAATGAGAGCATTTGGGTTATCGTGGATAGACTGTCCAAGTTCGTACATTTTATTCTGGTCAAGTCTACCCGTACAACTTCGAGCTTATCTGAGATCTGCATGAGGGAGATTGTGCGCCTCCATGGCGTTCCCCTTAGCATAGTTTGTGATCGAGACCCTATATTCACCAGCAAATTTTGGAAAGCTTTCCAGGAATCCTTGGGTACTCGTCTGAATCTGAACACTACTTACCACCCACAGACTGACGGTCAAACAGAAAGGGTGAATCAGATTCTAGAGGATCTTCTTCGTGCCTGTATTTTGGATTATGGAGGATCTTGGGAAGATCATCTCCATCTTGTGGAATTCACCAATAGTTATCAGGCTAGTCTTAAGATGTCACCGTTTGCTGCTCTTGACGGGCGACCCTGTAGATCTCCATCCTACTGGATTGAACTGGTAATCGCTTAGTTCTTGGTCCCGAAATGATTTTGGAAGCTTCGGAGAAAGTCGAAGAGATAAGAGAAGGTTAAGGATTGCTCAGGATAGGCAGACGAAGTACGTTGATCCTCATAGAAGAAGCTTGGAGTTCGTAGTCGGTGATTTGGTTTTTCTTAAGGTCTCTCCTTTAAGAAATGTGGTTCGGTTTGGGCGTAAAGGAAAGCTTGCTCCTAGGTTCATCGGTCCATTCTGCATCTGGGAAAGGATTGGATCTCTTGCTTATCGACTGGATTTGCCCGAGAAATTTGCTGGAATACGCAACGTATTCCATATATCCCACCTTCGTCGCTGTCTTCATGATCCATCTCTTATTATCCAGGCTACTGCTCTTGATAGTTTGGACATCAAGCCTGACCTAACTATTGAAAAGAAGCCGCTTCGTATCATCGATCGAGGTACGAAACAACTAAGAAGGAAATCTGTCCGCCTGGTCAAAGTGCAGTGGTGGACTAATGAACGGGATTGCACCTGGGAGACGTAGGAGAGCATTCGTGCTTCAAATCCGGAATTATTCGTTTCAGGTACTTTGTTTTATCATCGTATCTTCCTTTGTTTTCCTTCTTTCTTTCCTTTTCAAAGACGAAAAGCTCTGAGTAGGGAAGAGTGTAACAGACCAAGATTTTTACAAGCGCTGTATTCTTTTATTTATAAAACCTTGGGATTTATTATAATATAAATCTTTAATTTGATTAAATCATTTCCTAAAGTTTAAATAAAAGACAAGGGTTTTGAAATTTCAACTTTGGTTAAAGATAACTCTAATTGGAATGTTAAATTTTAATTTCTAAATCTTTTATATAGGAATTATATATGTACAAGATTTACTATGAGGATGTTTACTTATATTGGTAATAACATTTATTTCCCTTTTTGGTTTTTTTAAAATGAATTATATATATTAAAAGTAGGTAATAAATTTCATAGAAAATGGTAAATAAATCCGAAGACTGTAAACAAATTCTATTTTTAGTTAAGTAATAACTTTCACAATTTACAGTGTATTAATAAACTGTTGAATTACACGTTTAAAGGGCGAGTTAATTGATGGGATAAATAACATATACGAAAACGTATGAAATTTAAATCCATTATTTTCGTTATATTTGCACATAAAGTATTGCGTCTGTTGTACGCATTTTAAATATATTTACTTTCCTTCTGATTTAATTGAAGCGTTACCCACAAATTTATAACCGTTCACATTCTAATTATAGTCTTTGTCCTAAATCCATTGTCGTGCACGTTTAAAGGAGGAAATTTACCGTACCTTGCCATTATTTCCATTTATTTAGAAATGTATGTATATATATATATTGACTCTTCCAAAGAGCTGTTAATTTCTTTCAAAACTAGATTGAAATCACTGGAGGTTTCCACTTTCCTTTGCGCGAATAATTAACAATTATTAATTCATAAACGTTTCAAAATAATAAATATATTTATATTTTGTAAAAGAATTTAACCTTATTCGTTTACCATTTTGTTTCTTAGTTAGTAAGAAATAAATAAAATGTTAGATTGGATAGTAGACAGTGGATAAATAAGCTTTATAAAAGGCACGTTTTAAATTTACGTTTATACACGTTTTGTTTCATTGGGGGTGTAAATAGTACGTATGTAACAAAATACTCTTTAGCATATACGAGTAGCAAATAAATAAAAATGTGTAAATTTAAATGCGGGAGTACGTTTGATTTAAGTCTTACATCTAGAGTGCGCGTTCTTGAATAATAAATTAATTAATTATAGCCGTTTAATGTATAGTACCCTGAATACACGTGCAAACGTTACACTTCCCATTTTCTTCATTTGTTTTAAATTTGGTATAAAAGTTTGAACAAAATAACGTTCAAATCTTCATTTATTTCTTACCTATCGTTCATCCCAATCAACGCAAGTTTTAAATCGCGTATATTTTTCCAATTCTGGTAAAAGCCGTTTCTTTTCTGATAGATTCCTTTCCCACTATACCATTTTTCAACATATCTTCTCTGGATAATAAATCACGTTCAAAATTTTCCTTTTACCGTCCCTAAAGCAATTTATATCTTGTCGTTACTTTTGCGCAATCCATGCAAATCTCCACTGAAATCAATACTCACTGAAATATTAGTTTTCGAATCTTTTTTGCCTAAATCAACGCATAGCTCATTGATAAATACCAGTCACGAACACTTTTTCTTTACCTCATCTTTTAGACTTCGTCTCCTAGCTTGTATGGAGCTTCAGGTAATGGCAGTTATTTTCTTTCTTCTTCCTTTTATTTTATTTGTCTTTTTCTTTGTTTTCGTTTACTTCACTCGGCTACTCCACCTGAAGCTTTGAAATTCCATTTTCATTCTCCACATTTTGCAAACTTTATGCCTAACAGTATCTTACCGTGTGAACTCGCGTGCATATAAAAAATAAAAATAAAAAAAGGAAACCAATTTGCATAACCACGGTGAAAATGTAGGTGGGTTATAGGCTGGATTTCGTAAATTTTCAACGTGAATACGTTGCATGTGAATAGGATATAGGCATGAGCCACCTAAGTTTAGCTTATTGTTTCTTTTTTTTATCTAGCACGTTATAATATTTGGTATTAATTTAAGACAGAAAAATTATAATAACGTGCATAAATGGCCGAGAATAGTAGTTGCGTGTTCAAAATTTTAAACCAAAGTTTCATCACCTTTTTCATTGTTGGAAAAAATAAGTGTGCATGCACCACTTTTTGATCACAGACTTTATAACTAAATTTCCCACTGTTCACTCTTTAGCATTCATATAATTCAAATAGAAATTTGGGACGAACTTTGAGAACGGGGTCAAGTCTTGGGTGGAGTGGTCGAGAAATTGTGGCAATCATCCTTTTATTTTAATCTCGTTCCAATTGTTATTTAAAATTTTGATCGTTTTGAATTTCCCATAATTAGTTATTCGTTTATCTTGTTCAATATCTGAATCGGATTGGCTCATCTTCCAATCATTGATCGTGCCTTCTGTACGCTGTTCTGTTGTGGTTACCGTAGTTTGGAATCAAAATTTTCAGCTTCGTAATGGTGATTTTTCTAACCTGACAAACGTACTTATATATATATGTAAATTGATAACAAGTGTGATAGTAGAATAATTATTATTTTTATTTGACAGTGATATAAATTGATGACGTAAAAAACAATCCCGTTATTAAACCTATACATCATCATTTATATTATATACTGTTTATTTATGCTGTTACACTATTTAGTTATTATTTATAGTTAATCACACTGCAAGTTCCCTGTAGAATAGAAATCGTCACAGGCTGAAATGGTAGGCCTGAACGATATTTATTTATTCATTTATTTATTTAGTTTATTTTATTCTTGGGATTGCGGGTTCGAAATGATAGAACCCCGATTTATTTTGTAAATTACGGATTGAAATGATATATTATCCGTATCACTTGACCTAAGTTAGAAAATGTTATACAGACCCGTGGTTATATTTATATATATATTTTCTTGAAATATTAGATTTTTTTTTTAAATGTTATAATACTTGTTAAAAGTGAATTTAAAAGATTATTACAGTTGGTATAGTGATATTTTACAAGTTAAATATGTAAATAAATAAATGTTAAAAATATAAAGTGTAAGTTTATCTTGTAAATTTTGATGTAAAAATAAACAGAATTTAAGTTAAGGAAAAGATATGAAAATTTGGTATAACTTGAACATAAGGCGAATTAATAAAGGTTAAGTTTTTATGAATTAATAGGTAACTTGGGAAATATGGAAGTTAAAATATAACTTGATTTAGAGGTTGGTTTAAAATAAAGGTAAGTTCAGAAATAAATTGGAAATTTAGCTTATTTTGAAACGGTAACTAAACTTAATTGTTAAGAAAATTCATAGAAATTTTTACACTTGATAAGAAAGTATAAGAGGTTAGATATATATTTGTAAATTTTACTTTATAAAAATCATAATATATTGAGTAATTTAAATGGCTATTTCAAGGTGGAAATTTTGGATTTTTTTAAGTAATTTTTTTTGAATAAAGGTTTAAATTCTGCTGAAATTATATCGAAGTCTAAATTTTAATTTACTTAAATTATTGAAATGATATTTCCGCATCTGGCAAAGAGCTGAATGATGATGCAGATAAACTAAGGCAAAATCTTCTCACCTTTAAACAGTTTAAAATAAAGTATTTCGATTAAAATATAAACTATTTTTAAAGGTTTATAACCACGGGTAATAATAACGTTGGTTGTTAAGGAGACCGAGATCGGATATGGGCATACTCTCGGTCGATACTGAAACCACTTTGACAACCGTGTACGCGTTGGAGATTTCAGAATGAAGTAGGATGGTGGCGACGTTCCTTTGAGGTAAATACGTGGACCCGACTCCCGTAATTTAGCATAAGGTGGCTAAAACAGGAGCGATCGACGGATTAATGAGGTAGCACCTCTGATCGGACGCACTTCTTCGTATGCCATTCTATTGCTTTTGTGATTGTTTGGTGCGCACCTTTGATTTCGGAGTGTTGTTCGAGGTGGACGGTAGTTGTGCGCTACGCGTTACCGTCGGTCCAGAAGTGTAATTGGCATATCTATCCTGGCATTGCCTAGTTGTGCCGTGTCACCTACCATAGCGAGCCTTGTACGAGTTTGTTTTCTCCCGTAGCCCGTGGAGTATTTAGGGTAGTCTCCCGATCTGGAGATGTGTTGATACAGGATGGACTACTGGGACTATTATGTGGTAAGGGCTTTATGGGTAACCCCTTAACGCTATTTAAAAGTAAGTTTATTTTACTAATAGACACTATCATAATAGCGAAATATTACTACATAGTAAATAGTTTAAGGGATCCTTAGAGGATGAGCGGTCCCAAGCATCCTTTAAGTTACTTTTACTTTATTACAGTTCACTTGAATTAGCTTACACTGTATAAGTATGTATGTCCTTACTCGAGTGTTATGTTTTATTTTACGCTCGGGTCAGCCTGAGTTTCAGTTCAGACTTCACTTCCGGAGCTAGGACTTCAGCAGATCATCTCTTTTCAAGCTTCCGTCAAGTTTTTGTTCAGTCCTTATTTTAGCCTTTGTAATCAAGACAATTTATGATTGAGAGTTTCTTTGAAGATTTCAAAAAAAATTTAGTTTTAAGACTTTGTACTTTATACTTATTTTGAGACTATTGATAGTGGCTTCATGAATCACTAAGTTATTTTTAAATTCCGCTGCGAGTATTCTGATTTCTATGTTTGTGATTCCGTGATTTGATTTCATTTGCTCCTACTTTATTTACAATCTATTGTTTTGAACTATTCAAGCTTGACATCTTTTAACTTATTGTCGAATTTGAATAGTGCAAAATAGTGGGTCGTTACAGATTCATAGCTCTGATATGTGTTTGTGATACTATGTGATATTAATTGCTTTGTGCTGAGCTGTGACATTTGTGAATATATTACTATGTGAATGCGAAAACCTCTTGGCCCATAAAACGGCATTGAATTTCGATGCGACAGGGAGCCGGATTCCAGTTGTTTATCTAAAACCCACATCAAATCTTAATGATGAATCTTTGTGATTGAATTATCCACGTGTTTTTAAATTAAGCCCTCACTATTCGGTTTAGCTGGGAGAGGATTTTGTGTCATATAACACATTCTGAATAGTGATATGACGAAGTGGATAGCATTTGAAGACGGTGGTGAAGACCGGGTGTTTTCGAGAATGATAAGATAACCTGTCGAATGACTCTGTACTAAGTTGCTCCGATATAGAAATCTCCATATGTGATGGGGAGTCCGATCGAGATTTTGGATGCCCCGATTGCAAGGGCTTCTTTGGAAGTGCCTCCGGTTCCGTCCGAACCTGGAACGGACTTGTATGGTTGTATGTTTGACGTTACACTTTGAAAGATAAAGCTGATTTCTATCAAATACATTTCTGTTTGTTAGCGGAGAATTTATTCTCTTAGCTTAACACCCTTCTCTGAGGTGTACAAGCTCAGAGGTTACGTAGTTGATGTTTATCAGTGATATACTCCCAATTTGGTAGTGTGGCATGTTGAGTGTTGTTGATCATTTGTTGATCAAAGCATGGCTTTTTTCAAAAGCGTAGCTTTATGGACGAGACTTCGTCAGACCTCACAACCCGGAAATGGTCGAAACATGAAGAATGCAGCAAGGTTATAAGGGTTGCGCCCTTTTAGGTATGTCCATTCCCTTCTGGAAAAAGTTGGTATCATGGTATGAAGCCCAGATATTTAACCTATGTGGTTGATGCAAATTTATTACTTTGTGGTTGTTTCTTTGTGGTTTAGGGCCCTTGGATAAAGGTCGCTGACGACCGGGGTATGGCATGTTCATGTAGTAGCTACCCAGTTACAGAGGTAACCCGGCCTTGTGTTGGCAAAGAGCTGGTTAAGTTCTCGGGGCGTCCCTCCAGAGGAGTACCTATGTGGCGTGGGAAGTTCCTTAGCCTGACCATTTGTTGGAAATCCAATCAGCAATACGAGCCCTTTACGATTTCAATTGTATAACATGCAATTCTTAAATGATAGTTATAGTAGGCATAATATAATGGTACCTATGCTGGCTAAGATTTATATTATGCTTTCGAAATGTTTTCACACTATGCACTAATAATAATAATGTCAAAGAGTTTTCTCGTATCAAGCATATTTGACTGTCATAAGGAGAAATCTCCCCCAAGTGTGCGATTGTATTGTGTGTGTTCCAGGAGACCTTATGGTAGTTTCATTTTCAAAAAGCATGAACGGATTTCTTTTCAAATTGTTTTTTTGTTCAAACAACTGTTATTGTTTACTCATACCAGTCCCATAACAGACCCGGAGTTTATCGTTCCCTTCCTCAACTCTGGATGCCCACAATTTTCCATATGGGCAGCCTAGAAGCAGGTTATCCGTGTTTTGGAGCTAGCTTGGATTTAGAAGTCTTGTTGAAGCTATCGGATTTAGGAAGCTTTTGGTTTGAAGTTTTGGAAGCATTGGAGTTTGGAAGAAGGTGCTTAGTTTAGAATCTCGCTCTTTCTTTTTGAAGACTCTGTTGTTCCGCTGTGGCTTTATCATTCTGTTGTTGTATTCTGTATACATCACTCTGATGTTGATGTTGTTCAAATATTGTGATGATATTGTATCAAAATGTTTGTATATGTGTTGTGATCAATGAAATCATCTTTTTTTCCGCTGTTTATTTTCATCCAATGTTGTTATAAGCTCCTTCGAACTGGAGTTCAACATTTGAATCTCCGCCAGTCGAATGCAAGTGAGGTATTTGATGCCAATTTTGAACGCTGGATTTCAGGTCGTGACAAGTAGTAATAAAGCAAAAGGTTGAGTAAGAAATTTAGCTACGGAGTACGACACATTAGGTGACTCATTAGAAATTGGGTTAGAAATGCCATAGAATGAGTATATCCCTAACATATCTTGTCCATATGGTCTAAATCAAGTTTTCTTACTATTTGCAGATAGTGAGAATGAGAACTAGAAGAGGACGAGGTAGGGGATAGGGAAATACCACTACAACTGGCCAAGTCCCTTCAACAACGGACGCAGCTATTCCCACTCAACCTCAGCCGAATCTGGGTGATTTATATCGAAGTTTTTTTAGACTTGGTGGATAGCCGTTCACAGGAAAGGAGTCTATTATCGAAGCGCAATTCTGGATTCGATCGTGTGAAAGAATTTTCAAAGGATTAAAATTAGAAGACAATCAAATGCAGTTGATAGCTTCGTGGCAACTCCAAGAGGAAGCTCTAGCCTGGTAGGAGACAGTCACAGTGGATGCGCAAGAAGATGAGTTCACTTGGAGTCGTTTCAAAGAGGTGTTTGAGAAACGCAATATGCCATTTGCTGGTATCTCGAGAATGTACCAGGAGTTTATGGACTTGAAATAGGACCGTTCGAAGAGTATTTGAATAAGTTCAACGAGTTATCTCGGTTTGGTCCGGAGTTGGTGAACACCCCTTTGAAGAAGAATGAAAGATTTATTTGAGGAATGAACAAGAAGTTCCATGAGAGAATAACAGCCTACGTGAAGGAATCTTTTACTGATATGATAAATATGGGTTAAAAATATGCTACCCTGGATAAGAAGGAATTTCTGGAGGAGAAAGGAAGTGCAAGCTATCCGAATTGGAGGAAAAGGAAGTTGGGAGGGAAGAAACCGTGGCAAGGTAAGGAGAAGAAGAATAATCAGGGGGATAAGGCAAAAGACATTACTTGTTTTAATTGTTTGGAAGAGGGCCATTACTCGAGTAGATGTATGAAGCCTAAGAAACAAGGAAAGACGGATCAATCTATAAAAACAAGACCCAGGTAATGCTATTACTATCGTGGGCCAGGACACGAAGTTAAAGATTGCCCAACAGCGAAGCAAGCTCAAGTAGCGAAGTGTATGCGATCGAAGATAAAACTTCAACCTCTAAAGAGGATAAAGGAAAAGGAGTTTTAGAAGGTAACCTTCTAATTTATGATAGAGTTGTTAGAGTTTTGTTCGATACGAGAGCCACACATAGCTTTATCTCTCAACGAACCGTAAATGAATTAAAACTTGAACCCGAATTTGTCGACGAACCCACTTGTGTGAAAAATACAGTTGGTGGCCCTACGAACCTTGGTCTGTGATGTAGAGAAGTTCCTATCTCGTATTCTCGTCATCAATTTCCTTTCAGTCCTATTGTCCTCGATTTCAATGAATTTGAAATCTAACTCAAAATGGACTGGCTAACGAAATACGAAGTCAAATTAGATTTTAACAATCGAACGATTTCAGTCAAAACAAAACATCGAAATTTCATAGTGATTTCTTGTGAAGACCCAAATCCAAAAAGGGATAAGTTTATGTATACTTTGGGATATCCCAAACCTAGTCTGGAGTCCATGCCTATTGTCCGAGAATTTCCAAACGTGTTCGAAGAGGTTAAATCTTTACCTCCACATAGATAACTTGAATTCTGAATTGACTTGGTTCCAAATGCTCGTCCTGTTATTCATGCAAGCCGTAGGATGGCACCCTGGGAAAGAACAGAGTTACTCAAGCAAACCCGAGATTTTCTAGAGAAAAGGATTAATACATCTTGGTGTTTTCGATTGGGGTTCAGCTGTGGTGTTCATAGCCAAGTCTGACGCATCCTTGAGATTGTGTGTGGACTACCGCGATCTCAATAAACTAATTCTCAAAAACAAATTTCTGTTGCTAGGATCAACGATCTATTCGATCAATTTCACGGTGCTTGATCCTTTTCTAAGATGGATCTAGCTCAAGGGTTCCATCAACAAAGAATCGCTGAAGACTGTATTCACTTGACTGCTTTCAGGGGTCCAGACATATTCTACAAATGGTTAGTCATGCCTTTCGGACTAACCAATACTCCCGCGTACTTCATAGACTTAATGACCCATGTATTTCGAGAAGTGTTGAATAAATTCGTTCTTGTGTTTATTGACGATATTTTGATCTATTCCAAAACTGATGAAGGACATGCCGAACATTTTAGAATTGTTTTGGAAATATTGAGGAAGAGCATTCTATTTGCAAAATTTTCTAACCGTCATTTTTGGGTCAAGGATGTTAGATTTCTTGGGCACATTGTTAAAGAAGAGGTAATTTCTGTAGATCCTAACAAAGTTTTTTGCTATTCTAGACTAGAAGCAACCCACTACTCTAAAGGAAGTCGAAAGTTTTTTGGGTTTAGCAGGATACTATAGAAAGTTTGTCCGAGATTTCTCCAAATTAGCCAGTCCGTTGACTAAGCTAACTATGAAGAATACTAAATTTGATTGGTCTCCGAAGTGTGATGAAGCATTTTAGGGGTTGAAGAGGAGATTGACTACTGCTCCCGTTTCGCTATTATTAACGAGAATCAAGGCTTATCTGTTTACATAGACGCTTGTGCTGATGGTGTGGGTGCTGTGCTAATGCAAAATGGTAATGTAATTTCCTATGCGAGTAGACAATTGCATCCACATGGGAAAAACTACCCAACCCACGGTCTCAAACTTTTGGCAGCTATTTTCGCCTTAAAGATCTGGCGTCATTATCTTCTAGGTGAGAATTTCTTTCAGCTTTCCTAAAAAATTAAAAGTTTAACTTAACTTAATATTTATACTTAATAAATCCTCCTTGTTTTTAGGTGTAAAGTTTGAATTATTCACCGACCATAAGTCTCTGAAGTATCTCTTCACCCAGAAGGATTTGAATCATAGGCAACGACGTTGGTTGGAATTTCTAGAGTCTTATGACCTAGATATTCTATGTACGCCTAGAAAAGCCAATGTAGTTGCCGATGTTTTGAGTCTAAGACATGCTATTCTTGCTCATCTTGTTGTCGCTCCTACTCTTCTTAAGAAGATCGCAGGTAAATAGAAAGAATACAAGTTTCTTCTAGAAATTTATAAGAGAATTCGTCGTGGTGAAAATTCCAGTTTTGAGGTCGATAAGAACAGAACTGTAAGACTGAAAGGTAGGATCTGTGTCCCAGACATCCCGAATCTAAAACGTGACGTTTTGGACGAGTGTCACAAATCCATACTTAGTATCCATCCAGGAGTTAATAAGATGTATCGAGATATCAAAAGGACTTTCTGGTGGAAAACAATGCAGAGGGATATATCTATTTATGTTAGTCGTTATGCAACCTGTCAGCAAATCAAAGGTGATCAAAAGAAAATGGCTGGTTTACTCCAACCATTAGAGGTGCCTAAGTGGAAATGGGATCAAGTGTCTATGGATTTCATAAATGGGTTGCCATGCACTCGAAAGGGGAATGAAGCAATTTGGGTTATTGTGGACCGTCCGACCAAGACTGCCCACTTTATCGCAGTAAAATCTACCCAAACATCGACAAATTTGGCAAAGCTATATATAAAGGAGATTGTTCATCTCCATGGTATACCTAGCAGTATAGTGAGTGATCGTATCCGATCTTCACTAGCAGATTTTGGGAGGCGTTTCAAGCCGCATTAGGAACCAAACTGAATTTCAGTACTGCTTACCACCCGTAGTATGATGGGCAAACTGAAAGAATAAATCGAATCTTAGAAGACCTTTTGCGCGCTTTTATTCTCAACTTTGGAAGTTCTTGGGAGGACCATTTGCATCTGGTAGAATTTTCATACAATAATAGTTATCAGGCCAGTATCGAGATAGCTCCTTTCGAAGCTTTATATGGTCATTCGTGTCGATCACCTGCATGTCGGATCGAATCAGGTGATAGACTCGTTCTTGGACCTGATACGATAAAGGAAGCTACTGAGAAAGTTGATTTTATTCGAAATAAATTTAAAATGGCTCCAATTCGTCAGAAAAGTTATTACAACCACAGGACAAGGGATTTAGAATTCCAGGTTGGAGATTCTGTTTTCCAAAAGGTTTCTCCAATGCGGGTAGCGTTGAGATTTGAAAAAAATGGTAAGCTAGCACCACGATATATTGGTCCTTTTCCTATATTGGAGAGGATCGGTCCTTTGGCTTATCCTATGCAGCTACCCAATTGGTTATCTGGCATACACAATGTGTTTCACGTTTCTCACCTTCGGAAATATGTGCACGATCCCGACTGTACTACTGAGGAAGCAGCTCAGTAGGATTTGGAGATCACACAAAATCTGGCAGTTAAAACAGATCCGTTGAAAATAATTGATCGGGATGAAAAGAAACTGAGGAATAAAATTGTGAAACTAGTTAAAGTGCAATGGAGTGGTGATCCAAATGACCGTACTTTGAAAACAGAGGACAGCATGGAAAAGTCCTATACCAATTGCAGAGTGGATATTACGGCTTAACCTCGTAAGCCATTTATCTATCTTTTTCTGTGTTCTTATATTCTTTGTTTGTTTCTCTCTCTTTCAAATTTTGAGAATGAAATTTTCTTAAGGGGAAAATCTATAACATCCCAACTTTTATTCAATTTCAAAATTAGTGACTAAATAAAATTTTGAAATTGAATTAAAATTTATTTGAAAATTTCCAAACAAGTTAAATAAGTATGTGATTTTATATTTATATATATATGAATTGATTTGAATTTGAATTTAAAATCTAAATAAATGTCTTAGTAAAATAATTTGAATTTAAAATAATATATATATGACTTATTTAATGTGTAATTAGTTTTAAAACATTTGCTTTTAAATTGAATATATTTAAAAATAAAGGAAATCTATTTATAAAATAGGAAAAACAATTTAAAAATAATATATAAATGTTTTCTCATGTAAAATACAAGTGCCCAATTATTAAACACATAATATTAACAAGTGTAATCAAGTTAACAAAAAAATTAACAAGTGTTAACTAATGAAGCATGAAGATGAACAAGTGTCATTTTTGTTTTATTTTTGAGAAAATTAATAAAAATAGAAATAAGATATATAAACCATTTCAACTTCTTCATTGCATTTCTTTTAACCTTTCAAAGCTTTAGGAAAAAAATCAGAAATCTAAAGCCTGAGAAAATAAAACAAACCAGAGGAAAATTCGAAAATCAAAACCTGTACAAATTTGTTCAAAGATAAGTAAATCAAAATCATCTCAAATTTGAAACAAGAAAACAAGATTTCAAAAGCAAAGAAAATTATCTCCAACAACAACCTGAAGCAAGCATATCAAAGTTCATCTCAACTTGTTGAATAAATCAAAATTTTCCGCATCCAAAAAAAAAGATCCGAGCATCATAATCAAATCCGGACACAGAAACAAAAGTTATAGGCTTTTCAAAGGTTTACTGTTATAAACTACAGGTGAGTAAACCTTTGTTAAATCCAAAATTTTAACTGTTGTTTGTAATCATTTCTGAAGTGAAGTTGATAACCATTTGCATGTGAACAAGTCTATGTATATATGTATATAAATATGACTATGTAAGTCTGAGAACAGAAAAATGTCGTGTTCTAAGTATAATAGGTTTCAAAACCTATTTGAAAAACCAAAACCTCACTCTCTGATCATCTTGAGACTTTGATGTCTAAATGAAATATGTTAGGATTGGCAAGATCTCCATTCTAAAATTGTTTTTCAGTATTAAAAGTAAATGGGCTTACTAGAAATATAAAAACACAGAAAAATCAAATTTTGTTCAAAAATTTAATTGATTAAAACCCAAGTTTTGATCACATGATCCAATTCGTCTTCGTAAACTATGATTTTTAATAATAAAATCATGAATTTTAAGTTAGGAAATCACGAGCGTTCATAGGTAATGGAAAGTCCATTTTGAGGCTTTTCTAGCATGGAGGCACTCGAGGTAGTAGGGATTTTGCCTGAAGGTGGAGGAAGACTTGGGGATCTTAGCAAAAATGTCAGATAGGGTAAACAATCATCGTGTGGCGGTGCTGGGTCAGAATGGGGTTTAAGCCCTAGTTTGTGTTAAGGTCGGATATCGAACTACTGTGGCGTCTCTTGTGGATCGAGTGTCACTGGATATGGAGGGATCGAAGCATTAGACGTTGGTGAAGCTTTGGGTACGTTTGCGTGACCTCTAATGGTCGGAGGTGAAAATACAAGGCGATTGTTGGTGGTTCGGGTTTGTTACAGTTTTGAGTCGAATAACTTAAATTGAAGTTCGCCGTCGTTTCGAACATCTGAGTGGTCGTCAGGCTCGGGGAGGTCGTCGGTGACTCATCGATGGCCGGAGCTTGGATTAGATGTGGCTAGAACTCCGGTGCGCGTGCACATACTTGTGGTGTGTGTTAGTGGTTAAGTTTGGGAATGAAGGGTTTTAACTCGAAGTTGTTTTTAGTGAAACATCTTACAGGCTCGAGTTTTGGTTCGTGTATTTTTAAGTATATTCTGGGTTTTTCGAAACTTAAACAAAAATCTAGGTTTGAAAAAGAATACGGGTTGGTTTGGGGGAAAACTCAAAGTGAACATGCCTGCGTCTCGGGAGATACTCGGAGAGGTCTCGAGTTTGAGATAAAAACAGTTTTGCATCTTTAAAACCTAATTTAAATTTTAAATAATTGTTTTGATTTGAAGTTTGGATAATTAAAGGTTTAAGTAAGTTATGTTTAAGGTAATTAAGTTTATTTTTATGAAATCATTATTTAAAAATAAATTCTTAATTTATTTTAATTAAATAATGTAACTAAAAAGTTAATTAAGATGAAATATTGTTTATAATTATTAATTAACCTTAATCTCATAAATTGATTTATGGGTTAATGATGATTAATTTTTAAGTTTATTAGTTAAAGGTTTTTAATAATAATTTAGTGATTAATTAAGATAAATAATTTATAATTACTTAATAATTAAAGAATAACTAATTAACGGTTAATTAATTATCAATTTAAGGTTAATTAATTTAAAATTAAGAATTAATCAATTAATGTAATAATTAAGTAATATTTAATTAATAAAAGTAATTAAGATTAATTAATTAGTAATTAAGGACTAATTAATGTATATTTAAGAATAATTAATCATATATTAAGGTTAATTAGTGAAAATAACTATGTGATTAATTAACTATAATCACACGATTAATTCATCTTAATTGTAGATGATTGATTATTATTGAATGCTTTGTATTGATTGATATCTCTGATATGCGTTTGTGATACTATGTGATATGAATTGTTTTGTGCTGAGCTGTGACATCTGTGAATATATTACCGTGTGAATGTGAAAACCCCTTGGCCCGTAAAACGACATTTGAATTTCGATGCGATAGTGAGTCGGATTCTATTTGGTTATCCGAAACCCACATCGAATCTTAATGATGAATCTTTGTGATTGAATTATCCACATGTTTTTAAATTAAGCGCTCACTATTCGGTTTAGCCGGGAGAGGACTTTGTGTCATATAACCCATTCCAAATAGTGATACGATGAAATGGATAGCATTTGAAGACGGTGGTGAAGATCGAGCGTTTTCGACAATGATAGGATAACTTGTCGAACGACTCTGCATTAAGTTGCTCCGGTATAGAGATCTCCATATGTGATGGGGAGTCCGATTGATATAGTGGATGCCTTGATTGCAAGAGATTCTTTGGAAGTGCATTCGGCTCCGTTCGAACCCGAAACGGACTTGTTTGTTGTATGTCTGACATTACACTTTGAGATGTAAAGCTAATTTCTATCAAATACATTTCTGTTTGGTGGCGGAGAATTTATTCTCTTAGCTTAGTACCCTTCTCTAAGACGTACGAGCTCAGAGGTTATATAGTTGATGGCTATTAGTGATATACTCCCAATTTGGTAGTGTGGCATGCTAAGTGTTGCTGATCAATTGTTAATCAAAGCATGGCCTTTCTAAAAAGCGTAGCTTTATGGACATGACTTCGTCGGACCTCACAACCCGGAAATGGTTGAAACAGGAAGAATGCAGCGAGGTTATGAGGGTCGCGCCCTTTAGGGTATGTCCATTCCATTCGGAAAAAAGGTGGTATCATGGTATGGAGTCGAGATATTTAACCTATGTGGTTACTGCAAATTTATTACTTTATGGTTGTTGCTTTGTGGTTGAGGGCCCTCGGATAAAGGTCGGTAATGACTGGAGGATGGCATACTCGTGTAGTGGTTACCTAGTTATAGAGGTAACCCGGTCTTGTGTTGGCAGAGAGCTAGATAAGTTCTCGTGGCGTCCCTCCAGAGGCGTACCCATATGGCATAGGAAGTTCCTTAGCCTAACCATTTTTGGAAATCCAATCACCAATACAAGCCCTTTACGATTTCAATTGTATAACCTGCCATTCTTAAATGACAGCTATAGTAGGCATAGTATAATGGTACCTATGCTGGCTAAGATTTATATTATACTTTCGAAATGTTTTCACACTATGCACTAATTATAATATAAAAGAGTTTTCTCGTATCAAGCATATTTGACTATCGTAAGGAGAAATCTCCCCCAAGTTGCGATTGCATTGTGTGTGCCGAGAGGCATTATGGTAGTTTCATTTTCCAAAAGTATGAACAGATTTCTTTTTATATTGTTTTTTTGTTCAAACAATTGATTTTGTTTACTCATACTAGTCCCATGACTGACCCAGAGTTTATTGTTCCCTTCCTAAACTTTGGGTGCACATAATTTTCCATACGGGCAGCTTAGAAGCAGGTTATCTGTGTTTTGAAGCTAGCTTGGATTTAGAAGCCTTTTTAGAGCTGTCGGATTTTGGAAACGTTTGGTTTGATGTCTTGGAAGCTTTAAAGTTTGGAAGAAGATGCTTAGTTTGGATTCGCGCTCTTTCTTTTTGAAGACTCTGTTGTTCCGCTGTGGCGTTATCATTCTGTTGTTGTATTCTGTATATATCGCTTTGATGTTGGTGTTGTCCAAATATTGTGATGATATTGTATCAAATTGTTTGTATCTGTGTTGTTATCAATGAAATCATCTTTTGTTTTCGATGTTTATTTTCATCTAATGTTGTTATAAGATCCTCCGAACTGGAGTTCAATGTTTGAATCTCCGGTAGTCGAATACAAGTGAAGTATTTGATGTCGACTTTTGAACGCTGGATTTCAGTTCGGGACATTTTTTATTCATGTATGCCCGATTAGATTGTGCATCTAGTTAGTTTTGGCATCCATTTGTACCCGATTGGGTTGTGCATCCCGTCAGCTTTTGCATTCGACGGTAAACTCAATTAGCCAATCTATCTTGGTTACAGACTGTTATTCACACATACCTAATTAGGTGTTGCATCTGATTAGCTTTTGCGTATATATGTACCTAATTATATTATTCGTCTAGTTAGCTATTGCATCTATATGTACTCGATTGGATTATGCATCCAAGTAGCTTTTGAATTCTATGGTAAGTCGGTTAACCAATATTTGTCAATTACATATTAGATTTTGTACGTTTCTAACTATGTCGTACACTCGATCAGCTTTTGCATCTATATGTACTAGATTAGAGTTTTCAACTGTTTAGTTTTTGCATTCAGCTGCATGCTCGATTAACATTTGTTAGGTCATGCATCTATATGTACTTGATTAAATTTTCCAACTACTGCTACTCTATGGCAGTACTTTTGTTAACATTTGTTAGGTCATGCCTCTTTTAGCTTTGTTATTGTATGATTTTCTGTGTTATGATTCTCAGCGATAAGCTTGATCCTGTGGTATGGTATATGTATTTTTGTGGCACCAGATTTTGTTTAGTATCTTTATTTTAGAGTTTTGGTATCATTTACCTCGAAGCATCATACTAAAGTAGCATATTATAGTGTAAGAAAATTTTGATAGCATATTTTTTGAAGTATCCTGAAAAATCGTATTCAAATAATAGATATGTTTTTTCCAATAAAATACTACGTAGAAATAATGAAACACTAGTACAAAACATCAATAGCATTGATATAAAATACATATAATAGCATCACTCATGAATTTAGGAACTAAGATTAGTATGTCATAGTATTCAAAAAAATTGAGTTATGACGCATTGAAATCTAATAAATACCATATTGTTAATATTAGTACAACATAGATTCTATGTATTTTTTTTCGGCTTATAGCGGCCGAATTTATTGCATTTTTTACTTCTTATTTTCAATAGTCCCATTATCTACATCTTCCATATTGTCATTTGTAAACAAATTAGGCAAACTCCTACATTTCTCTATAACTGTCAAAATACTAGTGCAATTTTTGTTTTCAATTAAGCATTCTATCATTTGTCACAATGATCAAAACTTTGTTATAACTATTTATTGATGTTATGTTTGGCATAACATAACTTATACAATTGTTCATGTTGCAATAAATTTTCTCAGTAATAAATATGATATTTTATGATGTAATGTTATTTTGTTTGTGACTTTAAATTGCTCTAATATCAAATAGTAGCATTTTTTATGGTATACCGAAATATTATCTTTTAATAATCATACAAAGAAATTTTGTACAAATTCAATGGTAGGTGCTATTTAAATTTAGCGATCACCACAAATGCAAGTAACATTTTGTTTTTCAATACTACATAACATCATTTAATAACATATAATATTGTATTTAAAACTTGTTGTGCACGTTTTTTTGGGCGCATACGTTCTTTTTTGATCTGTTTGTCAGCGGCATTGAGTTCATTTCATTTTGCTTGAAACATTACTTTCACCATCTCACTTTGCAAAATAATATGTGGATGTTATAAAGTTTATTTGTAATATATTACCTCGTTGTCATGTAGTGTTTATTTGGTTCTCTTCTTCTGTTATTTGATTTATATTCTTCTTCAGTTTGTATACATACAAATATAAATATTATATTTTATAATTTAGAAAATAGTGGAAAAGAGAAAATGGCAGAGCTTCTTTCTTGATTTCAAAAAAAATATAAGAAGAGAAGAGAGGATTACAGGCAATCGAATCAACTACAACCATTAGATTAAAATATTAAATCCTGGCAGTTTTGCCAAGGAAAATCCGTTAGGCGATGGTTCCAAATGGTTGACCATTCCATGGCACGGATCGACCTCTACATGTCGACTAGTCATGATAAACGTGTCGACCAGTGGATCTTAGGAATAAATATATTGACATTAATTTTCTAGTCTAATTATTTCTGTTTCGAATTCGTTTTTCATCCGCAAATTCTTCATTTTGAAGCCGATCGCAAAAATCCAAACCGTAAAAATCCAAACATGAAAGTTTCTCAGAATTTCACCACTAACGCAGTGGTGCGAGATTCGTTGTCAAATTCCATCATTTGTACAAATTCAATTTTTACATCCTAATTAACTAACTAACTAATTAAATACCAATGCCAAATTGATGAGGTGTTATATTCTTCTTTCCTTAAAAGAATTTCATCCCCGAAATTATGCAAATGACTAAGTCATGGTTCTAGCTCTCAAAAATCCTAAACTATTCAACCAATTAGTGTGCAACCCATTTTACAACCAACGTGCACAAGTGCATAGTGTATCTCAATATAGAAAACATGTATACAGAATGATTTCAAATCGGGCCCTCCTATATGAATGCTTTTCTTTTGGAAACATTTTTGAAAATATGGTGCAGACAACCTGTATATATACTGGCAGTTCTATATGTATGTAGATTTTGAAAAATCTTTTCACCAAAAATCCATATACTCCTAGGAATAGAAGTATGGTGCAACCATTTTGCATCCAATTCCTACCAACCACAAATCTAACACGTAGAAATCTCACTTTCTTAACATCACTCCTATGTCGAAAGAAGGAATTTAGTGTTAGAACCTCCAGTTTATGTTTCAACGGCAACAACTATACAATCATATATACATATATATGCACATTTTATCAAGATTACAGGTGTATACTACAAGAAGACATCATGCTCGAAGGTATTGACACTCGAAGACAAACAACTATCAACCATACTATAGTTAGTAAGGGTATTTTGCTGTATTGAGTCTTAGATAAAATATCGTTAAGGTCTCCTTGAGTATATATACATATACAATCACATACAATTTCAGATACACTGAACTTAATTTGAAAAATTGTTTTTTCTACTCATAGACGTCTGAGGTAAAGCCACAAACATCTGACCGAATACTCGAGAAAATAAACTTCTGAAGCCATAGGCATCCGAGGATCGACACAGACATCTGTTAGCACCAAAATTGGTCACTAACACCCTTGAGTAGAGTTATGTAGAGATATTAATAAAGAGAGTAAACTAGAACAAAAAAATAGTGTAATTCAATGCGAAAAGAACAACATAAACGAGAACACAAGATTTATAGTGGTTCGGCGTAACTGCCTACGTCCACTTTGAATAAAATCTTTATTACTTTCTCAATCCATTGAATACAGATACAATCCGTAAACAAATCACTTGAATACAAGTTTGAATCAAAAAGAGGAGAGTATCAAAAATGGCAGAGCCTCCCCAGTGTTCTCGGAAAAAGGTCCCTTTTCACTGTGCCCTTGCCCTTCTATTTATAGACGAAGATGGGTTGGACTTCCCTCATGGGCTTAGGAACAAGGTACCTAGGCCCACAGTAGGTGACTTCTACGCACTGGGCCAGGGATGCCGAAACATGTCGATTGCATCAAACCCTTATACCTTCAGGCTCTTCTTGGTCAGAATCTTGCCTAGTGTTAATAATAATATCTTCAATTGTCGTTTTGCAGCCGGCCCAAGGTGCCGGTTATAATTTTCCCCCTAAAGTGTGTCATGTGAAGCAACTGACACTCTTTGAATCAGCGGGTATTCTTTGTTTACAGAAAGAAATCCATCATGTTTCTTGAATAGTCATTATCCTTCAATTTTATCCTCCCAAGGCGTCGTATCCTTCTTTGGTCGTCATGACGCTTGGTCGATTTCTAATATTATAAATCCAGGGTTGTAGTTCATAAGTGGTCATCCATGTCTGGTTCTATAGGGCCAGTAAGCTTCGGCTATTTGATCCAGTCTTTTCTTAATAACCTTAAGTGAGAATTCAACTCCCTGTTGATTTCGAGAAGTCGAACTTTTTTCGGATGTACACATGCATGTTCGGGTACATGTTCTTGCCATTGGCTCTCGGATGCGTTTTACATATAGTTTAATTGCAATTCAATCGTGATTCCTTGTTTGTATTTTCTATGAAATAAGGGTTGTAATTAGCCACTTGATGATAGCGGACTTCAAGTTTTACATGGATGACTATGTCAGAGCAGTAAGCAAGGGCGAATGGCGTACGACCGGTCATGGACTCATGGGTAGTTCTATAAGCCCATAATGTTGTTGGGAGTTCATCCGCCCATTTACCTCTAGCCTTTTCCAAACCACTCTTCAGTACAAACTTTATGATTTTGTACACAGCTTCAACCCGTCCATTTGCAGTTATAATAGATCATGGAAGGTCATAAGGACAGATGACGTTACGGATAATGAAGTTGATTATTTTCTTCATCTTGGTCGTGGTTAGGAGTTCTTCATCTGCCCATTTGGTGAAGTAATCAACTGCTATGATGGTGTATTTCGCACCACCTTTACGATCGGCAGGAAGATGATTTCAGTGCCCACAAGTGGCAAACGGCTATGAAATAGCCATTTGAGTAATTTCCATCGACGGGGTTCCCAGATTTATTGCAAAAATCTTACATTTGTCGCATTATCTAGCATAATCAACCGCATCTGGATTGATAGTTGGCCAGTAATACCTGTAGCAGAGTATTTTCTTTATCATGGTTTTCCCCCTGATATTATCACCGCATTCTTCTTCATAGACTTCGCTCAAGACTCATTTGATATCATCATGGGTGATACACCGAAGTATGTGAATGGATAAACTCCTTTCTACACATGACTTCTTGTTGGATGATTTGGCATGAAGCTTTGAGGAGGATCTGTCGTTTTTCATTCCTCCATTCAGTAAGAATTCCTCATTGTAGATAGTCTTTGATAGTAGTCAATCATGACCCCTTTTCCAGCTCTGTCTCCAAGATCTAGTCGATCCTCATCCGTCAATGTTAGGAATATTAATTATTTCAACCGAAACAATGTATGTTTATTATGCATCCCTAAAACTGGCCAGCTTGGCCAGTGACTGGACTCTTTTCATTTTATTTGCTGAGTATGTGTGTAATGATGTAATATGTGAAGTCGGTTAGTAGCTCTTGGACCTGGCCAAGATAAGGAGCAAGATAATGCCCCCTAGCAAGATCAACTTCCTTAACTTCGCATACTACCAATCAAGAATCACAAAAGATATGTAAAGCTTTCACTTCAAATTCTCTAGCAAGTTTAAGGCTGGCAGTTAAGGCTTCATACTAAGCATCGTTGTTTGTCACAGGAAAACGAGTTTCAGGACGTAGCAGATCGATCGTTCTTCAGGTGTCAATAACATGACTTCTGTGCATAATACTACTCACTGGATGCTCCATCCGTGTACATTTTCCATCTGATGCAGTGAATTTGGGTGTGAGGTCTGCTAATTTCCGTCCTTGGATAGCCCTTCGAGGGAAATAAGTGCTATCGAATTGGCTTAGTTCGATATTCTATTTAAGTTGTCTTTCGGACGTCTCAAGTCGTTGTATGCCCTGTCACAATGGCTGGTAGGCATAGACGTTGATGAGGTAAGCCTAAAAGTAAGAGTGGAGTTTTCATGATGAAATCAATAGATATTGTGCTAGCTTTTGTAGCTTCAGGTTGATATCCAATGCATGGCTCACGATAGTTAATGAAATCACATATGCATGTTAGAATGGGTCCAAGGGAACATATCATCATTTATTCAAAAAATCAAACTAATTCTTTTATCATCACTGCACTGAGCTGTGATCCGATATTCAGCACCCGAAAAGGATCGCCATGGCTGGCTGTAACGTTGACTGTCAGCTTAGCAGGTGAAATCCTAGATTCTTTAAGTTCGAATGTAACTATTTTGCATAACATTCAATGTGAAATATGGTTGGGACAGTCAATGTTGATGGTTACTCTAGTCGAATCCTAAAGTCTTATCATGAGTTATTAAGTCTAATAGTGATGGGCTCTGAATGCTCCAATCGATTATCTGCAAATGGCCAAAGATCAGGCCTAAAAGCACGTTGTAGGAAATGTCGAGTAAGAGTCAGCCTCGAATTACGTGCAACTACATAGCTGGATCTTGCTATGAGTTTGAATATTCTTTTATATTCGAGTAACGCACTTTCTATTCAATGCATTCATGATACTTTACCCGTCCTTCGGGTTGGAGTGACAGTCAGTTGCCCACGAGCTTAGGTATCGATTTAATGATTCCATCTTTGTATATTCTTTCGGTCATAGCCTTGAGTAGTTGTAAGCACTATATATAAGATTCAATACTGAGCTATCGCAGCCAGTCTTTGGATGACCATGCGTCTTCTCCCAGTCTCGGGTTGATAAATGTACTGCATGGACGGTTGAGTCTCGTCCTATCTCTTTTTATATTCTCACCTAAACTCCAAAGACATGGAGTCGATCGGTGAATAGTCGATTCACATTCATCTTGCTTCTCGCTCGTGCCCCCAGCTCTGGGGCATATACCGAAGTGGGGAGGCTAGCCATGCCCACTTTAGCTTTACTCTCTTTCCCGTTGAATTGTGGGATCAGGTCAGTCGATGGGAGATTGGGTCTCGCCTGTCTTGGATTTTATCGTGGTTTTTCATTCTAAGAGGAATACTTGGATGCCTCGTAAGTTTTAGGGCATAGTTTGGACGTTGGATGGTCATCTATGTCCATTTTGGTTCATGTTCTACAATCAGATCTTGGGGTAAAATTGGCTCAAATGCAGTCGGGCCATGCTCATCTAGTTTCATACTCCTCTTGACGGACCGAAGGAGGGTGCTGGAGAATTATTGACCAAGTCTTCATGGTTTACCCACCTTTCCACGCTTTGGAGGTCGTAGTATTTAAAGGAATATCCAAGGCACACTAATATGTGCTTGGTGTGGATCGGTATTGACACTCAATCTGAGGTATGGTATAGTCGGTCGCCTGTAGCTTTGGATGCCGTTTCGATTGGTTCTGTATGAGGCCTCCCTGTAGTCATTGCCTTAAGTTGTAAAGGACGCCAAGCTAAAGCCACATTAAGCTGTCCTATTCAGCTTTTAGGGATTTTCACGCCTGCTTCCAGCATTGATTTGGGTCGGACACTATAAGGATGGTCGAACTCCATCCTTAGCGAGTTAATAATCCTCCTGCCGATTTCAGGATGAAAGTTTGTGAAATAGAGAATGGTCGGAATCCACTCGTCTATTTATCAATGTTTATGCACCACTCTGTATTCTGGTGACTTAGTGTTACTCTCCACCTAGTCGACTCGCGCCTAATTTCTGTTCATGCTTCGGTCCATGCTCCGGAGACTCAGAGATTTGTCGAACGGTTTATGCTTTAGTCCACAGTTTGGGATGCAGAGATTTTTGTTAATTCGTTTATACTCCTGTCTGCATTCCGGGGACTTAGAGTACTCTAGTCCGCTTTTAGGACTTAGAGATTTTTCTCAAGTCATTTATAATCTAGTCCACGCTCGGGGGACTCAGATTACTCTAGTCCGCGCTCTGTGGACTTAAAGGTTTTTAAAGTCGTTTATACTCTAGTCCGCACTCAGGGGACTTAAAGTGCTCTATTCCGCACTCTGGGGACTTAGAGGTTTTTAAGTCATTCATACTCTAGTCCGCACTCTGGGGACTTAGAGGTTTTTAAGTCATTTACTGCACTCAGGGGACTGAGAGTACTCCAGTCCGCGCTCAGGGGACTTGGAGATTAAAGTCGTTTATAGTCTAGTCCGAACTCAGGGGACTTAGAGCACTCCAGTCCGCACTTAGGGGACGTGGAGATTGAATTCGGTTATACTCTAGTCCGCACTCTGGGGACTTAGAGTACTCCAGTCTGCGCTTAGGGGACTTGGAGATTTATGTCGTTTATATTCTAGTCCGCACTTTGGGGACTTAGAGTACTCCTGTCCACACTCATGAGACTTGGAGATTGAACTCGTTTGTACTCTAGTCCGCACTCTGAGGACCCAGAGTACTCCAGTCCGCGCTCAAGGGACTTGGAGATGGAAGTCGTTTATACTTTAGTCCGCACTCTGGGACTTAGAGTACTCCAGTCCTTGCTTAGGTGACTTGGAAATTTAAGTCGTTTATACTCTAGTACGCACTCGGGGGACTTAGAGCACTTCAGTTCGCACTCAGGGGACTTGGAGATTGAAGTCGTTTATACTCTAGTCTGCACTCTGGGGACTACGAGTACTGCAGTCCATGCTCAGGGGACCTGGAGATTTAAGTCGTTTATACTCTAGTCCGCACTCTGGGGACTTAGAGTACTCCAGTCCGCACTCAGGGGACTTGGAGATTGAAGTCATTTATACTCTAATTCGCACTCTGGGGATATAGAGTACTCTAGTCCGTGCTCAGGGGACTTTGAGATTTAAGTCATTTATACTCTAGTCCGCACTCAGGGGACTTAGAACACTCCAGTCCGCACTCAGGGGACTTGGAGATTGAAGTCATTTATACTCTAGTCCGCACTCTGGGGACTTAGAGCACTCCAGTCTGTGCTCAGGGGACTTGGAGATTTAAGTCGTTATACTGTAGTTCGCACTCAGGGGACTTAGAGCACTCCAGTCCGCACCTAGGGGACTTGGAGATTGAAGTCGTTTATACTCTAGTCCGCACTTTGGAGACTTAGAGCACTTTAGTCCGCTTCAGGGACATAAAGATTTTTGAGTCGTTTATACTCTAGTCCGCACTTTAGGGACTTAGAGCACTCCAGTTCGCACTCAGAAGACTTGGAGGTTTTTATCGAGAGCGGTCGTATTTCCACCCATTTAATTTGTATTTCATTTACCGCATTGAGGCTAATGTTGTCGAATGAATGATCTGACCACCTTTGCACATGGAATGGGACTCTATCCCCAGCATGAAGGATGAAATTGGAATAATGGACGGCCGATTCTCATCCGCTTTGTATTATAGCTCTCCGAAACAAGTCAAAGAAGGAGGTATATGACAAATGGTTGGATCACATCCATGCTGGGTTAGATAGTCAAATCTCACACAATTTTTTCATATCTGCTTCTAGAAACTAAGAATGATGGATTATTGAGTAGACATGGTAAATTGCATATATTTCAAGGTGCAATCTTGTCCATGTATTAAGAGCGATGGTTGGCGTGTAAGTAGGATTTGATGTGTGGACGATCAAATCACATCCGCTCTAGACAGATCCCGACGTCATTGAGCTTCAAGAAGGGCATCTGTATTTTGTCAAACATTGTTCTGTGACTCGATTTGAGTGGATGATCGGGCCATACTCATTCTAAGCCTTGCTTAGGTCTCCAAGTCAAATGTGGAGGTCGATGAATGTGAGGTCAGTCGTGTTCACTTTGTATTGGGCTCTGATCTTGATAAGCTTTTTAATATCTAGTCCATAGCCCCAAATCAAAGGCATATGGTTGATGATGAGTGATTGCATTATGCTCGTTTAGATGTAACTCCACACATCCGATCATGGTCTGCGTGGATTGGTTGGCGACCAAATCTGAGTACCTGGTCACCTGCATCGTTTTGAAAGTAGTTTAGTTCAAGCTAGTCGTAGTTCATAGAACGATTGAAATAGAAATAGATTTGGAAACAATTCAAAGAAGATTAGGATAAATCTCATTGATAAGTGAAGCATCATCGTGTGCTCGCTAATCGACTTTGCCCCTGGCTCCTTTCAAAGGGATGTCGGCCGTCAGCAGTCCAATTGATAATCATAGGCCTTTATTAATAGGCATTGGATGTTCACTGCCTGCCATTCTGTAGGACTTGTACATACTATTGAATCTTTCCTTTCCAGATGGGCTTTACGATCACACCTCGGAGGTGTTTGTAATTGCCCGTGTTAGGATCAGTGAGCATCTGGGAATATACAACATTCCCCTGATTTTTTTTAGACTTTGGTGTACTCTCTTGAGGTTGGTTTCCAGTACCACTCCGAGTTATGAGTCTGCAAGTAGAGGTTGTCAATTAAATCTTTCAAAGAGCATATGATCCAAATTTTAAGGTCTTGTTTTGGCTACTGGGATCTGCATCCTTAGCCAACGGGCCTTCGTTGTTATTTTTCTTAGTCTACTCCGCTCCTCCACACTTTGGTTTAGATTCATTTTTGTCATAGAAATGATCCATGGTCGTAGGAGGCACTCTAGCTAACTAGATGCCAAAATATATACGGAGGTCGATTCTCCTCAAGGGTGATCGTTATGATATCCCTTTGAAAGTATCGTTTAAGTAGCGGTTGTTTGTCCGTTCCCTTGTTGCCGCTAGAACCTCTATGCCCTGGTCGATCATTGGACGTAAGGGAAGTATATATAATGTTCCTTTATCAAGTTGAGTTTTGAATTCACTATCTGCAGCCTCTTTTTTTAAAATTTGGGTCGTACACGATTTTTTTTTGAAAATAGGGGTTGTATAAGAGACCGGTGTAACTTAAGTTTGGATCGGCCTGGATGTCGCTCGGCATAGGAATGCGGATCGGTGTGGATGCCGTTCGGCATAGGCATGTGGCTCGGCCTAGATGCCGCTCGGCATAGGAATGCAGCTCGACCTGGATGTCGTTCGGCATACTCTTTCTCGGCGTACTCTCGCTTGGAAAGCACTGGGTCGCTCGGCATACTCTCGCTCGGCATGCACTAGGTCTCTCGGCATGGATGTGGCTCGGCATTTCTGAGGCGATCGGCATAGGCCTTTTCTAGGCGATCGGCATACGCCTTTTCTGGGGGATCGGCATACGCCTTTTCTGGGGCGATCGGCATACGCCTTTTCTGGGGAGATCGGCATACGGCTTTTCTGGGGCGATCGGCATACGCCTTTTTTGGGCCGCTCGGCATACGCCTTTTCTGGGCGATCGACATACGCCTTTTCTGGGCGATCGGCATCTGCCTTTTCTGGGGCGATCGGCATACGCCTTTTCTGGGCATTCGGCATACGCCTTTTCTGGAGCGTTCGGCATACGCCTTTTCTAGAGCGTTCGGCATATACCTTTTCTGGGATGATCGGCCGAATTGCCTTCAGAGGATGGTCGGCCTTCATTCAACTCGAGTGCAAACTTCAACGTCCAATCCCCGAATCTTGCATACATCACTGAATCCAATCAACGGCTATCAGCTTCCTTTAGATTTCTTTCAAATCTGAGTAGAATAGGAAGTTTTCTAGTAGACAACTGGATCTATCTCACGAATATGGAAATCCACTAGTAGACGATGAGATCCATTCAAGCTAAAAATTCAATTCTCTGTGAAAGCACCAAAATTGGTCACTAACACCCTCGAGTAGAGTTATGTAGAGATATTAATGAAGAGAGTAAATTAGAATAGAAAAATAGTGTAATTCAATGTGAAAAGAACAAAAAAACGAGAATACCAAATTTATAGTGGTTCGGTGTAACTGCCTACGTCCACTTTGAATAAAATCTTTATTACTTTCTCAATCCATTGAATACAGATATAATCCGTAAACAAATCACTTGAATACAAGTTTGAATCGAAAAGAGGAGAGTATCAAAAAGGCAGAGTCTCCCCAGTGTTCTCGGAAAAAGGTCCCTTTTCACTGTGCCCCTGCCCTTCTATCTATAGACGAAGATGGATTGGACTTCCCTCATGGGCTTAGGAACAAGGTACCTCAGCCCACAGTAGGTGACTTCGGCGCACCAGGCTAGGGATGCCAAAACACTTCGATTGCATCAAACCCTTATACCTTCAGGCTCATCTTGGTCAGAATCTTGTCTAGTGCTAATAATAATATCTTCAACTGTCGTTTTGTAGCCGGCCCAAGGTGTCGGTTAACAACATCTATGTTTAAAACACAGACGTCTATTTCAATCCTTGGTAATTATTTTCCAAAGTCACAGACATCTGAGGCTTTAGCACAAACGTCTATCAATTAAAAAACATCAAATTTTGAAAAGACACTTCTGTCAAACAAATAGAAATTACCCCTCGTCGAATGGTTGCGACCATTAAAATGAATAGAACTTATCTAATAGTAACAACTTATTATCTACATCCTTTTGAATCTATAAATACTACCTTAATTGAGATGTAGAGATTAACGAACTTAAATGAACTAAATCTTTTCTCTCTTGATTTGTTATCGCTCTCTTGTGCTCACATTGCTTACAAATTCTCAATTTATTATAACCGAAATATAATTTTGGTTAAACCACTTCCTACAACTCAAAGCGCTAACATTCACAAACTCAAAAGAGATCATAGGAAGATTTGTACTATCAGTCAAAAACCATGATATTTGGAACACGGATTGTCAGGGATATACTTTTGTATTACCTTATTCCTTTAGGCAAAGCAAGGGTTAGTTGGTTAAAGGAAATACCGAAGGGGAGGTTCGATACTTGACTTAGGATGAGTGGTATGAACTAGTATAAAATATCTAGTGTGATTGTTTCTATTATTTATCTTATATTCAATTATTATTCTCTTCTTAACATTTTTAGTAATATACACATGCATATATAAATTGCATTATTTATAAATATCCTATAGACTTTCAATTAGTATCAAAGCAAGGTCATTTTAATCTATAACAACATGTAATTGAAAAAACATTAATATGGCAAGCATATTTCAAGATAGTCAATCATCTGCTAGTCCTCCACTATTTACTGGTTCTAATTATGCTTATTGATCAATCGATATAAGAATTTTTATGGAAGCAAATGGAGTAGAAATATGGCTAGCAACTCAAGACAAATATGAAGCACCTGACACCAATATTAGCACATGGACTGATGCACAAAAAGTAGTGGCATCTAGAAATGCAAAGTTATGAATGTGCTATTTTTCTTATTTGACAAAAATGATTTTCCACATGTCATGTTTTTCAAGACTTCATTTGGTATATGCGTACTTTACAAGTCACACATAAAGGCACAAATAAAGTCAAGCAAACTAAAATTTCAATTTTACAAAACCAATTCTTGCCTTTCAAAATGAAAACAAGCGAATCAATTATTGATGTGTATGCAAGATTTCAAACCATTTAACACAATCTCATGGCTCTTGGAGTCAAATTCATAGATTTTGATTTAGTAACGCGAATTTTAATCTCTTTGACAAATGATTGTAAAAGAAAAAATTTAGCCATCGAAGAAGCCAATCTTTCACAACTTCAAGTCAAAGAGCTAATAGAAAATTTGATGTCATACGAAGCTAACTTACAGGCTAGAAAGGATATAATCATGAAAAGAAAAACATAGCATTCCAAGAAAGTAACGAAGATTCAGACTTAGACAAAGAGAAGATTGTCTTTATTGCTAAAAACTATAATAAATTCAAGAATTTCAAGAAGATGATCAAGTTTCAAAAGGGCGGTAAACCAAACTTTTCAAATCAAATATCGATCAACTGATATGAATGTGAGAAATTTGGTCACATAAAGAAGGATTGTCCACAGCTCAATAATGATAAAAAGAAAAGAAAATTCAAGAAATTGAAGAAAAAGAAAAGTGCCTTTCAAATAAGATGGGATGGTCGGATTTATCTTCTTCTTTGGATAGTGATAGTGAAAGCGACTCTAAACAAGCAAATGTGTATTTTATGGCTAACACTAATGAGGTACTTCTTGAACTTACTTATGTTGAATTCATGGAAATAAGTATTGTATTGGATGATAAATATTAAGAAACAAAAAATTAAATAAGGAATATGTAGGAAAGTTAACTAGATCAGAATTAGAAACCAGATTATTAAAAGTTGAAAAAATTATCAAAGAAGAAGATTTAAAAATTATTTAGAAGAAATATGCAACATTATTATCTCAAAGTGATAAACTATTAAATGATTTAGAAAATTATAAGTTAGAAAAAGTTAATCTGGAAAAAGAAAAACTATGGTTACAAGCGACTTTAGATTCTAGGAACAATGAAATTTGTGATCTTAAAAGTAAATTAGAAAAGATAACAGATAATGTGACAAAATTCAGCAAAGGAAAACAAAATTTAGACAATTTGATTACGATATCTAAGCCATGTGAAAATCGAAATGGATTAGGTTTTAAAAACAAAGAAATGTCAAAATAATATAGCACATTATACACAAAATTCAAAAAGTCAAAGTTCAAAATTAAGTTTGAGAATTCATATACCAATATGGTCAATATATGGATTCCGAAAATAAATAATAAACTAATTAGACAAAAATATATTGATGAATATTTATAAAAAGTTGTATATAACAAAAATTACACTTCTTAGGGAACCATATCCTTATGGATATGGCTACCTACATCTGCTAACACGTAGGACCCTGTAAAAACCCTGTATTTTGTAATTATTTTTATTGTATATTTAATTTATTTTAATTGAATTCCTGATTTAAAAACTTTATTCTATTTATTAAAATGAATAATTTTTGTTATTTTAAATATAAATTTTGATTTGTATGAGAATTTGAATTTCAAACATGAATAAATTGAATTTTCCAGAAATGTGAATTTTGGTCAATATGGTTAAACTTTGACTTTTAAATTTAAAATTTAAATATTTTAATTTTTGAATTTTAACTTTTATTATGGAAATAAATAAAATTTCAAGAATACCACTTTTCGTTTTGTTGAATCCGATTCAAATTATGAAAGTTATGTTTTTTACAATATTGTGTGTAAATTGTTTTAATTAATAAAAACTGTTTATTTTAATTTTTATAAATAATATTTCTTTTTATCATATTTTGTGTATATATGTGTTATCTTATATGTTATTCATTTATTTTTATTTTTAAAATATTTTTAAAGTGTAGTTATAATTTTCTAATGCTTATTGTATTTTGTTTTCAATTTTTAAAGTCTAGTTTCAATTATTGAGCTATTTCTTTATTTGTTTTATATTTTTCCTTAAAATGTTTATTTATTTTCTTTTTCATTTTATTTTGTTCAGCGTTTTATTTTTATTTACTGAAATTTTATTTGTTTAATTTGACTAAAAGAAAAAAAAATCCAAGAGACTTAGACCTTTCACTTGCCTTATGACGTTTCATTTCTCCATATTCATGTGAAATCATTCCCGTCATCAAAACCCATGGCTTCAAAGCTTCAAAGAGAAAAAAAGATGGCCTCTCTCCTTTCTTCTTTTCCTCTTTTCCTCGTCTTTCTTCGTTGTTTTGCCTAGTTCATTCATATTTCTTGGCCTCACCTCTCTCCTTGTTGACCACCTTCCTCCTCCACCTTCCCATCCACGGCCTACACCACCATCACCTCCTCCAAAAACAAGGCCGTGATCCCCTAGGCGAGATCCCTACCACAAAAAACAATGTAAACTTCACCAAAACAATACTAGCCAAGCCTGTACTCCAATATTGCCTTCATAGTTGCCTTTGGCCACCCCTTAGCCACCACCACCGTCATCTACTTCACCACTGGCTGCCCTTTCACTACTGTCCAGATCGGACCTGACATGAAGAACCCATGGCTGAGCCTATATGTGGTCATAGCCGATCCAAAATGAACCAAAACTTCACCTATTTTGCCTTGTCCATTGATATGATTCATGTTGCAAACCCTACCTTTCATATTCCTTCTAGTTGTACTTTATGGATGCCATACCCGAGCTAATCCTGATCATGGCTGAGTGTATGCTCCACTTAGGCCATCATTTGAGTCGTAAGGCAAGGTCAAGTCACTTTGCTCTTCATTGCTTTGTATTTGAATTTGTTTCTATATCGGTTTGTGTTATACATACTTATATTTTATTTTGCATTGTCTTGTTCTGATTGTTATGATAAGATCATTATTTTGGCTCTCTACACTCTCTTGAATCCAATGTAGTGCCGTGTCATGCCATATCGTGCTTTTTGGAATTTATTTGTGTAGTTTGATTGGTTATCTCCAGCTTGAAAAGGTGAGTCTTTCTCACTCTGACATATTTACTTATGAAATAGTGAATTGATGGCAAGTGTATAGTAATATAAACGTTTACGCAAGTTAATGATGATCATATGATACGCTACGCCATGTTAAAACTGTTAATTATCACCTAACATCTGATATATGACATTATATTGTGACATTGACATTGTTTATACATATATTCACAGTACAAGTTCCCTGTTAGAATAGAATCATTATGGGTTGAAATGATACATACCCGAACATACTTTAGAATAGGAAAATATCATTATGAGCTGAATGATAGGCCTGAGTGATTTTTGTTGTATTTTAATTTACATGGGATTGCGGGTTTGAAATGATAGAACCCGGTTTTTTTTCAAAACTGCGTATTGAAATGATATATATCTGTTTCACTTGACCTAGGTTAGAAAATTATCTACAAACCCCGTGGTATATTTTTAAATGATTTTATTAGGATATGTATTTTTAAAAGTATGAAATTTTGATTTAGAAAATATATATTTTATGGTTTTGTGAAGGTTAAATATTAAGTTTTTAATTTGTGAATTTAAGTATGTAAATTTGAAATAAATGTGATTTTTGACTTTAAATTTTGTTCTAAAATGTAAGTAAATAATGGAAATTGAATTTAAAGTTTGAAATGATATTTAAAATAAAATGCTAAGTTTTATTTAATTTATAAGTTAATAAACATTGAAATTTTGACTTAATAAATGAATTGAGTTTTAAAAATTGAATATTTGATTTTAAAATTTTATTGTGATAAATCATATGTTAAAATGACTTAAATATGAAATTTTGAAGTCCAGAAATATGATTTATAAATTTAAATAACAAGAATTGAAGTTTTATTGTTTTTTGAAAAGTTAACACAAAATCTGAAATTTTATTAACAGCATTTCCTAAAAATGCTGTAGTCTTATGGCAGCATTTTAAATGTTGTTGTTTTTTAGTGTAACTATGTTGAAATAACTAAATATCTATTACAGCATTTTATAAATGCCGTTGTTCCTAAATGTTAACCTCGTTTTACTCAACGACTCATCTACTTAAGGACTAGACCGACTCATCTACTTAAGGACTAGACCGACTCATCTACTTAAGGAATAGACCGACTCATCTACTTAAGGAAGGTACCGACTCAACTGGTAGCGACTCAGTTAGCTGACGAGTTAAGGCTCAAGGCAACTTAGAGGAATAGGACGACTCAAGGGGTTAACGGTTCACAGGGCAAGCCGACTCAGTGCATTACCGACTCATCAAGGCTATCGCCTCAGCGACTCAACATGTCCACGACTCATCATAAGAAACGACTCAAGAGGATTGACGGCCTAAGAAGATAAGTCCCTAAGTCGCTTCACCTATATACCGCTACCTGATAAGTCGTTAACGACTTAACGACTCATGACTCAGAATGACTCGTCCACGACTTAAAGCCATTGAGTCGTAGTCCATTGCCACAGTGCCTATGCCAATGAGGATTGACTCGTAAGCGACTCAGGACTTGGCTTAAAATCCAGCGTAGGAATAAGCCATGGAGAAATCAAGGGTTGGTTCGATGAGTCGGCCACGACCTAACTTGACTCGGCCACGAGCCAAGCATGGGTCGGAGACGACTCACAACTCAGGGCTGAAAACTTCTATAAATACATGGCCACCTCCAACATTCAGGGGACTTTTGGCTCATTCATTTCAATAGCCGTTACTCCGCTGCATTCCGAACTACTTCAACACTTAAAGCTTTTGAGATATAAAGAACGCCTCAAGGAACTTCACGAAGAAATCATACATGTCCAACATGAGTTCAAAGATTTGGATCGACATTGAAGTTTAGGCTACTTGTTCTAAGTCACTTGTAACTCGAAGTGTGTTGTAATCAAAGTGTAATTGCATCGACTTGTAATCAAATCGTCAATAAAGATATTCAAAGTGGACGTAGGCTCTCTCTTAAGCCGAACCACTATAAAGTTGCCGTTGTTTACTGCTTTTTCGCTATTATCTACTTATAATCTGTTCCCGAGCTATCGGGTGGTGCTTTCACAATCTCACTTCATACACCGGGGTGTTAGCATTCAAATTTTAGCGTTAACATTTTTGGTGCTTTCACTGAGAACTGAACTCAGGCAAATCGTCATCATTGCTCCACGAAAGTTTGTTGAAGTAACCTCTCTGAAGACTAGAAGTTTATCCGAAATCATGGCTCCGGGGAGAAAGAGTAGATCTGTTAGATCTGGAAATGCTCAAGAGGGAACCTCCGCTTCCCCAGTATCTAATCAAGCCACTCCACCTGTTGGGGTTACAAAAGCGGAGTTGGATGCTGTAATCTTAGGGCTAAACCAGCAGATAAATGCCCAAAGTGCACAATTGGAAGCTCAGAACGTCCAAAATGCCCTAATTTTGAATAAGTTGAATGACTTGCTTGGGGTAAATCGTCAACCAACGGGTAATGAAAGGAACTTTGCTGGCAACATTCATGAGGATGAAGAAAGAAACATTCCTGAGAGGGCTGCCAGCCCCTTTGAGCGGACATTTCCTGAAATTGGTGGATCTAGAGCTCGAAACGATGAGGGATATCTTTCTGAAATGGTTCGACAAATCATGAAGGAAAGCTTGCAAAGGAATGAAGATGAGAAGGAATGGGGTTTCGCTCCAAGTAAAACCCCGTTTACCGAAAGAATCTTAAAGGCTGAATTCCCAAGGAAGTTCGTCCCCCCAACTATCCCAGCTTACAAAGGAACAAGTGATCCGAACGAATTCTTGTATAAGTATGATTGGCACATGATAGGTGCCAGAGCTTCTGATGAAATAAAGTGCCGGTATTTTCCTGTATATCTGGAAGGTGTAGCTCTGCTTTGGTTCACCAAGCTGCCAGTCCGGTCTATAGATCAGTTTTCTGACTTAACCCGGAAATTCAAGGAGCAGTTCAGACTATACGCTTCAAAAGCCAAAGATATTATGTCGTTGTCAAGTTTAGAGCAGAATCCAGGTGAAACTATCAGATCTTTCTTGAATCGCTTTAATATAGCGCTGGCCGAGGTAGACAATGCAGAACCACGGATGATCTAGACCTATCTGATAAGGGCCATCGACAAGTCGAGCGAATTTGGAAAATGGCTAAACATGAAGGAACCAAATTCCCTTGAAAAATTCTACAAGAAAGCAGATGAGTTCATGCGCCTGGAAAGCCGTCCTGTACCGGTAAAGGAAGTGTTAGAAAAAGCTGAAGATAACATTGCTGCTCCACGCAAAAGTGAATCTGTAGGACAGAAAAGGGAAAATAACGATGGAAAGAAACAGAAAAATCTAAAGAGGCCTCGTTCCTTCAAGCCATCGGAATATACTCCTTTATCAGATACGCCGGAGCGTATATACCTTGCCACTAAAGATTCTGTTGAATATCCTAAACCTCCTGTTCTGAGAACCGGGAAAAAAGCTGTGCAAAGTGGAAAGTTCTGTCGCTTTCATAATCAACCTGGTCATGATACCAATGAATGCCGCCAATTGAAAATTTTGATTGAAGAATTGATAAGGGAAAACAAGCTGCAGCAATTTGTGGAAAAGAATAGCAGCAATCCCGCTTCGACAAGTCAGGGGCAACGAGCTCCTGCTCATCAACCCAGGACAGGTGAAAAGACCGCAGGGCATGAATCCGGAAGGCCTGTTATCAATGTCATTACGGGAGGACCTCACCCAGCAGGCAGAAGCTGGGGTGAGATGGAAAGGTATACCCGAGCTTTGAAGCATGTACCGACCGAGGAAGATGTGTTCGTTTTGGAAGGTGCTATGCCCCTGAAGCAACAAAGAACTTTCAATGATGATATTGTGTTCAGAGCCAGGGATTCCGCAGGTATTGAAGCTCCTACCTTGGATCCCTTAGTCATCTCGGCTGGTATCGGGCCAGCTATTGTCAGAAGAGTTCTCATTGATTGTGGCGCATCCTGCAATATCCTCTTCAAGAAAACATTCGACCAAATGAAGATCCCTATGGCTGATGTGCAGGCCTCATCGCAGAAAATCGCTGGCTTCACTGGGGAGCCAAAACAGCCGATAGGGACCGTTGATTTGTTTGTGGAACTTGGAGAAGGAGAGAGAAAAGTGGTCTGCAAGCAAACTTTTGTGATTTTCGACGAATTTTCTGCTTACAATGCTTTCCTTGGCCGTCCAACTCTCGCAGCATTCAAAGTTGTTCTGGCCCCATGGTGCCTCACCATTAAATTTCCCACAGATAATGGAGTGGGAGTTATAAAAGGGGATCAAAATGCGGGGCGGGAATGTTATCTAACAGAGCTACGAGAAACAAGGAAAAGAGAAATGGGAAAGGATGCGGCAGCCCCAGTCCGCATCAAAGAACCAGCCTTGTAGCAATTACAGGGCGGACCCTGCACTGGCGAGCACAGCGGAGCAAGGAAAGAGATGGATCCTAGAAAAGTCAGTGCAGGGGAGAATAGAGTGGTACCAGTGGAAACGACAATACCAGTACCTGTTGACCCAAAGGACCCAAACAAGGTGTTGAATGTGGGTTCACAACTTAATGCGTCAATTCAGAATATCTTAATATCTTTTTTAAAGGCAAATTTGGATGTTTTTGCTTGGACTCATGCCGATATGTGCGGAATATCCCCAGAAGTTGCAGTACACGCCCTGAATATTGATCCAAAATTTACACCTGTGAAGCAGAAAAGGAGAACTCAAGGTCCAGAAAGGTCAGCAGCGTTAAAAGAAGAAGTTGATCGGCTCATGGAGAATAATTTTATCAAAGAATCTACCTATCAGAATTGGGTTTCAAATCCAGTGCTGGTTAAGAAAGCCAACGGAAAATGGAGAGTATGCATCGATTTTTCAGATCTAAACAAGGCCTGCCCCAAAGATTGCTTCCCATTACCCAGAATCGATCAACTGGTAGACGGAACAGCGGGACACGAATTGTTATCTTTATGGGATGCTTACTCCGGATATAACCAAATCATGATGCATGAGCCAGATCAGGAGGACACGAGCTTTATCACCGACGTTGGTCTTTACTGCTACAGAGTTATGCCCTTCGGGCTGAAGAATGCAGGGGCAACATACCAAAGACATGTTAATGCTATGTTCAAACCGCAATTGGGCAAGACTATGGAAGTCTACGTCGATGACATGTTAGTAAAGTCTAAGAAAGCAGTGGATCGCATAGAACACTTAGCAGACATGTTCGCAGTCCTCCGAAAATACGGAATGAAGCTCAATCCTTTAAAATGTTCATTTGGAGTGGAATCCGGAAAGTTTTTAGGTTTCATCGTGAGCGCTAGGGGCATTGAGGCTAGTCCAGCTCAAATTACCGCCTTAAAGGAAGTCAAAGCTCCTAGAACGAAGAAGGAATTGCAAAGTCTCAGTGGAAAAGTCGCCGCCTTGAGTCGGTTCATTTCCAAAGCCACAGATAAATGCATCCCATTCTTTGACGCCCTAAAGAAAGGAAAGAAAAACTTCGATTGGACTCCCGAATGCCAAAAAACCTTTGATGATTTGATTCGCCATATGGAAACGCCTCCAATACTTTCTAGGCCTGGCGATGGCGAGGATCTTCTTATACACTTGGCGGTATCATCTCGTGCTTTAAGTGCAGCGCTGATACGAGAAGACAAGAGGATTCAACATCCAGTTTACTATATCAGCAAAAGACTCAATGGGGCAGAGATGAATTACTCTAAGTTGGAAAAACTCGCCTATTGCCTACTAATTGCATCTAGGAAGTTGAGGCAATATTTCCAAGCTCATCCTATCAGAGTCCTCACTGATCAACCTTTAAAGCAAGTCCTGTTTCACCCTGAGACTTCGGGTCGTCTTCTAAAGTGGAATATTGAACTCAGTCAATATGACATCACTTACCTTCCCCGAAAAGCAATCAACGGACAAGCTTTAGCGGACTTCATCGCAGAATTCACAGATAAGGGTAACAGTGAGGAGGAAACGATCGACGATTCCTCAATCCAATGGAAGTTATATGTTGATGGCGCGAGAAACGACTACTGTTCTGGAGCCGGGGTTGTACTCGAGACCCCTGAAGGTCGATCATTATGCTATGCACTAAGGTTGGAATTTCCTTCAACAAACAATGAAGCAGAATACGAAGCCCTTATCGCTGGCCTAAGGATTGCTAAAGAACTAAACATCCGAGCATTACAGATCTTCAGTGATTCTCAACTTATTGTATGCCAAGTCAAGAAGGAATTCCAAGCAAAAGGAGGAAATCTGCCCGCCTACTTGTCAAAGGCTTGGGAACTCCTGGGTGATTTCGATCATTACATGATAAGTCATATTCCTCGAGAAGAAAACATGAAAGCAGATTCTCTCGCAAAGTACTCTAGCACAGGTGAAGCTCAATTTCTGGGGTTAACTCCAGTGGAGGTCCTGTCGACTCCGAGCATTGATGAGATGGATATTGATTGGATCATAAGCGTGTCTCAAGAGCAAGAATCATGGATGACTCCAATAACAGAATATCTGCTCAATGGATCTTTACCGGAAAGTTCAAAAGAACGAAAGAAGCTACTGAGGAAAGCCTCTCGCTATATAGTCCAGGATGGCCAGTTATACAGATGGGGATTCTCAATGCCGTTACTTCGATGTGTATCCAGGGAAGAGTCCAAAACAATCCTAGCTGAGGTGCATGGGGGAGAATGTGGTGATCATTTAGGTGGTCAAACTTTAGCGAAAAAGATTCTCCGATACGGATATTTTTGGCCAGAAAATAATCGAGATGCAGCAGACTATTCCCGAAAATGTGACAGATGCCAAAGATTCGCCAAAATTCCTAGAGCTCCTTCCACTGAACTCACACAGATGGTCAGTCCATGGCCGTTTGCAATATAGAGGATAGACCTTGTAGGACCATTACCAACTGCCAAATCTGGAATTAAATATGCCATTGTTGCTGTAGATTATTTTACTAAGTGGGCAGAGGCTGAACCACTGGCTACTATCACCTCAAAAAAGATGATAAGTTTTGTGACTAAAAGTATCATTTGCAGATACGGTGTGCCTCAAAAAATAATTACAGACAATGGAACTCAGTTTGAAAGTGAAGAATTCCAAGATTTTTGCAAACGATTCAAAATCCAAAAAAGCTTCTCAGCAGTAGCCCATCCGCAGGCAAACGGGCAAGTGGAAGCAGTAAATAAAATTATCAAGTCAACCATCAAGAAGCAACTTGAAAGAGCAAAAGGTGGTTGGGTCGATAAGCTACCGCTGGCACTATGGGCATACAGAACTACCCACAAAACTGCGACTGGGCATACTCCGTTTTCATTGGCATACGGATCAGAGGCAATGATTCCGGTAGAAACAGAGGTCCCTTCACATAGAAGAATCCATTTCAATCAAGCGGAGAATGAGAAACTAAAGCTTGAGGCACTAGATCTCCTTGATGAAAAAAGAGAAGAGGCTGAGCTCAGAATCGCATCTCATCAGCAAAGGATAGCCAAACATTTCAATTCCAAAGTTCGCCAACGCAACTTTGAAATTAGAGATCTAGTCCTAAAGAGAATTATGACAGCAACAGGTGTGTTTGGGCCAAATTGGGAAGGACCATATGTCATAGGTCAAAAGCTTCTGGACGGCACATTCAAACTCACTACTGTCGAAGGAGATCAAATTCCAAGAGCTTGGAACAGCAATCACTTGCGTCCATACTTTACTTGATAGCTTTGTTGAAATATTGTAAAAAGAATTATGAATGTATGATTCCTTTAATTGAAAGCGATTGTAAAACTGATGCAAGTGAATAATGAAAGACTATAAAGTGGATGTAGGCCCAAATTCTTGGCCGAACCACTATAAATCTTGTGTTCCTTATTATTATTACATGTTTGCTTTATTTTCGATATGAAAAGTACATTAAATGTATTACTGAAATGTCGATTTAAATTTTTGCAGGCAACGAAAACAAAACTTGCACATTACAAGACCAAGTGATTCTTGTGATCATTCAACAAACAAATTCCAAGTCGCAAAATTCCCGAGCTTAAATCCTAGATAAGAAGTGCTTCAATTGAACGGTCAATGACTTCGCCGAAAATGGGCTTTAGCTAATAAATTGAGAAGTTTGAACAAACAAACATCCAATTAAGAAGCTTATGCCCGTTCTCGTGAACTGGCCTAGCAATGAAGTACACTTCTTTGGATTAAATAGGCTACTTGTAAGAGAAGGGAGTGCAAGCTTAAAAAAAAATAGAGGATCACTGAAAAGGCATAAGCAAGTGGACAAGGAACAACTAAAGTCCTCTTCGGAGGCACAACTCTTCGGAGGATAAAGACCTCTAACGAAGCATATGTCGTAAAAAAGAAAGTTCTCTATTCAACCAAAAAAGATCGGAGGAGTCATGACCCTCCAACCATGAGAGAGTAACTTCCAGGCAATCTTCGGAGGCACATTTCACCAGGAGTTGAAGTGTAACAGCCGCTCTTCGGAATTTCACTTCACCAGAGTTGAAATGCAAACAAAATAAAGACCTCTTCGGAGGCACATTTCACCAGGAGTCGAAGTGTAACAGCCGCTCTTCGGAATTTCACTTCACCAGAGTTGAAATGCAAACAAAATAAAGACCTCTTCGGAGGCTCATTTCACCAGGAGTTGAAGTGTAACAGCCGCTCTTTGGAATTTCACTTCACCAGAGTTGAAATGCAAACAAAATAAAGGCCTCCTTCTGGAGACACAATCAAGAAGAAAGACCTCTTCGGAAGCCCACGTTTCACCGAGATTGAAATAAAACTTCCAAGTGTTGAAACGTGAAAAGGCTTTCTTCAAAGGCACAACTCTTTGGAGGTACACGTTTCACCAAGATTGAAATAAAACTTCCAAGTGTTGAAACGTGAAAAATCCCTCCTCAGAGGTACAACTTTCTACGTTTAAAAAAAAGAAAAAGAAAGTTAAAGTACCCTTCAGAGGCCCGCTTTACCTCATAGAAGAATTCACTTGGTAAAATGTGTACATAAGCAAAAGAAAAAAGTGATTTCTTCGAAGGACAAAGCGTAAAAACTTATATGAAGGGAGTTGTACTCTACAAAAATTTCTTCAAGAATGAAATAATTATTCTTCAGAAAATAAGAGTGCAAGTCCCCTCGAAGTATAAAATATTGCAGCAAGCTTATGGTATGGGGGCAACATGGTGTAGTTACATACAATATGGTATAGCCACATCGGCAAAAGTAATGCTCAAACAACATGCCATAAGCCCGCTGTAATATCATATAAATAAACTTGTGCAAAATGAATAATAAATGCATTCTCAAATTCAAACAGGAGTCTGTACAAATAAAGGATCATTTTATTCAATTGTATTGCAGATACAAG
The DNA here is from genome assembly GCA_030765085.1 of Allium cepa. Classification (NCBI taxonomy): domain Eukaryota; kingdom Viridiplantae; phylum Streptophyta; class Magnoliopsida; order Asparagales; family Amaryllidaceae; genus Allium; species Allium cepa. Next base: position 225,172,451 of record CM060931.1, read on the forward strand.
TTTCAAAATAAAAGGTAGGGGCCGGTACCCGCACAATTCTCGACCAGTACATGCAAAAGACAAGAAGCTAAAAGCTGGAATCTTCATTTCTTCTTGCCACCTTTGGACCCTTTACCCAGCCGAATGGTTAGCTTTTCAGGTCGGTCTGTAAGCATAAGGGAAGAAGGGGAGGGAGGTGCAACTGGTGCAACTTCCAGTTCCTCTTCAGTAGCAATGATTTTCTTCCCCCTCCTCTTCGATGTTCCGTACTTCTTTCTCCTCTTCGAAGAAGACTCACTCCCTGGAGTAACAAGAGCAGACAAAATTATGTCATCAGAAGGAGTCCGCTCCGGAGATATCTCACCTCCCTCAAGTCCCTCGTCTTTCTGCTCTTGCGAAGCGATAGGGTCATCTAAGCCATGAAGAGCCTCTATTTGCTCCTCTTGTGACCTGGGCTGTGAAGCAGAAGGAGGAGCCACCTGAAGAGACGGTGGAGGGATAACCGGAGGAGGCGAAGTTTGCACAGCACTTGATGTTTCAACTGCAGAAGAAGAGAAATTTAAAATATTAGTATCTCCCGAAAAGAAGGGAGATATGGGTTCGTCAAGATTCAAGAAGTAATCGAGAAGCTCATCAAACTTTTGAGGAGCAAGCAGGCAATCCACCTGAATCGGACCAATGTCAAAGTTACCTGAAGATATTTGCTTCGTTAGTTCAATCTCATAATTTTGAGCACCAATATCCTCCAAAGCCTCATCATCAGTAGGGGTAATTACCCCGGTTCTTGTAGGAGGCGGGGAATGAGCACTGGAACCTGTGATGTCAACTCCAGGAGAAACTAAAGGACGTTCAGAGGTAGTAGGTGGTAATTCTTTTCCAGAACGTTCCTCTTCCGCCATCCCAGTCCGCACTCTGGCAAGTTGCTCTTTTCCCTTCGCAAGAGCAGCGCGAGTTTCCTCATCTAGATAGCGCACCTCAAGCTCTTCCTCGGTATACCCGACGCCTCTGAACATGTCGAGAGCAGCTTCCCACACTTCAGCCAAGGTGATTTCGTATTTAGGACCGAGAAAAGCGAGACTGCCATGCCCCAAGACGCTGTGCAAGTAAAAGTCGAATAGATTTGAACTGACGTTGGCTTCCATGACTTGAATAGATTCTTCAGCTGCGATTTTACCAGCCATGGCCTCATCTCGTTCTTTTTCGGTTTTAGCAAGTTGAGCTTTTAACGCTTCAATCTCCATGTCTTGGGCGCTCATTTTACTCCGCAACTGAGCGGCATCAGTGCGGTAATTCTCTACGACCTCTTCTAGCCTCTCAACTTTAGCTTCGGCATCTCTTTGGCCAGCATGTGCATCCCGCACTTGTTTTTGTAGCACCTCTTCTCTTTGAGTGTAAGTGTTAGAAGAGGTGGTAAGATCATCTTTAAGCTGCTTGACTTCAGCTTCAAGTTTTTCATTATACTCGGTTATGTTTTTCATCTCGATGTTGTGCTGGTCAAGAATCTTCTGCCATTCCGACTTATCGTTCTCCATAGTCAGCATCGCCTCGATATTGGCCCGATTGACCCTTTGGAGTTCATCAACAAGCTTTTGCCATCCAGACATTCTTTCAATGTCAAGTCTGACGGCATCAAGATTTTGGTACATGGCTTCTTTATCAATGGGAACTAAATCAAGATCGAAGCGAACCCCCTTCAAGCACCAATTCTGGAATCGGCTCTGTAGGACCGGTGGGCCCCTTTCAACACGATATGAAGGCCTATTAAGAAGTGTTTGAATAGCGCTTCCTTCAAGAGCAGGGGATTTGGAAGGAATGTCGATAGAGATGGGAGCGTCAGATTTTTCAGAAATTGCAGATGTGTGCTTCTCACTAGGTTTGGCCCGCTTGCTCGGGTCCTCAACAATGTGGCTCTTCCCCCGACCATCATGTATTTTACGTTTGTGAGAGTTATCGCCTCTTGAAGAAGACTCATGTCGCACATCTATCCCACCATGACGTTCTTCATATTCTCTCCTTTCTCTAGCTTTTCGAGCAGCTCTCTGCTCATCGGTTTCTCTGGGACCAGTAAGGTAGCATCTATAATCATAGTTGCCACGCCCTCTATAGCGCTGAAAGTCTTTATAGTAAGAGCCGCTGCCGCTATGCCCCATTGAAGGATCTGAAAGGCAAAAAGACAAGTCTTAAAAGCCTTTAGAGAAAAGAAGTCAAACACAAACAAGTGCTGAAAAATCCTAAGTGTTGTGTAATGTGTAAACTACACGCATCAAGCTACAGACCACTCTGTGGAGTAGAGGTGGTGATAACTTGAGTAGGAGGAGTTGGCATTTGTTGTAGAGAAGATGTCGCCTCGCTTACAGGAGAGATAGTTTTGGAAACATCATCTTTAAAAAGTTCTTGTGAAGTCACAATTAGGTCGCTCAACCCCTCAAAAACATCATCACCATCATGCTTTTTGGGACTTGCTTTCTCAACTCCTTCGTCAGTAGATCTCCCGGAAGATCGTGGAGGTTCTTCCTCTTCGATAACTGGGGCAAGTACAGACTTGTCAGACGGCCCCGCAGCATCCTTCGGAGTTGAACACTTCACTAGTGAAGTTTCTATAGAAGTTCCTCCCCGCATGTGCTCTTTAGTAGAGACCGGGGCATCAGGAGTTTCCATCGGAGAATCGGGAATTTCAGTCGGAACTTCATGAGGCTGAGTGAAGCGAGAGGAATGAAGAAGCCCATATTGATGTAAAAATTCATCATTTAACAAAAACTTTATACTCCTCTCTTCTGCTGCCACGGCATTCAGTCTTTCAAAAATTTGCTTATAGCATGGATCCCTAGAGGGAGGAGGAAGTGCTAAAACAGGGAAAAAAGAAGCGAAGTTAGCATTTAGCAACTCAGATTTCAAAAAGCTCAAGAATGGAGAAATAAAAACAGGAAATCTTACTTCCTACTCTCCAGATGGCATAAAACCCTGGAGGACAGCGAACAAAGAAAAACTGATTTAGAAATCCATGAACGCTTTCAGGAAATTCAGTGATGAGTTTGCGGTTTCGAGCACTCCTTATAACTACGATAGAGGGATGATCTTTAATTTTTGTGAATGAGCAGAAGTAGCAGATTTCCCCAAAGCTCGGTAATCGGTCCAAAACTCTCCTAAATAGCACACATAACCCCATCAGAATGGCATGGCCGTTGGGGTGCAATTGGAATGGAGAGATAGATAACCGAAGCAGGAACTGCTGAAGGAAGTCATTAAAAGATGGGATGGCACCGCTCAAGCACATTTGGCGATTGACAGCAATAAAGCCAAGAGGGGGCCTATCTGCAGTATCATTTGGCCCCGGCAGTAAGGCATTAGCTTCGGCAATGCCAAACTGGATGCGCAATTGGTTAAACACCCGCTGATTCAGAGTTGTGGAAGTTCTCTCCGGAGGGTTATCCAATGGGTTAGCTATTGGGAAGACATCTTCAGCCTGGCCCATCAGTTCTTCTTGTTGAGAAGTCATTCTACACAAGCAACTGGATGTTCAAATGCGAAGGTGCACGTTTCCTAAAAAGTGTGAAGTGTTGTGCAGAACTAATGAAGATAAACAAGTAAATATAACTGAAGTTAAGCTAGTTGACAATTGATCAATTACTAAATTTCAGGACTTGTTAATTTAAAGTTTCAGGTATAGTGTTAGTGCAAACCGGTCAATTTCAGTTGACTATTTCAACATTGCTTTAGCACTCTACTTGGATTCGTTGGTTTAAAGTACTTCATTCACGCAATCTATTTAACATTTATCTTCTATTGACTAATCTGTCATTGGATGTGGGCAATCAATGGCAGTATATTCGTCTCGATTTTCTGTGATTGTTGTATTAAACAGGTTGTATACTTGCAAACTGAAGCAATCTGTAAAACTAAAATATGCAACAAAGTTTAGCAGGTTAAAGTCCAAACAATTCAATATTCAGGCGGTTTATTTCAGCAATTCAAGTCAAAGATCGAGTCAGAATTATGCTTCAAAGCAGTACAATGTGATAACTCGTCCACGTTTTAAAGGTTATGAAGCAAGTTAAGCTAGGTTGTTTATGCTCCAAGACATTGATGCCTTGAGTCACTGGTTCTCTAAGTCGTAAGGCATAGTAATGGGAAAAGATTTTAGTTCGAGGCAGTGTGAAATTCTCCAAGTCTTGTCTCGGCCACGACTCAAGACTTGTGTCGCTAGAATTGGTAGGTCGGTCCAGAGTTAACTCGTGGAGGTTATTGGGTCGTCCAAAATTGCTGAGTCGCATCCGAAGCAACGTTCCATCCTCTTCGGCCAATACGCCTTCCTACTCCTAACCCGTTAGCCATCTAACCCTTAACCCGTTATCGTCTATACAACGAAATCCACCACTTTCTTAGTAGAACCTATTATTTCTCTGCACCAACAAATCGCCCAAGACAGATTCGAATCGTCTCAGGTCCATCGTACATCCAACACGTAGCTGAGCTCTCGTAAGCCGCAACAACATAGCTAATGACGATTGGAAATCAATCGCAGCTTGGCTCGAGGATGCAACGCGACGCATGACGTTGGATTAGAATCAGAGGATGGGGATTCACGATTTAGCGGCAAACATGGTTGGATAAATATTGAATTCACTTACACAATATAATAGCAAGGATAAGTCATCGACTGATTGACTCGAAAACGCCTTCGAAAGTTCGGAGAAGTATTAATGGCAGATGCGACTTAAGAGATAGGTATTGAGAAGAAGGAGGTAAGAGTGACGACTCAAGTCTTTTATAGCTGTGAGCAGTGAAAGTTGAATTGGCACACGAGACAGGATGAGTCGAAGCACACGACCTACGACTTAGGCGTGTACTTCGAGGGGCAAGTGTTAACCTCGTTTTACTCAACGACTCATCTACTTAAGGACTAGACCGACTCATCTACTTAAGGACTAGACCGACTCATCTACTTAAGGACTAGACTGACTCATCTACTTAAGGAAGGTACCGACTCAACTGGTAGCGACTCAGTTAGCTGAAGAGTTAAGGCTCAAGGCAACTTAGAGGGATAGGACGACTCAAGGGGTTAACGGTTCACAGGGCAGGCCGACTCAGTGCATTACCGACTCATCAAGGCTATCGCCTCAGCAACTCAACAAGTCCACGACTCATCATAAGAAACGACTCAAGAGGATTGACGACCTAAGAAGATAAGTCCCTAAGTCGCTTCACCTATATACCGCTACCTGATAAGTCGTTAACGACTTAACGACTCATGACTTAGAATGACTCGTCCACGACTTAAAGCCATTGAGTCGTAGTCCATTGCCACAGTGCCTATGCCAATGAGGATTGACTCGTAAGCGACTCAGGACTTGGCTTAAAATCCAGCGGAGGAATAAGCCATGGAGAAATCAAGGGTTGGTTCGATGAGTCGGCCACGACCTAACTTGACTCGGCCACGAGCCAAGCATGGGTCGGAGACGACTCACGACTCAGGGCTGAAAACTCCTATAAATACATGGCCACCTCCAACATTCAGGGGACTTTTGGCTCATTCATTTCAAGCGCCATTACTCCGCTGCATTCCGAACTACTTCAACACTTAAAGCTTTTGAGATATAAAGAAGGCCTCAAGGAACTTCACGAAGAAATCATACATGTCCAACATGAGTTCAAAGATTTGGATCGACATTGAAGTTTAGGCTACTTGTTCTAAGTCACTTGTAACTCGAAGTGTGTTGTAATCAAAGTGTAATTGCATCGACTTGTAATCAAATCGTCAATAAAGATATTCAAAGTGGACGTAGGCTCTCTCTTAAGCCGAACCACTATAAAATTGCTGTTATTTACTGCTTTTTCGCTATTATCTGCTTATAATCTGTTCCCGAGCTATCGGGTGGTGCTTTCACAATCTCACTTCATACACCGGGGTGTTAGCGTTCAAATTTTAGCGTTAACACTAAACTAAACTATTTTGGAAACTATAAGCTACGATAGCACTTTATAAATGTTTCCATTGCTAAATTTGATAATGTTTTGAAATGTTATAGATTTTAAAACTGTTTCAGTTGTATTTTAAAGTGTTAAATGATTTAACTTTTGAAATTGATTATTTGTGAATTTTTAGGAGTTTTGAAAATATTTTAGTATTTAAATTTGAATTTAAGGAATTTAAATTAAATTTGAATTTAAATAAGGTTTACTTGGTTATGTGTTAAATGGAATGAAATGTGTAAATGAATTTTTGAATGGAATTTTGATATGTGTTTGGTAATGATATTTGAAATAATAAATGAATGATATATTTGATTTTAAAATGATATTTAAATTAGAATATTTGAATTTGAGTACAAATAATGATTTGATAATTAGGTTTTTAAAGGATGTGTTATTTTAATGATTTTGAAATGGTTTGGAAATGATATAATCTTCATTTGATAAAGAATGTGAATTTGGAATGATATTTGATTTTGATAAATGAATATTTGAAGTTATATTTGTATGAAAGGATATTTGGTTTACTTGTAATTTAAGTTTATTTAAAAATATTGGATTTATGAAATGAACATTTTAACATTAAGTAATAATGAAGTTAAATTTGAGATATATAAAATTATAAAATTTAGTTTTGAAACGTGGGATATTAAAGCTTTGAAATATATTAAAAAAATTTGAATAGTTTATTTTTATGGATTAAATCTATATTTGAAATTTGATAAGATTTGAAATGGTTGTTGGGAAACTGAATTGAATTTAAACTGTTGGTTTGAACTGAATTAAATTGGAAATTTGAAAATTAAGTTTAATTAAATAAATTTGAAAATTTCAAGTGTATAATTTTGAAATGTTATGATTTTCAAAGTGTAATGGTTTCAAGTATTTTGGTTTCGAAAGAATTATAACTTTGAAAGTATTATGACTTTTGAAAGGTGAATATATGTTTTAAATGGAAATAATCTCGTATTGATTTGAATATTTTCTCGAAATAAAAATGGTTTTGGTATCAAAGTATAAACTATTTTTAAAGGGATATAGTTTTGAAATGAAATGATTTGATTTTTGAAGTATAACTATTTTGAAATGACCACGGCGTTATAATAACGTTTGGTTGTTAAAGAGACCAGGATCGAAAGTTGTCATACTCTTTGCCATCTTCGTAAACCACTTTAACAACTGTGTACGCGGTGGAGCATTCAGAATGAAGTAGGATGGTGGCGACATTCTTGAGGTATATTACATGGATCCAACTCCCGTGAGTTCGCATAAGGTGGCTAAAATAGGAGCGATCTCGGGCCAAGTGAGGTCATTCCTCTAATCGCACACATTCCTTCGATACTATACTCTTACTTGTGATTGATTAGATAGCCATCCTCCGATTTTGATTGGGAATGTGTTCCAAGGTGGGCGTATGTGGCTGCTGCGTTACCACCAGCTCATGTGCGTAATTGGTATATCTACCCTGGCATTGCCTTGTTTGCCGTGTCACCTACCATGTCGAGCCTTACTACGAGTTTGTTTTTCTCCCGTAGACCATGGAATATTTAGGGTAGTCTCCCAATCCGGAGATATTCTGATACTGGATGGGCTACTGGGACTATTAAGTGTTAAGGGGAATATTGGGTCACTCCTTAACGCTATTTAAAAGTAAGTTTATTTTATTGTGGACATTATTATAATAGTGCAATATTACTACATAGTAAATAGTTTAACGGATCCTTAAAGTATGGGCGATCCCAAGCATCCTTTAAGTTACTGATGCACTTTTGTTACTGTTCACTTGAGTGATTTATAGTTTGCAAGTATTTATGTCCTGACTCGACTGTTTTGTGTTTTGCTTTACGCTCGAGTAAGACTGAGTGATTCAGCATTCAAGACTCACCTTTGGAGTTGGAGCTTTGCTTGAAGATCCAGCCATCTATTTTTCTTTCAGTATCAAGTGATTACAGTGATGTATTCTGATTTGTACCTAATTTATCTTATTACTCTTCTGTTGTACCTTGTTTAACTCTGATGTATCTTATATATAGATAGTAGCTTCATGAACTACTATCTCTTTTAAATTCCGCTGCATTATTATTTACTCTGTGATTTGTGATTATTTATTTACTGTAGATTCTGAGATTTGCCAAATTTTATTTACAACACGGTATTTTGAGCAATTCAAGTCCGACATGAGTGGAGGTGAATGGTTGAAAATATTGGGCTTTTACATTTGGTATCAGAGCTTTGGTAGCTCTAGGCAAAACTCAGTATATATGGTAAATGTATTTACAGAATCTCTTTCATTCTTGTTTGAATCTCTTCCTTTTGACTCAATTCCTTTGAATTTTGGAACGTTCCCTATGGTTCCAAAATCCATTCGTGTCCCTCACTATTTATCTTCTTTTGATTCTGGAGTATCCCCTACTCCACTTCGAAAGATCTTTATAATGAGTCGGCGGTCTCGCCAATCTCAAAATGATTTGTAAAGAGGTGAAACTCCTTTACAATAGCATCGATTCAACAGAGATTCTATATCTTCGGTTTAGATGCTGGTATCTCCTATAATTCAAATTCTATCTCTTGGGATCGAATGTTGATTTACCCTAGAAATCTGCATCGATCTTATTATTCAAGCCACGGTTGACCCAGTAAAGGTTACCCGCTATTTATATAAGCTTATCCATCTTTCTATTCTGTTATATAATCATCTCATCTTTATTTCTAACTCATCTTCAAATCATTCTTGAAGTGTATTTGTAAACTAATATTTAAAATGTTTTATGTATTGTGTTGTTTGAGTTATTGATGTTGATTTGGGTTTCTGATCGATTCGTCTGATCAGCGCTATCGATAAGATTTTCAAAACATTTGAACAGAGCAAACTGACACAATATGTTTCTTTTCAAATTTAGTAATGAAATAAATTTTGTAACTATATTATAAATCTTTTTCTGGATTTTATTGAATTGGTTGTTAAGAAATAATATTTGATATTATATATCATTATCTCTTGTTTCATATATATAAAATATAGAACTATAAAACATGGTTATAAATTTATTTGGAAATTTAAAATGAATTTAAAAAAAGAATTTGAGAGTTTTAATTTTCGATGGATTTCAAACCTTGTATTTAAAGTTTTAAGAGATATATTATTTAAAGTGTTTTCTAATAGAAATTTGTTTCCAAAGAATTTTAAAGTTTAAAATTAGTGCTCTTCTCTTTGTCGCTGGAAAATAACTTCGGTGATGACTGCAGCATCATCGACATTCATTTTCGAGTTTCGAAGTGAAGAGACCGTTCTTTAGTCTCGCTACAGTTTTGTTTTGGAAAATTTAATTGATTTGAATTTCTAAAATAAGATTGGATTTATTACATATGCTGATATATGATTTAAATTTGAATGGATATATATATATAGTATATGTGCATTTATTCATCTCTAAATTGTTTGGAATTTATCAGAAATTTAATTCCTAAATTTTATCTTGAAGGATAATTTCAAGTATAATTTCAAGATTTGGATAAATATTCATGCTTGAAATTATTGAATTGGAAAGTTTTATTTGTATAATACACAAATTTCATTCCAATATAACTTACCCTAAATTATACAGAAGTTGAATATGTAATTGGAAAATGTACAATATAAAAAGGGATTTTATAAATAAGATTTAAGTGGTTATAATAAATATTGTACACTTAAATTTTAGTTATAAAAAGATTAACAGTGGTAAATAGAGAAAAGGGGTAATGGAGTAATTTGCATTATTAAATGATGTTAAAGGAACTAAGAATAAATTTAAGCAATTATAATAAGTATAAATATATATAACATAGGTGAGAAAATATATTGAGAGGAATATATTTAATTTTAATTAGGAATAAAGAAGAATAAATCTATTGAGTACATTTTGAGTATAATAAATGAGATTTTTCAAATCCATGATTTTAGAGACTGTTAATTTAAGATTGATGATAAGAAAATGAAATTAAAGATAGTTAAAATTTATTTAACTTATGTAAAATTAATTTTCAATTTGAGTTGAAATTTTCATGGTTTCAAACTTATTATCTATTTTTATTTTTCAAACTATTTTTTGGATATCCTTATTTTCCTTATCTTGCTACAGAATAGAGAGGCTATTGCTTATGCCAGTCTGTTTGGAAACCTTTCTTTAATCTTTGGTACTCATTTTTGAATCTGAGCACTGCTTGACATCCACAGACCGTCGGTCAAGCGGAAAGGGTGAATCAGATTCTAGAAGATTTTTTCGTGCTTGTGTTTTGATTCTGGATGATCTTGGGAAGATCATCTCCACCTTGTTAAACTTACCTATAACAACATTTATCAGGTATAATTTCAATTTTCTTGTCATCATGTCTTAATCCTATTTCATTCTATATTTTTCTGTGCTTTCATGTACCTCATTCCTTTTCGAGGACGAAAAGTTTTGAGTGGGGGAGAGTGTAACAACCCTGTATTTTGTAATTATTTTAATTGTATATATAATTTATTTTAATTAAATTCCATATTTAAATACTTTATTCTATTTATTAAAATGAATAATTTTTGTTATTTTAAATATAAATTTTTATTTGTATGATAATTTGAATTTCAAACATGAATAAATTGAATATTTTCGAGAAATGTGAATTTAGGTCAATATGGTCAAACTTTGGCTTATAAATTTAAAATTTGAAATTTGAAATTTTTTAATTTTATTTTTAGTTATGAAAATAAATAAAATTTTAAGAATACTGCTTTTCGTTTCGTTGAAATCCGATTTATATTATGAAAGTTATGATTTTTACAATATTGTGTGTAAATTGTTTTATTTAACAAAAATTGTTTATTTTAATTTTTATAAATAATATTTTTTTATCATATCTTGTGTATATATGTGTTATATGATATTTTATGTATTTATTTTTAGTTTTAAAATATTTTTAAAGTGTAGTTATAATTTTCTAATGCTTATTGTATTTTGTTTTCAATTTTTAAAGTCTAGTTTCAATTATTAAGCTATTTCTTTATTTGTTTTTATATTTTTCCTTAAAATATTTATTTATTTTCATTTTCATTTTATTTTGTTCTGCTTTTTATTTGTATTTACTGAAATTTTACGTGTTTTATTTGGAAAAAAGAAAAAGAAATTCCAAGAGACTTAGACCTTTTACTTGCCTTATGACCTTTCATTTCACCATTGCCTTTTCACTTCATTTGTCCTTTCATTTTCTGTTTAGCCGACCTCTTTTTGTATTGCCATGACTTTCTCCTCTCCATATTCACGTGAAATCATTCCTCTCACCAAAACCCACGGCTTCGAAGCTTCAAAGAGAAAAAAAGATGGCCTCTCTCCTTTCTTATTTTCCTCTTTTCCTCCTCTTTCTTCATTGTTTTGCCTAGTTCATTCATATTTTCTTGGCCTCACCTCTCCCCTTGTTGACCACCTTCCTCCTCCAACTTCCCATCCACGGCCTACATTACCATCACCTCCTTCCAAAATCAGGCCGTGAGCCCCTAGGCCAAAACCCCACCACAAAAACAATGTAAACTTCACCAAAACAATGCTAGCCAAGCCTATACTCCACTATTACCTTCATATTTTCCTTTGGCCACCCCTTAGCCACCACCACCATCATCTACTTCACCTCTGGCTGGCCCTTTCACTACTGTCCAGATTTGACCTGACATGAAGACCCCATGGCCGAGCCTATATGTGGTCATAGCCGAGCCAAAATGCACCAAAACTTCACCTATTTTGCCTTGTCCATTGATATGCTTCATGTTGCAAACCCTACCTTTCATATTCCTTCTAGCCGTGTTTATGGATGCCATACTCGAGCTAAACCTGATCATGGCGGATTGTACGCTCCACTTAGGCCATGCATTTGAGTGATAAGGCAAGGTCAAGTCACTTTGCTCTTTATTGCTTTGTATTTCAATTTGTTTCTATATCGGTTTGTGTTATACATACTTATATGCTATTTTGCATTGTCTTGTTTTAATTGTTATGACAAGATCATTATTTTGGCTCTCTCCACTCACTTGAATCCCATGTCGTGCTGTACCGTGCCATATCGTGCTTTTTGGAATTTATTCGTGTAGTTTGATTGGTTATCTCCAGCTTGAAAAGGTGAGTCTTTCTTACTCAGACATATTTACTTATGAAATGGTGAATTGATGGCAAGTTTATAGTAATATAAATGTTTATGCAAGTTAATGATGATCGTATGATATGCTATGCCATGTTAAAACTGTTAATATCACTTGACATCTGATATATCACGTTATATTGTGACATTGACATTGTTTATATTGTTTATACATATATTCACACTGCAAGTTCCCAGTTAAAATAGAATCACCATGGGTTGAAATGATACATACCCGAACAGACTTTAGAATAGGCAAAAATCATTATGGGCTGAAATTTTAGCCTTGAGTGATTTTCATTGTATTTTAATTTACTTTGGATTGCGGGTTCGTAATGATAGAACCAGGGTTTTCATTTTAAACTGCGGATTGAAATGATATATATATCTGTATCACATGACCTAGGTTAGAAAATTATATACAGACCCCATGGTATATTTTTAAATGATTGTATTAAGATATGTATTTTTAAAAGTATGAAATTTTGATTAGAAAATATATATTTTATGGTTTTGTGAAGGTTAAATATTAAGTTTTTAATTTGTGAATTTAAGTATGTAAATTTGAAATAAATGTGGCTTTTGACTTTAAATTTTATTTTAAAAATGTAAATAAATAATGGAAATCAAATTTAAAGTTTAAAATGATATTTAAAGTAAAATTCTAAATTTTATTTAATTTATAAGTTAATAAAAAGTGAAATTTTGACTTAATAAATGAATTGAGTTTCAAAAATTGAATATTCGATTTTAAAATTTTATTGTGATAAATCATATGTTAAAATGATTTAAATATGAAATTTTAAAGTCTAGAAATATGATTTATAAATTTAAATAAAAAGAATTGAAGGTTTATTGTTTTATTGAAAAGTTAAAATAAAATCCAAAATTTTATTAACAGCATTTCCTAAAAACGGTGTAGTCTTATGACAGCATTTTAAATGTTGTTGTTTTGAATGTAACTATGTTGAAATAAAAAATTATCTATTACGACATTTTATAAATGTCGTTGTTCCTCAACTAAACTATTTTGGAAACTATAAGCTAGGATAGCACTTTATAAATGTTGTCATTGCTAACTTTGACAATGTTTTGAAATGTTATAGATTTTAACACTGTTTGAGTTATATTTTAAAGTGTCAAATGATTTAACTTTTGAAATTGATTATTTGTGAAATTTTAGGAATTTTGAAAATATTTATTATTTAAATTTGAATTTAAGGAATTTAAATTGGATTTGAATTTAAATAAGGTTTACTTGGTTATGTGTTAAATGGAATGAAATGTGGTAAATGAATTTTCGAATGGAATTTTGAAATGTGTTTGTTAATGAAATGTGAAATAATAAATGAATGATATATTTTATTTTAAAATGATATTTAGATTTGAATATTTGAATTTGATTTCAAATAATGATTTGATAATGAGGATTTGAAAGGATATGTTATTTTAATGATTTTGAAATGGTTTGGAAATGATATAATCTTCATTTGATAAAGAATGTGAATTTGGAATGATATTTGATTTTGATAAATGAATATTTGAAGTTTATATTTGTATGAAAGGATATTTGGTATACTTGTAATTTAAGTTTATTTAAATATTGGATTTATGAAATGAACATTTCAAAATTAAGTAATAATGAAGTTAAATTTGAGATATATAAAATTATAAAATTTAGTTTTGAAATGTGGGATATTAAAGCTTTGAAATATATTAAAAAAATTCGAATAGTTTATTTTTATGGATTAAATCTGTATTTGAAATTTGATAAGATTTTAAATGGTTGCTGGGAAATTGAATTGAATTGAAACTGATGGTTTGAAATGAATTAAATTGGAAATTTGAAAATTGAGTTTAATTGAATAAATTTGAAAATTTCAAGTGTATGATTTCGAAATGTTATGATTTTCAAAGTGCAATGATTTCAAGTATTATGGTTTCGAAAGAATTATAACTTTGAAAGTATTATGACTTTTGAAAGGTGAATATATGTTTTAAATGGAAATAATCTCGTATTGATTTGAATATTGTTTTGAAATAAAAATGGTTTTGGTATCAAATTGTAAACTATTTTTAAAGGGATGTATTTTTGAAATGAAATGATTTGATTTTTGAAGTATAAACTATTTTGAAATGACCACGACGTTATAATAACGTTTGGTTGTTAAAGAGACCAAGATCGGAAGTTGTCATACTCTCTGCCAACTAAGAAAACCACTTTAACAACTGTGTACATGGTGGAGATTCCAGAATGAAGTAGGATGGTGGCAACGTTCTTGAGGTATATTACGTGGACCCAACTCCCATAAGTTGGTATAAGGTGGCTAAAACAGGAGCGATCTCGGGCCAAGTGAGGTCATTCCTCCGATCGGACACATTCCTTCGATACTATACTCTTAGTTGTGATTGATTAGATGGCCATCCTCCGATTTTGATTGGGAGCGTGTTCCGAGGTGGGCGTATGTGGCTGCTGCGTTACCACCAGCCGGTGTGCGTAATTGGTATATCTACCCTGTCATTGCCTTATGTGCCGTGTCACCTACCATGTCGAGCCTTACTACGCGTTTGTTTTTCTCCCGTAGCCCATGGAGTATTTCGTGTAGTCTCCCAATATGGAGATATGCTGATACTGGATGGACTACTGGGACTATTATGTGTTAAGGGGAATATTGGGTTACTCCTTAACGCTATTTAAAAGTAAGTTTATTTTACTGTAGACATTATTAAAATAGCGTAATATTACTACATAGTAAATAGTTTAACGGATCCTTAAAGGATGGGAGATCCCAAACATCCTTTAAGTTACTGATGCATTTTTGTTACTGTTCACTTTAGTTGATTTACAGTTCATAAGTATTTATGTCCTGACTTGAGTGTTTTGTGTTTTGCTTTACGCTCGAGTCAGACTGAGTGATTCAGCATTCAAGGCTCACCTTTGGAGTTGGAGCTTTGCTTGAAGATCCAACAATCTATTTTGCTTTCAGTATCCAGTGATTCCAGTGATGTATTCTGATTTGTACCTAATGTATCTTGTTACTCTTCTATTGTATCTTGTTTTACTCTGTTGTATCTTATATATACATAGTAGCTTCATGAACTACTATCTCTTTTAAATTCCGCTGTATTATTATTTACTTTGTGTCTGTGATTATTTACTTACTATAAATTCTGAGATTTGCCAAATTTTATTTACAACGCGGTATTTTGAGCAATTCAAGTTCAACATGTGCGGAGGTGAATGGTTGAAAATATTGGGCTGTTACAGACCCTAACCAAAGAAGGTGGGTACCAATTAAACTTTTCTTATTTTGTAGGTACCTAAAATAAAAATAAAAATGAAGAGAAATGGATACTCGATAGCAGTTGTTCTAAGCACATGACTGGAAATGCTAATATGTTATCTAATATAACATATATCGATGGTGGCACTGGAACATTAGAGATAACTCAAAAGGATTTGTCATCGGCATTGGAGAAATCATTAATATCGGTATTTCTAATTCTCCTATAATTACTAATGTTTTATTGGTAGAAAATTCAAAATATGATTTATTAAGTATAAGTCAATTATGTGATAAAGGATTTAAATTGATTTCAAGAATAATAAACGTAATATTTTTTCTCAAAGTAAAAATTGAATTTTTGAAGGATTTAGAAATCGAAACATATATGTCTTAAACATGAATATCAAAAATAATACAAATTTATGCTTAGCCGCGAATCATGATGATCCTTGGTTATGGCGTAAACGTTTTTGTCATATAAAGTTTAAGAATATCAACAAACTAGCAAAAAATGAATCACTTAGAGGATTACCTAAAATCAATTACAAGGTTTAAAACCTATGTGACGCTTGTCTGTTTGGTAAATTAAAGGAAAGCTCCTTTAAATCTAAAAAAGAAAATATCCACAAAACAACCTCTCGAATTAGTCCTTCTAGATTTATTCATACCAACTCAAGTACGTTAAATAAATCATAATAAGTATGTTTTTGTAATTATTGCTGATTTTTAAGATATACTTGGACATTATTTTCAAAACATGTATGTGAACTATTGAAATATTCCAAATTTTTGCTAAACGAATAATTTTTTTAATCAATTTAAAAATTAAAAATATAAAGAAGTGATAACGGAAGTGAATTTGAAAACTAAGTATTTACAAACTTTTGTAACAAAAATGAAATTAGTCATAATTTCCGTTTCCTCGAACACCATAACAAAACTGTATTGTAGAAAGGAAAAATTGAGCTTTACAAGAATGTGCACAAACTTTACTAAATAGTAGTAACTGACCAAAGAACTTTTGGGCCCAAGCTGTTGCTACTTCTTGTTGCATATTAAGTCGTGTAACACTTAGACCATTGACTAAATACACATGCTATGAAATATTTTTTAACAAGAAACCAAAAGTATCGTGTTTTCATGTTTTTGGGTCAAAATTTTTCATATTAAACACTAAAGATAATCTAGGAAATTTTGATTCTTTGACCGATGAAGGAATTTTTGTTCGCTATTCAAATCGAAGTAAAGCATATAAAATCATTAATAAATGAATATTATTATAAAAGAAATCTTCACGTCTTATTTGATGAAAACTTTAAAGAAAACAAAAATAATGACGATGAAGAAATCAAAATTAAACCAATATACCTATACATGAAAATAATAATAATAATGGAAGTAATTGTAATGACAATATGATAACATCATCAGCTAGAATATTAAGAGACCATCCTATTAATAATATTATTACGGACTTAAATACAAGATTATCAACTAGAAAATGATTAAATCAAATTAGTCATGTTACATTTATATCAAATTTTGGACCACAAAAATTATATAAAGGAATCAAAAATGATTTTTGGATTATTGCAATGCAAGAATAACTTAATCAACTTAGAAGAAATGATGTTTGGGAACTTGTACCAAGATCAGAAAATCAATTTGTAATCGGAACTAATGGGTTTTTTAAAAACGAAGCAGATGAAAATAGAAATATTGTATGAAATAAAGAAAGATTAATAGCTCAAGGGTATGATTAAGAAGAAGGAGTTATGACGAAACATTTTCTCATGTAACATGTATCGAAGCAATATGAACATTACTGGCTTATACATGTCATCATAATTTTAAACTTTCAAATGGACGTAAATAGTGCATTTTTAAAAGGATTTATAAAATAAAAAGTGTATGTTGAACAACATCCTTTACTTATTCAAGAGAAATATCATGATCATGTATTTAAACTTAAAAAGGCCTTATGTGGATTAAAACAAGCATCTTGTGCTTGGTTTGAAAGATTAAAAACTCATTCACAAAATTCTGGTTTTCAAATTGGCCAAATTGATTCCACTTCATTCATAAAACAAGGAAATAATAATATTTAGCCACAAAAAAGTATGTTAACGACATTATATTTGGATCCACTAATGAAAAATTATGCATTAAATTTTCTAAATTAATGGACGATGAATTTGAAATGTCACATATGTGAGAATTAAACTACTTCTTTTGATTACAAATAAGACAATTAGAAAATGGAATTTTTATGAATTAAGAAAATATTGTGAAGATTTATTAAAACGTTTTGGAATGGAAAATAAACCAAGTAAACCAACTCCAATGAGTACTACTCTACATTTAGATAAAGTTGGAAATGGAAAAGATTACGATCGAAAATCATATCAAAGTATGATAGGATCTCTATTATGCTTAACAGCTAGTAAAGCAGATATTATGATGAGTGTATGTTTATATGCTCAGTTTCAATTAAAGCCAAAAGAATCACATCATTGCATTCTAAAATGAATCTTAAGATATTTAACAAGTACTAGAGACTATAGACTTTTTTACCCAAAAGGAAGCTCTTTCGAACTCGTGTCATTTAGTGATGCTGATTTGGCGGTTGGAAAACAGATAGAAAAGGTTCTAGTGGCACATGTCTTTTTATTGGTTAGTCTTTAGTTTCATGGTTTTGTAAAAAGCAAAACTATATTTTTCTCTTGACATGTGAAGCCGAATACATCTCAACGGCTTTAACATGTGCACAAGTAATCTATCTCTTTTAGATTTCGATAAAATTATAATAAGATCTCCTATATTTTTTGATCATACAAGTGTTATAAATTAATCAAAAATCCTATTACCCATTCTCAAACAAACATATTGATATTCATCACCATTTTCATCGAGTGTGGAAAAAGGAATTATATCACTGGAATTTGTAAATACAGAAAATCAAATAGCTGATATTTTTACTAAACCATTAAGTGAACTTTTACTAAATTATGACAAGACCTAGGAGTGTGTTTGTTTAATTAATTGATTAACTAAATTTGTTGGATTAGTTTTTGTACAGTTAATTTCTTTTAGGAAAGGCTCACATAAAAGTACATAGCATAAATTTATACACTTAGATTAACAAAACCCACATAAAATTTAAACTAATACTAACCATATAAAACATAACTACTCTCTGTTAAAAGTTATACGGTTGAAATTCTTTTCCACAACCAATTCTCTAAGCACAGTAAAAACTTCATCTTATTGGGAATACCATGAGAATTGTGGAGGCTTCTTTTACTTTTTAGACAAGTACAATTACCATTTTATTTTATTTATCTTTTTACTATTTTTCCATCATTTATGCTTATGCTTTTCTATTTAAACTATTACCTCCTACTACATTAGTCTTTGTTTCTATTTGGACTTACTTATTTAGTTTTTAATTATTTATAATCTTATCTATAACATGCTATTAAATGTCTATTTAACATTTGTATCTTATCATTCCTTCCATTTTGATAATAACAAAGGGGAGAAATTTAAGAATATACATAGAGAGAGAGAGAGACAAAGCATACATCATGAATAAATAAATATTATAATTCTACGATTTTGATTGTATAGTTGTCATCAACAAAAAGAGGGAGAATGTTTGAAACTCTAGTTTATGTTTCAGTGATAACAACTATACAATCATATAGACACACACATTTTATCAAGATTACTTGTATATACTACAAGAAGACATCATACTCGAAGACATTGAGACTCGAAGACAAACAACAATCCATTGACCATGCTTAGCTAGTAAGGGTATTCTACTATCAAAGAGTCTTACATAAAATATTGTTAAGTTCTCGTTGAGCATATATACGTACACTGACACACAATTTCATATACACTGAACATAATTTGAAAATTTGTTTTTATTACTCACAGACGTCTAAGGTAAAACCTCATACGTCTGAGAGAATACTTGGGAAAATAAATTTCTAAAGTCACAGAGTCTGAGGTAAAACACAAACATCTGTGACAATCCTCGGATGATTATTTTCTGAAGTCAAGAAGCTTGAGGTTTTACCATAGATGTTTTCCATTTGAACAAAAAGAAATTACCCTTTAGCGAAAGGTTGCAACCATTAAAATGAATTGAGCTTTTCTAGTAGTAACAACTCTTCATCTGCGTGCTTTTGAATCTATAAATACTACCTTGATTGAGATGTTTAGATTAACAACTTTAATTAATTGAATCTTTTCTCTCTTGATTTATTATCACTCTTTTGTGCTTACATTGCTTACATATTCTCAATTTATTATAACTAAAATATAATTTTAGTTAAACCACTCCTACAATCAAAGCACTCGCATTCACATACTAAAAGGAGATCATAGGTAGATTTGTACTATTAGTCAAAAACCGCGTTATTTGAAATACAAGATTGTTAGAGATATACTTTTGTCTTCACCTCTTCCTTTGGGTGAAGCGAGAGTTAGTTAGTTAAAGGAAACACCAAAGGGGTGCTTAAGGACTGGACGTAAGGCCCAAACTAGTATAAAATATTTGTTGTGATCATTTCTATTATTTACTTATATTCAATTATTATTCCCTGCTTAACATTACTAGTAATATGCACACGTATATATAAGTTGCATTATCCTATAGACTTTCATTTAAGTGGAGAATTTTACATTCCTACCAATCTACATGTTATCCTTTTCCCTTATACAGTGAAAATTTCCTTGCTACCCAGATATACTCAAATCTTTCACATACAAAATGAATAAGAATGCTAGTTTCCAAGCTCTAAAACGAAATTAAGTCCAAAAACAGACTCGCGCGCATCGTAAACAAGGCATGGATATAGAACTTCCATAGCTAAACATCATTTCCCCTCTTATTGCTTGCGTTTTATCATACCGTTGTTCCTAATACATCGCTAAATTCGCATTTCTAATCTATTTTTCTTTCTTATGCTTAACATGTGGCCTTCAAAATCAAAAACTTCAGGAAACCTTTTTCGCTTTTTAATTTTTACGTCGCTTGGGAAATCAGTTTCCAAAATATTTGGAATTAAATTTTTTTCCCTTGAAATAAAATGTAGATAAAGATTCTAAAAATTATCTGAGCACTAAAAATAATTTATAAACCAAAACTCTTTTTTTTCAAGTGAAACTTCCTAAATCAAGAGAAAGTTTCCAAAATATTTTCCTTCTCAAAAATATTGATAATTCAAGCCACATTTTAACATTAGTCAAAAGTCAGTTATGCGCTAAACACATAAGTTCAATTCTAATGTTCTATAATTAAAATTAACCTATAAAACTTGACATTTTATTTATAAATGTCATCGTATTCAGTTACTCAAAAAGTTTATCTTTTAAAGAACATGAACTATGACCGTGTTTTCAAAATAATTTAACCTATCATATGCTTGCTAAAATTTCTATCTATCTTCCAGTCTCATATTGCATTTTACTATTAGTTAATAGTTCTTATGAGATGTTCATATATATATATATATATACGCATCGTTTTTCCCAAATACATATAAGAATAGTTCACATATTTGGAAATAATGACACAGTAAATAGAAATACATCTCATAATATCGTGTGCATCTTAAAAAAAGACAACCAACAGTTACAACCTAAACAATATAGAATGGAAAGAACAAATGCTGAAAGGGAAAAGATACAACAACTCACTATAGAACATAAAACACTATCTATAAACTATGAGAAGATCCCAATCCTCGATGTGAACTCCAGCCTTCCGTACATTTTATCTAGAGGTATATAGATTCAGTGGGTAGACCCTTACCTTTTATAGTTTGATTCCATTTCCCAAATATGAGCCCTCGGATTTGATTGTATAACTATTATGCTGGAATTGAATAATGTAACAATTTCGGCTATGATTAATATGTTCCTAGACATTGTTATAGTATCGTTGGATTTTCTATAAAAAATGTTTTGGTCATCGTAAGGTAAAAACTCGTTTGTGTTTATATGCAGCGCGGTCTTATGAGATACCTTTAATTTCAAAAGATTTTATAACATTAAAATCCAATTGAGACGTGTTTTTCATGCTAGTTTACCAGACTGTTCTAGGTGTTATTTTATTATAATGGTCCGGTTAGACCGAGCATACTTACGGATTTTGTTTGGACGCTTTGGAGCTTCAGGAGATGTAATGGAGACCCCGAGACATGCTCACTTATATGTTATTTTTCATTACACTGGTTGTTTACAGTTATCAACTGACTCTCTTTGATATATGCACACTAAAGTTTAGTTTTCTTTTGTAAATATCACTGTTATATCATAGATTGCTTGTTACTTTATGAGATTATGTTTTGCCTTTTTCTTTTTTTCCCAACCATCTGCCTTTTCGAGAATCGGATACTCGGCTCATCAATACAACGGATGTATTAATGTCGACTTTTGAAGGTCGAAAAGGTGGGACATTTCATATCCCTTCCCCATGGGTCCTATAGTTGGAGATGTCCCACATCAATAGTACATATACACAACTACTGATAGCTTCTAGATGAAGGGCATACTTCTATTGTACCTCACATCCCAACCCGTACTAAACCAAGCCATTTATCTTAAACCTAAATATTAGATTTGGCCCATTAATTATTGCTTGTCGTAAACGTGTCATTGAGGCCATAATTTCTACATATAATTTATACTATAGAAATTATATCATCTCCTAAGTTTATTATTAATATTTATTTATTTATTTACCGTGAACATACTCCCATCTTATACGCTTATTTCCTTTATTCTTCATTTCTTTTTATGTCACTTAAATGCAACTTATTTCTTTTTCTTTGATTAATTGACCTTGATAAATGGCCATTATTATTAGAATTCAACAATCACTAATGACATTTATTCATTCATTTCAAATCAAACTTGTTATACCTATTTTGTTTCCTCCATAAATGACATGATAAATTATGTAATTAATCGCATTAGACACATTGTTATCCCAATTTAATTTCTGTAACTTTCTATTAACCGCACATTTATTTTTCACTAATATTGCAATCATTATTCGTAAATGTTGGAGTTGTTACCTCTTCTCCATTGCAATCTCCTAATCTTGTGATTTACTAAGTTATTACTACTTAATTGTCCTGATTGTAACTAATATGAGTATCGACATATATTTATTTATTATGCTTTATTTGTTACCTTATGCATATTTATATTCTTGATTAGTAGGCATGATTTTGTGTGATATCCCGGAATTTTAGACAATATCAATTTAATAATCTTTATATAAAATTAAATTGATATTGACAATATTGATTAATAAAATATGTTTTGGTTTAATAATCAAATTTAATAAATATTTAATTTGTGATTTTATCTTTTTAAATGCTAAAATAAATGTTTATATTATAATGTATATATATATTTGTATATACATTATAGTTTGGAATTTAACTTACATGATAATAAATAAATGAAGTTTTGTTTTTTAAATTCTAATAAAATATTGAGTAATTAGGAAATTATGATTTTAATTAATTTTAAACTTTAAAAAAACTATTTAAATTTATAACTTTATGGTTTGATAATATTTATAATAAATGTCATATTGTTTAAAATTTGTCTTAGCTTAATTTTTGTTTTAAATTAAATAAAGTTGATTTTATTTCTTTTTAAATATTATTTGAGTAATATGAATTGAGTGTATTTTATACAAGTTTAAAATATAAGATAGCATATGATTTAAATTCATTTAATAATAAAAGTGATTTATAATTTCTTTATAAATCATATAAAAATTTGTTAATTCTTATTTTAAGTCATATTAATTTTCATAAATATAAAGAAGGAATTGAAATAGGAAAATAGAATCTTCATTTTTAAATTGATTTTGGTTTTATTTCAAAGAATTAATTTGATTTGGCAATTTTATTTTGAAATTCAAATTTATTGATTCTTTAGAATATTTTGTAAGTTTTAAATTATAAATAGTTTTATTTACATTTTCTTAAAAGAAGTAAATCATATATACATATATTAATTCTAACATAAAATGAATTAAAGAAAGACCCTTTATAAACATTTAAAAATAACTAAATTAAGTAAAAAGACAAGTGTTAACTTTTTAAGTATTTAAACTACATGTGTTAGTTGAAAATCAAACAAAATGACAAGTGTCATTTAATTTCTATTTTTCTTTTATTTATTATGTTAAATTTATTTCAGCCTCTTTTAAAAACATTTTTCATTTCTCCTCATCCTCTTTTGAAAAACAAAAGATAAATGAATCAAAGGAAACCAAAAACCTGAAAACTCAAAATCCCTCAAACATAAAATCTGAAATTCACTCCCCAAACAAAATTACAAATCTGGAAAAAAAAAATATGTCTGCAGGTTTCTTCAATCTGTAAATCAAAAACATTATCAAATCTGCATTTTTATAACCTTACATATCAAGTTCCTGGAAAAGGAAGAAAATAAAATCAATCTACCTGAAGATCATTGCAATTTATCTCTGGAAACCACTGCATTTATACCTCTGCAAATTTGAGCAAAATTCTTAAAATGGCCTGCATGTATATGGTTTTGGTCAGTAAATTCAAATGCAAGCATCTTCTTTCAACCTGGGTTCAAAGCTTAAAATCTGGGTGCTCTGTTCTTTAAATTTCAAGATGAGTAACATTTCTGATTTAATAATTTAAGTTAATATGGTTGCAAAATTTGTTTCTGTGAATAATCAGTAAGATTCTGTATATATAGATATCTAAGAATAATCTGTAGATATTGGGGTAAAATGTGTGCATGTCTATCTATGATCCTCTGCTTCTAGCTTAAGACTCAGTTTTGTATATTTTTACCCTATCTCTGGATCTTGGCATGTTTATGTTTTAAGTTACAAACATACTGGGTTGTTAAACATAAATCTGAAGCATAAAAATTTAATAAGGTAAATTAAACCCAAACTTTTTTTGAAATCCAAAGTGTTCAGTAAACTTGAAATTGTTTAAACATAGATTCCTTAGTTTATTGAATGTAGATTGTGACATGAAAATGTTCTTAAAAACATGACTTTTAACTCAGAAAAAAAAAACAATTTATGGTTTAAGATTTCAGGGACAGTTTACATCCATTTAGAAAATGTAACTTTGACGAATTCTGTTGATTTTGGACATTAGGGGGGTTTGAAATTCTCTTATAAAGGAAGAAGAGGGATGAGGCAATTCACAAAATTTACTAATCGGTGAATTAATTTTTGTATTAGCTAAGGAGTGGGTTTTTACTGTAACCCTAAGTTTTTAAACAAGAAAAGAATTCGATCATTATAGTCACTAGGATAGATCGAGTGTCTAGCAACTCTGGGGATTGGTTGCTGTGCCATAGAGGAGGAAGTGACTGGAATTGTTGCTTGAACAATGGTCGGAGTGATGTGAATTTTCCGTTGACAGGTGAGGGGTTTGGGTTGTACTGTGGTTTCCAGGTTTTGGATGTGGGATTGGTTTCTGGGAATTATAGGGAATGTGTCTCGGGGAATACCCGAGTAATCTGAGATTGTGACTCGAAGTGAAGTGGAAGATGACCCGAAGTAGGATAGCTCTGGCTCGGGTAGTTTTTTTTATGCAGTGTTTTGTTTTCTGAAACCTGAACTGTTTCAGGTTTTCAAATTATAAAACTAAATTAAATCTAAAAATAAAAAGAAAGCTAAGCAAGTTTAAATCTAAACTTAAAGCAGGATTTAAACTATGAATTCAAATAGATTTTAATTTTAGATTTTGATTTAAACAAGTTTTGCAGGAATGAATTGTTTTTAAAACTGAAACCTGCACAGTTTTTATATAAAGAATTTTTAAACCTGAAAATAAAATTTAAAACAAGATTGGGAGCTAGTTTAAGTATGAATTCAAATAAATTTGAATTCCATATTTTTATAAATTTGCAGAATAAAATAAAGTATTTAAATAAATAATAAAATCTGCACAGTTTTTATATTAGTGATTTTTAAATCTAAAAATAAGTTTTTAAAACAAGATTTAAATTCTATGTTAAATCTGAATTTAGAATCCTGGATTCAAATTTAAATTTGAATATGAAAGTTTCAAAAAGAAAATAGGTTGAAAAATTCAAATGATATATTTAGTTTGAGTGTTTTATAAAATCTGAAATGAAGAGTTAAAACAGAGTTTTAAATTTTAATCTGTGTATTTAAACCTGAAAACGTGATTTAAAATTTTGGGTTTTAATAAAAATAAGATTTGAATTTATATGTTTCAATATCATTTGAAATATTGAAGGTAATTTTATTTAAATTGAATATAGGCGTAGGTAAACTATTAGCCTAAAATTACTTTAAGAGTTAAGTAAATCTGTAAAATGAAAACTAAAGAGTTTTTAAATACTTAAAATCTTGTTTAAGTTTAAATTTGATTTCATTTTAAATTTTAATTTAAATGGAATTTAGAAAATTTAAAAGCAATTTGTTTTTAATCTATTTTGATAATGATAATTAAATCATTAATGAAATTATTGATTATCATTAAGTTGATTTGAACTTAATGGTTTAATAATTAATCTAGGTAATTAAGTTTTGTAATTAATTAATTTAATTAATTGATAATTAGGATATTAATTAAATAGTTAAGGGTTTATTTAATTAATTAAAAGTTTAAGTAAGTAAACTAAATTTGATTTAAAGTATGACTTAGGAATTAATTTAAATAAGATTTGATTATTTAATTAATGGATTGAAATTATTAATCAAGTAATGGATAATTAATTAAGTTTTTAATTATCACTTGATTAATTTAAAAATTAGAAATTAATTAATGAGTTTCTTTAAGTAAATATTGATTAATTCAATTAATTACTTTGGAAAAGTAATTAAAGATTTGTTATGAGTTAATGAAGGTCATTAACTTAATATTATTTTTATAATTAATTAATGTAATTAATTTTAATGATTAATTGTATTAATTAATTTAAGATGATCATTTGAATTGTTTAAGTATAATTACTTAATGAAAGTAATTAAGGAAGTCAAGTTCTAGTGGTCCAGTGGTTAAGACATAGTGTAGTTGCTACATGTAGTTGTAGTGGCACCGGTTCGAATCCTAGCGGCCACAATAATGAGACATAAGTGTCCGGGCACTATAAATCCCGGTCTAACCAAAGGCCAGGTTAAACATAGTTTCCTTGGCCCCAAAGTTTTAAACCAATTTTTATTACTTAATCTAAGAAAATTAATGGGCACCAGGCGATTCCCTGTGGTCGCGTATCTTTCTTCTTCGTCTCCGTGAATTTGAGTGCCTCTCTCCGATTCTCCCGCCCCCTTCATGTCCTCATCCCCTCCCTTCTCTTTTCTCAGCGTCTCCCCTCCCCCTCTTCTACTCGCTCTGGCCGTTGTTATAGAACCATGGATGTTGATGATGCCGCTCGACCTGACCTTCACTCGTCCCGAGAATTTCCTCCCCTCCATGCAAACAATCTGTCCCCTCTAGTTCTAACTACCAGCCCTTGCTCGAATGATGCTATAGCTGAAGCAGCCAGTTTATCTGCGGGGTATTCGACTTCGTCAATATCAGGAATATCGCTAATCCTCCCAATGACCGGATCCAATGTGAGTGTCGTTGATAAGCCCAGTTGCGTTTTGGGACACCAAGTTTCGGATTCATTGGTTAAGGACCGTGTATTAGGAGGTATGTCTGGTGATGTCTCTGGCTTGGTTGAGTCTGTTGTGTCAGAATGTTGCAAGTCAAGTGTTTGTATCAATGCAGCAGTGGGATCTGAACCTATAATCAGTGCTAAATGTTTGGCTTCCCCTTTGTATGACGCTACTCCTGATCTACCTTCTGTAGAGGCTAGTCCTGGGCATCATTCGGCTATGCCTGATTGCTCCAAATTTGGTTCAGCTAGTGGTACTCCATCTGTTCGGCATAATGTCAATACCAATGTAGTCCCTGTGATAACCCGAATTTTTGGACATTAGATAATGGGGTAATTTTCTAATTTAGCTATTGAAAATACTGATTTACCCATTAAGCAAATAAATCTGAGGGACACTAATATTCTAGAATCAAAACAAATTAAAAATATTCATACTTTAAATTTCAAAGCTTTGAATTCAAATTCAAATTATGTTATATATATATATAAATACACAATTAAATTTTGAAAACAATTATTTTTACTAAAAATCTATTTGTTAAAAACAATGTATTATTATATTTTTAAATAACAAAATTTGTTAACTATAAATAACTTATAAAAAGAAACTGGATTTATTCATTATAAAATTTAGCTACATGCAAATAAGTAGATATTAACTAATTAATTAAATAAAGGTACACATTTATCTCATAATAACATATTAACTATATAACTAATTTACATAATTATAACTAACTATAATTTAAGACAAATGTAAGCATTATACAGAAAAAAGAAAAAAAACAACATGTGTTAATCAATAAACATTACAACTTGACAAATGTTAGAATTTAAGACATGTGAAAATTTTAAATATATATACTTATACAAGTATGAATTATATATATATATACATAATTAATTATTATATAGTAGTATATTAACAAATGAAATTTATAAATGGAAGTTATATATGTACAAAATTACAATTGTAAACAAATCTCTGTGCATTATAACAAATGTAAGGTTATTAACATGCAAATCTCACAAGTGTCACAATTTTTCTTTTAATGTTTAAATCTGAAGAAACCAAACAGAAAAAAAAAAATAAGGCCTGGAGCATCATCTTCAACCTGATTAAGGCAAGTGGATTCAAGATCTATTCAACAAGCAAATTAACTTCCAGTTTTAAACCATCTCTGCTCCTCTGTTCATATAGTCTGTGAGTAATCTACATCCTTAAACCTAAATCTGAGGCATAACTCTTGTAGAATTGAGTGATTTAAGGTTTGCAGGAATGAATTATCAAGGTTAATGTGTATTAAGTTGAAAAGCACCTGTGCATGTCTGTTAAATACATACCCACGTCTCTGTTTAACGGCAGTATCATGTTCAAACATATAATAATCAAATTCCCTTCCTGTACTTCATTTTAGGTTGTGATCCTTAAAAGTAAATTGTTTATAACAACTAAGTGAGGAACGGTATATTTCAATTTGGAATGATATGTGTGCTCTGTTAACTGTGTTCATCATGTCCATTTTCACTTCAAAAATCAATATCTCTTGATATAGCTTGAATTTGAAAGTGTTGTAAACTAAGAATATGATTAATTAGTAGAATAGTTTAAGTTAAAATTAGTTAGAGAATTATTTACGCTGTGTAGTTAAGTGATGATGAGATTTACAGTGAAAATTTATTTTTGTGAAAAATTTAATGTCCTTATGTTAAGAATTCAAGCATGCAATTGGGTTGCTTGTGTAAAATCATAAATTTTAGTAGGAAAATTGGAATTTATAATGATCTTTATCTCAAAAATTTGAAGAATGAAGGATTTTCGTTCGAAAATAAATTTCCGGCAAATTAATCGCTGTTAGATGGTGCAGTCGGTTCTAGAAGGAGCTGGTGGTCATTGTAGAGGTATCGACCGTGGCCAAATCTTGGATTTGGTTTGGGATTGTATGGTCCAGAGGTTTTTAGGGTTTTAAGGAAGGTTGCGGCCATGGTAATGTCGCGGGATTTTGAGGGGAAAGGGTGTGACCGTGTCTCATGATTTTTGGCAGGAAGGTAGTGTGGTGGAAGGTCTATCGTTTGAAGTAGGTGGGGCACGAGGTAACGGACGATCGTCGTTGCGGCAAGCCCATCTGTGGTGGTAGTTTCAATTTCGGGCTTCGGGTTTGGGTTGAGAAGTGGTTGATTTTGACCGGAGGGAATTGCCGCCTTGGTGAAGTGGTAGTTTGAATTGGGTGACTTCGCGTGACTGAACGGTGGTGTTGCGAGGGCGAGATGGCCAGAGGTGAAGGCGTGCACGTGCACTGTGGCATCGTGCACAAATTTGGTCCTAAGTGACCGAATAAATCTTTTGTGATGGATAGCGCATTCGTGTGTTTTGGATAGGCTTTGGTACCCTGGATATTTGTGTTGATCGTATTCTTGCTTGATTATTGTTGATCGGAAGTGTGTTGAGCTCCTGAGATTGGAGATGGACTTCGGTTGTCTGATGGTTTGGGAGAGGGAAAATAGGAGATGGGATTGTTGTTTGGTTGGGCTTCGGCCCATTGATTTTGTAAATGATCGGTAGGATGGTGAATCAAATAGTCTTGGTTCTTATCTTTTTGGGTTTTGGCCCAAAAAGCTTGGCTTATAAAAAATATATACGATGATACAAAATGAAACGCAGATGATAAATTGCTAACTGAAACTAGTAATAAGGTAAATCCTTGTGTAAGTTTATAAAATATAATTATCTTTCCAAGTTTACAATAAGCGTGTGATTTTAAAAAAAATAGTTACTTTCATTAATTAGTTAATTAATTACCTTGAGAAATTGATTCCTCAAATTACTTTCATTAATTAAAATAATGTGATTCGTCTAATTAATTTAAATAATTAATGGATGTTGGGTTAAGTAAAATTACTTAGTATAATTTACAAAGTATAATTACTTAGTGAAGTAACTAGTGATAATTACTGGATATAATTATTTGAGGAATGGGATGGAAATGGTTTGGGTTTAGTTACTCTGTGTAATTAATAAGAAGGGAAAAATTTCTTAGTGGAGGTAATTAATAATTAATTACTTAGTATAATTAAGAATTGATTAATCAAGTATTAAGGATTAATTAAGATTGCAGTTAACACTTAATTAATTAAATAATCAGAGGTTAATTAATTGGTAACTAAAGATTAATTAATTTGTAACTAATGATGGTTAATCTGAGATAATTTCTTAAGAAAAAATTAAAGAATAGTTAATGAAGGTCATTAACTTAAGATTATTTAACAATTAATTAATGTGATTAATTTTAATAATTAATTAGATAATTAATTGATAATAATAAATTGAGAATTAGTTTAAGTTTAATTACTTAATAAAAGTAATTAAGAAATTAATTACTTAATGTAATTAATTGGGTTTAATGTGATTAGTTTAGATTAATTAATTAAGTTTAATTAATTTAAACACTTGTTGATTGATGAATAATTACTTAATGTAATTAATGGAAGTGTAATTACTTAAGGAAGTAATTAATGGTAATCACTGGAGGTTATTAATCAAGGGTGGTTAATAATTGTGGTTAATAATTAATTAATGAAGTAATTAAGGGTTAATTACTGTATTTGGTTAAGGATAAAATTAATTTGTGAAATTAATTTAGGGATAAATAGAATGATATTGGAAGCCTTTGATTAATTGTTATCCCTAATATATGGTTCATGGTGCTATATGATAAGATATGTTTGATTTAAACTGTGATGGTGTGGTTATCTATTGATGATGAATTATTGGACATCCTGTATTTAAAGTTGAATTGTATTTCACTTGAATAATGTAAATTAAGATGACTCTGGGTTCGAAGAGACCGGAGTCGGGTATTAGTAAATACCCAAAACCACTTCGATTCTTTATAAATTGCTAGGTGAAATTGATAAGCTGGAATGGAATGATTTAAGTGAATTAGACCATTTAATCTAAATTGGTACTTAGAAATTGGTGAGTAAAATAAATGATGTCAATAACAATTTGTGAACTTGTAATTGATACAAGTTACCGGGTATTATATAAATTGTATGCTTTTGAAATTTATGTTAGATGGGTTTACTCACGCTGGTTTCCAGCCTGACCCGGGTGTTACTTTGATGTAATGCTCGGGTCAGACCGAGTATTACAGATTTTCAGGTAAGGACGTTCTGGATGGCAGGAACGTAACAAGAGTTTCCGCTGTGATATTGTAGTATCTGGACATGATTGTTTTTGTCCAGTGTTTATGTATTTGTGTAACTCTGATGTATATAAATATAAATTGGCAGATACAGTTTTCTTTTGTATAACAGTTATTATTATTGATATTATATTTTATCCGCTGCGAATGTGAGTTTGTGTGTTTCTTTTCTGTTCTTCTTCTATCTCTTTCTTCTTTTCTCTAACTAATTGGAATTTTCGGGATCGAAAATCCCGGGTCGTTACATTTGGTATCAGAGCTGAAGGTTAAGCGAGAACCTTGGCTCTGGTGGGATTACTCATTAAGGATAGGGTAAGTGATACCCTAGAATGAGTAGAGTATATATATATGAGAGAGCGTACTTGTTATTTTCTTATATAAAGATTTTAAATGATTTTATATAAGAATATATATTTTGATATATAAAGCAATATTTCTTTCTAATAAAATATTAAGGGAATTGGTTGTTAAAATTTTGGAATTAAATTAAGAAGTAATATAATACCACCAAATTGAAATTTGGAATTGGAATTAAATTAAGTGGTATTAGTAATACAACCAAATTGAAATTAAATAAAGTTAAGTTTGGAATAAATTGAAACTGAAATTAAATCTTGAATTTGGGAAAGGTTTCAGAATAAGAATAATCAATTAATTTATGAAATTAATTAAACTTTATTTAATAAGATTAATTTATGGATAATAATTGGAAATGATAAAGTTACTTAATGAAGTAACTAGAAGTAAATAATTCAAAGGACAAATACTTAATGAAGGTAATTAAGAAATAAGTTAATTACCGAATGTGATTAATTAATGATGTAATTAATTTAGGGAAATAACAAGTAATATTATTTAATGCAATTGAATGAAATGGTCCTATTTCAAACAAGAGTTGTTTGAAAATTTAAAAGAAATTCGTTTTGAATTAAAAAACCAAAGGTGGTTTAAAAAAAAAATTAAAGTACAACTTGGTATGTAAAAGAAATAAATATGTATATATGTATGGATATACATGATATCAAGGATAATTTGAAATAAACTCTAAATATTGAGTTTTCAATTTGGAATGAGATATGATACCCAAAGTGATAAGTTTTAAGTGGGAAAATTATTATTGTGAAGATTAAGGATTGAATGAGGTTGATTGGATTAAGTAAATCAAATTTAACTTGGAAGAAGTTAAAATAAGTTTGAATGAACAATCTGATTTGGAAATTTCAAGATGAAATTAAGATTTAATTTGGGGAGTTAAATGGTTAATCTGAATTGGGAGTTTGTGTGATCTCAAGATGGGTTTGAGATCTGGAAATTGTAAATTGATAGATGTTTTAAGATGAATTAGATGATATCATACTATTGTTGTTAAAAATCTTTAAGTTGTGAATTAGATTTGTTCAAATAAATGAGAAATGGAGTATGGTAATCCATTGTAGGATAAAAAGGTAAATTGATTTAAAAGAATTAAATCAGCATTTGAGGTATTAACTTGAATTTATATAATTCAAGATGGTTTAAATTTGAAATTTGAATTAGTTCAAATTGAATTTGATTTGAATTAATTAAAATGGTGATTGAAGATGTATGAATATAAGATTCAAATGGAAGATTTGAATTGGATTAATTTGAAATGATTTGGAATTGAAGTAGGTTCAATTTGAAGTTAGTCCAAATTTATTTGAATAATTTGGAATGGTAATTAAAGATTGAATAGTTTTAAATTCAAATGGAATTTGAATTGAATTTGGGAAGAAATCAAGAATATTTCAACTTGATTTGGAAATGGAGTTTGAAATTGGGATTAATTCAAACTGGAGTTGAAATGAATTGAAATTGGAACTAGTTCGATAGAAATTTATCTGAACTAGAAGAATTTGAGATCAAAGTTGAATAAAGTTAAATTTGAAAAGACACTGAGGTTAATTCAACTTGATTTAGGGTTGAATCAATTTCAAGGGAAATTGAAATTATTTAAATTGGAATTGGGTCAATTTAAATGGTAGAGGAAATTTAAATTGAATTGACGAGAATGGAAATTGGGAATTGAACAGTTTTGACTCTGGACTGTTTTTAATATAAATTGTTTTAATATAAACCTATTTTTCCGAGATATTCATTATATATATAACCATCTTCTAAAAGCCAAACTATCTTATACTTGTTTTACAATTATTTTTGAAACTGTTTAACAATTTTCCAACTGTTTTATAAACTAATTACTATATTTCAACTTTTTTACAAAACTAATTACTATCTTACTATTATTTTGCAATTATTTAAAATTTCTATGACTATTTAACTATTTTCCAATTATTTTACAATTACTGAACTATTTTACAGCTATTTCATAAACTAGTAATTATTTTCCAACTACTTATCTATTTTCAACTTTTCAAGCTATTTTCTAAATTTAAACTGGTCGGAGTTCATACTGTTAATGGTTAAATACCCAATCGAGATAAGATTAGAGGTGATAATCCAAATGGATTGAAGCAATTGAGAGTAAGTGAATGAAATTAAGGAAATGTGAATAGAAAGGGAATTTGATTTGGCTAATAACCAATAAAGATAAATACGTAGGGTGTACGTATGTTATTCTATTCGCATAGTGATTTGATCCAGATTCGAGCACGGAATTTCAAGATAGTTATATCGATCCGAGTTGGAATTTTCCACTCGATTTTTGAAGGCGAACCTGGATATGGATTGTTGATTGGTTCTTGATATTCTCTATCATAGTTATGACTATGTAAGGAGAATGACGGTTTATGATCAAGAAACCAGATCTGTGTCCGCACTAGGAAGTCGGGTGGACAATAATAGTTCGAAAGTGAAATTGTGTGATCAAGTGAGCGATCAGGTTGGTATGGCGTACGAATGGTATGTGTACATCGTACAGATTTGAAAGGAAATAGTATTGAAAAGAGTAATCAAATATGAATATTTGATTTTTGAGTAAACAAAGTTAAATATCTTTGTTTTATAAAGTGAAATTCCTCTTATTGAATCTTTTGCCAGAAGAAAAGGGGTTTTTGGAAATGTTTGAAGTATAAAAGGGTTTTATACAAGTTTAAAATGATCCAAAGATTTTTATCAAGAATTTTATATATATCTATATATAAAGGATCATATGAGGATTTTGGAAAAAGGTTTTGGGAACCTTGGGATTTGGAAAAGGCTTTTGATTTTTGGATAAAATCAATATGAGAATTTGGAAAGCCTAGTTTGAGAATTATCGATTTTGGAATAATCGATTTTGTGTAAAGGAGCTTTGTATGAGATCATACTAGGTAGATTTAAAGATACTATATATATATAGTATAAAATGTTTTGATGATGGCTCTGGGAAAAAGGCGCTCCCTTGGAATGGACTTCTCAGGAGTACCACCGGGTGGTGCTGCCTTGAGCCCCAGGGGGGTTCTAAAGTTGATCCTGTGAGGAGTCCGGAAAAAACTAGTTCCTGAGGATTATTGGGTAGCGAAAGTCGATGGCGCTGATGCCTACAGGGGCATTTGGGTTATGCTGTGACGATAGTGTAACTCGATGTCGCTGCGATCTCCTGTGGGGACCATAGCGAAAATCGTGTGGAGGATGAGTGTCAACGGTCTACACTTGATTTTGCCGGGAAGGCAACGCAACATCGGTAGACTGCGATCTATGGTCAAGTGGAGTGGAGAAGTTTCATTTTTGGCAGCGAAATTCGAGGGCGCTGATGCCTACAGTTATATGGGTTTTTGCTGTGATAGCTACGTAACCCCAGTTGTAGCTGCGATCTGTAGCGGGTTCCATGGAGTAATCGAGGGGCGCAGAGGCCTACAGTTTTTTGTGGATTTTGTCGGGATGGCAACGTAACCATGGGTTTAACTGCGACCATGGATGGGGGTGATGATTTCCAGAGCATTCTCACCAAAGATATATCCTCTATTTTCAAAAACTGTTTTCTATATTTTCTATAAAATTATTTTCCAAGTATTTTCACTAGGTGTTGAAAATGGGTCTGCTAAGTACTTATAGATTTTCAGTCTTACGCCTGATCAACATATGACCGAATTTCTGTAAGAATGAAGTTGGACTTGTGGAAACATCGAGTTATAAAAAGGGTTTTTATAAAACTATTTTATATTACTATATTGATTTTAAAAGTATTTTAAAAAAAAAATCAAAGAAAAAAAATTTGATTACAATCATTTTAATAAATTCGGGCTTTGTTCCTTTTCGAGGACGAAAAGATTCAAAGGGGGGAGGAATGTGATAACCCGAATTTTTGGACATTAGATAATGGGGTAATTTTCTAATTTAGCTATTGAAAATACTTATTTACCCATTAAGCAAATAAATCTGAGGGACACTAATATTCTAGAATCAAAACAAATTAAAAATATTCATACTTTAAATTTCAAAGCTTTGAATTCAAATTCAAATTCAAATTATGTTATATATACATATAAATACACAATTAAATTTTGAAAACAATTATTTTTACTTAAAATCTATTTGTTAAAAACAATGTATTATTATATTTTTAAATAACAAAATTTGTTAACTATAAATAACTTATAAAAAGAAACTGGATTTATTCATTTTAAAATTTAGCAACATGTAAATAAGTAGATATTAACTAATTAATTAAATAAAGGTACACAGTTATCTCATAATAACATATTAACTATATAACTAATTTACATAATTATAACTAACTAACATTTATGACAAATGTAAGCATTATACAGAAAAAAGAAAAAAAAAACAACATGTGTTAATCAATAAACATTACAACTTGACAAATGTTAGAATTTAAGACATGTGAAAATTTTAAATATATATACTTATACAAGTATGAATTATATATATATATACATAATTAATTATTATATAGTAGTATATTAACAAATGAAATTTATAAATGGAAGTTATATATGTACAAAATTACAATCGTAAACAAATCTCTATGCATTATAACAAATGTAAGGTTATTAACATGCAAATCTCACAAGTGTCACAATTTTTCTTTTAATGTTTTAAATCTGAAGAAACCAAACAGAAAAAAAAAAAGGCCTGGAGCATCATCTTCAACCTGATTAAGGCAAGTGGATTCAAGATCTATTCAACAAGCAAATTAACTTCCAGTTTTAAACCATCTCTGCTCCTCTGTTCATATAGTATGTGAGTAATCTACATCCTTAAACCTAAATCTGAGGCATAACTCTTGTAGAATTGAATGATTTAAGGTTTGCAGGAATGAATTATCAAGGTTAATGTGTATTAAGTTGAAAAGCACCTGTGCATGTCTGTTAAATACATACCCACGTCTCTGTTTAACGGCAGTATCATGTTCAAACGTATAATAATCAAATTCCCTTCCTGTACTTCATTTTAGGTTGTGATCCTTAAAAGTAAATTGTTTATAACAACTAAGTGAGGAACGACATATTTCAATTTGGAATGATATGCGTGCTCTGTTAACTGTGTTCATCATGTCCATTTTCACTTCAAAAATCAATATCTCTTGATATAGCTCGAATTTAAAAGTGTTGTAAACTAAGAATATGCTTAATTAGAAGAATAGTTTAAGTTAAAATTAGTTAGAGAATTATTTACGCTATGTAGTTAAGTGATGATGAGATTTACAGTGAAAATTTATTTTTGTGAAAAATTTAATATTCTTATATTAAGAATTCAAGCATGCAATTGGGTTGCTTGTGTAAAATCATAAATTTTAATAGGAAAATTGGAATTTATAATGATCTTTATCTCAAAAATTTGAAGAATGAAGGATTTTCGTTCGAAAATAAATTTCCGGCAAATTAGTCGCTGTTAGATGGTGCAGTCAGTTCTAGAAGGAGCTGGTGGTCATTGTAGAGGTATCGAACGTGGCCAAATCTTGGATTTGGTTTGGGATTGGATGGTCGAGAGGTTTTTAGGGTTTTAAGGAACGTTGCGGCCATGGTAATGTCGCGGGATTTTGAGGGGAAAGGGTGTGACCGGGTCTCATGATTTTTGGCAGGAAGGTAGTGTGGTGGAAGGGCTATCGTTTGAAGTAGGTGGGGCACGAGGTAACGGACGATCGTCGTTGCGGCAAGCCCATCTGTGGTGGTAGTTTCAATTTCGGGCTTCGGGTTTGGGTCGAGAAGTGGTTGATTTTGACCGCAGGGAATTGCCGCCTTGGTGAAGTGGTAGTTTGAATTGGGTGACTTCGCGTGACCGAACGGTGGTGTTGCGAGGGCGAGATGGCCAGAGGTGAAGGCGTGCACATGCACTGTGGCATCGTGCACAAATTTAGTCCTAAGTGACCGAATAAATCTTTTGTGATGGATAGCGCATTCGTCTGTTTTGGATAGGCTTTGGTACCCTGGATAATTGTGTTGATCGTATTCTTGCTTGATTGTTGTTGATCGGAAGTGTGTTGAGCTCCTGAGATTGGAGATGGACTTCGGTTGTCTGATGGTTTGGGGAGAGGGAGAATAGAAGATGGGATTGTTGTTTGGTTGGGCTTCGGCCCATTGATTTTGTAAATGATCGGTAGGATGGTGAATCAAATAGTCTTGGTTTTTATCTTTTTGGGTTTTGGCCCAAAAAGCGTGGCTTAAAAAATATATATACGATGATACAAAATGAAACGCAGATGATAAATTGCTAACTGAAACTAGTAATATGGTAAATGCTTGTGTAAATTTATAAAATATAATTATCTTTCCAAGTTTACAATAAGGATGTGATTTTAAAAAAATAGTTACTTTCATTAATTAGTTAATTAATTACCTTGAGAAATTGATTCCTCAAATTACTTTCATTAATTAAAATAATGTGATTCGTCTAATTAATTTAAATAATTAATGGATGTTGGGTTAAGTAAAATTACTTAGTATAATTTACAAAGTATAATTACTTAGTGAAGTAACTAGTGATAATTACTGGATATAATTATTTGAGGAATTGGATGGAAATGGTTTGGGTTTAGTTACTCTGTGTAATTAATAAGAAGGGAAAAATTTCTTAGTGGAGGTAATTAATAATTAATTACTTAGTATAATTTAGAATTGATTAATCAAGTATTAAGGATTAATTAA
Organism: Allium cepa; assembly: GCA_030765085.1. NCBI lineage: Eukaryota > Viridiplantae > Streptophyta > Magnoliopsida > Asparagales > Amaryllidaceae > Allium > Allium cepa. The sequence continues at coordinate 225,210,776 of CM060931.1, forward strand.
GATTGCAGTTAACACTTAATTAATTAAATAATCAGAGGTTAATTAATTGGTAACTAAAGATTAATTAATTTGTAACTAATGATGGTTAATCTGAGATAATTTCTTAAGAAAAAATTAAAGAATAGTTAATGAAGGTCATTAACTTAAGATTATTTAACAATTAATTAATGTGATTAATTTTAATAATTAATTAGATTAATTAATTGATAATAATAAATTGAGAATTTGTTTAAGTTTAATTACTTAATAAAAGTAATTAAGAAATTAATTACTTAATGTAATTAATTGGGTTTAATGTGATTAGTTTAGATTAATTAATTAAGTTTAATTAATTTAAACACTTGTTGATTGATGAATAATTACTTAATGTAATTAATGGAAGTGTAATTACTTAAGGAAGTAATTAATGGTAATCACTGGAGGTTATTAATCAAGGGTGGTTAATAATTGTGGTTAATAATTAATTAATGAAGTAATTAAGGGTTAATTACTGTATTTGGTTAAGGATAAAATTAATTTGTGAAATTAATTTAGGGATAAATAGAATGATATTGGAAGCCTTTGATTAATTGTTATCCCTAATATATGGTTCGTGGTGCTATATGATCAGATATGTTTGATTTAAACTGTGATGATGTGGTTATCTATTGATGATGAATTATTGGACATCCTGTATTTAAAGTTGAATTGTATTTCACTTGAATAATGTAAATTATGATGACACTAGGTTCGAAGAGACCGGAGTCGGGTATTAGTAAATACCCGAAGAATGGAATGATTTAAGTGAATTAGACCATTTAATCTAAATTGGTGCTTAGAAATTGGTGAGTAAAATAAACGATGTCAATAACAATTTGTGAACTTGTAATTGATACAAGTTACCGGGTATTATATAAATTGTATGCTTTTGAAATTTATGTTAGATGGGTTTACTCACGCTGGTTTCCAGCCTGACCCGGGTGTTACTTTGATGTAATGCTTGGGTCAGACTGAGTATTACAGATTTTCAGGTAAGGACGATCTGGAGCTCAGAAGGCGAGCTGGATGGCAGGAACGTAACAAGAGTTTCTGCTGTGATATTGTAGTATCTGGACATGATTGTTTTTGTCCAGTGTTTATGTATTTGTGTAACTCTGATGTATATAAATATAAATTGGCAGATACAGTTTTCTTTTGTATAACAGTTATTATATTGATATTATATTTTATCCGCTGCGAATGTGAGTTTGTGCGTTTCTTTTCTGTTCTTCTTCTATCTCTTTCTTCTTTTCTCTAACTATCTGGAATTTTCGGGATCGAAAATCCCGGGTCGTTACATGTGGTATCAGAGCTGAAGGTTAAGCGAGAACCTTGGCTCTGGTGGGATTACTCATTAAGGATAGGGTAAGTGATACCCTAGAATGAGTAGTATATATATATGAGAGAGCGTACTTGTTATTTTCTTATATAAAGATTTTAAATGATTTTATATAAGAATATATATTTTGATATATAAAGAAATATTTCTTTCTAATAAAATATTAAGGGAATTGGTTGTTAAATTTTTGGAATTAAATTAAGATGTAATATAATACCACCAAATTGAAATTTGGAATTGGAATTAAATTAAGTGGTATTAGTAATACAACCAAATTGAAATTAAATAAAGTTAAGTTTGGAATAAATTGAAACTGAAATTAAATCTTGAATTTGGGAAAGCTTTCAGAATAAGAATAATCAATTAATTTATGAAATTAATTAAACTTTATTTAATAAGATTAATTTATGGATAATAATTGGAAATGATAAAGTTTCTTAATGAAGTAACTAGAAGTAAATAATTCAAAGGACAAATACTTAATGAAGGTAATTAAGAAATAAGTTAATTACCGAATGTGATTAATAAATGATGTAATTAATTTAAGGAAATAACAAGTAATATTATTTAATGCAGTTGAATGAAATGGTCCTATTTCAAAAAAGAGTTGTTTGAAAATTTAAAAGAAATTCGTTTTGAATTAGAAAACCAAAGGTGGTTTAAAAAAAATTAAAGTACAACTTGGTATGTAAAAGAAATAAATATGTATATATGTATGGATATACATGATATCAAGGATAATTTGAAATAAACTCTAAATATTGAGTTTTCAATTTGGAATGAGATATGATACCCAAAGTGATAAGTTTTAAGTGGGAAAATTATTATTGTGAAGATTAAGGATTGAATGAGGTTGATTGGATTAAGTAAATCGAATTTAACTTGGAAGAAGTTAAAATAAGTTTGAATGAACAATCTGATTTGGAAATTTCAAGATGAAATTAAGATTTAATTTGGGGAGTTAAATGGTTAATCTGAATTGGGAGTTTGTGTGATCTCAAAATGGGTTTGAGATTTGGAAATTGTAAATTGATAGATGTTTTAAGATGAATTAGATGATATCATACTATTGTTGTTAAAAATCTTTAAGTTGTGAATTAGATTTGTTCAAATAAATGAGAAATGGAGTATGGTAATCCATTGTAGGATAAAAAGGTAAATTGATTTAAAAGAATTAAATCAGCATTTGAGGTATTAACTTGAATTTATATAATTCGAGACGGTTTAAATTTGAAATTTGAATTAGTTCAAATTGAATTTGATTTGAATTAATTAAAATGGTGATTGAAGATGTATGAATATAAGATTCAAATGGAAGATTTGAATTGCATTAATTTGAAATGATTTGGAATTGAAGTAGGTTCAATTTGAAGTTAGTCCAAATTTATTGAATAATTTGGAATGGTAATTAAAGATTGAATAGTTTTAAATTCAAATAGAATTTGAATTGAGTTTGGGAAGAAATCAAGAATATTTCAACTTGATTTGGAAATGGAGTTTGAAATTGGGATTAATTCAAACTGGAGTTGAAATGAATTGAAATTGGAACTAGTTCAATAGAAATTTATCTGAACTAGAAGAATTTGAGATCAAAGTTGAATAAAGTTAAATTTGAAAAGAAACTGAGGTTAATTCAGCTTGATTTAGGGTTGAATCAATTTCAATGGAAATTGAAATTATTTAAATTGGAATTGGGTCAATTTAAATGGTAGAGGAAATTTAAATTGAATTGATGAGAATGGAAATTGGGAATTGAACAGTTTTGACTCTGGACTGTTTGTAATATAAATTGTTTTAATATAAACCTATTTTTCCGAGATATTCATTATATATATAACCATCTTCTAAAAGCCAAACTATCTTATACTTGTTTTACAATTATTTTTGAAACTGTTTAACAATTTTCCAACTGTTTTATAAACTAATTACTATATTTCAACTATTTTACAAAACTAATTACTATCTTACTATTATTTTGCAATTATTTAAAATTTCTATGACTATTTAACTATTTTCCAATTATTTTACAATTACTGAACTATTTTACAGCTATTTTATAAACTAGTAATTATTTTCCAACTACTTATCTATTTTCAACTTTTCAAGCTATTTTCTAAATTTAAACTGGTCGGAGTTCAAACTGTTAATGGTTAAATACCCAATCGAGATAAGATTAGAGGTGATAATCCAAATGGATTGAAGCAATTGAGAGTAAGTGAATGAAATTAAGGAAATGTGAATAGAAAGGGAATTTGATTTGGCTAATAACCAATAAAGATAAATACGTAGGGTGTACGTATGTTATTCTATTCGCATAGTGATTTGATCCAGATTCGAGCACGGAATTTCGAGATAGTTATATCGATCCGAGTTGGAATTTTCCACTCGATTTTTGAAGGCGAACCTGGATAAGGATTGTTGATTTGTTTTGGATATTCTCTATCATAGTTATGACTATGTAAGGAGAATGACGGTTTCTGATCAAGAGACCAGATCTGTGTCCGCACTAGGAAGTCGGATGGACAATAATAGTTCGGAAGTGAAATTGTGTGATCGAGTGAGCGATCAGGTTGGTATGGCGTACGAATGGTATCTGTACATCGTACAGATTTGAATGGAAATAGTATTGAAAAGAGTAATCAAATATGAATATTTGATTTTTGAGTAAACAAAGTTAAATATCTTTGTTTTATAAAGTGAAATTCCTCTTATTGAATCTTTTGCTAGAAAAAAAGGGGTTTTTGGAAATGTTTGAAGTATAAAAGGGTTTTATTCAAGTTTAAAATGATCCAAAGATTTTTATCAAGAATTTTATATATATCTATATATAAAGGATCATATGAGGATTTTGGAAAAAGGTTTTGGGAACCTTGGGATTTGGAAAAGGCTTTTGATTTTTGGCTAAAATCAATATGAGAATTTGGAAAGCCTAGTTTGAGAATTATCGATTTTGGAATAATCGATTTTGTGTAAAGGAGCTTTGTATGAGATCATACTAGGTGTATGATTTAAAGATACTATATATATATAGTATAAAATGTTTTGATGATGGCTCTGGGAAAAAGGCGCTCCCTTGGAATGGACTTCTCAGGAGTACCACCGGGTGGTGCTGCCTTGAGCCCCGGGGGGGTTCTAAAGTTGATCCTGTGAGGTGTTCGGACAAAACTAGTTCCTGAGGATTATTGGGTAGCGAAAATCGATGGCGCTGATGCCTACAGGGGCATTTGGGTTATGCTGTGACGATAGTGTAACTCGATGTCGCTGCGATCTACTGTGGGGACCATAGCGAAAATCGTGTGGAGGATGAGTATCAACGGTCTACACTTGATTTTGCCGGGAAGGCAACGCAACATCGGTAGACTGCGATCTATGGTCAAGTGGAGTGGAGAAGTTTCATTTTTGGCAGCGAAATTCGAGGGCGCTGATGCCTACAGTTATATGGGTTTTTGCTGTGATAGCTACGTAACCCCAGTTGTAGCTGCGATCTGTAGCGGGTTCCATGGTGTAATCGAGGGGCGCGGACGCCTACAGTTTTCTGTGGATTTTGTCAGGATGGCAACGTAACCATCGGGTTAACTGCTACCATGGATGGAGGTGATGATTTCCAGAGCATTCTCACCAAAGATATATCCTCTATTTTCAAAAACTGTTTTCTATATTTTCTATAAAATTATTTTCCAAGTATTTTCACTAGGTGTTGAAAATGGGTCTGCTAAGTACTTATAGATTTTCAGTCTTACGCCTGATCAACATATGACCGAATTTCTGTAAGAATGAAGTTGGACTTGTGGAAACATCGAGTTATAAAAAGGGTTTTTATAAAACTATTTTATATTACTATATTGATTTTAAAAGTATTTTAAAAAAAAAATCAAAGAAAAAAAATTTGATTACAATCATTTTAATAAATTCGGGCTTTGTTCCTTTTCGAGGACGAAAAGATTCAAAGGGGGGAGGAATGTGATAACCCGAATTTTTGGACATTAGATAATGGGGTAATTTTCTAATTTAGCTATTGAAAATACTTATTTACCCATTAAGCAAATAAATCTGAGGGACACTAATATTCTAGAATCAAAACAAATTAAAAATATTCATACTTTAAATTTCAAAGCTTTGAATTCAAATTCAAATTCAAATTATGTTATATATACATATAAATACACAATTAAATTTTGAAAACAATTATTTTTACTTAAAATCTATTTGTTAAAAACAATGTATTATTATATTTTTAAATAACAAAATTTGTTAACTATAAATAACTTATAAAAAGAAACTGGATTTATTCATTTTAAAATTTAGCAACATGTAAATAAGTAGATATTAACTAATTAATTAAATAAAGGTACACAGTTATCTCATAATAACATATTAACTATATAACTAATTTACATAATTATACCTAACTAACATTTATGACAAATGTAAGCATTATACAGAAAAAAGAAAAAAAAACAACATGTGTTAATCAATAAACATTACAACTTGACAAATGTTAGAATTTAAGACATGTGAAAATTTTAAATATATATACTTATACAAGTATGAATTATATATATATACATAATTAATTATTATATAGTAGTATATTAACAAATGAAATTTATAAATGGAAGTTATATATGAACAAAATTACAATTGTAAACAAATCTCTATGCATTATAACAAATGTAAGGTTATTAACATGCAAATCTCACAAGTGTCACAATTTTTCTTTTAATGTTTTAAATCTGAAGAAACCAAACAGAAAAAAAAGGCCTGGAGCATCATCTTCAACCTGATTAAGGCAAGTGGATTCAAGATCTATTCAACAAGCAAATTAACTTCCAGTTTTAAACCATCTCTGCTCCTCTGTTCATATAGTATGTGAGTAATCTACATCCTTAAACCTAAATCTGAGGCATAACTCTTGTAGAATTGAATGATTTAAGGTTTGCAGGAATGAATTATCAAGGTTAATGTGTATTAAGTTGAAAAGCACCTGTGCATGTCTGTTAAATACATACCCACGTCTCTGTTTAACGGCAGTATCATGTTCAAACATATAATAATCAAATTCCCTTCCTGTACTTCATTTTAGGCTGTGATCCTTAAAAGTAAATTGTTTATAACAACTAAGTGAGGAACAACATATTTCAATTTGGAATGATATGCGTGCTCTGTTAACTGTGTTTATCATGTCCATTTTCACTTCAAAAATCAATATCTCTTGATATAGCTCGAATTTGAAAGTATTGTAAACTAAGAATATGCTTAATTAGTAGAATAGTTTAAGTTAAAATTAGTTAGAGAATTATTTACACTATGTAGTTAAGTGATGATGAGATTTACAGTGAAAATTTATTTTTGTGAAAAATTTAATGTTCTTATATTAAGAATTCAAGCATGCAATTGGGTTGCTTGTGTAAAATCATAAATTTTAATAGGAAAATTGGAATTTATAATGATCTTTATCTCAAAAATTTGAAGAATGAAGGATTTTCGTTCGAAAATAAATTTCCGGCAAATTAGTCGCTGTTAGATGGTGCAGTCAGTTCTAGAAGGAGCTGGTGGTCATTGTAGAGGTATCGACCGTGGCCAAATCTTGGATTTGGTTTGGGATTGGATGGTCGAGAGGTTTTTAGGGTTTTAAGGAAGGTTGCGGCCATGGTAATGTCGCGGGATTTTGAGGGGAAAGGGTGTGACCGGGTCTCATGATTTTTGGCAGGAAGGTAGTGTGGTGGAAGGGCTATCGTTTGAAGTAGGTGGGGCACGAGGTAACGGACGATCGTCATTGCGACAAGCCCAACTGTGGTGGTAGTTTCAATTTCGGGCTTCGGGTTTGGGTCGAGAAGTGGTTGATTTTGACCGGAGGGAATTGCCGCCTTGGTGAAGTGGTAGTTTGAATTGGGTGACTTCGCGTGACTGAACGGTGGTGTTGCGAGGGCGAGATGGCCAGAGGTGAAGGCGTGCACGTGCACTGTGGCATCGTGCACAAATTTGGTCCTAAGTGACCGAATAAATCTTTTGTGATGGATAGCACATTCGTCTGTTTTGGATAGGCTTTGGTACCCTGGATATTTGTGTTGATCGTATTCTTGCTTGTTTGTTGTTGATCGGAAGTGTGTTGAGCTCCTGAGATTGGAGATGGACTTCGGTTGTCTGATGGTTTGGGGAGAGGGAGAATAGAAGATGGGATTGTTGTTTGGTTGGGCTTCGGCCCATTGATTTTGTAAATGATCGGTAGGATGGTGAATCAAATAGTCTTGGTTCTTATCTTTTTGGGTTTTGGCCCAAAAAGCTTGGCTTATAAAAAATATATACGATGATACAAAATGAAACGCAGATGATAAATTGCTAACTGAAACTAGTAATAAGGTAAATGCTTGTGTAAGTTTATAAAGTATAATTATCTTTCCAAGTTTACAATAAGCATGTGATTTTAAAAAAATAGTTACTTTCATTAATTAGTTAATTAATTACCTTGAGAAATTGATTCCTCAAATTACTTTCATTAATTAAACTAATGTGATTCGTCTAATTAATTTAAATAATTAATGGATGTTGGGTTAAGTAAAATTACTTAGTATAATTTACAAAGTATAATTACTTAGTGAAGTAACTAGTGATAATTACTGGATATAATTATTTGCGGAATGGGATGGAAATGGTTTGGGTTTAGTTACTCTGTGTAATTAATAAGAAGGGAAAAATTTCTTAGTGGAGGTAATTAATAATTAATTACTTAGTATAGTTAAGAATTGATTAATCAAGTACTTAAGGATTAATTAAGATTGCAGTTAACGTTTAGTTAATTAAATAATTAGAGGTTAATTAATTGGAAACTAAAGATTAATTAATTTGTAACTAATGATGGTTAATCAGAGATAATCTCTTAAGAAAGAATTAAAGAATAGTTAAAGAAGGTCATTAGCTTAAGATTATTTAACAATTAATTAATGTGATTAATTTTAATAATTAATTAGATTAATTAATTGATAATAATAAATTGAGAATTTGTTTAAGTTTAATTACTTAATAAAAGTAATTAAGAAATTAATTACTTAATGTAATTAATTGGGTTTATTGTGATTAGTTTAGATTAATTAATTAAGTTTAATTAATTTGAACACTTGTTGATTGATGTATAATTACTTAATGTAATTAATGGAAGTGTAATTACTTAAGGAAGTAATTAATGGTAATCACTGGAGGTTATTAATCAAGGGTGGTTAATAATTGTGGTTAATAATTAATTAATGAAGTAATTAAGGGTTAATTACTGTATTTGGTTAAAGATTAAATTAATTTGTGAAATTAATTTAGGGATAAACAGAATGATATTGGAAGCCTTTGATTAATTGTTATCCCTAATATATGGTTCATGGTGCTATATGATAAGATATGTTGGTTTAAACTGTGATGATGTGGTTATCTATTGATGATGAATTATTGGACATCCTGTATTTAAAGTTGAATTGTATTTCACTTGAATAATGTAAATTAAGATGACACTGGGTTCGAAGAGACCGGAGTCGGGTATTAGTAAATACCCGAAACCACTTCGATTCTTTATAAATTGCTAGGTGAAATTGATAAGCTAGAATGGAATGATTTAAGTGAATTAGACCATTTAATCTAAATTGGTACTTAGAAATTGGTGAGTAAAATAAATGATGTCAATAATAATTTGTGAACTTGTAATTGATACAAGTTACCGGGTATTATATAAATTGTATGCTTTTGAAATTTATGTTAGATGGGTTTACTCACGCTAGTTTCCAGCCTGACCCGGGTGTTACTTTGATGTAATGCTCGGGTCAGACCGAGTATTACAGATTTTCAGGTAAGGACGTTCTGGAGCTCAGGAGGCGAGCTGGATGGCAGGAACGTAACAAGAGTTTCCGCTGTGATATTGTAGTATCTGGACATGATTGTTTTTGTCCAGTGTTTATGTATTTGTGTAACTCTGATGTATATAAATATAAATTGGCAGATACAGTTTTCTTTTGTATAACAGTTATTATTATTGATATTATATTCTATCCGCTGCGAATGTGAGTTTATGTGTTTCTTTTCTGTTCTTCTTCTATCTCTTTCTTCTTTTCTCTAACTATCTGGAATTTTCGAGATCGAAAATCCCGGGTCGTTACAGTCCCTGTGCTCAATGAATTAACTCCTGGTGATATCATGCACGCGGTCTCTTCTCCCATTGTTGCACATTGCCCCAATCCTGAGGCCAATTCAGGTGTTGAGGAGTGTCGCCCTGCTGCTCCTTGCCCATCTGTACCCAAATCTTGGTCTTCCCTTTTTACATCAATGCCCCGTAACGCAGGAGTTTATGAACCAGTTGATTTCGAAATCGTTGAGGAAAACGGAGTGAAGATCCCTCCCCCCAGTGTAATGCAAGCCGGTTTGGACTTTTGGTCAGGATACATAGTTGGTTTCTTTTTGGACCCTAAACATCGACTTCATGATGCGGCTGCTGTTTGTCGTAGGGCCTGGAGACTACAAGGTGGTCTTAGAGTTAAGTTGGTTGATTCCTTGTACTACCTTTTGTTCTCCTCCCCTGAGGAATGTAGTCGTGTTCCTGAGTCTGAGCCAACCTTCATTGATGGTCAGCCTTTTATTATTACCCCTGGACTCCGACGGTTGCTAGTGCTCGTGAACAAGTTTTATCTGTCCCTGTTTGGGTTTATTTCTCTCAAATCCCATCTGCTCTACAACCTCTGCTTGGTTTGAATTGGCTTGCATGCAATGTTGGTAAATTGATTTGTTTTGACTCTAATACAGTTGCGCGTGATAAGCTTGTTTATGCCAAGGCTCTGATTGAGATTTCTCCCCTTAAGCTGCTTCCAACCTCTATTCCTGTACAGCTAGCTGTTGGTCACGTTGTGGATGTTCGTGTTCGTTATAGATGGGTCCCTGACATTTGTTCCTCCTGTCACTCTTTTGGCCATGTTGCCTCTGCTTGCTTGCACTCTGATGTATCTGCAGCTGCGCCTATGATCCCTCTGCCTCGGCCTCCACTTAGGAAATGGGTTCCCAAAGTCTCTTTGGTTGCTCCTGCCTCTGGTCCTTCTCTTACCTTAGTGCGGCCTGCGTCCCCAGTTCCTGCTGATGTTCCTTCTGTTCTGTCTGCTGAGCCGGATCTCTCTCCGCCTCTCTTTGTTTGGGCCGAGACTGAACATTGTTGGGTTGATCGTCATTCAGATATGAGATTCAACCCTGTGGATGACTCCTACTTTAGATATGTATCTGATGATCTATTGGACCTTCGATGCCTCTATTACAGAATTTCTGGTGATTCCTTGGTTCTTGATTTGGATGGTTCGTATGCTGAGATAAATTCAGTTATCCTAGCTGACACTGCCTGGGATCGATCTTTTATTTACTCCTCTGACGTTGACAGTTATGATCCTTCTCTTGCTACTCATTTCCGCCCCTACTTTGGTCTTCAGGGGTGTGGTCCTCTGGATTCTACCCGGGTTGACGAGGGTGTTGGTGATTCTTCCTCTACGGAGGAGAACTAGTCTAGTTATTTATATCATGTAGCTGTGACATGTCTGTCACACTCCTGTGCTGTATTTTTTATTTCTATCTATCATAGTAGCTTAGGTGTCTCTACCTTACTACTGTACTTCAACTTTATTACGTTCGTAATAAAAGTGGTCGGTCCACTATAAAACCGTCGGCCATGCCAAAAAAAGAAAGTAATTAAGGAAATTAATTACTGACTTGTAATTAATTAAGTTTTTGATTAATTAACTTAATTAATTAAGTTTAATTAATTTAAATTAATCATTGATTGATTTGAGAAGTAATTACAAATGTAAATTTACTTAGTGAAGAAAATAAATTACTGGATGTAATTTAACGGAGGAGTTTTGGAATTAATTACTTGTGTAATTAATATGTAATTAGTATGTTGAATAATTACTTAAGTAAGTAATTAATAATTAATTACTTAGTGTGATTAATTTAGGTTTTGATAATTAATTTAATGGAGTTATTTAAAATAATTTGAGATCATTAATTTATATAATTAATGATATGATTAAGGATTTATTAATTAAGAAAATTAATCAATGAAGGTATTAGTTAATTAATTAAGGATTAATTAATGGAGTAATTACAGGTTGATTACTGAATTTGGTTTGGAATAATTAAATTTATGAAATTAATTAGAGGTTAATTACTTGAATGTAATTAAAGGATAATTAATCAAGATGATTAATTAGGGTAACTTGTTAAGAGAAATTAATTAATTGATTTATAATTAATTGATGAGTAAGCAAGATTTATATGGATGAGTAATTAATTTAATTCATTATAGATTGGATTGATAAGTCTTTGCTTATGAATGATGATTGATATTTATTACCCTGAATGGTTGAGGTCTCAGTTATGAGATAAATGTTGTTGTGTGATTTGGATGTTATGGTTGCATTGAGTTGATAATATGATTTATCTGTTTGAGTTGATAATATAGATTATCTGATGTTATGATAATATTGATCATCTATTATGATATTGTGATAATTATCTATCTGTGTGTATATAGATAATATTGAATTGAATTGTTTTAAACTTTAAAACAACTTGGCCCTAAAAGACACGCTTTGGATTTCGATGAGACCGGGATCAGGTTTCCATATTTGGATATCCGAAAACCACATCGATTCCAAATAACATTAGGTCGTGAATCCAAATGGAGCTTTGTGAAGACTCGAGGTGTAAGGGCTATACGTCAGTATAACTCTGTGGGTGATTCCGGAATGAGTTGACGGAATAGTGCTTATAGATTCGAGATGGTGGTTTAAAGTGCAAGGGTTATTGTCGTTAACTCTGAGGGTGATTCCAAAATGAGTGTAACGAGATAATGCCTTCGGTTTCGTTCGAACCCGGAACGAACTTGTATGGATTGAATGCTTTCAGAACATCGTTAGGTGGACGATGAGCATTCTAAGTGATGTGTCCTATAAAGGTAATCGTAGCCTCAAGCCTCATCAACTGGGAATGGCTAAAACAGGGGAGGTGCAGCAAGGCTTCGTGGGTAGCTCCCACTGGAGAGCAAGATTTACCCCTGTCTAGAAGTACCTTTATATTCGGCTGTGTGGGGCAGTTGATTGCAACAACTTCCGGGGTTGTCTTGTTCGGAACTGTTCAGTAAGGAATGGTTCCGGTCTTGTGTTGCAGGGGAGTTAGGGTGGCTCCTCGGTACGGTGATCTAGGCCACGTACTGTAATGGGCGGTACCCCAGTAGCCCTGCCATTGTATGGAATCCACAATCCAATAAGTGCCAACGGTTTTGATTGTATTGCCCACTTTTGTGGCTAGTAGCTGGAATTTAATGAATGTAACGATTTCGGCTATTTCTTATTTACTTGAAAACCCTAGACACTATTATAATATCATCGGATTTCCTATCAAATGCTTTGGTTAGCGTAAGGTAAAAACTTTTCCATGTTTATGTGTGGGAAGTCTTACGTGATACCTTTCTTTTCAAAGGTTTTTAAAAGTTAAGCAACCTTAACCTGTTACTCACACCAGACCCATGTCTGACCCGGAGTTTATCTTTGTTTTCTTAAACTCTTGGGTACTCAAATTTTTACGAGTAGCCAAGGGATTCAGGTTGGCTTTGACGTATAATGGAGGAGCAATGGAGCAGGAGGCTTCTGCGTTATAGATATATAGTTCCGCTGTGTTTTCTTTGTGATGTGTTTGTATTGAGTTGTAAAAACTAGACAGGTGTTTATAACTGTCTAGTATGTGTGATGTGTATGTTGTGTATCTCTGATTGGTATTGTATATTATGTAAATACTTATGTTATTAATATAATTTATTCGTTCCGCTGTTGAGATTCTAGTGTTGTTCTTCTTTCTCTTCTTTCTTTTCTTCTTCTATCCCTTTCTTTCTTAGTTGATGATGCGATTTTCTAGGAGTGGAAAGTCGGGTCGTCACATTTTGTGTATGTGTAACTCTTTACCTCCTATGCTAAAAATCCTAAAATATACATATATGTGTAAATTCTATAAAGAATGTATATTACCACATTTTAATATGTTGGAGCTATCCTTTCCCAAAGAAAGAAATCATTATCATTATAACTTCCCGTAAAATATGTAAAGATAAGACTGTTGCTCCCTTTGAAATTACAAGGTAAACATGGATGGGTTTTTACCTTATGATAACCAAAACATTTCTATATTTTTTTTTTGATATTATGATAATGTCTAGGCTTAAAGTAAATATGGAATCATAGTCGAAATTGTTACATTATTGAATTCTAGCATAATAGGTATACAATCAAGTCTGCACGAAGCTTCTTAGAGGATGGATTCCAACAATGACAAGGTAAGGGACTACCTTTCGTATAATACAGCTTTAGATAAAATGCACCAAGATCTATAAACGCATTTTCCCCTCTACCAACATAGGATCGACGTACTCTTTACTAGATAGTACCAAATATATCATCACCCCGGTTGTTCCCAACCTTTATAAAGATCTCTAACGCACAACCAACTATATAATATTATAATCTAGAATGGTGATGACACATCCTTTTCGGAGCGACCCACATAGTCCCGCTGCGTCTACAAAGTTTTAACAATTACCAGGGTGTGAGTCTTGAAGCAGCGATTTACCTTATTTTAGCATTTACCTCTTGCAATGCTAAAACTGCCCTCCGGGCATAAATACAATATTAGCATTCATCCATATAAGTTCGTTCTGGCTCTGAGCGAAACCAAAAACACTACCTCTACTACATTCATTTTGGAATCACCCTCGAGATTAGTAGCCAATAGCCTTTGCAGTTCAAAGAGCCCCATAATAGATTATCCTCAGGATGTCTTCCACTCTAATGCATATGTTGGTTCAAAGTGGTTTCTAAAGAATATATCTTATCTCGATCTCCCCGAACCAACAATCAATAATTTCTGGTTGACTCATTCCCAGTTCTTTCAAAAGTAAGAAGCCTATACAAGGGCCCTAAAGCGATCTCTAATATCTCCCTTAAACGAGAGACATTTCACCGAAGTGAGTTCTCAAAATGGAACTCATACTATATGAACATGTGAAGCTTTTATTTACTTCCAAAGTCAAAACTGGCCAAGATTTAGTAGTCAAAAAACAAACTAACAACATTTCGGAGATTTTATTACCCATAGAAATCACTAAGCCACAAAATAATTCTTTCATTTATTTTAAATCTCTTTCCAAAATGTTTGTCAAAATATTCATATACTTATCTCACTAGCATAAGTATATTCACAAAACAATATGAAAGATTTCTTTTTTCAAAATCATGTAAATAGGATCAAAACAAATGTTACTTAAATTGGAAATAAAGGTAACCTCAAACACTATTCCTTCGGTGTTAAGTATGGAACGAATGTCCATACCACCAAAATTAAGAAGGTCTGTTAAAGGAAATCCCAACTCAAATTCTTTTACAATTTACTTTTATAGATCATATTGATAAATCTATTTATGAAATCTCCTTCACTTAAATTCCAAAACCATTTATAAAATACTTTATAATCTCCAAGTTTATTTATAAAATTCTTTTTTAAATACCCAAAATTATATATAAAACTTCTTTTATTAATATCCAAAAGCATTTATAAACTTCTTTTATATATATCCAAAACTATTTATAAACTTCTTCACAAATTTCAAGACCTCTTTCCCATTTATAAAACTCTATTTATAAACTTTCCTTGTTTAAAACAAAACAACTTTAATAAACTATAGTCAATAAAGTTCCTTTGATAACAATTAATTATTTAAAATACCATTAGATAAACAAGTTATTATTTTAACATATTTAAATATAGTAGCCATATTGGATTAGATGCTCGCTGCTAGAGAAGTCCAACTAGTAACCCAAGATGGCACAAAGAAAATGGTGACCCCCCAGTTAAGGGCTAGATTCGATATCGAATTAAGACCCTTAATTTGATACCGAATCTAATCCTTAGTCTTTGGGTGATCTTCTTTTGAGTTGATTTTTTTGGCTTCATTTAGATGCCCACCATGTAATTTAGTAGGTCGTTGATAAGTTTTGATCATCATTCTTCCATGACTTCGTTTATCCTATCGTTTGGATCGCCACGTCTTCATTCTTGATGACAAGCTCTCTGGAAATCTTTAGAACTTCACGAATACGCATAGGATGATTAGTAGATCACTTTTACCAAGTATGAAGGTGCCAAGGTCAAATACCTTTATTCGGTACCGAACTAAGGTTCCTTAGTTCGGGCCGAATTAACGACTTAGCTCATTTTTGGTTCATACTTTCATGAGTTCTTTCTTTAATCTTTTTGAGTGTTATTACCAAGTTTCACGTCATTCCGTCTTCATATCGGTCTTCTAAGTATTATTGATTTCTACGGGGTTAAAAACTCGGTTAATATTTTCTTCCCAGCGTATGCTTTCATTGAAAACAACATATGCTTTGGAACAAGACAAGTTTTGGATTACTGTTTATGAGTTTCAATGGATTGTTAGGTTCCATCTCGATATGTTGTTTTTAGTTGATTAATTTCTAATTAGCAATCCATTTTCAATCCTAATTTTAATTTCAATTTTATTTTACTGACGATGCAACCATTGCTCCGAAATTTACTCGTGGCTTTAGGTCAGCATGTGGTTCCAACATGTTAAGTTGGAATTAACCAAGGTTGAAGGGATATATTCGGTATCGAATAACGGATTTAATTCGTCTTGCATCAATGGCATAGCAAATTTTCGAAAGGGAATTCTTCCTCTGCATATATAACTTCTTATAATTTCATATCCTCAAATTCTAGCCGACCTTGTGTCATTAGCTCCAGCCGAATCAAGCTCTAAAACCTAACTCCGATGATTCAAACTCCATTGATGCTACGTATAACTTTCGCTACTACCGCCAAGGTTTGCCATCTCTATGCTATGCTTGCCATCACCAAGAATAGTCATCGCTACTGCAGCCGACGTGCATAGATCCGGACAAAAATAATCAAACCCTAGGTCGAATTGCCTTTTTATCTTCTCTTGGAGGTTGGAGATGGTGCATTTGTACTTCGAGATGATAGAGAAGGTGATTGGCTTAGGTCGATTATGATTTGTAAAGGAGGAGACGGTTGATTTCAGTTGTTAGTGACATATCTATGGTTTAGTTTTGACAATGGACATGCATTATTTGAGACAAGTCGTGTCATCTACTTTCAACCATCTCCTTCTTTGAAATTTACTAAAGTTTGATTACTAAATTAATTCTAACATAATGATCCATTGTAGATTTAGACATGTCGAATAGCTCCCTTACATTGCTGCACATTTAGTATCTTTAAAAAGAGAGAACTTTCCATGTCGCTCTAGATAACAGATCCATTGTCGATCATTGATCGGTAATGGGTAAGTGCGAAAAAAATGGTTTCAAAGGACAATATGGATCGTTCTTAACCACAAGTGAGCTATCTACATAGTATGGAACATTTGTGGTGTTCGAGACACTAGACTTATTCCACATAGATGACACACTATACTTTCCTCGGTCAACGCCTAGAATCTGATTAGTGGGGACCTACCAGCTTCCTTCAGATTTCAAGAGTTAATAACATGAGGATTCTAATTAGAAATAAAGCGTACCTAACCATGATCAACAAGTTTTATTGCCTAGAGTGATTTGTCGGTCAAAACACCCCAAGTCAGTTGATGGATCATCTACGTCTTTAGGAACAAAGTCAATGATTACTGCCCCAATTCTTTCACCTATTCCTAGGGGATCAAGTCAATCCATACCCTAGGATTTTTATGGCCCAATAGTTCCGGTCAGACTTATACTTAACCAGTTGCCTCCTAGATTGTGAATTCTAACTAATCCTTTGGAGCAAGCACCATCAATTCAGGCAGCTAAAATACTTGGGAATATATGCATACACTACAACATACCAAAGGGTGACGTTTGTTTTCCCATTCGAGCTGAATTTGTTCATAACCCACCATAAGGTTTGATTGCTTACAACCAGTACATGTGCTTAGGTGGTACTACACCACCGTTCAACCAATTCTTGTCTATGGTGCTTCAAGACAATGGGTTGGCACCATTTGAAATCCATCTCAATGATTACGCGCTCTTAAGTTACCCTATATATTATACTCATGAGGGTACTCGGGCGTCCCTTAGGGTTAAACGAGCTTGCATTTCTCTTACACTTTAGGAGAAGGAAGGACTGCCCATCTTTTTTAATTATCGAAACTTGGAGGGATTATAAGCTTATTACAGATCCATATAACAAGCATTCAGCTTTTAGGAACGAATTCTTCTTTGTTAGGCCTTTATTGGGCTTTGACCACTTCTGGCTACTAGGAATAAGTCCTGCTTCCCTAGCATTTGCTATGTCATTTGGCCTTCATAATATGTTATTGCAGTCATCCTGATATGTGAAAGTAATAATGAGCTCAAAGAGATGCTCGAGACTCTTAAAGTTGTAAGAGCTTCTTAGCACTTGGTGGAGTTCTTTTTAGTGAATGAACACTTCTGGTAATTTGGTTTACTTCATCCTAATAGATTTTCCATGGATGATGGGACATCAATGTCAAGTGGCCTCAGGAGATGCACTCGCTCTTCTACTAATACTCATGACTCTGTCGAGGAGGCTCAACAAGAAGTGGCCATTCCGTAAAAGGAAGCACAACCTGAAGAGATTTCTGGAATTGATATGCACTTACCCTCTTGAGTGGACATTATAGGGAATAGGAATGAGGCTAACAAGATGTCACTGATCCTCAAAGAAGACGATGGAACATTTCAAAGGAGAGATAGGAAGCAACCAACAATTAAGGAAGGAGGGGGAGAAGGCTCCTATGGTAATGATAGTAAATTTTGCATCTCTACAAAAAAAGATGAATCTTTCGACAAGTCTTCGAAAATGATTACCGATCTTCCTCAATTGACATCTCTGGACACATTAATTACTGAGGCATTAAGCCTCGAAACCCTAATTTTTTCACCTAAAGGATGACCCGCTATCAAGACTTCACGGTCTGCTGGAGGTCAAGCATGGGGGGCTCCTATGGGAGAAATGTCTACTTCTGATTTCAGTTGCCATGTATGTAGATGAACATGGAATATCTCCGTTAGTGAACTGATGGCTAAGATTGGCTTGGTAATCGACATTTCCACTAATGCGTTTGCGAGTAGTGGTGAAAAGACTTCGACTCTAGAACCCTACCAACACAGTTGGTAAAGTATATAGGAAGTCATCAGCACTACAAACTTCACTTTAGGATCACAAGTACACTTTCCACATCGCGTTAAGTTCTTATGTTCGAGTATTAACTTAAATCTTGTTTTTATTTCAGGTGCAACGGGACATGGACTATATCATCAATTGTGCCAAGATTACAGCTCCTAGAAGAGTAAAACTTCTAATTCGGCATATTAACGCCTTCTCGAGAAATACGAAGAGAGATGTAAGAGGAAGGATGATGTAGCTTGCCACTTGGCATAAGAGCAGGAGAAGAGAGAATGAAGGAAAAAACATGATTAGAGCGATGCCCTTGGCGATGCACCTAAATGCCAAAGAGTCTCTTGTGACAATCTTGGGCTGTCGCAATTGATTACACCTCCTTGTTCGAATATCCAAACTAGAGTGACCCAAGCAATTCCACCTTCTCGAGAAATAATTGTGTAGTAGTTCCGACCTCTTCCAGTAGAAGGGAAATGTTTGTGCTTCACTCTTGGTCCACCCTTGCTTCATTCTTCTTTTCCAAATCTGTTTTTAAAGGGAGTTAAGGTTTATGGTGCAATAAAGCTACTAAGTAGAGCTGCTTCCCTTAGTAATATAGATTTAGCCCACGATGACTTGGAAGGTGGATGTGATTCTCAGCATCTCTAAAAGACCTTATCGGTATAAATCTCATCAAATATCGAAACATCCTATCATTTGAAGCTGAGAGAAGATTACATTAGGGGGATCAAATATCAAATAATGAAACAGCCATGTTAAAGGCTGAGAGGGACGCAGCTTTGGAAAGAGCAAGGCCACTGTCGATAACTTGGTGGTTGAGGCAAATTAGGCCCACAACCAAGCCATCTTAGTAATCGAAGATTAGGTTGAGGACATTCACATTAAACCTGAGAGAATAAAAGAGCAACTCACCTAAGATGATAGGACTATTAAATCTTGGGACCAAACCATTGTTGGATATGTCACTGTTATTGTCAAACATGCTGCTAAGCTTACCCGGCTTTGAGATGAGATCGCGGCTGGTAAAAGAGAATGAACAAGTCGTCTCCTCTAAATATGTATAAGAGATCAATCCTTTAGAAAAAAAGGGTAGAGATTGCTGATCTTCTAAAAGAATATGGTGATGCAAAGCAATATGGATGGCAGTGTGCTCCACCACTACACTAGTTGTGTGATGAATAAAAGGGTGCCTAAAATAGCTATGTGTCAACTACCCTCGGACCCTTGCCATGGTATGGGAGGAGGTGTTGGTTAGGTTGGAGCAAGCTAATGATATGCATTCAGAAGAAGAGCCGATGGCGGAATATTTGACTTTCGAAGACATGGCTCTCCTAGCTGCTGGAAAAGTTATGCTTTGGGAGCAGATGGAGAAGGAAGTCATTGACGCTATAGTAAAACTCTTGATGGCCCAAGCTCTTCGGGTCTGCACCAAACACTAGTTCCTATATCTCAAGAGCAAGCGGCATCCATTCCAACATCCATAGCGATTGTTTCTAAGGCCATTCATACCTATAGGTCATTTGAAGCCTTGGTTGAGCCACACCCAATTCCAACTATAGTGCGACCTTTGAGATAGGGACTGGTGGGGAAGCATTCGAAGTTCAAGTTCATGACCAGACTCCTGGATCTGGTATTTCTCATCTCTCTGTTGCTCTTGGCAATTCAATTTACTACGGAGCCCTTCTTTAGATTGTGCACTTCCCTTTTCCAACTCGTAGGCCAGCCATCCTTCCTGCCTCCTCCTCTGGCTACTTGGGACTCGGGAGCTACCATTATTTTCACTTCTTCCACTATCGTTTCACTAATGGCTTCTGGAATGATCCAAGTTTAGCCTGGGCCCGGTTTCCAAAAGATAGGAGCACTGTAGAGTCAAGAGGACATCTCCGCATCTGCCAATGAGGAGATGGCAGTTACTAGTGAGGCAGGACCGACTAACAAAATGAATGCGGTGTAGAGATCAGAGGAGGAAAGGAATGGGCTGAAGGTGACGAAGGAGAAGGGGAGTGGAAGCGCAAGATGAAACTGAATAAGGATCAAGTAACATTAATAATTATCTAAGTTGAATAATTATATGGAATACAAAAAAGTAAATAACGATAAGTAAATAATGCTAGAGATTTTTATACCTGCTAGAACTTTCCATTCTACGTCCAGTCCCAGATTCATACTGGATTTAAACCAATACTCTCTCTTAACCCGGAGGAACATGTATTACACTGCTTGAGCAATTGAATATGACTTCAAATGCCTAGATAACCGAGTATGACTTCAACCCATGAGTATACTATAAGAGGACTTCAACTATAAATAACAAAAAGGTATTTGATTGAATATGCTTTTTAATAGCATTGATAAGTCAGTATGTACACCCTTTGTATAATCTTCTCTTTAGTTGTATATCATGTAGTTTGTGAAGAAAGGAAGTACTTTTGATCAAAAGGAAATATTCTTGAATGATCGTATAGTGTAGAGAGAATTGAAAATAGAATTGATTTTCAAAACATTGAAATGATTTGCTTTAGAGTTTAATAGTTGGAATCATTCGTGAAAAGAAACAGTGAAAAGTTAGGACCAACTCTTGGTTTTAAAGATGTAACCTTTCACAAAGAAGACGTACCTTTTTAGAAAACTAACTATTATACAGATTGAGCTAGAGAAATAAACTTTGGCAGCCAGCTAAATCGACAATTTTTTAAATCAGCAAGAAACTAGTTAAATTTGGCCCATTTTCAACTGCCTGAATATTTTCTGCCAGTTGGCTGGATATTCACAAATAAATTTGTGTATGTGTACAAATTCAGTTGGCTGAACTATGTGGTTTAACCGGCAGAATTATAAGCATGTTGTGATGACATTGAAATTTTAATTTCTGAATTTTTTTATGTGTTTACCACTTAGAAGAGATTTTAACAACTTTATACCTCTAGATATAGACATTATGATCGATAGCTTTTTGTAGCATCAATTCGGTCTTCATTACAATATAATTGTCACTTTGTAAAGATGATGTCATTTCATTCAAAAATGGTTAGAATATACAATATATACTTGTATAGTTGTTACTGTCTAAAACATAAAAATATAAGGTTCTAACATTCTCCCCCATTTTGATGATGACAACTACGTAAATTCAATTGTAAATTGAGTGATACCCCCCCTAACTTTATACTCCCCCTATCGATATGGCCTTACTTTATTCTCCCCCATTGTCATCGACAAAAGGAAAATAGATATTAATTGGAGAAATAACAAATTACGAGAAGTAGTATAACAGAACATACAATTATTACGTCACGTAAGACATCTTTGATCGTAGGATACAAAACATCACAGACATGTCATGAAAATACTGTGTAGAATAACATGATAAACAAATATAACATAGTAGAAATAAAACAATCAAATTATCGCAGACATTACAACACAAATTGACTTTAAAGAGTTAGAATGTAGAACATAAATAGTAATCATAAAAAGGTATTAAAAACATACAATGATATCAAGAATAATCAAAACTCTTAGCTTTCACAGTTACCTTCTTTGTCTTTATCTTCCTTGTTAGCAGTTGTCTAGTAAAAGAAGCCAGAGTTTCGGTAACTCCTATTGATGAAGTAGGAGGAATAATAGACGTTTACGAGAAGTATGAATGCTTATCCTAAATCTTGTTTAAGAAGCCTTTGATGGAATTGAATTTTTTGTTAGTTTTCGAAATGTTTTCCTCAATTTTGGTCAAACGATGATCGAGCCTACTTTGATTTCGGGATAAGATAACAAAAGCTTGTTTGGAAGAGGCATCCACATTGATGTCTTCAATTTCGTTAATATCCAGTTGAGCTTGCGGTCCTTGGGAGGAGGAAGGAATGCCAGTGTCCTGAGGTTGTGCAACACCATGATCACTGTCTGCAACTCAATGTTGAAAAGTAAATATGTCTTCACTTGCAGGACGCTTGGGAAGGCCCATGAGGCTTAATGATTTGGAGTTAAGTTTGCTTATTGTCGTAAACTCGGAATTTGGTGTAACAACTCCAAAATTTTGCAAGAAATGCATAATATATGCTCCATTATGAATTGTTGTGTAATTTCTTCTATGATTAATGGTTTCAAATTCTTCCAAAATTGTCTTACCCCAATTGATAGATTGAGATGAGTATATCACATATAGAGCTTAAAAATCGCTTTTATTAACATTTTCATAGCTCTAATACGAGGTTGAAGCGACTGAACAAGAGCACGATGAATTAACTTAGCTTTTGGATGCAAAGCACTAGATTTGGATAGAAATCTATGTGACACTTCATCTCTATGAAAAATGTAAACTTTAGTTTCATCGATATCTAAGCCTTGAGATGGACATCTTATGTCCGTAGCATTGTAGGGGAAGTTAAATTTTAACGCCACAAACCATAGTCAAAATACAATCTTTTTTGTGTGGATTTTAATGATCCAAGTTCAAGTTAGCAAAGAAAATTTGAATTAAAAGAGGGTCAATCTTTACATTGTTAGCATCATATTATATAAAGGAATCTAGATTATTTTCTTTTACGATTTCCCAAATTCCATATCCTTTGAAATCAGTGAATTTAATAAAAGCTACTTCAATGATTTTTGAAATTTTTGTGCTATTGAATCTGGTAAAAGTGGTATCATCATGAAGCCATGCCCTAGTTTGGTCTGGAGATGGGCCAGTAGAAGTAGAGGCTTGTCTTGCCCATTTATGTCTAGGAGCAATTGGTTGTTTTGAGGAGAGATTTAGAGGTGAAAGTGAGATTTTTAGGTTTAGGGAAAATGGGTTGTGGTTTGTTAAAATGATGGAAGATGAGGAAAGGAAGGGTTATATATATATGGTTGGTGAAGAATTGAATAGGTGCCTTAAAAGATGCGCTAGTTATCTAAAAATATAGAAATTCGATACATCAGCCGATTAGTAGAAAGTTTCAGTTGGCTCAATGTATTAAAAATGCAACAGGCAATGAAAGAGGTCAAATAGGGTATATTCAGCCGTTTAAAGTAATGAGTTCAACCGGATGAAACCTAGGTCTAATTTTATTTTACTTAAAGATTCAGCCATCTGAATTAACTGGTTTGACCGGTTGAATTTGTCGTCTCTGCATAATTTCAGCTTATAACCAAATATTATCAGATTACATATATATACGGTTTCCATATTGTAAATAATATGATTATTACATTAAATTGTTTATCTTGAGAATAAAGTTTTTTAAATATATATATATATATATATATATATAATGTAGACATTCCAACATAGAATATTATTTCTTTTCAAAATACTTTGATTCTTCTGATGAACAATCTTTGAATGAATCAGTAAATGAACAAGGGCGAGTTTATTTGATGGACCCTTTTCCCATGAATTATGAGGAGGAGTTTTTATGCGACGAGGCGATTGTCTCTAGATACTTTTTTTGTTGGACAATGACCATAAATTTTAAGAGCAAATTTCACAAGAAAACCCAAACGAGCTCCTTGATTTTTCTGTTCACGACACATTTCATGTTGAACAGTGATTATTTCTCGTTGAAAATGATGTACATCATCTATTTGATTTTGGGTACATAGTGAACCAAAACTATATTCCTTCTGACTCGTTCTCCATTTGGAGTATAGACAGTGAGATGATTTTTGTTTTTATATTTATTTTTTCTATACTCATTCTGATCTTATATATTATTGATTTTTTATTTTTGGAAATACTTGTAAAGTTCAAAATCCATGTTGATTTGTGACCTGTAAAGTAGACACACACAAATATTCAATGGTTAACATAAAATCAAATTTTATGACCTTCTATTTTATTTATCTATAATAGTAGGTTCTAATGCAATAGAGGATATGCTTATTCGGTTAAAAAAAATGTATGCACTTATTTCATTATCTCTTATGGAAAAATAAAATTTATAATTCTTGTAGATATACAATTCCAAGTTCTCGTCTTAATTTTATAAAAGTATTTTCATTCAATGGTTTGGTGAACAAATTTTCTATTTAATTTTCTAAAGATATGAATTCAAAAGAAATAACATCCTTTATGTTGTCGTATAAAAAATGATGTCGAATATCCATATGTTTGGTGCGAGAATGATTTAATGAATTTTTCGACAAGTTAATGGCACTTGTGTTATCACAATAAATCGTTGATTTAGAAAGATTGATGCCAAGATCATGTAGAATATGTTGCATATAAATTACTTATGCACAAGTTAAGGCGGTAGAAATGTATTCTGCTTCACACATCGAGAGGGATGCACAGTTTTTATTTTTATTATAACATGATACAAGAGATTTTACAAAAAAGTGGTATGTACCACTCGCACTCATTTAGTCCATTCGGCATCCACCAAAATAACCATCACTGTACGATACTCATTCGACAGGACATCCTTTTGGATAAAAGAGACCATAGTCTCTAGTGTTGTTTAAGTAGTGCAAAATTCATTTCATGGATTGCAAATATGATTCTTTAGGATTTTTTGAAATTGTTCACGTAGCCGTCAAATATAGCGAAGAACTGATCATGCTTCGTATAGTTTTTGATCCATACTTTTGCCATTCCCGTCTCGATCGAGGTGGACCATAGTGTTCGTAGGAGTTGGTTTTGTAGAAGTGTTCTCCATACAAAACATTTTATTAAATTATTACGGTATTTTTCTTGATTTATGAAAATACTTTTATTTAATTGTTTAATTTGTAAACCAAGTAAACATGCAAGTTCTCCCATATCTGACATTTTGAATTCACTTTTCATTATGTTAGAAATTTCTTTACATAATTTTTCATTTATAGATACAAAAATAATATCATCTACATAAAATTGAATTATTAAAAATATCATTCTTACCTTGTTTAATAAAAAAGTTTTAATCAACTTTTCTAATTTCAAAACCTGAGTTTACAAGATAGCTTTTAAGACGATCACATTAAGTACGTGGTGCTTGTTTTAAACTGTATAATTCTTTCTTTAGTTTATAAACATGATCTGAATATTTTCATGTGTAAAGAATGGTAGTTGCTTTATATAAACATTTTCTTTTGTAAAACCATTTAGAAATGTACTTTTTACATCCATTTGATATAATTTAAAATTATGATAACAAAAGAAGGTAAACAAGATATGTACTGCTTCTAATCGAGCGACAGGAGCAAAAGTTTCTTCGTGGTCTATTCCTTCTCCTTAATTGTACCATTGATCGACTAATCTAGCTTTATTACGAGTTATGTTACCTTGCTCATTGGCTTTATTTTTAAAAACCCACTTTGTATCAATAATTGTTTGATCACTAGGTCTAGAAATAAAGTCCCAAACGTCGGTTCGTTCAAATTGGTTTAGCTCTTATTGCATAGCAAAAATCCAATAGTCATCGGTTGAAGCTTCTTTTCCATCTTTAGGTTCAATGTTAGAAATAAAAGCAGCTTGTCCCATTTGATTTAATTGACTTCTTGTCCTTACATTTGTATTTATTTCTCTAATAATATTTTCGATTGGACGATTTCTTGATACTATAGATGGAGAACGTACTTCATTTTCACTGGGTAAATTTTCAATATTATTTTCAGCATTATTACCAATATTTCCATCTTTCAAATTCTTTGCTTTATATTTATTTCATCATCTTCATCATTATTTTTAGATTTTGAGTTTTCATTAAAAGAAATTACGTGGTGTTTCTTCCATTAATTATGTCTTTTATTGTATATTCTATTTGGTTTACTTCGTTCCAAATATCCAATAAATATTCCTTTATCGGATATTGGATTGAATTTTCCAAGTAGATCTCTTATATCTAATAAAAAACATTTAGAGCGAAATTTTTTAAAGTAGGAGATATGAGGTTTCTTTCCATTGAATAGCTCATATGGTGTATGTTTAGTGAGGAACGAATAAAGAAATGATTTAAAACATAGCAAGCAGTTGCTACAACTTCTATCCAAAAATGTTTTGGCAAATTACTACTGTTGAGTAAAGTTCTAGAGCATTCTTTTAGTGTTCAATTTTTCCTTTCTACAACTCCATTTTGTTGTGGAGTTTTAGAAAATGAAAATTCATGGGAAATTCCTTTCTTATTATAATAATTTTCAAATAAATCATTAACAAATTCACCACTGTGGCCACTTCTAATGATTTTAAATTTTAAATTTTTGAAATTTTGAATTCTTTTAGCAATGACTTTAAAAATTTCTGAAGTATCGGTTTTATTTTTTAACAATATTGTCCATACAAATCTTGAAAAATGATCTACAATAACAAATACATACTTTTTATGATTAATTGATTAAACTTGAGTAGATCCTAAAAGATCTAAATGTAATAATTCAAGTGGTTGTAATGTAGAAATAATTTTCTTAGACTTAAACGATGATTTTGTTAGTTTTCCTAATTGAAAAGCATCACAAATATTATTTACCTTATAATTCAATTTTGGTAATCATTTCACTGAATTATTTTTTGATAATTTGCTTATAGCTTTGAAATTTATGTCACAAATTCTCTTATACCATAACCAAGGATCATTTTCTTTGGCTACTAAATATAAATTTGTGTTATGATTAATTTTCGTATTGAAAACATATAATTTCTCTTAAAGATTTCCTACAAAATTAAATTTTGATTTTTATCATAAATATTACATTTATCTTTTTCAAAAGTAATTTTGAAATCTTTATCACATAGTTGAATCATACTTGAGAGATTACATTTTAAATTCTTCACAATAGAACATTTTTAATAAGAGGTAAGTTAGATATATCAATGTTGCTCACAACGCCTTTGCCGATGATATATCCTTTGAAGTTATCTCTAAATATGACAGATCCTCCCTCCGAGTACATAATATTTGTTAACATTTCTTTATTTTCTGTCATTTATTTTGAGCAACCACTATCAAGTATCCATTTTCCTCTTTTTTATGTGATACCTACAAAAAATATAGAAATGATGTTAGTACCCACTTCTTTTATTAGAGTCCTAAGAGTTATATCTTAAAAAACCAAACCCATGAGGGTTTAGAATTCCCTTTGTAAACAAAATTATTATTCATAAGAATATAAGTTATGAAAGATTGTATATACTTATTTCGATCAAATGATTATTAGTTTTTGGAACCCAAATCATAATAGATTTTGAATGGGTTGTAGTTTTTGTTTGACTAATAGATTTTAAAACAGGCTTTTCAAGACTATTATTTTTGTAAATTAATTATATCCTAATCCCTTTTTATTAGAAATAGACTGCGAATTTTCTATAATTTTAGAAAGATTTTCTTTGCCTTTATTAAAGTTAGAAACATTTTTGGCAATATTATCTAGCTTTGTTTTAAGACAAATAATATCTAATTCGGATATTTTTACAATTGATTTTAACTCATGATTTCCTGTTGACAATGTGTCATTCTTTTCTTTTTGAGTCTCGATTTCACTACTTAACATAGCAAATTGAGAAGCATTACTAGAATATGTTCTTGTGAAATAGCAAGTTCCTCTTCTAAAATTTTCTTTTCATTTCTTAACATATCAACTTTGATTTCATTTCTATTTAGCCTCTCTAATGTATCTTTATATTTTCCTTTAATATTTCTTAGTTTGTCAAATAACTCATAATTTATATCAACAAAATCATCGAAAGTAAGATCACTTACATCATCGTTTGAGGCCATAAAGCATACGTTGGCTTGCTTTGAATCACTATCGCTGTTTGATGAGGAAGGGGAATCGGAGTCATCCCATGTAATTGAAAAAGCTTGTTTCTTCTTATATCTATCGCTCTTGATTTTATAGTTATTTTTATCTTTCTTGCAATCTGGATAGTCTTCCCTCATGAGCCTAATTTTGTGACATTCATAGCATTCAAGAGTTGAGGAAGATGGTTTTTTTATTGTTTCTGTTATCTCCAAACTTTTTATTCTTCCAAAATTTCAGAAACTTTTTGAAGTTCTTAGCTATAAATGCCATATCCTTTTCATCTTTGTTAGATTCTTCTTGTTTAGGCTGTAAAGCTATTGTTTTTCTATCTTGAGCTTGAACTCTTTTTGCCCGCAAATTAACTTCATTGACATGAGATTTCCTATTAACTCTTTTGATTTTATGGTAGAAATGTCGTTAGCTTCTTTAATTGCTAAGACTTTTCGTTACCGCCCATCCGTTAAAGAGTTGATTTTTGAAACCATATCAAAATCAGTATATTTTTCTCTTAATGCTAGAATTGAGTGATATATATCCTAAAACCTGGAATAAGTCTCATTTATGGTATCATCTCGCTTCATTCTAAAATTATGAAATTGATTCCTAAGCACAAATATCTTGCTTTGTTTAACCTTATTAATACCTTTATGAATAACTTTAAGAGTGCACCAAATTCTTCTGCTGAAGTACACATACTAACTTTACTAAACTCATTTTTATCTAAGGAACAAAACAACATATTCATAACTATAGCATTTATAGTAGCATCTAATTTCTGTGCATTTAACCATTATGCATAAGGAGTGGTAGGTTCAAAATATTCCTGTTGAGTGATATTCCAAGTGCCATATCCATTTGCTTGCATGTAAATTCTCATCTTAGTTAACCAATAATTATAGTTTAATCCATTAGATAGTGGTCGTCCTGAAGTGGATTAGCCTTCAATAAAACTTGATGATTTGTTATTTTCCATATTACTTTAATATCAAAAACTTTGTTATGGTTATATAATGATCTTGCTCTGATATCAAATGAAAATGAATAAGGATCGAGTAATATTAATGATTATCTAAGATATAAACTTATGCGAAATAAAAATAAAAAGTAAATAACGATAAGCGAATAACACAGAGATTTTTATACTGGTTCGAACTTCCCATTGTGCGTCCAGTCCCAGGCTCCTGGATTCAAACCGATACCCTCTCTTAACCTGATGGAACAGGTATTACATCACCTGAGCAACTGAATAGGACTTCAACCACCTCGACAACTAGATAGGACTTCAATCGCTTGAGGATACTACACCAGGACTTCAACTATAAATAGCATAAATGTATTTGACTTAGTATGCTTTTGAATGACACGGATAAGTCAATAATGTACACCATTCCTATAATCTACTCCTTTGTGGTATATCATGTAGTTTGTGAAGAACGAAAGTAATTTTGATCACAAAAAATATATTCTTGAATGATCGTGTGATCAAAAATATAAAGCAATTTGGAATTGAATGCTAGAGAGTTCAGCAGTAAAGATAAAGCAAGTTGCAAATAGAATTGATTTCAAAATAATGAAATAATTTACTTTTTATAGAGTTTAATAGCTGCAATCATTCGTGAAAAGAAATGGTGAAAATTAGGACTGCAACTCTTGGTTTTATGGATATAACCCTTCATGAAGAAGAGGTACCTTTTTAGAAAACTAACTATTATACAGATTCTGCCTGCTGAATCGACAATTTTTTAAATCAGCAAGAAAATAGTTCAACTTAGGCTATTTTTAGCCGGTTGAATATTTTTAGTAAGCTGGCGGTGTAGGATCAATTTCACCCTAGAGGGGGGAGTTGAATAGGGTGATGCTGATAATTATAAAAATTAATTGCGGAAGCTTATAAAATTATTTCAACACAGATAAATCAGAATTATAGCAGCATAGATAATAGTAGAATAATAAATGCAGAAATAGAACGACACAGAATTTACCCAGCTTCGGCAAAACCCTGCCTACGTGCTGCCCCCAAGGTTTCTACTAGAAATTAACCAGTCACACGCTTACACACGTAAACTCACCACACCCGCTACTGACTAACCTAACTCTACACTCAAAACCCTTCCACAACTCAGCCATTGAGTTGTGAATTCTCAAACTACGCCACGTAGTTTGTCCCCTGGTGACACGACTAGAAACTACAACGCTTTAAAATTGAAATACAAATTTAAAAACAATTAAAATTTTAAAACTAAACCCTAAATATATTCAAGAGCCTTATTATAATTTTTAAACCCCAAATCTAAACTAAAGGCCAGCCCAAACTTTCTTTTCTCTTTATCTTCTATCGGCCCGTTCCTTCGTGAGATAATGTCGGATTAGTTCTCGTCTTTGCAAATTAGGGTGTCGTTCCTTTGTTCCAAATTAGGGTTATTTATTTAAATTTAAGCGCTGCTTCGAGTTATTCGATCGAAACAGATGATTTAATCGATGCTTGCTTATTCGATCAGATGTTACTTTGAATTGCAGACAGCTACTTCAACTTGTCGAGTTCGGTTGAATGATATGGTATGTGATTTCCTTTTTATTTATTCTTGTTTATATGCTCGAACTCGATTGCTTCTTTGTTGCCGATGATGTTATGGTTTATATATGGTTGGAATCCCTAAAATTTTGTTCGTCTGATATTCTTGCTCGGCCATTTGATTATTGTTGGACGTTGATGATTTCTCTGACTTAATCAAATTCGTATATTTGATACTTGCTTCTCACAGGATTGATTGGTTCAATTTCTTGTTTTCACGACTCTGACTATGCTGTGACGATTTTGGCTTGAATTTTTTTTGTCACGTATTAGACCTTTCCACTGATTTGTGTTCATCGCAGTACCAACCTCTGTTTCATTTTTGTTTTTGTTCATTCTGGCCGTCATGTTTACTCGGTATCACTTGTAGTTGAATTCGTGTACACTCTGGCCTGTTGACTGCATACATGTTGCTTGATATATTGGTTCAGTCTTGTACCTGTAGTCTTCATTGTTGTGGCTTTGAGCTTCACTGAGTTTTTTGCTTTTCACTGTTGCATACATGTGCTTGTCTTTCCTATCCACTGCTTGACTTTGCGGTTTGGTTCCTTCATGTTGTTAGTGCACTTGTGTCATCACTGACTGCTGACACTACTTTGTTATAACTGTTCAATGCTTTGCCTACATGATAGTGTTTGATGATGTTTTAAGAAAAAAAACTGTGTTGTAGCCGTCTTGGTCCCTGTGCATCACTGAACTACTTTGTTCATGTACAATCTGCTGTTAATTGCATCTGGTTTTCATTGATCATTTCATGTAGTTGATTTTCAGTTGTTCTTCTATCATCACTGTTGTGTGTTGTGCCTTGGTCTTTGATGTTCTCTTTGCATTGCTGTTAGCTTTGTGTTTGTTGTATATATGAACTTGGTTCATATGTATGCTGTGCACTGAGCATTGCTTCGAGTCAGTGTACTCGAGTGTGATCTGTGCACTTTTTCCATGCTGTAGCTTGATTGCTCTGGTTCATGTATATGTACGTTGTCATTGCCCTTGTATATTCGTGTAGCAGGTTGCATCTATAGTGTACTACTTGTTTCATGTTGGCTTGAGGCTGGGCATGTGTACTATCTATGATATGTTGCTCCCGACCATTTTGTCGCATTTGGATTGATTTTCGAATTACACTTGAGTTGAATCCAGCTTGTGGCTTGGATTTGACCTTGTGCTGAAAGTTGTGACATTATATTATTGCACTGGAGTTGAATCCGGTATTTTGGGTTTGACCTGTGCTCACCTGTCACTGTAAATTTATCAAGTGTGTATATCGATGTGCACGGCCTTGTGGCATATACAGTGATACACTGTGTATGTCACAAGCTGTTCGTGTATGATGAATTTGAAAATTAAATGATGACGAACAACCCAAATAACCGAGGCAAATATTATTTTCAAAATTCACATTTTGTTTTATACTGCAAAAATATTTCCTTTTCAATTTTACTACATCAATATTTATTTTTGCAAATTGCTCAGATGCTGGATTCAATTTGAAGTGAAGTTGAAGATAAAATACGAGTTGAGTGAATGAATGATGTGTAGTGAGGTCAAATTTAAATGTAAATCATGATGTAGCCAAAGTTGTACTGTAATTATATATTATATAGTGAGAGCTTAAACTTTGTATTATTCAAAGATTGTAATAAATATTTGTTTGAATAAAAATTCTGTTTGAATTCAAATTTTGTGTTATTTAGTTTTATTCAGCAAATATTTATTTAGTCTATGAAAAATAAAATAGTACATTAACAAATACATTTAAATGAATATATATATCTATATATATGTTTATTATCATCAAACAAAAATCATATAATTGCATATTCAACAATCTCTCCCTTTTGATGATAACAAACATATATTTAAGATTTTGAATATGTTAAATGTATTTGATCATTGATATATTCTAATTGCTCCCCCTATTTAAATGCTTCCTCTCTATACAAATCTCCCCTTACAAATATGCATACAATTAAAAATATGCAAATAAGCCTGGATGCAAATGGAAAATATTTGACCTTTTGCTTGATTTTATTTAACAAAATCTTAACTTTTCTCTCCCCCTTTTGTTATTAGCAAAAGAGTAATAGTGTTAGAGAAAATAAAGATAAAGTGATCGATATTAATTCAACATTTAAACTCAATTGAATATAAATATTAAATTTCAATAAAAAATCAAACAAAAATCATAAATACTTTGTTAGGCGCATATTCCACTTTTAGAATGATGGGAATGATGTCATCATATAAAACCAAACAGTTGTGTCTATTTGTGGTATATTTATATCAGGAATTTGAATATCTACTAACAATGCATAACCATTAGGACTTTTAAATGATTAGTAGTATTCCAATTTTATTTTTAAAAAAATGAATTCAAGTATCTTCTAACCACGCATAACCGTGAGGACTTTTAAATGGAATTAGAATCAACTTGTTTATTTTAAAAATCAATTTTGATATGCGTTCCATACATGCATAACTGTGAGGACTTTTAAATGAGCATGGAAGCACATAACAAATTCCAAGTAATTCACCCATCCATAACCATAAGGACTTTTAAATGAGAGTGAATACTTTGGATTTTATTTTATTATTATTTTATCTACTATATAATTTTTTTATTAAAAAAATGTAAAATGAAAAAGGAATGATTTCTGTTTAAAGTACCACATATTGATAAACTATATAGAATTTTGTTGAGTGATGGTTGTTAGAAATATGATAGAAGTAGAGATGGTCATGGAATTTTTACCAAACAAAAGTTTTACAAATCTTGTTTAAATTTCTAAGAAATTTACTAATTAAACTGTCTCGAGTCATAATATATGATAAATATCAACACTCATCACTTTCTCAATCACTATTTATCTTTTCGATAATTATTAGGGAGTCAGATTAGTCAAAATAGTCATTTAAAATCAAATTCAAAAATAATTATGAAATCAATTTTTCAAAATGACTAATCTGAAAATATGGTCAAAAATGATTTTCTCGAGGGGTTTATGTGATAAAAATTTCTGCTATTTGAAAAATATTTAAAATGAAAAATATGCAGATATTTTCTTTAAAAAACGATGCAGTTACTAAATGTTTCAACAAAAACTCACATTCAACTTGCAGTTTTCTATCAACTAGGTTACAGTGTAATCTGCATCTGAATTTCTTTTTCACTCAAAATTATCATTAATTGAATTTGATAGACCGGACCATGAAGTGTGCAACAAAATATCTCAAAATCAATTTTAATAGCTTTTTAAATGACATTTTCTTGAATTTGAATTGAAGTCGTGTAAATAATCAAAAACCGTGAATTTAGAGTTAGCCGTATTATAACCAAATGTATTATCATCCAACAAAACACTATCATTGATCCAAACTAATATATATATATATGAAGTAGTTCAAAGATTTTAGAGATTTTTATAGTGTTCTTGGCATAAGAATATAATTGGCCAACAATTTTGAATAAGTCATAATCATTATCATCAATTATTTCTTTACCAATAACTGGCTGAATTAAATCAAATCAGATATGGTGCAGATTATCACATTGATATATCGTTCAAGATGAATATACCATTACCTCTTTTACCTTTATGATATATTTTTTTCGTTGTTGCCCAATGTGATTCTGTCACCTTTTTACTAGGCTAAGGAACTTTGCTTTGTCGCTCGTTGTGTCCTTGGAACAGCCAGAATCCAAGTAGCATTATTGTTGTTCCTTAGCCTACCACCACACCTACACGATGAAAGATTTTTGTGACCTATTTGTTTTTATAGTTCCATGATTGTTAGTGCAGAATATATTGAAAAATAATTTTGTAGAGACCCAAAACTATTTATATATGTTCCTTTCGGCACCCAAATTTGTTTAACTTTGAGAGATTTTATATTTGTGCCTTTTGGAACCCAAATTGGTATAGTTTTCACGTGTTTGGGTCTATACCAACAACTATTGTGATTGCGTCCATATTTTCTACAAATTGTGCACATAGAATGTACTTGATTAATCTCATTTCTAACATTTTTGGATTGATTATATCCAAGTCCTTGTCTAATTGTATTAACAGTTTGCTTCCCTAATAGCATATTCAACGATTTTTCACTTTTTGAAAATTTATCTAAAGTCATTAACAATTGTTGAACTTGTGCTTTGAGAGATTCATTTTCGTTCAATAATTGTGTGCACTTTTTAATAGAGTTCTCTCTCCTCGTATTTTCACTCTCTTTCAGAATTTCATTTTCAAGTGATTTTATATTAATTTCTTATTTTTAATTTCTTCTTCGAATGTTGGACACTTACACACTTAGGGATCCTACTTTGATAGGTTTTAACTAATTGGTCAAGTTGTTCATTTAATTCTATCAAAGTATCTTTTTGTGATTCAAGTTTGGCATACTTCTCCCTAAGTCGTTCAAAACAGCCATTTATTTTGTGGAAATAAATAAGTAATTCAGAATGAGTGAGTTTCGATACCTCGCTTGGCTCATCATCGTCGCTATCAGTTATATTTCCTTGAAGGCACATATCTTCCTTCTCACTCTTACTGCCTGTACTTTTATCACTTGTATTCCACATGGCTGCAAAACTTTTCCTTTTTGACTTCTTTTCTTGGCCTTGTTGAAGTCGAGGACAATTGGGCTTGATGTGTCCGGGTTTGTTCCACTTATGACCGATGATTTCTTGTTGTTCTGTGTTATCTAGAACTTTGCTTATTCTGCTTTTAATTTTTGATTTAGAGCTGCATTTTCGTATTTATGATTCCACTTTTTGAATCTCTTCACTCATAATGCCAGCTTAGCCGCTCCATCATCATCCTCATCACAGCTGCTTTTTACAAATCCTGTTAAGCACATTTCTTTAAATGAGTCGGTTGTGGAGGACTTCTCACTGCTGTTGACTTTTGCATCATATATTGCATCAAAAGTATTCCAGATTTCCTGTGCATTTTCACAATGAGAGATGAAATTAAAATTATCTTGTTTAATATGAGAATATAATAAATGCATAGCCAGAGCATTAATCGAGATAATTTTCTTATTTGTTATATCACACCCATTTTCAATAATATCACAACATTTAACATTAACAGATTTTATATAAAATTCCATTTTCAATTTCCAATTCAAAAACCTGTTCCATCAAAATAGAAGGAATAATATTGGAACGACCCTCAACAAAGCTAGCCATTTTAAAAAATAAAATTTTTAAAACAAAAATTGGTTTTTGAAAAAAAAATCAAAATTTTAAATCAAAAATGGCTTTTGTTCCAAGCTCTGATACCACCTGTAGGATCGATTTCACCCTAGAGGGGGGGGAATAGGGCGACGCTGATAATTATAAAAATTAATTGCGAAAGCTTATAAAATTATTTCAACACAGATAAATCAGAATTATAGCAGCACAGATAATAACAGAATAATAAATGCAGAAATAGAACAACACAGAATTTACCCAGCTTCGGCAAAACCCTGCCTACATGCTGCCCCCAAGGTTTCTACTAGAAATTAAGTAGTCACACGCTTACACACGTAAACTCGCGACACCCGCTACTGACTAGCCGAACTCTACGCTCAAAACCCTGCCACAACTCAGCCACCGAGTTGCGAATTCTCAAACTACGCCACGTAGTTTGTCCCCTAGTCACACGACTAGAAACTACAACGGTTTAAAACTGAAATACAATTTTTTCTAGTCATACAACCGATCAGTTTTCTAATGTTGTAGGAGCAACATCGGTACTTAGGAGATTTTGATACATGGATGATATTATCGAAGTAATATCGATGATTTGGGGTACACTTGAATGCGTTTCCATTGGTTCAAGTGGCAAAAGAGTTGGGTGCCTGTTCGTACGTGGTTCCACTGCCCCAAAATGCTAAGTGATGGAGTATAGTTGAACGTGGTTCCACTGGTTCAAGCTGCAAAATGAGTGGATGCTTACTCGGACGCGGTTCCACCGGCTCAAAAACAAAGAAATGGAGTGCAGTAGAACTCAGTTCCACCGGTTCAGGCGGCTAAAATAATGGAAGCTTACTTTGATGTGGTTCCATTAGTCTAAGAAGCAAGGCACAACTTATAGATGCACGCAGGGTCAGACCTTCTCGGTGTTGATGGAGCAACACTAGTACTTTAATGGCAGGGATCGATTTTTCCATCGATCCAACGGTTTAAGTCGATTTGCTTCCGGCGACTCAACGGGTAGCTTACTTGAATGCATTTCCATTTGTTCAAGAAGCTTGTTGGTGGAGCATACTTAGAAGCGGTTCCATCAGTCCAAGCAGCGAATGGATGATTCTTGAGCCAATCTAACCCCATCGATTCAGTAGGTTACTTAAGTGCGCATGGTTTCATTGGTATATGAAACTAAAATAGTTTTATTGACAAAATATGGAGAAAAGCAAGTCCTGCAAATTTACAATCCCCTCTGTGTCTCTAGGAAGCTTATTTGTGGAAATAGGAAATACATAGATATAATATAGTGCCGTAGTAAGTCGCTCTTCCAAGCACATGGAATCTAAATTTCATCGACCGTTGTTAGTTTGAAAGTTCCATCTCCAACTTTAGGCGATCACATAAGGTCCTTCGTAATTTTGTCCAAGTGCTCCCATGGCGGGATAAATATGTTTCAGGATAAGATCCCCAACTTCAAAGGTACGGTTGTGGACCTTGGAGTTGAAGTGTCGCACTACCCTTTCCTGGTGAGCAGCAGTCCTTAGTTCAACTTCCTTCCACTTCTCATCGATTTGATAACGCCAGAAGATGCTCGTTCTCACTTCGATTGTAGTGTCGTGTTCGATGAGAGGGGGCTTCTAGTTTCACTGGAATCATTGCTTCTAAGTCGTATGTCAAAGCGAAAAATGAGTGCCCGATCATCGATTTATGAGTCGTTTTGTAAACCCATAGTGTAATTGGAAGTTCATCAACCCAATTTCCTTTAGGTTTTATTAGCCATTTCTTTATTATGGATTTGGTGATTTTGTTCACTACCTCCACTTGCCCACTTTCTTTCGGGTGTGCCAATATAGAGAAGCTCTTCTCTTTTTGAGAATGCTCTTAGAAGCTCTTGAATATGACACTCTCGACTGAGCTCCATTTTTTTTTATGATTATATGTGGCACTCCGAACATACAAACAATGTTTTTAGTAATGAAGTTAATTACTTTCTTGGTAGTGATGGCGGCCAGCGGTTTCGCTTGGACCCATTTGGTAAAGTAATTGATTGCAATGATAGCATATTTGGCTCCCCCTTTAGCCACTGGTAATATGCCAATTAGCTATTCTCTAGATTAAAAATGGCCATAGGCTAACAATTTGTATTAGCTCTATGGATAGGGTTCTCATATTTTTGGCAAATCTCGCACTGAATGTCAAGCGTAGTTTGATGCATCTTGGTTAACTGAAATCCAAAAATATCCATAACGGAGGATCTTCTTTGCTATCATCTTCCCTCCATTGTGGTCTTTGTAGTTACATTCATGGAGCTCCCAGATGACCCTCTTGGTTTCGCTACTATTTATACATCTGAGCATTGGAGAATCCCCTCTTATAGAGGACTCCATCTCATAATACGAATTATGGCATCTTCCAATAAGCTTCTTCCGCTCATTCTGATCCCTGGGTATGTCCCTTTGTGTAGATAGTCTTTAGTCGGTGCCGTTAATGACTCCTCTTCCTCTGTAGTTTCTTGAATCTAATCAACGTCAACCGATCTATGCTAGGAGCCGTCGGCATCTCAACTGGAACCAACCCAATTGACTATGCTTCTCCAGAACTGGCTAGTTTAGCTAGGTAATCTGCTTTTATGTTCTACTGTTTTGAAATATGAATTATGGTATAGTGCTCATTGTCGTTCGGTAATTCGAATGCCATTAATAGATAAGGGGCAAAGTTTGCCACCTTTGCCTAATATTCCCCTTTCATAAGACAAGCAACTGGCTAAGAGTCGTTGCAGATGTGCGCAGCCTTTATTCGTAATTCTTTCACAATTTTCAATCTGCTACTAATGCCTCATACTCCACCTTATTGTTAGTAGCAGGAACTCCAACCTTAGAGTGTAGCAAATGGACCGTCCTTCGGTAGTTTCAAGAATGTCTCAAACTCCTAAGTATAATTCATTAGACGCACCATCGACAAACAGTTTCCACTATGAGACTACTTCTGGAGTGTTTTCTTCTTTGCTATCGCATATTATGAACTTAGCAATGAAATCCGCCAATGTCTTTTTATTGATTGCACTTCTAGGGTAATAAGTGATGCCCTATTGACTCTACTTAATGTTCCATTTAAGAAGTCATCCCATGTCTTTGGGCGGTACAATACCTACTTCAAAAGTTGATGCATCAACATGTTGATTAGGTAAGCCTGAAAGTATGAACATAAGTTCCCTAATTCGGTCAACGCATAATATGCTAGTTTTGCTAACTTCAGATAGTTCTTCTTGGCTCTAGTGAATCACTTACTGATGTAGTAAACGGGTTAATGAATCCTAGCTCCTTCATGTACTAGTGCCTCACTCAGGGCATAAGCTAACATGACTAGAAAAATGAATAAGTCTTCCCTAACCATTTGTTTGGACAAAATCAGTGGGGTCTCCACATGTCGTAGTCTGGCAGGCCAAATTCCATTAGAAATCTTAGTCTTCTTCAATGCGTCAGAGAATGGTATACACTTGTCTTTTTCTTTGGAAATAAATCAGCTCGGTGCTACACCCTTCCTATTCAGACCTTGCAATTCCATTTTGGTCATAGAGGCTGTGACGTTTCATAAGGTGGTGATTAGCTTCCTAGAATTCACAATAAAATCTAGAAATTTCCAAAAGCTAAACTGGAGGAATAATCCAATGGGTTAAGCTTCATTCCATACTTTTGAAGAATCTCAAACATTTCCGAGAGGTTGTCCAAGTGATTTCTTGATACATATGATTTGACTAGCATGTCATCCACATAGACTTCCATTGTTCGTTCGATCTGACTATTGTTAATTTACCACCGTGTTCTTTAAGCTGAATTGCATTACTTGATAGCAATATAATCCAAGGTTGGTGATGAAGCTATGTTCTTCTGATCGGACTCGTGCATTAAAATTTAATTGTATCTTGAGTAGGCAGCCTTGAATGCGAGTAGTTCGTGGCCCGCACTTCCGTCTACAAGCTGGTCAATCCTAGATAGAGGGAAACTATCCTTTAAACGGGCTTTTTTAAGGCACGAGTAATTAATATAAGTTTGCCACTTCCCACTGGACTTCATAAGTAAAACTAGATTTGGCCCCACTCAGGATAGGTTGCATAGATGAAGCCATTATTTCAACTTCTTTCATTAGTGCAATGGACCGCTCTGGACCCAAGATGCGTCTCTTCTGCCTCATAGTAGTGTACTTGAGATCGATACTGAGTTGTGGCATCCTATCTTCGACGATATCATGCACATGTCGAAATGCATCCAAGTGAACTTGTCTAAGTTGTCATGAAGAAATTCAATCAATTCTTGTTGCATTTTGATCGTAAGTTGTGATCTTATTTTAAGGCTTGAGTTGGGTTATCCTTATCGATAGGAATTAATATCGCAATCTCTGCAGGTGTCGTCTATTCATTCCCTAATCTATTCTTCCAAAGGTCTAAAGCCTTGCCGAAACGACTATGGTCCTTGAGCCAGGGGCGGTTCTGTTATTGCTATGCTAATGGTTTGCGAATGTTGAGAGACTTCTCTACATTCTTTCCCTTTTCTTTTTGTTTCGTTTCACGTAAATCAATGATATAACAGTCTATAACGACGATTTGATCTCCTTTTATAACTCCAACTCCATTCTCCATTGAGAATTTCATGGTAAAGCAACATGGAGCCAAATCGACTTTAAAATCAACAAGGGCCGGTCAGCCCAAGTAAGCGTTGTAAGCTGACTTTCATCCACGGTCACGAATGTTTGGATAAGAGCTACCCTTTGTTCTCCTTCCTCGAGCTCAATAGGCAAGTCAATCGTCCCGACTGCTGTCTTGGTTCTTCCGTAAAGCCTTGGATTTACATTTGGCAAAAAGAATCATCCTTCATGCTTATCTTCATCTGATCGAACGTATATCGAAAAAAAATGTTGACGAACTTCCACTATCCACTAGTACTCGGCATACAATTGCCTACCCAATTCCGACGTTTA
Organism: Allium cepa; assembly: GCA_030765085.1. Classification (NCBI taxonomy): domain Eukaryota; kingdom Viridiplantae; phylum Streptophyta; class Magnoliopsida; order Asparagales; family Amaryllidaceae; genus Allium; species Allium cepa. The sequence goes on from CM060931.1 coordinate 225,251,777, forward strand.
CCACCATCGGGTCGAAATTCGGTGATTCTACTCCTTCAGTGCCTTCGTTTTGAAACATTATATCATCATTGGGTATCCACTTTACTTGGCTAGGGCACCATCTTCAATTGCAAAACAAGTTTCTTTTGGAGTGTGTTATAGTGAACTCACGTATCGCTCCATCTCTCCTTAACTTTTCTATACTAAGTGAGCTCCTTCAAAAATAGTGCCAATAACTAGTCTTTATTCCTTCCATTCGGATCCTTGGAACTTGAGGTTTAGAGGGTTGGTTAGAGTTTTGTGATTTAAGTGTTCGAAAGACTGGTTATGTATGGTTAAACAATGAAATACAGGACAGAATCTCACAAAAGTGACAAGAAATATATAATATAATAAATCTTTACAAAGAGAAATCAACTTTATTATATACACAACATCATAGTACACTAACTTATTATCAGCCTGGACAGTTATAACAGCATGTCCTCATAATTGCTGATAAATACAAGCAGAAATCAAGAATGATGGAAGATATGGAAAACTTCTTAGACTATTCAGTTTGTCTCTTGAAAGCTCTAGGGAATCCAAATAAATCTAGAAAATAGCTAATACGAGCATTATGAGAAAATAATGACTAGATCATTTTGGTAAACCAACATGACAAAACTCAGTCAAATCAATCATATTAATTTCTACATTTGAAAAACATTTTTAAATTAAAAGGTATCCTTCAAGACCATGCCACACATAAACATGGATGGATTTTTAACTTACGATAACCAAAACATCTCTATATAAAATTATTAGATATTATCATAATATCTAGGTTTAAATAAATATGGAATCATAGACGAAATTATTACATTATTAAATTCAAGCATAATAGGTATATAATGAAGTCCGCACGATGCTTATTGGAGAGTGGATTCCAACAATGGCAATGTAAGGACTACCTTCCGAATAATACATCTCTAGATAAAATTTACCGAGGGCTACAAATGCATTTGCCCCTCTACTAATATAAGACCAACCAGCACCTTATTAGATAGTATGAAATATGTCATTACCCTGGTTGTTCCCGACCATTATAGAGAGCTTTCATGCACAACCAAATCTATAATATTATAATCTAGAAAGGTGATGACACACCCATCAAGAAGTGACCTGCACTGCCCTCCGAGCAAAAATGCAATGTCATCATTCATCCATACAAGTTTGTTTTGGGTCAAAATGAAACCGAAGGCACTACCTCTGCTGCATCCATTTTGAAATCATCCTCAGTATTAGTAGCAAGTAGCACTTGCAAGTCAAAGAGCTCTATCTTAGATCATCTTAAAAATATCTTCCACTCGGGTGCATATGTTGGTATGAAGTGGTTTTTGAATAACATATCTGATCCCGATCTCTCCAAACCAACAATCGAAAATTGCTTGTTGATTCATTCACAAATCTTTCAGAAGTAAGTGGACTATACTAGAGTCTCAAAGTGATCTCTGGTATATACCTTAAAGCTAGAGATGTTTCATCCAAATGAGTTCTCTAAAGTGAACTCAAACCATATGAACACACGAAGCTCTTATTTACTTCCTAAGTCAGAACTGGCCAAGATTTAATAGTTGATTATTTAACTATCAAACAAATAAACAAACAACAATTTAGATATTTAATTACCCATTGCAATCACTAAGCCTCAAAATAATTCTTTCAATTATTTTAAACAACTTTCCAGAGTGTTTGTCAAAATATTCATATAATTATCTCACTAGCATAAGTATATTCACAAATATTGTGAAAGATTTATTATTTTAAAATGATATCGAAAGGATCAAAACAATTTTTATTTAAACTGGAGATAAAGATAAACTCAAACATTATTCCTTTGGTGTTAAGTGTGGAACGAATGTCTATACCGCCAAAATTAAGAAGTCCAGTTAAAGAAAATCCCGTCCCTAATTATTTTATCTATAGATCCTTTTGATAAATCTCTTTCATTTATGAAATCTTCTTCACTCAAACTCTAAATCCAATTATAAAGTACTTTATAAATCTCCATAAACATTTATAAACTCAATCCTAAATTTCAGGATTTGTTTTCCATTTATAAAACTCCATTTGTAAACATTCCTTATTTAAAACAAAACTGCTTTAATAAACTTTAATCAATAAAGTTCCTCTGATAACAATTAATTATTTAAACCACCTTTAGATAAAAAAGTTATTATCTAAACATCATTCATTTAATTATCATTGAATCTTATTAACAAAATAATTGTAACAACCCACTATTTTGAACCATCCAAATCGATAATAAAACCACACATGTTAGACTTGAATCATTCAAAACAATAGATTGTTAATTATTTTTTAGGTAAGTAGAATCAATCACAGAATCATAGACAAAGAATATGTAACGGAATAAATAAAAAATAGTAGTTCATAAAGACACTACAGAAACAACAGAGTCAGAAGCAAATACAGTAGAATTTCAAATACATATACGTTCACTAATACATAAGCAATTGACAAATGTCTGAACAGAAATAACTGAAATAGCTGAACTAACTAAAAATAGCTCTGTAGATAGATAGATAGATCTCCACCAAAGTCTCCAGCTGCAAAATGTGAGTCTCGAATGCTGTGAAACTCAAAATGACTCGAGCATAAAGTAAAAACAAAACACTCAAGATAGGACTAACATTCTCGTGTAAGTAAATCAACTTAAGTGAAATGTAACAGACTAAATGCAACAATAACTCAAAGGATGTTTGGGATTGCCATCCTTTAAGGATCCGTTAAACTATTTACTTGTCTAGCAAAAAGTATAATATATTGAAAATAGCGTTAAGGCGTTACTCATATCCCCCTTAACACATTTTTATAAGTGCAACAGTCTATACAGTACTATAAACTCCACTACCCGGTGGGCTATCAGGGCGAACTCCATAAGTATGACACAAACAAAATCGTAGTGGGCTCGATAACGCATATGACAAGGCACGCGAGACTATGCCCAAGGTAGGATTCTACCGTTTTACACTCCCGGGCTTGCGGTAACGCGTAGTAGCTACTGCCGTCCACCTCGAGGCACACTCCCATATCAAAGGTGCACACCAAATCATTCACAAAGTAATAGAGATGGTTTTGAAGAAGCATGTTAGATCGGAGGAGCGACTTCACTTGGCCCGGTATAGCTCCAATTTTAGTCATATCAAGTTGACTAGAAGGTCAGGTTTTGTGTTTCTTAGCTCATATAGCTGCGTTCACCAAATCATTCTACTTCATTCTAAATTCTCCACCGCATGCACAGTTGTTAAAGTGGTTTCAGAATTGGCGGAGAGTACGATCATTTCTGGCCCCGATCTCTTTAACAACCGAACGCTTACGTTTGCCATGCATGGTCATTTTTATAAAATACTTAAATAATAAATCTTAAATTATAATTTAAATCAATACTACAATATTTAACTTCTATTATATTTTAGATTTAAAACATTTATCTTACAATTCATATTAAATCAAATTATTACATTCCCGAAATCATATCTAAAACTTGAATAATATCTTAACTTCTTAAATCACAAATTATTCTCCACTTAACTTCTTGAATTTTATATTACAAATTATTCTCCACTTAACTTCTTTAATTTTCTTTAAAACTTAAATAAAATAATTCCAAAAATTATATTACAAATCATTCTCTACTTAACTTCTTGAATTTTATTTATTGAAATTATTATATAAAATTCAATATTTATTATTAAATTAAAACTATATTTATTATATTAAATCGAAACTTATTTATTATTATTAAATTAAAACTATATTAAATTAACTTTTCAAATTATTTAAATTACATATTTTTAAAATCAACTAAAATTATAAGTTAAAATCTTAAAATTACATTAAACTATATTTAGCTTATAATTTAACACTTTAAAACATATAAAATATTATTATTTTTCAAATATAAATTTTTAAATAAAATCATTAAATTAAATTAAATTTTAAAAATCAAAATTATGAAATCAAAACATAATTTATAATTTAGAAAATAATTTCAAATTAATTTAAAACCGACCAACGGTGTTTGTATATAATTTTCTACCTTATGGTTAAGTAATTGGGTATATATCATTTCAACCAATATTATAATTAAATTTGTAGGTATATATCATTTCAACCCATATCCCAAATTAATATTCAAATCAATAAAATCACTTAGGTCAATCATTTCAAACCATAATGATGTTTCCTAATCTATAAGATCGTTCGGGTTTGTATCATTTCAACACATGGTTAGGAAACTTGTAGTGTGATATAAATAAATAAACAACATAATATATAAGAGTATATCATATCACATATTATATCGTGTCACAAGTGACCATCATATTATAACATAAATATTAACTAAGCAAATCAAACGATAATAACGTTTCAATTGGTTCCCGTTCACTTAATCATAAGAAATTAGTCATGAGTGATTTCTCACCATTCGTGGCTAATGACGGTGAGAACTACACAAATGGTCACGAAGTGGATACGGAGATAGAGACCAAGAACAAAGCAACAACGATCCAAAGGCACGAACACAAACACATTCCAAAACGACCCAAGATAAAATAACTTTGAAAATATATTTTTTTAAATAAAGAGGGAAAAGTGGCAATTGGGTTCGGCCTTAGGCTAGATGGGCTCGGCCAAGTAGGTGCAGCCTAAGGTAGGCTTGGGTGTGAGTGATTGTGGTGTGTGCGGCTCAGGATGGTGGGTAGGCGGTGCAAATGGGTGTGTGTGGCTGAAAAGAAGTGGGTGGCTGAGAGGGGTAGGCATGTGTGTTATGTGTGTGCGCGCTCGGCAAGGATATGGAGGAGGTGTGGCCGTGGGTATGTGGGTGTGGCGCGCAAGCCGAGTAGGAGGTTAGGTGCGGCTGTTGGTGGTTTGGCTATGGGGTGTGGGGCACGACCGAGTGGGGTAGGTGGGTAGGAGGAGGTGGTGGTTGGTGGCAAGGCTAAGGTAAAAAGAGAGAGAGAGGGAGGGAGGGAGAGGCTAGGGAAAAGGAAGCTGGGTTAGGCTTTTGGGAAATTGGGAGATAGTGAAGAAGGAGCAAATGAAGCTCGGTAGTTTTTCTAATTTCTGGAGAAAGAACGAAAAGGGGATGATGAGGAAAACAAATATATGTACATTTCTTTCTGTAAGTAGTCAAATTAGAAGGCAGGTGTTGGTTCAAACAAACCTTTCACATATCCCAAGAGTCAAGCACCTATTCAACTAAATACTAGTATATACTATAGAAAATACTAATGGAAATACAAATAAAAATACGGAGAAAAATAAAGGTAAAATACGCATACAAACACCGTCAAAAATGCGCTCTTTTACACTATAAATTGCAGATTTGGAGCACTAGAAATTTGATTTTGACGAAACGAAAAGTGGAGTGGAGTTTAGAATTTAGTCTAGTATCACAAAAAAAGAATAAATTTTAAAGTTTCAAATTTTAATTCTCATATCAAAGTCAAAATTTGACCAGAATTTTCGGAAAATTTTCCAATTTATTGAATTTATTTAATGTTTTAAAATATTTAATTAAAAAATAAAAATAAAACTTCTTTTTAAATTCGACTAAATTAACGGGTCGTTACACTCTCCCCCTTTCAAAACTTTTTATCCCTGAAAAGGAACGAAAAAGGAGAATAGAAACAAGCTGAAAAGATAAGATAGATTCAAAACGATTTGTACGTGATATAAACAGTTCAAGATTCGAAGCACACATGCTCTCACAGTTTCCCAGGTACAATCTCGATCGTTTGTACTCAATTGCACTTTGACCAGGTTGATAGATTTCCTCCTTAGCTCCTTCGTACCTCTACCAACAATATGAACTGGCTTTCGCTTGACAGTGAAGTTTGGCTCAACATCCAAACTCTCAAGTAAAGCAGGATAAACAATCAATGATGGATCATGAAGATACTTGTGAAGATGTGAAACACGAAACACATTATGCACTCCATATAGCTTCTCAAGCAAATCCATATGATAAGCTAAAGGATCAACTCTCTCTGAGATATGAAAAGAACCAATGAATCTTGGAGCAAGCTTCCCTTTCCAACCAAAGAGAATCACATTCTTCAACGGCGAGACCTTAAGAAAAACTTGATCACTCACTGCAAATTCCAAACTCCTACTTCATTTATCAGCATACTTCTTCTGCCTATCCAGCAATCCTCGTCTTCCTCCTGATCTCCACAACCTTTTCGGATGCTTCTAGGATCATATTGGGTCCAAGAACCAAATGATCATCGAATTCAACAGCAAGATGGAGAGCAAGGTCGTTCGTAAAGAGCGGAAAATGGAGACATTGCGATACTAGCCTGAATTCAAAGGATGAGATTAAATAGATTGATGCTTATAGCAATCTTAATTTAAAATTAAGAATATACTTGATATTTGTTTTTATAAGTGAATTCAACGAGATGGAGATGACCTTCCCAAGATCCTTCATAATTAAGAACTCAAGCACAATGAAGATCTTCCAGAATCTGATTAACTCTTTTTTCTGAACATCGGTCTACGGATGATAAGTTGTGCTCAGATTCAGGCGAGTGTCCAAAGCTTCCAGAAATGCTTTCCAAAACTGGCTAATGAAGATGGCATCTTTATCAAAAACAATGCTAGAGGGAACACCATGAAACCTAACAATCTCTCTCATATAAATCCCAGCAAAACTCAAAGCAGTGCAATTCGACTTGACCGGAATGAAATGAGCTGACTTCCCAGTCTATCGACAACCACCAATATACTCTCATTAGCCCTTCTAGTCCTTGGTAATCCATCAATAAATCCATGAAAACATATTCCCACTTCCAATTGGGAATCTCAAAGGGTTGCAATAATCCAGTGTCCTTCTGATGATCATCCTTAACCTGTTGACAAGTAGCATATCTACTGACATAACATAGATATATTGCTTCATTTCTCAATAAACCTTCAATAATAACAAGCTAGGCCAAAGAAACTATGAATATCTGAAGGAGTTTAGGTCTTTCCCAATCTTGAAACAGAATAGGGTGCCTAAATTCATATAAAGATAACGTAATTAAATTACAAAGGAAGAAATGTGGATAGACTTACATTGATTGTGGCGACCTTAACAAGATTGACCGAAACCCCATTTTCAGAAACAATATGCCCAAGGAATCGAACTTCATCCATCCAAAAATCACATTTTGACAACTTAGCTTTCAACTGATGAATCCTAAGGGTTTCAAGAACAAAACTCAAGAGCGATTCATGCTCCGTCTCTGACTTAGAAAAGACAAGAATATCGTCAACGAAGACTAGAACGAACTTGTTGAGAACATCGTGTAAAACACAATTCATAAGATCAATGAAGAAGGCTGGTGCATTAGTCAAACCAAAAGGCATAACTAACCATTTTTAGAAACCATTCTTGGTACGGAAAGCCGTTTGGGGAATGCTATCCTCAGCAACTCTGAGCTGGTGAAAAGAGGTGGCAAGACCAAGCTAAGAGAAAACTTTAGCTCCATAGAGCTAATTGAACATGATGTTGATTCGTGGCATAGGATATCTGTTTTTCATAGTAGGCTTATTCAGCTCCCTATAATCAACACTCAGCTCCCTATAATCAACACACGTCCTCAAAGAACCAATAGATTTAGTGACAAATACCACAGCTGCTCCCCATTCTGAATGACTTGGCTTAATCAAACCCTTAGAAAGTAAGTCTTCTATCTTCTTCCTCAACTCGACTTTCTCCCTAGGTGCCATCCTTCTAGGAGGAAGAACTAAGTCGGACTCCAGGAATAAGATCAACGCAGAATTCAATTTCTCACCTAGGAAGAGTAGAAGAGACTTCGCTAAAAACATCAGGAAAGAGATTGACAACATGAGTGGAGTCAAGGTCACTAGGATGAGAATCCAGAGAAAAGACAAAATTGCCAACATAATCCTGAGGCATTCGACAAGCAATCACAAAAGAATTACCCTGATCATCTACCAAGGAAACGGTTCGGGCATTGCAAGAGATAACTGCATCGAATTTCTTTAACAAATCACCTCCGAGAAAGAGATCAAATGCATCAAAATTAGAATATAGAAATTCCTTATGAATCGATGCTTATTGTAAAGGAGTTTCACCCTTTTACAAATCGTACTGAGGTTAGCATGACCGCCAGTAGGATTAGATATACATAAGGATATAGTTGCCAAATTAGGTTGCAAGATGTGTTCAAGCGTATTACAAAGATAAATAGAAATGAAGCTATGAGATACTCCAGTGTCAAATAGAATTGGAATAGGAAAATCAAGCAAAGAAAAAGTGCCTCGGGGAGTACCTTGGGTATCACAAGGAATAGGAGGAGTGAAAGAGGAAACTGCGAAGATTTCAGATGCCTTGCCGTTCTGCTGAGTCTTACAGTCCTTCTTGAAGTGGCCGGGTTGCAAGAAAATTTGGCAGAGGTTGTTTTTGGTCGTATAGACTGGAGGAATAGTGGCTCCAGATGGACAACTGTTGGCATAATTTCCCTTCTGTCCACACTTGAAGCAGGTGATGGAAGATGAGTCGATAGGCTGCCTTTGAGAATACCTTGAGTCTTTTGCCATTTCTTCTTCTGTTGAAGGAAGTTGGACTTCCTTTTCTTGGAGCTACTGGAAGAAGGCTTAGATGATGGTGCACGAACAACAAATGCCCCCGTAGGAGTGGGATTCTCATACCTAATAGCCATATCCATCAATCTAGTAAAAGAGCTATACACATAAGCAATCAAATGATCGTAATACTATAGGCGAGCTCAAGCTATAAACTTCTCATTCTTCTTATGGGGGGTATCAATCAAGCTAGGTCCAAACTTGGATAGTTCGTTGAACTTCCTCTCGTACTTAGAAAATGTCTTATTCTCCGGCTTAAGGTCCATAAATTCCATGTATAACTGAGATTTCCTAGCTTTGGGCATCCACATAGCTACAAAGCTTCCCTGAAATTTGGTGTTCAAAACTTAAGATAGATTCCAAAGATAACTTAATCAAATTTGAATCCAACTCAAGATTTATAACTATACTGCTCCCAAGTGATATTTGCCTCAATAGTGTAGGATGTAATAGAATTCCACCAATCTTAGGCAGCCTCCTGCAACTCCCAAGTGGTAAACTGATGCTTCTGAGCGTCGGTAATATCAAGACCTGTAAAAATCCTTTCTAAGATCCTCAGCCACCGCTGAGCCTCAATGATGCTCTTTTCTTCAGTAAACTTGGTGCCACCAAGCTTAATATACTCCTTACGGATAGTGGTGAATCTGACTGGTGCAACGGGTTTTGGTGCTAGGGCAATTCCTCGACCCTTACCTCTGGCATCCCTATGATTTATCTAGAAGATTCAAGAATGGATTTAAGACAAAGGAAGAGATTCAAATTCAAAGGAATCCTAATCAAATAAAATTCTAACTAAGAATCAAGTTGAAACAAAAGTGATTCTGTAATTAATTCTACTCATTTTAGGGTATTTCTACCCTATCTCTAATGTGTTTTTACCCTATAGGCTAAGGTTTGCCTAGACCAAAGCATTGCTACCAACTGTAACGACCTGCTATTTTGAACCATTCACATCGACAACAAAACCACACATATCAGACTTGAATCATTCAAAACAACAAATTTATAATTATTTTCTAGGTAAATGAATCAATCACAAAATCAAAGACATAGAATATGCCGTAGAATAAATAAAACATAGTGGTTCATGAAGATACTACAGAAACAACAAAGTCAGAGCAAATACAAAAGAAATCCAAAAACATAGATGTTCGCTAATACATAAGCAAATGACAAATGTCTAAATAGAATAATTAGAATAACTGAAATAAGTGAAATAGCTAAGCAGATAGATATATCTTCAGAAAAGTCTTCAGCTCTAAAAGGTGAGTCTCGAATGCTATGAAACTCAAACTGCCCGAGCATAAAGTAAAAACAAACACTCTAGTCAGGACTAACATTCTTATATAAGTAAATCAACTCATGTGAAATGTAACAAATGAATAATAACTCAAAGAATGTTTGGGATTGCCATCCTTTAAGGATCCACTAAACTATTTACGTATGTAGTTATATACGCTATATATGTAATGTTTAACATTAAAGTATAATATGTTGAAAATAGCATTAAGGAGTTACCCATATCCTCCTTAACACATTTATATAAGTGCCATAGTCTATATAGTACTGTAAAGTCCACCACCTAGAGGGATATCAGGGAGCACTCCGTAGGTACGAAGGCATATGACAAGGTACGCGAGGCTATGTCCAGGGTGGGATTCTACCATTTTGCACTTCCTGATTGGTGGTAACGCGTAGCAGCTACGACCACCCACCTCGAGACATACTTCCATATCAAAGGTGCGCACCAAATCAATCACAAAGTAATAGAGAAGGTTTTGAAGAAGCATGCTCGATCGGATCAGCGACCACACTTGGCCCGATATAGCTCATGTTTTAGTCATATAAAGTTGACCAGATGGTCAGGGCTGTGTTGCTTACCTCATACCAGTAGTGTCCGCCAAACCATCCTACTTCATTCTGGATTCTCCACCATGTGCATAGTTGTTAAAGTGGTTCGAAATTGGCAGAGAGTATGAAAATAACCAATTGCGGCCTGTTTAACAACCAAACCCTAACATTTATGACACCTTGGTCATTTCTATGAAACATTTAAATAATAAATCTTAAATTATAATTTAATTCAATTCTAAAATATTTAACTTTGATTATATTTTAGATTTAAAACATTTATCTCAAAATTCATATTAAATTAAATTATTACATTCCAAAAATCATATCTTTAAAACTAAAATAAAATCTTATTTAAATTTTAAATCCTATAAATAAAAATTTAATTACAAATTATTCTTTAATTAACTTCTTGAATTTTATTTATTAAAAATGTTATATAAGATTCTGTATTTAATATTAAATAAAACTCTACTATTTATATTAAATCAAAATTATATTTATTATTATTAAATTAAAAATAAATTAAACATTTTATTAAATTAACTTTTAAAATTATTTAAGTTATATATTTTTAAAACCAACTAAAATTATAAGTTAAAATCTTAAGATTACATTTAAACTATATTTAGCTTATAATTTAAAACTTTAAAACATATAAAATATTATTACTTTCCAACCATTAATTTTTAAATAAAATCATTAAGTTAAATTAAATTTTAAAAGTCAATTTTATTATATCAAAACGTACTATAAAATTTAGAAAATAGTTCCAAAATAATATAAAACTGGCCAACGGTGTCTATATCAATTTTCTACCATATGGTTAAATGATTGGGTATATATCATTTCAACCCAAATTATAATTACATTTCGGAGTATATATCATTTCAACTCGTATCTCAAATTAGTAGTTTCAAATCAATAAAATCTGTTGAATCTACCATTTCAACCTATAACGATTTTTTCTAAATTATAAGATCGTTCGGGTATGTATCATTTCTAGCCGTAGTTAGGGAACTTGTGTTGTGATATAAATAAATAAACAACATAACATATCAGAGTATGTCATATCACATATCATATCATGTCAAGGTAACCATCATATCATATCATATAATATTAAATAAGCAAATCTAACTATAAGAACATTTCAATTTACATTTCAATTAGTGTCCATTCACTTAATCAAATGAAATTAGTAGTGAGTGATTTCTCACCTTTCGTGGCTAACGACGGTGAGAACTACAAGAACAGACATGAAGCAGATATGGAGATGGAGACCACGAGCCAAGCAACGATGATCCAAGACACGAACACGAATACAATCCAAGATCCAATAATTGTGAAAATAATTTTTTTTTAAATGAAGAGAGAAAAGTGGCAATTTGGTTCGGCCCCAGGCTAGATGGGCTAGGCCAAGTGGGTGCGGCCTAAGGTAGGCTTGGGTGTGGGTTGGTATGGTGTGTGTGGCTTAGGGTGGTGGGTAGGTGGTGCAAATGGGTGTGTGTGGCTGAAAAGAAGTGGATGGTCGAGAGGGGTAGGCGTGTGTGGTGTGTGTGCTCGGCAAATGTATGGAGCATGTGTCGATGTAGGTATGTGGGTGTGGCGTCTAGGCAGAGTAGGAGGGTGGGTGCGGCTATTGGTGTTTTGGCTATGGGGTATGGGGCACGATCGAGAGGGGTAAGTGGGTAGGAGAAGGGTGGTGGTTGGTGGCAAGGCAAAGAGGAGAGAGAGAGAGAGAGAGTGTGAGGGAGAGATGGAGAGGCTAGGGAAAAGGAGGCTTGGTTAGGCTTTGGAAAATTGGGTGATGGAGAAGGAGGAGGAAATGAAGCTCTATAGTTTTTCTGGTTTCTGGAGAAAGAATGAGAATGGGATGAGGAGGAAAAGAAATGTATGCACATTTCTTTCTATACGTAGTCAAATGAGAATGGAGGTGTTTGTTCAACCAACCCTTTCAAATACCTCAATAGTCAAGCACATATTCAACCAAATACTTGTATATACTATAGAAAATGGTAGTGGAAATAAAAATAAAAGTATGGAGAAATATACAAGTAAAATACGCACACAAACACTATAAAAAATGCGCATTTTTACGCTATAAATTGTAGATTCGGAGCACTAGAAATCCAATTTTGATGAAACAAAAAATGGCGTGGAGATTAGAATTTGTATAGTATCATTAAAAAAAATTAAAATTTCAAACTTTAAATAAACCAAAAGTAAAACATTGATCAAATTTGACCAAAATTTTAATTTTCATAAAATTTTCCAATTTATTGAATTTGGAAAAATTTATTACTCAATGCCCAAAAATCATTATTTGAATTCAAATTTATTTAAAATTTTAAAATATTTAATTCAAAAATTCATATAATGTTTTTTAAAATTTCACTGAATTTACGGATCGTTACAATAATGATCATAGATAATCATTTAAAAAGCATTAAATTACTTCAAAAAACCTTTAATAAAGTAATTGCTTAATTAGCCTTTAAATATCGTATTTAAAATGGTAAAAAACTTTAAGCAATATAAATGGGTAATATCTTTATTTTAAAATTATTATTAAAAATACATTTAAGATTATAGGTTTCACAAAGTTAGACAGAGGTTTAGTGACCATAATGGTTCTCATTTAATTTAGTTTAACTTTCCAGGTTATACATGTGTATTTACATAATAAGTAGGTATGTAAAGGGATTTGCCAACAACAATCAATCAACATACAGTTAAATGTCCAAGTTTTAATAATAACATACATGGATTAGTTCTAGTAAACACATGTTCAAGTTAATATAATAGCAGAATTGGGATATTATTCTGCTTAAATAGATGTCAACATATCCTACTTGGTCAATTATGGCAGAACTGTGATTTATTCCAACAAAGAAATGTCAAATACAATTTTATTAGAGGTGCGGTATTTTATTTTACTAAATAGATGTTATCGGGTTTCATGTTCATATGAGGTTACTTAAGGGTAATCGATAAAGAAATCTCTTGGATTTAAAATTCTATAAAAGATAGTTACTTTAAAAATGTAACCGATCTTTAAAAATAAAGAAATTAAAAATTATAAAAGTTTATTTAATAATTATGTAACATTTTAAACTCTTTATCTCAATAATAATTAAACCTTTAATAAATAATTAATCTTTAATTTAGAATTAAATAGTAGGTTAAACCTTTATTAATGATTAAATTAATCTTAATGAAGTCTTAATTAAACTTGAATTAATTGGTAACTAATTGAATAATTTTGCCCTTTCTTTAATAAACAAATCATAATTAATCTTTAACTAATAATTAAATAATAATTAATCCTTCATTAATAATTAATCCTTAATATAATATTAATTAATAACTAATTTTTAGTTAATTAACTAATGATAATTAACTAGCTTAACTTATAATTAAGTGTAAATTTTCTTTATTAACTAATGATTAAGTACTAATTAACTTAATTAATTAATCATTGTATAATAATTAGACAAAAAATATATAATAATTACTTTTAAATATTTATAATAAGCTTGTAAATACTTTCAAAAAGATACTTAAGTGAAAACAATTTTTATATGCAAAACGAGTTTGTTTTTTTATGGACTGCATCCATAACGATTATCGCTATATGGCCTGAAATTTTCAAAATTTCTTTTACATTTCAAATCACTTTCAAAACTCTATCTTTTTGCATTAATTTACTTTTATAAACTTTGGATAAGTTTTTCAAAACTAAAAGTATGGTTTTAAAACTTTTATGAAACCTTTCTAAAAAGCAATGCAAGTAAAGAAGCAAGTTTATACAAGGTATTTCGATGTCGCCAAATAAGAAACTTAAGTTCTAATTTCTATAGCATACAACGCATAGTATAGCACTGCATTATCACAACATGTGTACATGACATAACTAACATAACCAAGCAAAGGCTATAACTTGTACACTTTGCTAACTTATCTTTTTATTTACAAGTCTAAACAACATAGATCTATAGATCTTTCACTACCACTATAATTCAACTAAGATCTTAGCTTCTACTTTGTAAAAGACAAGTTTTTGAACTAGGAGAGAGATTTTTGGTTCGGCCAAGAGGGATACATGGCTCGACCATGGTTTTGAGAGGTATTTTTTAGCTTTTTTTGAAAAGAGAAGATATATGAAAGGAACGAAGATGTTTTTAAACGAAGTTTAAGAGTTTAAAAGATGGAAAAACATGATTTTTATATTTTGAAGCTAAGGGCCATTAAATTGTTAGGAAGAAGAAAAAGCAAAGTTTGAAAACGAGAAAAGAAGTGAAAAATGAGATTAGAAATTATAAAATTCCTTTTATATAAAAATACCTTTAGCAAATTACCGAAATATTCTTTTGAACACCACCCTACACACTTTGCTTGCCACCTCACCCCATGCTCCTCACGTCCATCATATTCCCCTAGAGCCAACACCAATGTGCATTTGTGCTTCTTATACTTTGTATTCTTAAGGCATCTTAATCTATTTATTTTAACTTTAACATCACATCTTACTTTAACTTAAGTACATATGTACATATACAAATACATATATATATATATATAATAGCTTGCGTATTTATAAACGTATGTGTATATTCATACTAAAATATCCATAATGGTTCCGACAACCTTTAGCTGACGAAAAGTCAAAAATTCAGAAAATGAATTCTGGTCACATTTTTGATTTCTTTTCGAACTAATTACTTTTGTAAACAAATTCTAAAATCTATTTTACCATTATTGTTCATTATTTTAAAGAGTTGTTATTCCAATTATAAAATTTGTTATTTTAATAGTTAAAATTATTCGAATATTCACAAATTCAAGCATAAAATTTTGGATCATTGCAAAGGTATTCCTTATTGCTCTAAACACCTAACTTTTTTCACATGGTGTGAAGTTATACAATCTTGGAAAATTTATACGGAAATTGATACAACTAAATTATACCTTCAAAGCTCTTAATAAATTTGTGTATTGAATTTAAATTACAAATCAAATTAGAGCATTCCAAATGATTATTAAATAATTTACAACTCAATTAAATAGACTTCACAAACTTATCAAGATCATTCTTTAAAATTTTGTGGGATTGATTTACAAAATTTCCATGTTAGGTTGTATTATGGCATTCCATCGCAATTACATAAAGCACCGAATATGCAAGGAAGATTTTGATTAATGTGTTCATTTTAAGTCTATAATTCAATAAATCTTCCATAGGCATAATAATCAAATAATATTTAACAACATAAGTTTCGGTGTTATATATAATCATATAATTTTCCAGTTACCTTCTTAGCTGTCCTTTTAATTGACTCCTTTATCCTTTCCATCCAAAAAATACATTATATACATACCTATTAGAATTACAAATCTTAGAGGATTTAAGTGGAATATAGATTTATAATTATAGAGTTTACATTTTTTGTACAATTGATTCACTCCTTATCTTTTCACTTTCATTTTCTATCATTCTTCAATATATATACACATATGTATGTAGGTAAATACGTACGTACGTATGTCTATAATAGTTGTTTATAATTTCTATAAATAGCAGGGAAGGAAAATGGTAGAGATATGCTTCACTGTTCAGAAAATATAAAAAGAAAAGTGAAGGGGCTATGCTAATATATGTAGGCATTGGATTCAATTCTATCTGTTAGGTTAATATTTATTAAATCCAACTCGTTAGGTCGAGGTTTGACCCTAGCCGCCACAATTTGAACTGGCCGATCACTCCCTATAGAGGGTAGACCGACCCAAGGAGAAGTTCGATCGGTAGGGTCTAGGCATTAATTACTATTTATTTCCTTAATGCCTTTCATAACAATCCTACTATCTACATCATATTAAAAAATTAAATTAAATAAAAATAAAAATGTTTGAATTCGATATCTGATAATTTATATTTAGAAAATGAATTTTTAATTAATTAAATCCTATTTAATGAAAGGCGCTTGTCTTAGTAAATTGAATTAAATCAATAAATTCTTTTGAATAATATTTTAAAGTTGAGCAAATTATTTAATGGAATATAAAATATTTTTAAAGTGTAAATAATTGTTATATGATTAAAGCAGTGGAAAATAAACAAGTGGGCATCGAATTGAATGAAATTGGGCAGCTATCAAAATATATTCAACATAATAAAGTGTAAATTAATTTAATTCAGATTGGAACTTATTTTCAAATAAATATAAAAGAGTCCTGAAAAGTAAAGCAATGAAAAAAAAATAAACTAGACTAAATTTGAATTTAAGGGCCTAACTAAATCCAAGTCCAACCTCACGTTCATTTCTAGAAAACTCCTCTCCTTTATTCTACCCAAAGAAAACCCTATTATCCATTTTCCACTTCGGCCCTAAAATCAAAAATTGCATAAATTAAAAAGGGAAAAAATGAGAACGACTTACGATGCTTGGTATTGACATCAAACATTTAGAAAAGGGAGATGCCTTGATGAACGGCTACGGCCTTTTGATGACATGACCTAGAGGAAACCATGACTTGAAGGCACTTGAGCATAAAGTGGCGTTGGCGACTTGGAGGAGGCGTGCATTATGAGGTCAATGATAGGGAGCTGGGATGTTGCAGCTAGCTAGCGATGTGAATATGCGCCTGATGATGGATGTGATGAAGACCTAGGCAAACCTACGCGACCATGGCTGATGTGAATGAAGGCCGAGCTGGCGAAATGTGATGCTATTCAAAGTTCATGAAGGAGCTATGCAGCGATGGCCGTGTTAGATTGGAATGCATCAACTCGGTGTGTAGTATTATTTTTACTCATAACAATTGTCTAATGCTATGCGTATTATTGTTTGATTGATATTGTTTGATTTGTGCTATGACATTAGATGTTTAATTAGGTTTAATTGCATTGTTTGAATGAGTTATTTTGGAAATACTCAGCACTATGAACTAGTTCATATTTTTTATAAATTTATCAATTGTTTGATAATGAGTTTTGTGTTGATAAGGAATGACATGGATGAAACTGAATTCCATATCTTTGATTGATTGGTGTTGTGATGAGATCACATTAGTAATTGATCATAATTAAATACATAAATTGAAATGAAGGTTTTAAAAAAATGAAATAATTTATAGGAATAAATAGTGGATTTTTGAAATGATTTTTATCTGAAATTAGAAATATAACCAACGATAGAAAATAATTAAGCGGATTGTTTTGATGATTTTATAAATAGAAATTATTCGAAAATGATTATTTTTGGGATTTTATCTAATAAGAGAATTTTTAAGTATTTATATTTTTATACATTTATCACCAACTTAAAATGTTTTATGATTTTTATAAAATGGTATTTAAAATTTATACTTTTAAAGGGATTTGTTGATTCAGTTGAACTTTAATAAATTTAGAAGTTTGTAAATAGCATTTTTAAGTCATAGAAAGTTGAAAGTTATCTAATTATCGTATTGAAATTGTAAATTAAAATCTTGTTATATATCATTTGGAACAATTTTGGAAATATGCTTAGTATTCAATTGTCATTATTTTGAATAAAAAGGATATCACTCAAGAGGTCTTTTAGGAATTTACATTTATCTATATAAAAGAATTTTAATTAAGTTGTTATAGAAAATGTAATTTTAAGAGGTTGGGAATGGGACATTAATTTATAGATTTCCTTGTAATTAAATGAGTAGGTGTAAATATTTATTTTGAAAACTGCAAATGGATTTTGAAGAAAGAATGAGAATTTTATAAGTTGATTTTCTTGCAATTGAATACTGATATTTGAAATTGTTTAGAAGATTTTGGTATAAATGTATTTTAAAACCCCTTTCAAATTAATAATAATAGTATTGTATGTTTTGATTGTTTTATATTTTTATGTAATGAGGAATTAGACTAAACAGAGTTGTAGTACCATCCGCTATGGGGCTTTCGGTAAAATTTCTTCATTTATTTTTTGGATTTGTTATGTTGAATAATTGTGCCATGATGAGTGCAGTTTACAAGCATTGAGAAATCTGGCGAGTAACACTAGGTGTTATGGGACGCTTGAGCTGATATTTTTTTGATTACTTTTTGTAAGTAGACGTCATTCTAACATAGTCGGGTCTACAAGGTATTATATTTATAGGGATGCACACTGAGAGTGAGTAGGCTAAGACTTATAATTGTGTATACTTCCATTATACATTGTGGATTAGACCAGATTTGCCAGTATCCTTCCTACCGACCTAATTTAGGGTTACTTACTGAATTTATGATACACCTTCTGATGAGATGGTTGAGAGCTACTACCCCTGTGTAACATAGGACAGCTGTTTGTTACAATTAGGGGAAGTTGCAAGGCTGTGACCACTACATAGCATAGTCATGCAGTTGATAGATATTGATTAATGATGATCATCGAGGTAACTAAGACTATAAGAGTAACATTGAGAGTCTAAGAGGAATGCTCCAAAAGCAGGCTAAGAGCTGTTAGTCTGCCATATGGTCATTATTGATGAGATGGATGAGATGGTAAGGACACTTACTTATATATTTATATGCAATCATTACGTTTACAGCTAAGAGCCGATCGGATCATTTGTCGTGACCAACATCAAAATATATATTTATGATACTGAGAGCATATAGAACTGAGAGTCCTGATAGCCATCCATTAAACTGAGAGTTGAGTGGATTAATAGAGATCCGAGAGACATATGATAATTTCGTAGTTGTGGTCTAAGTCTATTACTATAAGGTTAAAGGTCTAGACGATTATTATGTTGTTATTGATCTCTTGGATTATTTATGATACTTAGAGTCTATGCAATTGTGCAACCCCATATACATTAATTATACCGCTATTGAGGATAGCTAAAAATGTTGAGAACATGAAGTTGGACCTGTACCTTTCTTTTACATAGTTAACTTAGAGATGACCTGGGCTACTAAGGGTATACCATATTTATATTTCAAGTGTGTTTGATTTAGGTTATTGATATGTGAATCTACTTTACGATTATCTAAGGGCATTGCTTAGAGCATGTCCTGTATTATTGATGAGCTTAATACCCTAGCCACTTGATTATATGTCTGTTAGATGTGTTGATCGAATTTACTTTCGAATGGGTTATCTTTAATGTGCATGCCTTTTAGATATGTTAACGCTTGAGTTACACTGTTATATCATGATAAATGATACTTTATATTGACATCTATATTCTAGACATAGTCTGACCTATGTTTTATTAATATAATATATAGGTTATCCAAGATATTCCAAGTTTAGGGATGAGTTAACCAGTTTATCGATATTGGGCATAGACGGAGGATATGGTATTTGCAAATAGTTTGTATATTTGTATCTACATGTGTTCATGTGCTGTCGAGATGTATATATTAGACATGTTATGTATATATGGATAAAGTCTTAGCCTTATACTTAGAGTTCATGTCCCCGTGGGTGTAGGGTAGATTATTGTTAATAAGTAAGTAATCCTAGAGTATAGATGATTGCTAGGGTAATCATTTGGAGACATATTTGTATTTGTCTTATTATATAATGTATTTCTTCTACGTTTTTCTAAATGTACTTCTCTGTATGAGATGCAAAGACACTAAGGAGGTTGTGAAGCTTAAAGTAGTTACTCCGACAAATAGTGTCTTTATTGATGTTGAAAGTTAGATCACTGTATGGCTTTGACGTAAGAAGGGAGTTCTTCGGTTATGCAAGCATTAAAAGACCCTAATTCAATTCTCGTATTGAATACATAATAATTCCAATTTTGTGACACGGCGGGATGAGTAAGTATATCCCATCAGAGTTGCACTATGGAAAATAATCGATTATTTTCCGTTGGAGGCATTTGTTTGTTTGTTTGAAAAAGTATGTATTATTATATAATGCATGTTTAATATTATGCTTAAATGATGTGTGATGGCTTGTATTGTTGTTAATGGTTGCTGAAGTGAATGTATATACGAATTTTGAATAAATATTTTTGTTCAAACAAGCATATGATTTGATAAAATAGGAATATCATTTTATAAGGTGATTGAAAATCGTATTTTCGGGTGATGTTTGAGATTTTGGGAAAAAGTAATAGGTTGAGATAAGTTGAATACTAATGTGAAAGAAATTGAAATTTTGGATGATAAATATTAGTAATGATTTTTTGAAAAGATGATTTGAAGATAGAATAATATTTTAAAGAAAGCATATTTTATGACTGGAGCATTTTCGATTAAAGACACATTTTTGTATGATACTAGAAAATGTTTTGGTTTTTGCAAACTAATATTTTCCATATGAAAACATTTGAATATATTTATTAAAGGAAATTTTTAAAGCTAATTACATGTTAATCTACCCAATGAGTGATTTAAGAATTCCGGTCGATGCGTCAGATCAACGTTATCGATAGGATTTCGAAACGTAAGGACGATGCATATGGACACGAAGTTTTAAAATATGATACAATATTCGGAAAAAATATATATATTGACCTATCTTTGAGAACAAAGTTTCAAAGGAGTTATATGTAAAGTTTTGAAAATATAGCTATTATGATCCAACCTTTTGACCAGCCATATACGAATAGGTCGGGCAAGCCAACTTTGTGATATCATGGCAAGAAGCCAAGAGAGATAGCTTAAGTGTCTAAAAATCTAGTGCAAAAAAGTCATAAGGCTAACGCCAGGGCGACCCAAGCCATAAGGAACTAGAAACCATCTAAGTGATGGTTCGGTGCCGACCCCACTCTATAGGCAATTTTGCTTCCCAGCAATGCTAATCTTCTTCCTACTAGTCCTACTTGATGCCAATGGCCTATTTCCAATGCTATTTTGTTAATTTAATGTCGTTCTTTAGCGATCTCTCAAAACGCCTTAAGCTGCAACTTTGTTCTTCCATAACTCCATCATTTGGACTTGGAAAGAAGCTAATATTGGTGCAAACAACTATGGAATCACGAAGCCAACAACAAGACGGGTCAAGATGAAGATTTTAAGACAATCAGTATGGCCATCTTAGGGATCGATATCGACGGCTACCTATTGATCGGTACCAAACCTTATTCCTGATGATGTGGCACCTACTTTTGTAGGAGAATTGGTTTAAATCTTGAGTTACGGTTTGGTGATATTTTGTGCGAGATATTAGGATCCATACCTATATAAATAGGAGGGTAGGGCTCATTTTTGGGGATCTTTTGGCTCTAATTCTTCCTTACTCTATATTCTAGTAATTTTAAAAAATCTAAGTGTCGAACTTATACCGACCCCTGAGAACTTCTATCTCCAAGTTAGATATAAGCAATAAAATATTAAAGTGGACGTAAACCTTGCTTTGTTGTACCACTATAAATGATTATGTCTTGTGTAGTACTCATTTTAATTTGCATTTCTTCATGTTTCATTCCCCATATGTACTTCTGGTTGTTTGCGCCATTTTTGATTCAAACATTTTGGTGCTTTCGTTGAGAGTTGAACTCAAGCTGCTTGGATCCACCATCTACTACTGGATTTCCTATACCCAAGAGATAGATTCAATTTCTCTACCTTTTAATTCTATAAATCAGATTTGCAAAGATCTACTAGAAGCTTTTTGCTATGGCATTATCAAGAAGAGACCGTTCTACCAATTCTAGAGCTACTACTGAAGTTGTGCATCAGAATCCTCGAAATGGAGATGGAGTTGTCCAACTAACTCAACCCAAGATCCAAACACCAACTGACGTTTTGACCAGAATGGAGATGGGCATAATGATGACATAGATGGAAGATATATTCCATGCTAGTTGGAATAAGATGAATCAAATGATGGACAAAAGCTTGAGACGGTTGAATGAGCTGACTCAAAATAGTCGTAAAAGGAGTAGAAGGTATTCTAGCTTGTTATTTGAAAGTTGCTCATCATTCGAGCAAAGGCCGAGGGACAAGAAGCAGAAGAAGACTTAGAATGCTACTAGAACATCTCACTAAGGAAGAATACAAGCCCCAGGCTCAATTTTGGGATCGGTACTGACCTTAGATTAAGGGTCAGTACCAACCCATCTAATGAAGGGCCCAGAGCCCATCTTTTGGATGGTGGCATGGACTTGGCTTCAGGATTCACCATGGTCAGAATTTGGAGAATCGTGATGCTGCTAATGATATTGCCCACATGAATTGAACATGGTGAATTTTATATGAATGGATCTCCCGGATGCTGGAGAACCTAGTTATCGAGAACCAAGCCAAGAGCGTTCGCCGAGTAAAACACTTGGAGCATAGCCTGTTCAGTCGAGCCTTTTTAACCTGGACTACATAGAGGATATGGTCAAGAGACTTGTTGGCGAAAATCATTTCATGGGTAATAATGAATGGGGTACCTTTCCCAATTAAAATCCATTTATGGAAAACATTCTACGTGGGAGATACCGCCAGAGATTTGCATGGCCAACTATGTCGTTGTATAGAGGAACGACGGATTCTACACAGCATTTGATGAGATATGAATGTCATATGGATTTATCCAGAGCTTTTAATGTCATGAAATATCGATGTTTTTCGATTTTCTTACAAGGAGTAACTACAATGTGGTTCATTTGACATCCCCGAGGTCTGTATAATCTTTCGCCGAGTTATTGAAGAAGTTTGTAGAACAATTTTGTTTACATAGTTCACATTTGAAGCACGCGATGTCTTTGTCAAAACTATTCCAAGTTGAGCGAGGGTTATTGAAGGATTTCTTGAATTGATTCCACACGGTCATGACAAATTTATAGATCCCAAGGATGACATTGTGCTGATGGCGTTGATTAAGGGTATTCATCCTGAAATAGAGTTCGGGGAATGGATTAAAAGAAAGTCCCCTTTAATGATGGATGCTTTCTAAAGAAATGCCAATAATATCGTCCCTTAAAGGAAGCCAAGAAACGTACATGGAGGACTGGTGCTAGAAACTAAAATGAACTGATACAAAGAAATGTTGTCGTAAAGAAGTCTGGAGGAAGCTATGGGAGTGTGGAAGTCAATGTTGGTAATTAAAACAATAATCAGAAATGAAACGATGATAGGGCTAAGAAGAAGAAGAAGCCAGACTATATGAATCATATTAGGACTCCTAAATACGATAGTTATATTGAAATGAGCAATTCGATAGAAAACATGTACCTGGCAACTTAAAACACTAAGCAATATAGAAAGCCAACTCCAAGAGAGTCGACTGAGAAGGAAAGAAAGTCTAGAAAGTTCTGCAGATTTCATGAAAGTCACGGTTATAATACCAACGAGTGCAGACACTTATGGGTTATGATCGAGGAATTGATTCATCAGAAGAAGTTAAAACAATATATGAAAGCCTCACGTGGTGGCAGGCAAGGAGACTCTAACACCATAGGATGCCTTTCTAGTGAGAGCAAGTTGAGCATGGTGCTGATACATTCAGGCGCCTAGAAAAATGATTGGTGATTAATGCAATTATCTGTATGCCACACCCACTAATAAAAGTCTAGCAAAGATGGATAGATATTTTGGTGCTATTAAACATGCGGAGAGTGAAAGTTGCTATGTTGTTGAGGATGGAACTTTGGATGACATTGTTTTTAGGAATATAGATGCTGACGGAGTGGAAGCTCTATCGATCGACCCACTTTTGGTCACAACCATTATTTGCCTTGTGTTAGGGCGGAAGGTGCTGGTTAACTGTGGAAGTTCATTCAACATCTTTTCCAAGAGAGCTTATGATTAAATGATGTTGAAGGAAAAGGATTTGTAACCTTGTAATTTTCAAATATAGGGGTTCAATGGGATGGCTACCGAGGCCATATGATTTATTGAATTACCGATGGTACTAGGCGACGGAGACCGCAAGTGAGTCTTTCCTTTTATGGTGTTGGATATTTACTTAGACTATAATGCTTTTCCAGGCCGACCGGCGTTGGCTGAGTTTAAAGAGCTATCCCTCCTTGGCGCTTAACTATAAAATTCCCTATAGAGAATGGAGTAGGATTCGTGCAAGGAGATTAGATGGCTGGTCGCCAATGCTAAATCGCGAAGCTAAAAGAAGCAAGGCGAACGGAGGAAGGGCAAAAACGTAAAAAGGCCCCTCTACATAAAAGCTTTGGATGCATAGCAACTATAGCCTAAGCCCCGGCTTGGGAAACCCACTCGGTTCCACGATGATATGGACCTGCGTAAAGAGCCGAAAGGTGGACGAGCAGTTCCAGTTGAGTTGACAATTGTTGTTCCATTTTTTGTGGATGATCTAAATCTAGTCTTGAAGGTCGGATCTCAGCTCGGTATAAGTGTGATGAAGGAGTTGGTTGGTTTCCTTTGAGCGAATATGGATGTTTTCGCTTGGACACACTCGGATACGTAGGGGATCTCGCCGGAGATAGCAAGCAATGCATTAAATATAAGGCCTAAATGCATTCCTTTGAAATAGAAATGCCGCAGACTTGGTCCAAAGAGATCCAATTCACTCAAAAAGGAGGTGGATAAGCTGAAGGACAATGGCTTCATTCGCGATGCCACATACCCAAAGTGGGTATCTAATGTTGTCTTGGTGAGGAAAGCTAACGGAAGCTGAAGACATGCATTGACTACTATGATTTGAATAAGGCATGCCCGAAAGACAACTTCCCGCTCCTCAAGATGGATTGGTTGGTGGATTTGAAAACTGCACATCGACACAAAGTCACACGATATTACAGTATTAAGGTCAGGAATCATACCTTCAAAGTTGGCAATCTTGTTCTCAAATCAATCTTCCCTGGCCCTGGATACTTGTTCCCCACCTAGGAAAGTCCATATGCAATAGAGCAGAGGCTTGGAGATGGAACTTTAGGCTTACGACAATAGATGCGATTTCTCTCCCAAAGGCATGGAATAGCGAGCACTTATAATGCTATTTCACATAGAAATAAATTCGTAAATAATTGGCTGCAGTGGTGTAATAAGACATGTTCTGTCATTTCCATCTTTTATGGAATAAAACGACTTTTCAAGTCAAAGAATCAATCTTTTTATTAATTAAAAGTTGTGACTTGACCAACTCGAATGAATCTACATGTGAACAATGCAGGTGTGCAGGTACCCGTAGATAGGTGCCACCTAAACTTCTACGATCCATGATCAAACCCTTGAAGTTCCTTTTGGTATCTGAAGATTGATACCGGTTAACACTTGAACTTGGACTTGGGGTAGGAGTACAAACTCAATAGACATGACCCAACCTTCCATTAGCTAACTCTCACTCCAGGTGAAGAGGCAAGAGCATAAACTTCAAATGAATGTGAAATGACCGTCCATTAACTAACTCTCACCCTCGGTGTAGGACAGGAGTATAAACTTCAAGTGAATGTGACACAACCGTTCACTTGCTAACTCTCGCTCATGGTGTAAAGGCAAGAGTATAGACTTCAAATGAATGCGACACGATTATTCATTCACAAACACTCGCTCGAAATGTAGGGGCAGGAGTATAAATCAAATCAAAAGTGATACGAATGTTGTAACAACCCAAATTTTTGGGTTAATAAAATAAAATTAATAATGATTTGAAATTAAACAATTTAAATCATTAACCTAGAATATATGGTCTTTGTAAAAGATAATTTGTTTTAGAATATGATTGTAATGACCTGAAATTTTCGACTTTGAAAATCCCGTATTGTTAAAGAAAAGAAGAAGAAAGAGGCAGAGGAAGAATAGAAAACAAAACTCAGAATCTCACATTTCGCAACGGATCAAATATAATATCAAATAATAGCATTTATACGAAGAAAAGCTGTAACTTTACATTCAATGCATCAGAGTTACAACCATATACACATAACTGGACAGTTATATCAACCTATCTCAGACTAATATCAATACAACTCTCAAATACACAGCGGTAAACTCCATACGTTCCTGCCATCCTGCTCTCCTCCTGAGCTTCAGAATGTCCTTACCTAAAAATCTGTAACACTTGGTCTGACCCTAGTATTACATCAAAGTAGCACCCGGGTCAGGCTGGAAACCAGTGTGAGTAAACCCATTTAACATGAAAATTTCAATTCCTAAACTTATTTAAAACCCGGGGTAACCCGTTATTCACTTCAAGTTCATAACTTGTTATAGTCAACACATATTTCACACATCAATATCTAAGTACCAGACTCAGTTTTAAATGGTCTAGTTTACTTAAATTATTCCATTCTAGCCTATTGATTTCACATATCAAATTTATAAGAATTATTATAGATTTCAAATCGAAATGGTTTTGGATATTTGCTGATTACCCGACCCTGGTCTCTTCGAATCAAATATCATCTTAACCCAAGTTATTTGAGTGAATACAATTACATTTATATCCAGAATTACATGTTCACATAGCCATTCATCATAGATAAACAAACCATATTATCACATTTCAACCCAAACATATTATATCACATAGCATCACAATCACATATCAGAGATGTCAACTAATCAAAGGCATACAATATCATTCAATCATTCAATAATTCAAAAGCAAGATTAATTCGTCACACCATTTCTAACTAATTTAAATAAATTAAATTAATTACTTTAATCACCTTTTAAATCATGCTTACTTAATCATTAATTAATTACAACCATTAGTTAATCATCTTTTAATTACCTAATTAGTTTCCATAATTACTTCCATTAAGTAATTATCCATTGATTAATTATCCTCAATTAATTAACCTTTAATTATTAATTAATTATCCTCTAATAATTAATTAGATTAATTTACCCTTAACAAATTAATCCTTAATTGCTTACATTAAGTAATTATCATTTAAGTAATTAATCTCGAATTTCTAATTAATTAATCTATAATTAATTAACTTATAACAACTAATTATTAATTAATCCTTAACCATTAATTAATTTCTCTTTAATTACCTAATTAATTAATAAATCAACAATTAACCCTTAATTACTTCATTAATTAATCTTTAATTATCAATTAATGAATTAGTTAATTACTCTTTAATTACTCAAACCTAAATTTATTAAAGATGAGCCATTTATCTTAATTACTTTTTAATTATGATTTAAAATCTTATTTAACAATCTTGGAATTAATTTATCATTAACTGATAGTTTAACTTAAGACCTTTAAGTTTAGTTAATGATAAAACATTTATTTCCTTAATTCCCACTTAATCACATTATTTGTTAAGTTTAAATAAACTTAGGATCTATCTTAATTAATTTAAGTTAAAATAAATTACATAACTTTTAATTAACCAATCATTTTAAATAACCTTTATTATTTAAAGAAATAGTTTAAGAATCAATTTAAAATTGATTATCATTTAACTTTCAAACTTGTTAGCCACAACATTTTAAGCGAGCCCAAACTAAATTTTCCCCGAGCCACCCACGAACTCACATGCATGCGGCCTTCCTCGAGAAAAACACGAGTAACTCCCCGCGCCATCCTTCTTCCCCGAAGACTCAAACTTTACCAGAAATTTACGTGCACGCGTGCACTTGCACATCGCTCTGGTCGTCTCCAACACCTTGCCGAGGCCTTCAGTGAGTCGACGACCAACTCCCCGAATCACCCATCCTTCCAGATCGACGCAATCGACGGCACATCAAAATCGAACCCATTGATTCAAAAACTGAAAACAACCCAAACGAGAAAACCCCGCGTCGACGACGAACCCCACCACTAGAATTCATCCAGCCTTGCCTAAAGTAACATCATGAACCCCAGCAAAGATCCCCCTCCTCGCGATCATCTCCAGCCTTCCCATGGCGACGTAACAACCCAATTTCCAACTTCTACCCAAAACCTGACATAAACCCTACTTCAACGTCGATTTTCCACCACAATATTCAAGAATTTCAATAACCATTTTTCCCTGGGTCCCCATACTTTCACCTTCCTTCAGCATCGACCACGACCACCTCCTTTACGTTGAATGTCGGAATTTGGTCGAAACATGTTTTACGTTCTACCCGAAAATTCTCAAAATATAAAAACTTAAAAATTCCCATATTATTATTATTAAAATTCATTAATTTTGTAAATGAATACAATTATACAATCAAAGCATGGAAATTTGATAGTTGATATTCTGATATTTGTTGGTTCATTGCCGTAATATTTCATTTCTATGATATTTGCTAAACATTTTCACCTGAATCAAATTTTCAAAATTATGTTGTACACATACAAACACTTTCCTTTTAGAGATCAAAGCCTAAAAATCATTTAATTGGGTGATTTGAATTTCTGGATCAGGTTTAAAACCTGAAATGTTCAACAGAGGCCTGTTACGCCCGTTCCAGACATGTACAGAGATACTAACACACACACATGTACACACACACAGATATATATATATATATATATATATATATATAAAATCATTTTTAATCAACATGCATAACATAATTTATATCATATTTCGAGGATCATCACATGCAAATTCAAGGTGCACCAGATTTTAAGAGTTTACTCACATTTATGTTTTGAATAGCGGAGCTTTTCGAAACAGTTTTGGATTTTTGAAAAATTGAACTGCTGAAAAAAATGATTAATCCTTGAAGACTTCTTAACTGGAAATTTGCTAGCTTAAAAACTAGAAAATACTTGATTATCTTTGCTGCAGGTTGTTGAAAAGGTTTTGTTGCTTGATAAATCAGGTTGATTGCATGATTCAACTTTGATTCCTTTTTTTAGTTTCCAGTTTGAATTTTTGAAGATGTAAAACATTTCTTTGATTTCATTCAGGATAGTTTCTTTTTGTTTTGAAATTGAAGATAGGGAAAACGAAGTGAAAAGATGGGATATACGTTTATGTAGGCTTAATTAGGATTTACTAAAAATATGAGAAATGAAAATAAAAAGAGACACTTGTTAAATCTAACATTTTTCATTTGGATTTTTAATCATCTTATACTTGTTACTAATATGATTTAATCTATTAAATCTTGTAACTATGCAATTTTTAATTATTTTTAAATGTTAATATAAAGCTTTTATATTCATTTTACTATTTAATAAATACTTTCCTAATTTATATAAATAAAGTTCTTCTAAAAGAAAATAAAATAAAAACCAATTATATTCTAAATAAAATCACATATATTATATTTTTAAATCCAAAATATATTTAAGGTATATATCTTTTAAATTTCAAATTTAAATTCAAATTCAAATTCAATTTAAAATCCAATTTAAAATCAACGCAAATATATATAGATATAAATATTTATTATCAGATCTATTTGTTCAATCTATAAATCATATTTCTATTAATTAACCCAATTAATTATCAATTAACAAATATTCCAAAATCCGGGTTACTACATTCATCCCCCCTTTGAATCTTTTCGTCCTCGAAAAGGAACGAAGCCAGAATTTATTCAATAACTTAAAATTAGATAAATCACTCTTTGATCATTTTTAAAACACTTTTAAAATCCACATAATATTATAAAATAGTTTTTATAAAAATACTTTTTATAACTCGATGTCTCAACTAGTCCATCATTGTTCTCACAGAAATTCGGTCATACGTTTATCAGGCGTAGGACTGAAAATCCATAAGCACTTAGCAGACCCATTTTCAACACCCAGTGAAAATACATAGAAAAAATTTCCGAAAATTTTATGAAAATATAGGAAACATTTTTGAAACAGAAGAAATATCTTTGGTGGGAATGCTTTGGAAATCATCACCCCCTCCATGGTCGCAGTTAACCCGATGGTACGTTGCCATCCCGACAAAATCCATAGATAACTATAGGCACTCCGCACCCCTCGATTACGCCATAGACCCTGCCACAGATCGCAGTTACGTTCTGGGTTACGTTGCCATCACAGCAAAGTCCATGTAACTGTAGGCATCGGCGCCCTCGATTTTCGCTGCCAAATGAAACTTCACCCTCCCACATAGGTCGTTGACTACATCAGTCAAGTCCCAATATAGCCTTAGGCTCTCGCGGCCTCTCGACTTTCACTATGTCACCACAGGTCATAGTATACCAATGTTACATTGCCATCGCGGCTAAATCGAACGTAGAATGTTGGCTCTCACAGCACACACGACTTCCGCTATGGTCCATAGTAGATCGTAGCGACATCGAGTTACATTGTCGTCACAACATAACTCAAATGTCTCTATAGGCATCAGCATCATCGACTTTCGCTATCCACTGCACATAATCCTCATTAACTCAGTTTGTCAGGACTTCCTCATACAATTCAATTTAGAGCCTCCCCCTTAGGGCTCAAGGCAGAACCACCCTGTGGATCTCCTAATGAAGTTCATTTCAATGAGAGCGCCTTTTTCTCCAGAGCCTTTCTCAAACCAATTGATACTATACATTTATAGTATCTTTCAAATCATACCCTTTGCGATTTACATCAAAATCTCCTTTACACAAAAATCGATATGTCAAATCGATAGTTCCAAACTTCACTTTCCAAATATCTAAAATTGATTTCTCCCAAAAATCAAAAGCCTTTTCCAAATCCATGGGTTCCAAAACCGTTTTCAAATCATTCTAAAAAAACCATCTATATATATGGATATATAAAATCTTTGGATCACTTCATACTTGTATAAATTTCCTCTTTATACTTCAAATACTTTCAAAAACCTTTCTTCTGGCTATAGATTTAACAAGGGGAGTTTATCATATATAACAAATATATATATATTTATTTATACCAAATCAAATATTCAAATTTGATTTCCCCTATAAAGTTATTCACTATATTACTTGCTTTTTATAAATGAGTTCTAATCATAGAAATATCCAACTTTCATTTTATTTCATCATTTATTTATCAAAATATACCCTTCCATTTCAAAAATCATTTTACAGTTCTTATCCAAACATTTGCAATATCTATCTCATTCAAGCCTGTACAATGTAAACATATCATCCGTACGCAACATTAAATCTGATCGCTCACTTGATCATACAATTTCACTTCCGAACTAACATCGTCCACCCGACTTCCTAGTGCGGACTCAGATCTGGCTTCTTGATCAGAAACCGTCATTCTCCTTGCATAGCCTAACTATGATTGAGAATTTCCAGAACCAATCAAAAATCCATATCCAGGGTTCCCCGTCGAAAATTAGTGAAAAATCTCAACTCGGGTCGATATAACTATCTCGTAATTCTGTGCTTGAATCTGGATCAAATCACTATGCGAATAGAATAATATACGTACATCCTATGTATTTATCTTCATTGATAATTAGCTATATCATTTCTCTTTTCTATTCACATTTATTTACGATTCTATTCACTTATTTACAGTTGCTTCAAATTCTATTTGGATTGTCACTTCAACTCTTATCTCAATTAGTATTTACTCATAAACAGTTTGCACTCTGACCGGCTAGAATTTCAAAATAGCTTGAAAAGTTAAAAATAGATAAGTAGTTGTAAAAATAGTTATTAATTATAAAATAGCTGTAAAATAATGAAGTAGTTATTAAACAGTTGTAAAATAGTTAGATAATTGTAAAATAGTTGTAAAATAATAATTAGTTTGTAAAACAGATGTAAAATAGTAATCTGTTTTCAAAGTAATTGTAAGTAAGTATAAGATAGTTTTGGGTTTTAAAAAGAAAATTTGTATAGTAAATAGCTAGGAAAAATTTAAAAACAGTTATATTAAAACAATTTCATTTGAAAAAAAAAATAGTTTAGAGCCAAATTGTACTATTCCCAATCTCCATTTCCAATCAGTTTCCAATTTCCACTTCCATTTAAATTGATGCAATTTCAATTCAATTTAAATTAACTTCAATTTCTATCCCATATTCAAGTCAACTCCCATTTGAAATTCAAACTTATTCAACTTCAATTTCACTTCAAATTATTTCAATTCAAATTTCCCATTTGAACTCTATGCTTGTCCATCTTCAATCGCAATTCCAATTGTTTCAAATCAAATTCAATTTGAACTAATCCTATTCAAGTCTCAACTTAAAACCATCTCGAATTTCATAAATTCGAGTTAAATTTTAAATGTTGATTTAATCCTTTAAATCAAATTAACCTTTACTTTTAAATTAACACCTTAAATCTCTAAACCATTTGATCCTAAGTCCAAATTTCAAAATTCCATTTTAAATTACCTTTACTTTGCTTATTTCAAAGTTCAAATAAGAGTTCCAAAAATAATTAAATCTTCAATAATCCATTTTATTACTTAATTTTATCTTGAAAACCCATTCTTAAACAATTTTAGTTTGTAAGCTCATTTTTAACATTTGAATCTTAAGTTCAAGGTGATTCCCTTTTAATAAGTTCAAATATTATTTCTATTCTATTTCTATAATGGATATATATTACCTTAATTTATTTCTTAATTTATTTAAAATAATCCAATTCTAAGTTTCATAGATTATTAATAACTATAGTATGATATTAGAATAAGTCAATATAAATAAACATCCAAATTATTTAAAACATCCATCCATAGCATCGAACTCAAATTCTCAGATCTCAAACCCATTTTGAGATCACACATACTCCCAATTCAAATCAACCTTTTAACTTCCCAAATTAAATCTCAATTTCATGTTGAAATTTCCAATTTAGGTTGTTCATTCTAAAGTTATTTTACTTCTCTTGAGTTAAATTTAAACAATCTAGTCAACTTACCCAATTTGAATTTCTATTTCAAATTTTAAACTTCTTATTAATCATCTTCCCACTCAAGTTTAAAAACTTATCACTTTGGGTTTCATATCACATTCCAAGAAAAAAATTTAAAACTCGACACTTAAAGTTTATTTCAAACCATCTTTGATATTATGTATATCCCTCATATATACATACTTATTTCCTTTGCACACCAAGTTACCTCTTAAATTTTAAACCACCTTTGGTTTTAATTCAAAACAAATTTCTTTAAAATTTTCCAAACAACTCTTATATGAAACAGGCCCTTTCATTCAAATACAATGTAAATAATACTATTTATTATTTCTTTTAACACTTTGAAACAAATTCCAAAATTTGTTGACTTAGATTTAAAACTTCACAATTTTAATTATCTTCAGTTCCAATTTATAAGTCATACTCACCTGAATGTTTACTTCCTTAAGACATTTCATTATTAAACACAACAACCATTTATTATAATAACCAAGATTATCATATCTGGAAACCAATCCATTATTATCTTATTATGAAAACACTTTTATAAATTTAGGATTTTATTTTCAGTTTGGATCCATTTCGAACTTATCTTATTTATATAGTTCATATTATCCAATTTCCCATTTAGTTGTACTTCAATTACCACTTAATTCTAATTATTTTATTTAATTCCAATGATTCAGCCACCAAACACCTTAATATTAGAAAAACTATTTTCTTTATATATATCAAAATATAAATTTATAAAAAATCATTTTTGAAACCATCTTTTTTTAAAATCATTTTATATGTAAATAACAAATACGCCCTTTTATATACTGCACTCAACTCATTATAGGGTACTATTGACCCTATCCTTAATGAGTAAACCTACCAGAGCCAAGGTTCTTGCTTAACCTTCAGCTCTGATACCAAATGTAACGATCCGAAATTTTCGCCTCCGAAAATCCCTGGTTGTTAAAGAAAAGAAGAAGAAAGAGGTAGAAGAAGAATAGAAAACAAAACTCAGAAACTCATATTTCACAGCAGATCAAATATAATATCAAACAATAGCATTTATACAAAGAAAAGCTGTAATTGTTACTATACATTCAATGCATCAGAGTTACAACCATATACACATAACTGGACAGTTTTATCAACCTGTCTCAGACTAATATCAATAAAACTCTCAAATACACAACATTACTCTCCATACATCCTTGCCATCCAGCTCGCCCCCTGAGCTCCAGAACGTCCTTACTTGAAAATCTGTAATACTCGGTCCGATCCGAGCATTACATCAAAGTAACACCTGGGTCAGGCCGAAAACCAGCGTGAGTAAACCCGTTTAACATGAAAAATTCAATGCCTAAATGTTATTTTAAACCCAGGGTAACCCGTTATTCACTTCAAGTTCATAACTTGTTATAGTCAACACATATTTCACACATCAATATCTAAGTACCAGACTCAGCTTTAAATGGTCTAGTTTACTTAAATTATTCCTTTCCATCCTATTGATTTCACATAACAAATCTATAAGAATTATTATAGATTGCAAATCGAAGTGGTTTTGGGTATTTGCTGATTACCCGACCCTGGTCTCTTCGAATCAAATATCATCTTAACCCAAGTTATTTGAGTGAATACAATTACATTTATATCCATAATTACATGTTCACATAGCCATTCATCATAGATATACAAACCATATTATCACAGTTCAACCCAAACATATTATATCACATAGCATCACAATCACATATTAGAGATATCAACTAATCTAAAGCATACAATATTATTCAATCATTCAATAATTCATAAGCAAGAATAATTTGTCACACCATTTCTAATTAATTTAAATAAATTAAATCAATTACTTCAATCACCTTTTAAATCCTGCTTACTTAAACATTAATTAATTATAGACCATTAATTAATTATCTTTTAATTTCCCATTTATTGTAACGACCCGCTATTTTGGACCATTCAAATCGACAATAAAACCGTACATGTCCGACTTGAATAATTCAAAATACCGAATTGTTAATAAAATTTGGCAAAACTTAAAATATACAGTAAATAAATCAATCATAGATCACTTACACAGAGTAATACAATGCAGCGGAATAGATAAAGAATAGTAGTTCATGAAGCTACTATATACCTCATAGTTAGAAATAAAATACAACCGAATAGTTCAAATGCCATGAAGTCTCCAATGCAACAGATGGCTTCTCTGAACCAATCAACTGGATGACTTAAGGGATAGATAGCTGGATCTTCAAGCAAAGCTCCAACTTCGAAGATGAGTCTCAAATGCTGTATCTCTCAGTCTGACCCGAGCATAAAGCAAAACACAAAACACTCGAGTCAGGATTAACATTCTTATATCTATAAATCTAACTCAAGTGAAATATCAACTGAAATATAATTAACTTAGAGGATGTTTGGGATAACCATCCTCTAAGGGTCCATGGAACTATCTAAAAGATAGAAATATACACTATAACACCGTAGTCTTTTCAACTTAATTTATACTTCAAAACCAAATATCATTTTCACTTCAAATATCTCTATACTTCCCAAATAGTATTTTTATATATTAAATAATTTGTACAGTACAGAAATTTCAATTCTCTCAACTTAACAAATCGTTTAACATCAACCCGACCACCCCATTTAAATCTATTTCAATCTCAATTTATTAATTTAAATTCAACTCAATTTCTAAAATAACCACTTCAATTTTATCGATCTCAAATTCGGATTTGAAATCACAAAATACCCTTTATGTTCAATATATTTCAAAACTTTAAGTATTCAACATTTCAAACTAACTTTTTAGTCAATTTAGTTTCTAAATAATAAATTCAACTATACTGATTTCAAATACATATCCGAATCTCAAAATAAACCATTTAAATCCCAATATAGTTCAAAGCTTTAATATTTACTAAACTGTTCAATTTAATAGTTCCATATAGATCTCGATTTAACCTCATTATTATATAGTCTTAAAATAATCCCTCATTAGATACAATATCATTTAAGTAACCTTAAATTACATTTTACTCAATATTTTCTTTAATTTATTTAAACGTGAAATATTCATTAAATCACTTAAATAAAAATCTAGTTACAAAATCATACCCTTAAATTTCCCATTCAAAAATTTTAAATTGATTTAATTGAACAAATCCTTATTTAAATACCATTTAGATAAACCCACATTTATCTCCCAATCTTTGCAGAATACTTTTGGAATAAAATTTACATAAATATTTAGCATAATTTATGTATTAAATCAAATTTTGACTAAATTAAATATTATTAAATCTATATATCATTACCCTTTATATATAAATTTTTTTTAAGGATTAACATTTAATAAGACCATATATTTCTTTCCAAAACAATGAATTAAATTTCAAAATATTTATATATATGGACCAACGATGTCTGTATATAATTCTTATCATATGGTCAAGTGTTACGGATATTTATCATTTCAATCCGTACACTAAATGTATACGGGTGGATAGCATTTCAACCCGTAATCCCAATTCAATTAAATGAAAATCGCTTGGGTTTATCATTTCAACCCATAACGATTTTCTCCTATTCTAAAGTCTGTTCGGGTATGTATCATTTCAACCCATAGTGATTTCTATACTAACAGGGAACTTGCAGAGTGATAACAGATATGTAAATAATAATAACAACAGGCATATATCATCAAAATAAATATATAAACAATAGGATATGGTGTCATATCCCATAAGTGAATAGTTACAGATAATAGCATATATAACAATTTAAATAACTACAGCCTCATATTTCAATTGTCGTCTCAATTGAAATCAAATTTAGTAAATAAAAGAATGTTAATCGTGAGTGATTTCTCACCTTTCGAGGCCAGAGAAAAAGAAGTGAGTTATGAAATCCAGATCCGAATTCCAAAACAAAGCTAGATGGACACGGTTCAATGATCAAAGCTGATAATAGGAATAGACGAATTCAAATCAGAATTGGATCAAGGAAGATAAATAGGATAAGTGAGCTTATATACAACTAGCCAACATATGCAGACACAATTCATAAAATATGCAATAAAATATGCATGCCTCGGTTAATATATATACATAGGTGTGCAGACCGACTATATTAATATAACCATATATATACTATATAACATTTCCTCTACCAATTTGTATATGACTATACATATGACTATACTTGAAATCAAAATACACATCCCTTAAAAAAAAATCCAACGTATATCAGTCAGTGCAAACAACCTTAAGGCTGACATGAAATAAACTTTTGAAAGCATATACTGTTGAAATTATAAAATATTAATATAACTTATACTGTAAAACTACCATAGAAAATTTATATATATACCTACATTTAAATATAACTTATGTAAATTGTTGAAAATAAAATAAAATATAGTACGGTAGACTCTAAAATACTAAAACAATCATAAAAATATATATATTATAAATTGACCTATCAAACTTGTACCCACCAATTTTATATAATATATATACCAAAACAGTAACGAAAATTGAAATACTATATTTTATATATCTAACATATGAAAGCTAATAAAATAGCATAATTTATTATAGTTGAAACTGTTATAACCAAATATATAAAACATATAAAAATACGTATATTAATAGAAGGCTGCCAAACTTATACCATATATACCGTAAGCTATCAATAGTAAAATAAAACGCGTATATATATATACATATTTAACTTATCAACTAGTTAGTAAAACATACGTATCTAAAAGCCGTACGATAACTATATGCTAACAAAAGTCAAAAACTATATACCGTAAAATCTTAAAATAATATACATAATACAGTATAAATATATACTAACCTTTATATATGAACAGAAGTTAAATATTTATATACACGTTTATAAATATAACAATTATCATATATATACTATTATGAAATATATTATTATTTTTAAAATTCAACTGTTAGGGAATTCAAAATCCCCATAGTTGTAGTAAACATATAAAACAAAACTTATGCACAATCTATACTGTTCTTAATATATAAAATAGACTTATATCAAATAAAATGCGTACTTACTTTTAAAAACCAGAGAGGAAATGTTTTGCCAACTAATGCATGCGGCCATGGGGAGGAGGCAGGCTAAGGAAAAGAGAGAGCTCATGCTTAGGTTTGGAAGAAATAAGAAAAGATGGAGGGGAGATGAGAACAGGCGATTTTTAAGGAAGAATGCATGCGTGATTCAAGCAACATGACATGGCGAAGGGCATTCTTCAGGCAACAGAGAAAATGCTAGTTTCTTAAATATAAAGGTAGGTCTGCATCTGATATGTGAACGTGCTATATGACTTTATATAATATTTACAAAGCTCTCTCCTCTTTTAATATTAATTTGAGGGCAACGAATAGCCTACAGAGAGAAAAGAAGATGCAATCTATGCTATACTATATATATATATATTCCTAGAAACACGGAAACGAAGAGGTAAAAGAGGGAAGAGAAAGAGGCATATAAATGAATGGTAAATAAATTTAGATTTCAAATGAAATAAATGGAACAGCAGAGATTAAAGTATGGATGTAAATCCTAGAATAATAAAAAGCAACGGTTATATGTTGATTAAGAAAAATAATTAAAACAATTAATGGCTTAAATGGGGCAGCATGTTTCAAATTTTTGAAATGCAAAAGAAACGTACACTATAAATATAAAGTTTTCAAAAGCAAAAGAAACGTAAAGCTGTCCATTAATTCATCAAAACGTTATTTAAGTAATAAATTGAAATGAAAAAAAAAAGTAATTGTAACGGTCAATAGTTGATTTAGCTATACACTTAAAGCAATAAATTTTTGTTTGTTTGTACAACACATAATGAGTTTTGAAAGTCAAGGATATAAAAATGGATAAAAGGAAAGAAATCAGGAAATTTTTGTGAGCAATAGCTTTCCAAGGAAAGGTAGGCTTACATTATATATACATGCTGAGATGATTAGGCACGTTCAAAAATTTTGAAGCAATGAAGGAATTGGAAATAAATATAAAATGAAAGAAATTTGAAAAGTCCGTTGCTATGATTTAGCCAAAATTTATTAAAGCCATTTACTAGGAAGGTTGGAACTGAAATAATAGGGAGAGGAAGGCACATTAAATTTGATGACAAAGTTGTGTTCGGATCTATAAGCAAGTGGTTTATATATTATAGGCCTTAGGAAAGCGAGGGAAGGAACGGATGCTACTAGCTTGATGATTTGAGATTCTTTCAAGCGTTAAAAACAAAAATAAAGAGAGACCAGAATAAACGCACCACCATAAATATAAATATATGCTTCAATTGCAAAAGAAACGTATAGAGAAAATTATGGGTAGTGGGAAAGGTAAAGTCAGTGCACGAAACTACAAGGAATAATAAAAGCAAGGTCGATGATCTCAAATTTATTAATGGTTACGAATGGAAAAGTCTACCTGGATTGGAAAAGTATTAAGCAATAGAAATCTTTAACGGTAGTAAAAAGAAACCGTTACGCACTGATTCAGAAATCAATTAAAGCAATTAATAGCTTGAATTGGACAGCACGTTTTCTCAATTAAATAAACTTCCATAAAATTATTTGAAAATTTACAATCTGCTATATTTAAATATACGTATTCTAAATATATAAACATTTTATTTAAAAATTCAATTATTATAAGATTTCACAAATATTCAATTAAATACGTTATAGAATCATTTAAAATTGTTAAAATTTTCCGGGTCGTTACACTCTCCCCCACTCAAAACTTTTCGTCCCCGAAAAGGAAGGAGGTAGGAGAATAAAACAACCAGAAAAAAAAATAGATTGAAAGCCAAGATAAACAATAAATTTTAAAACTATATAAATTTTATTTAAAATATTTATTTGAAAATTTCATTTGAAATTAAATTTTCTTTAATATTTAATACTTCTCAAACTCCTTTGCAAACAATTATTTACATTATTACTTCTATTTACAAAGACTATTGAAAATATTAAATCCAAAATTTATGAAATTTTTAATTTATCTCAAGATACCTTTCAAATATTATCAATAAATTAATAATCATTTTCTTTAAAGATGTTTTATTTAATTTATAACTTCAAAAATATTTATAACACTAAAATTTTATATAAAACAATGTAGTATACAAATAAGCAATATTTAAAAGATTTATTCAAAAAGGAAAGGAAGGTAGATTCCGAAAACGGAATATAGGTGAAAAATGAAGCTGAGCAGATGAGGTAGATTCAAAAGAATAGAATCGGGCACGAATAATTTATTTCAAACCATAAGAATTTTAATTTCAAATATTAATACAAAATTTCTTTGTTGGGAAAAATACTTTTATAATAAATAGCTTTATAATAATACGTTTATATCGAAATAAATCTTTCTTTCGAAAATATTTTTATAACTCGATGTTTTAACAAGTTTATCCTCGTTCTTGCAGACTCTGGCCATGCGTTGATCAGGCGCAAAGCTAGAATTCTTCAAGTACTTAGTAGACCTGTTTCAACACCCAGTGAAAATACTTGAAAAACCTTTTCAAAAACAGATATGGAAAGTACAATCCAAACAAACAACCAAACCAAAACCTTTGTCCGACCATGGTTCGCAGATACACAATGGTTACGCCTGGGTCTCCCAGGAAACAATCCATATCCGTAAGCTTTCTCAGCCCTGCGAGTTACGCCATGATGACTAGTAGAGTGCAGGATACACAATGGTTACGCCTGGATCCCCCAGGAAACAATCCGTACCCCTAGGCAAGACTCAGCCAGGCACTTGCGCTACTATTCGCGACCTACACAGATTGCAGGATACACAATGGTTACGCCTGGATCCCCCAGGAAACAATCCGTCCCCTAGGCAAGACTCAGCCAGGCAGTTGCGCTATGCAGTCACGAGAGAAAAAAAAACCATGGGTTACGCCACGGTGGGAAACACTCGAGTATTACATCCGGAAAACCGAAAATCAGAGAGAATAATACCGATAGAATGAATCCACGATGTGGCCACAAAGCGGATATCAAGCAGAAGGCACTTTCCATATCTTTACTTCGAAAATATATATCATATAGTACCTTTTCAAATACTTTCAAATATCATACTTATATAAAATCCATATATATATATAAGATTCCATTTTCAAATCGAATACTTTCCAAATCAATAGTATATCAAATCATACTTATATAGACTTCGATTTATAAAAAAAAATTCTCTTTCCAAATTGAGTACCTTTCAAATAAATAGATTTCAAATCACTTCATACTTATACAAATCCATTTTATATAAGTTTGACCACTCCCAAATCAAGTGCTTAACAATATAAGAATCTCAATTTCAAATCATTTCAATATCAATTCAGTTTCAAAATCATATAGGATTTCACCAAATTTCCTTCCAAATTAAATATCTAAATTTCAAAGTTCCCAAAATAATAGGTTTAGAAAATTATCCCAGTTTCCAAATTAAAATAA
The DNA here is from genome assembly GCA_030765085.1 of Allium cepa. NCBI lineage: Eukaryota > Viridiplantae > Streptophyta > Magnoliopsida > Asparagales > Amaryllidaceae > Allium > Allium cepa. The sequence continues at coordinate 225,293,438 of CM060931.1, forward strand.
TTCAAGTCAAACAAATTCATTTCCAAAATACCATATAAGTACTGGTTTTTAATTTCAATTTAATTTCAAAACCAAATATTTTCTCAAAATCAATTATACTCAAAATGGTTTCCAAATTTATAATCATCACTTTAAAACTTTAAAACTATCTATTTCTATTAGAAATATCCAATTTACCTTTCTGAAAACCATTATTTGAAATTAATTTTTTTTTTCCAAAACATTTCAAAACTAAATTCCATATTAGTATAATTAAAAATAGTCATATTCACTTACTTAACAAAAGGTTTCAAACTTACTTAAGTCATACTCTTCAAAACTAAACTTATATGCTTTATCAAAAATTTTATACTTTTCGAAATTTCTTAGTTTAAAACTTTTAAACCTTGATTTGGAAGTGCTCGAACCTTCAAAATAGTAGATGAAATCAAATTTCAAATCTAAGAGTTGGAAATCAATTTTTTTTTATATAGACTTATTACTAGTCAAATTGAAAACTCGAGGACTGAACACCGGTCTCACTTTAAATTATTTCAAATATATACATATATCTTTCGAAAATATCAAATTATACTTCGGAATTTGAAATCAAAAACGGTTTTACAAAATCACTCGCATAGCGAAGCTATTAAAGTGGCATCTCCCCCACTCTGAAACTCGAAAATCAATGTCGATGATGCGTGCACTCATCACCGAAATTATTCTCCAGCGACATAAGTGAGTTCTGGACTTCTATTTTCTTGAAAACTTCTTTGAAATTTCTTCAAAATTATTGGAATTCATTTGAACCGATTTGAAACATTTCTTATTCGGAAAAATACTTTTAAATCGTATTATTTTTATATATTTTCCCAAAATCTTAGAACCAATTTCAAAATATCGGAATTCAATTGTCGAATTTCAAATTTAACCCTTCAGTTATAAATCCTTTTTATATAAATCACTTTCTTATAAATTTTCAAAATTTCCAATACTTTCAAAACTTTTATATATAGAATAACATTTCTTATTCGTTTTATATATAGGTATATAATCCTTATCGAAAACATTTTCACTTTTATATATAGAATAAAATCATAGTTATCAAAATAATAATTTCATATAAAACAATTTTAAAATACAACAAACCCGATTTTCAAAGGATGATTCAAGAATGGATTTCAAAACAAAGATAGAGATTTAATTTAGAGGAACTCTAATCGATAGAATCCTGATTCGAAGATAGGCTCAAACAAGGTTGAGAAAATCAAATTACAAAATAGAAGATGGATATACTTCTATAAATCTCGGGCGACCTTAACCGGGTCAACCGTGACTTCAGGAATATAATTGATACGGAATTCTAAAGCAAATCGACATTCGATTGCCAGAGATAGAATTCGGCATACCAAGATATAGCAGCATCGTAAACCGAGGATACAGAAATCTCCGGTGAATCAATGCCACTTGTAAAGGAGTTTTCACCCCCTTTACAATTCATTCCGTGGAGTTAAGGGATACTCCAGAATCAAACGAATATAAATCGGGAGAGACAAGAATGAATTTCGGAACCGAGGGACATTCCAAAATTCAAAGGAAATCAAGTCCAAAAGAAGGATTCAACTCGAACGAAAGTGATTCTGTAAATGAATTTACCATATATGCTAGGTTTTGCCTAGAGCCAAAGCTCTGATACCAACTGTGACGACCCGCTATTTTGGACCATTCAAATCGACAATAAAACCGTACATGTCCGACTTGAATAATTCAAAATACCGAATTGTTAATAAAATTTGGCAAAACTTAAAATATACAGTAAATAAATCAATCATAGATCACTTACACAGAGTAATACAATGCAGCGGAATAGATAAAGAATAGTAGTTCATGAAGCTACTATATACCTCAGAGTTAGAAATAAAATACAACCGAATAGTTCAAATGCCATGAAGTCTCCAATGCAACAGATGGCTTCTCTGAACCAATCAACTGGATGACTGAAGGGATAGATAGCTGGATCTTCAAGCAAAGCTCCAACTTCGAAGATGAGTCTCAAATGCTGTATCTCTCAGTCTGACCCGAGCGTAAAGAAAAACACAAAACACTCGAGTCAGGATTAACATTCTTATATCTATAAATCTAACTCGAGTGAAATATCAACTGAAATATAATTAACTTAGAGGATGTTTGGGATAACCATCCTCTAAGGGTCCATGGAACTATCAAAAAGATAGAAATATACACTATAACACCGTAGTCTTTTCAACTTAATTTATACTTCAAAACCAAATATCATTTTCACTTCAAATATCTCTATACTTCCCAAATAGTATTTTTATATATTAAATAATTTGTACAGTAAAGAAATTTCAATTCCCTCAACTTAACAAATCGTTTAACATCAACCCGACCTCCCCATTTAAATCTATTTCAATCTCAATTTATTAATTTAAATTCAACTCAATTTCTAAAATAACCACTTCAATTTTATCAATCTCAAATTCGGATTTGAAATCACAAAATACCCTTTATGTTCAATATATTTCAAAACTTTAAGTATTCAACGTTTCAAACTAACTTTTTAATCAATTTAGTTTCTAAATAATAAATTCAACTATACTGATTTCAAATACATATCCGAATCTCAAAATAAACCATTTAAATCCCAATATAGTTCAAGTCTTTAACATTTAATTAAATGTTCAATTTAATAGTTCCATATAGATCTCGATTTAACCTCACTATTATCTAGTCTTAAAATAATCCCTCATTGGATACAATATCATTTAAGTAACCTTAAATTACATTTTACTCAATATTTTCTTTAATTTATTTAAACGTGAAATATTCATTAAATCACTTAAATAAAAATCAAGTTACAAAATCATACCCTTAAATTTCCCATTCAAAATTTTTAAATTGATTTAATTGAATAAATCCTTATTTAAATACCATTTAGATAAACCCACATTTATCTCCCAATCTTTGCAGAATACTTTTGGAATAAAATTTACATAAATATTTAGCATAATTTATGTATTAAATCAAATTTTGACTAAATTAAATATTATTAAATCTATATATCATTACCCTTTATATATAAAAAAATTTAAGGATTAACATTTAATAGGACCATATATTTCTTTCCAAAACAATGAATTAAATTTCAAAATATTTATATATATGGACCAACGATGTCTGTATATATTTCTTATCATATGGTCAAGTGTTACGGATATTTATCATTTCAATCCGTACACTAAATGTATACGGGTGGATAGCATTTCAACCCGTAATCCCAATTCAATTAAATGAAAATCGCTTGGGTTTATCATTTCAACCCATAACGATTTTCTCCTATTCTAAAGTCTGTTCGGGTATGTATCATTTCAACCCATATTGATTTCTATACTAACAGGGAACTTGCAGAGTGATAACAGATATGTAAATAATAACAACAACAGGCATATATCATCAAAATAAATATATAAACAATAGGATATGGTGTCATATCCCATAAGTGAATAGTTACAGATAATAGCATATATAACAATTTAAATAACTACAGCCTCATATTTCAATTGTCGTCTCAATTGAAATCAAATTTAGTAAATAAAAGAATGTTAATCGTGAGTGATTTCTCACCTTTCGAGGCCAGAGAAAAAGAAGTGAGTTATGAAATCCAGATCCGAATTCCAAAACAAAGCTAGATGGACATGGTTCAATGATCAAAGCTGATAATAGGAATAGACGAATTCAAATCAGAATTGGATCAAGGAAGATAAATAGGATAAGTGAGCTTATATACAACTAGCCAACATATGCAGACACAGTATATAAAATATGCAACAAAATATGCATGCCTCGGTTAATATATATACATAGGTGTGCAGACCGACTATATTAATATAACCATATATATACTATATAACATTTCCTCTACCAATTTGTATATGACTATACATATGACTATACTTGAAATCAAAATACACATCCCTTAAAAAAAATCCAACGTATATCAGTCAGTGCAAACAACCTTAAGGCTGACATGAAATAAACTTTTGAAAGCATATACTGTTGAAATTATAAAATATTGATATAACTTATACTGTAAAACTACCATAGAAAATTTATATATATACCTACATTTAAATATAACTTATGTAAATTGTTGAAAATAAAATAAAATATAGTATGGTAGACTCTAAAATACTAAAACAATCATAAAAATATATATATTATAAATTGACCTATCAAACTTGTACCCACCAATTTTATATAATATATATACCAAAACAGTAACGAAAATTGAAATACTATATTTTATATATCTAACATATGAAAGCTAATAAAATAGCATATTTTATTATAGTTGAAACAATTATAACCAAATATATAAAACATATAAAAATACGTATATTAATAGAAGGCTGCCAAACTTATACCATATATACCGTAAGCTATCAATAGTAAAATAAAACGCGTATATATATATATATATATATATAACTTATCAACTAGTTAGTAAAACATACGTATCTAAAAGCCGTACGATAACTATATGCTAACAAAAGTCAAAAACTATATACCGTAAAATCTTAAAATAATATACGTAATACAGTATAAATATATACTAACCTTTATATATGAACAGAAGTTAAATATTTATATACACGTTTATAAATATAACAATTATCATATATATACTATTATGAAATATATTATTATTTTTAAAGTTCAACTGTTAGGGAATTCAAAATCCCCATAGTTGCAGTAAACATATAAAACAAAACTTATGCACAATCTATACTGTTCTTAATATATAAAATAGACTTATATCAAATAAAATGCGTACTTACTTTTAAAAACCAGAGAGGAAATGTTTTGCCAACTAATGCATGCGGCCATGGGGAGGAGGCAGGCTAAGGAAAAGAGAGAGCTCATGCTCAGGTTTGGAAGAAATAAGAAAAGATGGAGGGGAGATGAGAACAGGCGATTTTTAAAGGAAGAATGCATGCGTGATTCAAGCAACATGACATGGCGAAGGGCATTCTTCAGGAAATAGAGAAAATGCTAGTTTCTTAAATATAAAGGTAGGTCTGCATCTGATATGTGAACGTGCTATATGACTTTATATAATATTTACAAAGCTCTCTCCTCTTTTAATATTAATTTGAGGGCAATGAATAGCCTACAGAGAGAAAAGAAGATGCAATCTATGCTATACTATATATATATATATATATATATATATATATATATATATTCCTAGAAACACGGAAACGAAGAGGTAAAAGAGGGAAGAGAAATAGGTGTAAAAATGAATGGTAAATAAATTTAGATTTCAAATGAAATAAATGGTACAGCAGAGATTAAAGTATGGATGTAAATCCTAGAATAATAAAAAGCAACGGTTATATGTTGATTAAGAAAAATAATTAAAACAATTAATGGTTTAAATGGGGCATCATGTTTCAAAATTTTGAAATGCAAAAGAAACGTACACTATAAATATAAAGTTTTCAAAAGTAAAAGAAACGTAAAGCTGTCCATTAATTCATCAAAACGTTATTTAAGTAATAAATTGAAATGAAAAAAAAAAGTAATTCTAACGGTCAATAGTTGATTTAGCTATACACTTAAAGCAATAAATTTTTGTGTGTTTGTATAACACATAATGAGTTTTGAAAGTCAAGGATATAAAAATGGATAAAAGGAAAGAAATCAGGAAATTTTTGTGAGCAATAGCTTTCCAAGGAAAGGTAGGCTTACATTATATATACATGCTGAGATGATTAGGCACGTACTAAAATTTTGAAGCAATGAAGGAATTGGAAATAAATATAAAATGAAAGAAATTTGAAAAGTCCGTAGCTATGATTTAGCCGAAATTTATTAAAGCCATTTACTAGGAAGGTTGGAACCGAAATAATAGGGAGAGGAAGGCACATTAAATTTGATGACGAAGTTGTGTTTGGATCTATAAGCAAGTGGTTTATATATTACAGGCCTTATGAAAGCGAGGGAAGGAACGGATGCTACTAGCTTGATGATTTGAGATTCTTTCAAGCGTTAAAAACAAAAATAAAGAGAGACCAGAATAAACGCACCACCATAAATATAAATATACGCTTCAATTGCAAAAGAAACGTATAGAGAAAATTATGGGTAGTGGGAAAGGTAAAGTCAGTGCACGAAACTACAAGGAATAATAAATGCAAGGTCGATGATCTCAAATTTATTAATGGTTACGAATGGAAAAGTCTACCTGGATTGGAAAAGTATTAAGCAATAGAAATCTTTAACGGTAGTACAAAGAAACTGTTACGCACTGATTCAGAAATCAATTAAAGCAATTAATAGCTTGAATTGGACAACACGTTTTCTCAATTAAATAAACTTCCATAAAATTATTTGAAAATTTACAATCTGCTATATTTAAATATACGTATTCTAAATATATAAACATTTTATTTAAAAATTCAGTTATTATAAGATTTCACAAATATTCAATTAAACATGTTATAGAATCAATTAAAATTGTTAAAATTTTCCGGGTCGTTACATTTATTTTCCATAATTACTTCCATTAAGTAATTATCCATTGGTTAAATATCCTCAATTAATTAACCTTTAATTATTAATTAATTATCCTCTAATAATTAACTAGATCAATTTACCCTTAGCAAATTAATTCTAAATTACTTACATTAAGTAATTATCATTTAAGTAATTATTCTCTAATTACTAATTAATTAATCTATAATTAATTAATTAATCCTTAACCGTTAATTAATTAATTTCTTTTTAATTACCTAATTAATTAATAAATCAACAGCTAACCCTTAATTACTTCATTATTTAATCTTTAATTGTCAATTAATTAATTAATTACTCTTTAATTACTCAAACCTAAATATACTGAAGATGAACCATTTATCTCAATTACTTTCTTAATTATCATTTAAAATCTTATTTAATAATCTTGGAATTAATTTATCATTAACTGATAATTTAACTTAAGACCTTTAAATTTAATTAATGATAAAATATTTATTCCCTTAATTCCCACTTAATCACATTATTGATTAAGTTTAAATAAACTTAGGATCTATCTTAATTAATTTAAAAATAAATGACATAACTTTTAATTAACCAATCATTTTAAATAACATTTATTATTTTAAATAAATAGTTTAAGAATCAGTTTAAACTTGATTGTCGTTTAACTTTTAAACTTGTCAGCCTCAACACTTTACCCGAGCCCAAACTAAATTTTCCCCGAGCCACCCATGAACTCACATACGTATGGCCTTCCTCGAGAAAAACACGAGAAAACACGAGTAACTCCCCATGCCATCCTTCTTCCCTGAAGACTCAAATTTTACCAGGCATTTACGTGCTCGCGTGCGCGTGCGCGTCGCTCTGGTCGACTCCAACATCTTGCCGAAGCCTTCAGTAAGTCGACGACCAACTCCCCAAACCACCCATCCTTCTAGATCGACGCAATCGACGCCACATCAAAATCGAACCCATCAATTCAAAATCTGGAAACAACTTAAACAAGAAAACCACTCATCGACGACGAACCCCACCACTAGAACTCATGCCGCCTTGCCCAAAGTAGCATCACGAACCCCAGCAAAGATCCCCCTCCTCTTGATCATCTCCAGCCTTCCCATGACGATGAGGCAACCCAATTTGCAACTTTGACCCAAAACCTGACTTAAACCTACTTCACCGTCGATTTTCCACCACAATGTTTGAGAATTTCAGTCACCATTTTTCTCTGTGTCCCCGTACTTTCACCTTCCTTCAGCATCGACTACGATCACCCCCTTTACGTTGATCGTCAGAATTTGGTTAAAACATGTTTTATGTTCAACCCAAAAATTCTCAAAATCCGACAACATAAAATTTCCCATATTATTATTAAAATTCATCAATTTTGCAAACGAATACGATTATAAAATCAAAGCATGGAAATTTGATAGTTGATATTCTGACATTTGTTGATTCATTGCTATAACATTTCATTTCTGTGATATTTGCTGAACATTTTCCCCTGAATCAAATTTTAAAAATGATGTAGTACACATACAAACACTTTCCTTTTAGAGATCAAAGCCTAAAAATCATTTAAATGGATGATTTGAATTTTTGGATCAGGTCTAAACCTGAAATATTTTACAGAGGCATGTTATGCCTGTTCCAAACATGTACACAAATACTAACACGCACACATATATATAAAACATTTTTAATCAACATGCACAGCATAATTCATATCACATTTCAAGGATCATCACATGCAAATTCAAAATGTTCCAGATTTTAAGAGTTTACTCACCTTTATATTTTGAACAGAGGAGCTTTTTGAAACAGTTTGGGATTTTTGAAAACTGGAATTGCTGGAAAAAATGCTCGATCCTTGAAGAATTGTTAACTAGAAATTCGCTAGCTTGAAAACTGTAACGACCCGCTAAATTCGATGATTTTAAATGTGATAATTTAATAGGATTTCTAATTTAATTTAGAATGAAATCCAAATGAATTAAGTAGAAAAGGATTCTCACCTGGATATGGAATTTAATATGAGAAATTTATGAAAATGTTAAATGGTTTTAATGCAATGAAAGATTTTAAACGGTAAATGGGAATAAATTAAGGAATCATATTGGTTCCAGTTAATAGATTACGACCTGAATGAGATTCCAATTTAATAAAATCATTCAAATGTTATGTTTTGATTTTTATAGAATATGAGAAATACAAATGTAGGGATTTGATTAATATATATGTTATTTGTTCAAGGTATTGAATAAAATTGGGAATCCAATTTAAATTAATGATAATAACGTTGATATTAGTTAATAAATAAATTTCAATGCAATGCCCATAAATGAATGAAATGAAACGAATATATGTAAAATGTATACTAGGTTATTTATCAATAGGAGGAAAGAAGAATGAATATCGAATTTATTTACGAATAAATATATATATTAAATAGTAATGAAATGTAAAGTAAATGGCGATTGTATAAAACCAATGCAATAAGATTTTCTAATAGTAACTGAATGTAGACGTGTGAAATAGAGTTAATGACTATAATTATTGTACATTACTTATTTTATTTGTTGTCAACGTTAATCTGGAATCAAATTCAATTTATCCCTAAAATTACTGCAGTTAAAGTGGAATAAATTGGTAAATGAAGAATGTTGGATCCAAATAAGTTGTAACCAAGGAAAATCTCATTTTTAATAAACTATGCGGGAAAAGAAATGAAACCAAAATGAAAATGTGAAAATATAAAATGTAATGAAATTCTAAGTAATAATGACTTTTTTAGTTAAGTGAAAACTGATTTAATATTAAGTTGTAACTGGATAAAAATCAAATTTATTTGGAATTGATTTGCAATCAATTGAATTTTTTTGCAATTAAATGGATTCAATATTTAAAAAAATTATGTAAATATTATTTGGAAGAAATTGAAGTTATTTGGGTAATAAGTATTGTAATTGGCTAATTTAGATACTTTAAAGTGAAACAAAATTATTAACGAAATAGTTGATTGCAATATTTAATTCATCTAATGGATGATAAAGATTTGTTAGATTTATTTAATAGGAATTTTGGGGCATTTAATAGGTAAGTGCTGATTTTGAATCGAAGTAAAGGGATTACTGAAATCAAAATTTAGCAACTTTTAAACCATTGAAATTGATTTAGAATATAAAGAGTTGTCTATTTAATTGAGTTAAATTTTTGGAATTGCGTTGTTGCAATTAAATGGGAAATAAAACGTTAAGGATAACCAGTATTCAAGATTTACCATCTATTTAGTATATTAATTGTAACTGATAATCAACTGCAATAAATAATAAATAATTATTACGTTAACGTTAATTGAAGTGAAATTTGAAATTTAATATTTAGGAATTATGTAAATAGAAGTTCAGATGAAATTGGAAATATTTACAGATTGAAATATGAATCCAATAATAAATTCTTCTATTTGACAATAATAATGGAAAGTAAATTTAATTAAAATTTTGGAAATTTAATTTATAATTTGGTGAAGTTAATGAAATTTGGGGATTTCTAAAATTTTAAATTCGACAAGTTAAATTTTGTTTAATTAGTATAGGTGATTGAAAATTTATAATAATAAGAATCGTCAATTATCAAAAAGAAATGGGAAATTTGATTTAATTGACAAATTTTTAATTTATTTAATTAGTATAAAAATAGGCATTTTTGTCACGGACTTGGATTTCGACGAAACCAGTTTCATCGGATCTATATCAGTGAATTATTGTAGCGTTTCAAGTTTCGTATCGATCGGACTTTTCGTTTGATCGTACGAACGCGAAACGCCTTGAAATCGATTTAATTAAAATCAATTTGAAATCAATTTGGAAATTTTGTTTTCATCATAACTTCTTCATACGATCAAATTTGGACGTGAAACTTTTTCCATCGCGTTCAGAATATTTTAAAATACCTATTTGGATATATGGGCTTAATAAATTTCGTTCCGGGGTCAGAACGGGCTTTTTGGGCCAACTACCGCTTAGCACGTTCGTAATTCATGCCCACTTAGCCTTCTTCTATTTGCCTATATATATGCTGTGATAAACCCTAGCCTCCTTTCTATTATCATTTGTCTATACGTTCATTTTCTTCATCTCTTTCTCTTCCTCAATGGTTGCAAAACCTAGATCTATCTACAGTTCAAAATCAAAAGTGAAAATTCAAACTCTCCAGAAAAATTCCAGAAAAATATATGTTGTAGCTGTCGATGTATACGTCATCGATCCGTGATTCGTTTCTCGATTCAGTTGTTCGTTCGTCCAGTAAAATTCAAACCATTTTCGACCACTCATCATCGTCGCAACAAAACTCGCCCGATCGGAAAAATGTTTCTGGGTTTTGCAGAGGGGACCAAGGGAAGGCGATCTATGGGGATAGTTTTGTGGATCGACGGTTGGATCGTTGTGGAATTTCGATGTAGGGTTTGGAAGACCTTGAAATTCGGCGGCGGTGGCAGGTGATAGGGGAGGCCGAGTGCTTTGGTCTTCAAGGCGTAGGTGCGGCAGATGGAGGAGGTCGTGATGGAGGCGGGGCGGCGTCATATGGTGGCTAGTGGTGGCTGAGATTCACGGTCAAAATCATGGTCAAACCCGGTTCTTGCATGCGTTTTGGGTTCTAGGGTGATGCCTGGAGCTTCAGTCAACACGAGAGAGAGGGGAGAGGAATAGTTGATGACGTGGCAGAGTTGTTGGGTGAGTTTTTTTAATTTAATTTTTGTACTCAAATCGTTTTATCGCTATAACTTCTACGTACGAACTCCGTTTCACACGAATTTTTTTTTGTTAGGATCGTATTAAAATTCTAGATCTGATGACACTGGTTTGGACAGATTTGGATACCGTCGAATTTTTGGGTTTAAATCGGATTTAAATTCGATTTAAATTTAAAAGGTGAGTGTTTTAACCCACTCACAACTTCTAAAAGTTTTTATGTTTGTTAAGTTTATTTTGGATATGAGTAGAAATTTATTTATGACTGTTTGGCATGTTTTATTCATCATATCTGTTAAATCGCGTTTATTTAATTCAACGGTTAATTTATTTTATTTATTGCATATTAATTGACAGTTAGAATTTATTTGCATATAAACTGCAAGTTAAACAGTTGTAAAATTTATTACTGAATATAAACTGTTAGTTTAATAGTTGTTAAATTTATTGTTGAATATAACTGCCAGTTATTACCTGTTATATATTATCAGATATATATTGATATTGATTTATTATTGGATGATGATTTTGGTTTGGATGATGGATGATGTTGATGAATGGATGTTTTATTTTATATCATTAAATTGCAAGTTATTATGCATTTTTCCATTTCATTCGGGATTGTGGTTTGAAATGATATACAACCGCAAAATTTTATTTTTATATTGCGGATTGAAATGATAAATATCCGTATCACTTGACCATAGGATAGAAAATTATATACAAGCACCGTGGTCTATATATAAATTATTTTAAAGTGATTTCTATGGTTTGGATGGGATACGGTTTATAAAAATTTATTTTGATATTTTATAAAATATTATTCTTCGATATATATACATATGAAGTTAAAAATTTAAATTTAGGCTGTGTATAAACCTGTTGAATAAAAATGATAAAAATTGAGAAAATGGAATTTGGTAATTTATCTTATATGTTTAAGTTCGGAATTTTTAAGATATGATATTTATAACTGGATTTTCCAAGATAAATTTAAAAATGAATATTCTAGTATAAAGTAAATTTGAGAAATATTTAATTGATAGAAATTGGAGTTTTAAATTTATGTCAATATTCAAGACTAAATAATGGAACATCAAATTGTTGAAAGAATAAAATCCAACTTTAGTTTTGAAATATTAATACTCCAAATGGATATATATATATATATAGGAATTGAAGTGGTTTTGGAACTTGAAAGTGATATTAAAATTTTGGTTTGGACTTTAAATAAAGAAATATATTTGTAAAGCCATGGAAATTATTTTCTTTACCAAGTAACCTTAAAGTTGAACCATTTATTCTATATACCGTTGAATATCCAACCATTTAAGTTTTATAAGTTATGGTTTTAAAATTATGAATTTGAAATATTAGACTTTGAAAGTATAAATTCAAATGTTTGGTTTCCAGATATTATAAATTTTAAAGCAGTATGATTTTTGGAAAAGAATTATATTTGGGATAAAATGATATCATATTGTTTTGGGTTTTAAAATGATATCGTATTCATAGTTTAAATGGATATTTTATTATGATTTTAAAAGTATAATTTTTTTAAATACCGCGGTGTTATAATAACGATTGGTTGGCAAAGAGACCGGGATCGGATATGGACATACTCTCTGTCGATACCGAAAACCACTTTGACTAACCGTGTACGCGGTGGAGAATCCAGAATGAAGTAGGTTGTTGGCGACGTTTCCTGTAAGGTAAATACGTGGACCCAACTCCCGTGAGTTGGCATAAGGTGGCTAAAACAGGAGCGATTGACGGGTTAATGAGGTAGCACCTCTGATCGGACACTTCCCTTCGATACTATACTCTGACTTTGGATTTTTCGGTGGCCACCTTCACTTTGATTTCTTTGATGTGGGGAGTTTGTTCGAGGTGGGCGGCAGCTGCGCGCTGCGCGTTTCCATCGGCCCGGAAGCGTAATTGGTATATCTACCCTGGCATTGCCTAGTTGTGCCGTGTCACCTACCCTAGCGCGCCTTATACGATTTTGTTTTGTACCATACCAATGGAGTGCCCTCTGACGACGCCCAGTACGGGGGAGATTACGGTACTGTATAGACTATGGGAATATATTCTGTGTTAAGGGCTATATGGGTAACCCCTTAACGCTATTTAAAAGTAAGTTTATTTTATAAATAGACATTATTATAATAGCGCAATATACTACATAGTAAATAGTTTAACGGATCCTTAGGAGATGTAAATCCCGAGCATCTCTTGAGTTACTGTACTCATATTTATTTCTGTTAATTTAACTCACATAAGATCTTTTAGTTCTGACTCGAGTGTTTTTGTCTTTTCAAATTCGCTCGGGTCAGTCCGAGCGTTCAGGATTTGAAGATTTAGCTCTGGATGACGAAGACGAAGATTCGTATTATTATTATTTATAGTATTGCACTACACTCACACTGTATTCCGCTGCATTGATATTACTGGTATGTGAACTCTGATATTTAATTGTATAAAGAAGAATCAAATGTTTTGTAAACAGTTTTATAAACTGTATATTTTATTATTATATTTTATCCTTCCGCTGTGAGATTCTATTTTGTCTTATTTCTTCTCTGTTTTCTTATTTACCCCATAACAATCCGCCCTTCCGTATGGTTTGAATCGGCATGTGTGTCGATTTGAAGCGTGCGAAAAGGCGGGATGTTACAGTTGGTATCAGAGCTTTGGTTTAGCGATAAACCTTAGCTTTGTGGGGTTTGACTCTTTGTTAATAGGGTAGTAATACCCTATGGGAGTCGCTGAGTGTATATATATGAGAGAGCGTATTTGTTAGTGTTATAAAAAGATTTTGATATTGTGTTAATCTGTTCCGTTTTGTATTTATAAATTCTGGTTGGTGCATGGGACGCTATGACATCAATAGGGATTTCTAAACACTTAATAGGACAGACCGACATAATATTTGTTTTAATATAGGTAAATGAAATAATTTTGCCTATTGTATTTTCTATATATAAAATAAAAAATTTCAAATGATATATATTTTGGTTGCAATAGATTGGTTGTTAGGAATAAAATTTTAAATAATAGGTAAAATATGATTGAAATTAAAATCATTGAAATTTGGAAATTTTAGGACTCAAGTCCGGGATTTGAAAATTTGCTTTCAAAGGATTTTGAAGTATAATAATCTTGTTATATATATTTTTTCCGATATAAATATTTCATTTTAAATTCGGAAGAATTGTTATACAAGAAAATTTTGGAGAAAATAAGTTTTGTACTTTCCTCCCTGTCGCTGGAAAATAATTTCGGTGATGGCGGCCGCATCATCGACTTTCATTTTCGAGTTTCGAAGGGGAAAGGCCACTATAGTAAATTCTACTGCAGATTTATTTTGAATTTATTTAAAATTTTAATTGTTTAAAATATAATTAGAGATATAAAAGTTGTAAGAAATTATTCATCTATTATTTTTAAAATAATTTGAAATTTGATCCGGTACTTAATTCTTAAATTTCCATTAATTAATTTTTAAAATTATTTTAGTAAAATAAAAGGTAAGTAATTAATGAATTAAAATCTCTAATTTAGGCAAGAAATTAATGCAAAGTTATAAAGGGAAATTTGAAATTTTAACATACGAGTCAAAAAGTAATATTGTTGAACATTAAATTTAATTAAAAGAAGAGATAAAATTTGTATAAGTTCTTTTGCATTTTCTTTAATATATATAACTTACCAAATATGAAAAGTTGAAATGTTAAATAAGTGATTTGAATAGAATATTATACAAGTAGAAAATTTTGGGAAAATGAAGTATTCAATGAATTGATATTATAAATAAGAATTTAATGGTTATAAACTTAAGTATGATATAAATGCTACTAGTTTAATATAATGGAAAGTCGGAAATATAAATAAATGACTACAAACCATAGTTAATGAATAAATAAAAATCCTTTACTTATAAGAATGAATGTTATAAGGTTAAGAATTTAGTGTAATTAAAAAGGGTTACTGTAATTAAATATAATAGAATGTAAGCATTTAAATAAATGATTGAATTTGAGAAGTGCATTAAATGTAATACAAATAAAAGAAACTTACATAACCTGAATAAATAAAAATGAATAATTGTAAGAAATAAGTAAAAATAAAGGAAACAACCACTGATGAGTAAATAAAATTAAAGGTTGTTAGAAATAAATGTAGATTATAAAAGGATAATTTATGTGGTATATGAATAAAAATAAATGAAAATAAAAGATAAACTGTTATCTGAATGAAAGGATCAAACAGCTAATGTATGAAATAAAAATTTATAATGAGTTAATTGATTTGTTGGTTTAAATCGATATTGTTTGCTTTATGGTTGGTTGGGTAAGGAAATTTGAAGTTGTTGGATGAATAAATAATCTATTTTAGCCCATATAAGAATGTTGAGTAAATGTTGCACTGGATAGTTATTGTTCATCCCGTACAATTTAAAAAGTTTTGAACCCAACCAACTATTTGGTTGTTTGATTGGATGGTTGCTTTGTAATTGTTGGGTATGCTGTTTGTTGAAATGGATGGTTGTTGGATTGATTTGATTGTTAGTGATTGAAACCACTTAGAGATTATTTGAAAATGTTATCCAAACTTTATTTATTTAAGTACATAAAGATATAATGATGATAAGACGAGTATATTTTATGTAAGGTAATGAATTTAGTAAATTATTGGTTATAGGTTAAATATTTTGAATAAGATGTATTGTTATTTAAATTCTTTTTCTCCCTTCTTTTTCCTTTTCGGGGACAAAAAGTTTTGAGTGGGGGAGAGTGTAACGACCCGCTAAATTCGATGATTTTAAATGTGATAATTTGATAGGATTTCTAATTTAATTTAGAATGAAATCCAAATGAATTAAGTAGAAAAGGATTCTCACCTGGATATGGAATTTAATATGAGAAATTTATGAAAATGTTAAATGGTTTTAATGCAATGAAAGATTTTAAACGGTAAATGGGAATAAATTAAGGAATCATATTAGTTCCAGTTAATAGATTACGACCTGAATGAGATTCCAATTTAATAAAATCATTCAAATGTTATGATTTGATTTTTATGGAATATGAGAAATACCAATGTAGGGATTTGATTAATATATATGTTATTTGTTCAAGGTATTGAATAAAATTGGGAATCCAATTTAAATTAATGATAATAACGTTGATATTAGTTAATAAATAAATTTCAATGCAATGCCCATAAATGAATGAAATGAAACAAATATATGTAAAATGTATACTAGGTTATTTATCAATAGGAGGAAAGAAGAATGAATATCGAATTTATTTACGAATAAATATATATATTAAATAGTAATGAAATGTAAAGTAAATGGCGATTGTATAAAACCAATGCAATAAGATTTTCTAATAGTAACTGAATGTAGACGTGTGAAATAGAGTTAATGACTATAATTATTGTACATTACTTATTTTATTTGTTGTCAACGTTAATCTGGAATCAAATTCAATTTATCCCCAAAATTACTGCTGTTAAAGTGGAATAAATTGGTAAATGAAGAATGTTGGATCCAAATAAGTTGTAACCAAGGAAAATCCCATTTTTAATAAACTATGCGGGAAAAGAAATGAAACCAAAATGAAAATGTGAAAATATAAAATGTAATGAAATTCTAAGTAATAATGACTTTGTTAGTTAAGTGAAAACTGATTTAATATTAAGTTGTAACTGGATAAAAATCAAATTTATTTGGAATTGATTTGCAATCAATTGAATTTTTTTGCAATTAAATGGATTCAATATTTAAAAAAATTATGTAAATATTATTTGGAAGAAATTGAAGTTATTTGGGTAATAAGTATTGTAATTGGCTAATTTAGATACTTTAAAGTGAAACGGAAGTTATTAACGAAATAGTTGATTGCAATATTTAATTCATCTAATGGACGATAAAGATTTGTTAGATTTATTTAATAGGAATTTTGGGGCATTTAATAGGTAATTGCTGATTTTGAATCGAAGTAAAGGGATTACTGAAATCAAAATTTAGCAACTTTTAAACCATTGAAATTGATTTAGAATATAAAGAGTTGTCTATTTAATTGAGTTAAATTTTTGGAATTGCGTTGTTGCAATTAAATGGGAAATAAAACGTTAAGGATAACCAGTATTCAAGATTTACCATCTATTTAGTATATTAATTGTAACTGATAATCAACTGCAATAAATATTAAATAATTATTACGTTAACGTTAATTGAAGTGATATTTGAAATTTAATATTTAGGAATTATGTAAATAGAAGTTCAGATGAAATTGGAAATATTTACAGATTGAAATATGAATCCAATGATAAATTCTTCTATTTGACAATAATAATGGAAAGTAAATTTAATTAAAATTTTGGAAATTTAATTTATAATTTGGTGAAATTAATGAAATTTGGGGATTTCTAAAATTTTAAATTCGACAAGTTATATTTTGTTTAAATTAGTATAGGTGATTGAAAATTTATAATAATAAGAATCGTCAATTATCAAAAAGAAATGGGAAATTTGATTTAATTGACAAAATTTTAATTTATTTAATTAGTATAAAAATAGCCATTTTTGTCACGGACTCGGATTTCGACGAAACCAGTTTCATCGGATCCGTATCAGTGAATTATTGTACGGTTCCAAGTTTCGTATCGATCGGACTTTTCGTTTGATCGTACGAACGCGAAACGCCTTGAAATCGATTTAATTAAAATCAATTTGAAATCAATTTGGAAATTTTGTTTTCATCATAACTTCTTCATACGATCAAATTTGGACGTGAAACTTTTTCCATCGCGTTCAGAATATTTTAAAATACCTATTTGGATATATGGGCTTAATAAATTTCGTTCCGGGGTCAGAACGGGCTTTTTGGGCCAACTACCGCTTAGCACGTTCGTAATTCATGCCCACTTAGCCTTCTTCTATTTGCCTATATATATGCTGTGATAAACCCTAGCCTCCTTTCTATTATCATTTGTCTATACGTTCATTTTCTTCATCTCTTTCTCTGCCTCAATGGTTGCAAAACCTAGATCTATCTACAGTTCAAAATCAAAAGTGAAAATTCAAACTCTTCAGAAAAATTCCAGAAAAATATATGTTGTAGCTGTCGATGTATACGTCACCGATCCGTGATTCGTTTCTCGATTCAGTTGTTCGTTCGTCCAGTAAAATTCAAACCATTTTCGACCACTCATCATCGTCGCAACAAAACTCGCCCGATCGGAAAACTGTTTCTGAGTTTTGCAGAGGGGACCAAGGGAAGGCGATCTATGTGGTTAGTTTTGTGGATCGACGGTTGGATCGTTGTGGAATTTCGATGTAGGGTTTGGAAGACCTTGAAATTCGGCGGCGGTGGCAGGTGATAGGGGAGGCCGAGTGCTTTGGTCTTCAAGGCGTAGGTGCGGCAGATGGAGGAGGTCGTGATGGAGGCGGGGCGACGTCATATGGTGGCCAGTGGTGGCTGAGATTCACGGTCAAAATCATGGTCAAACCCGGTTCTTGCGTGCGTTTTGGGTTCTAGGGTGATGCCTGGAGCTTCGGTCAACACGAGAGAGAGGGGAGAGGAATAGTTGATGACGTGGCAGAGTTGTTGGGTGAGTTTGTTTAATTTAATTTTTGTACTCAAATCGTTTTATCGCTATAACTTCTACATACGAACTCTGTTTCACACGATTTTTTTTTTTGTTAGGATCGTATTAAAATTCCAGATCTGATGACACTGGTTTGGACAGATTTGGAGACCGTCGAATTTTTGGGTTTAAATCGGATTTAAATTCGATTTAAATTCAAAAGGTGAGTGTTTTAACCCACTCGCAACTTCTAAAAGTTTTTATGTTTGTTAAGTTTATTTTGGATATGAGTAGAAATTTATTTATGACTGTTTGGCATGTTTTATTCATCATATCTGTTAAATCGCGTTTATTTAATTCAACGGTTAATTTATTTTATTTATTGCATATTAATTGACAGTTAGAATTTATTTGCATATAAACTGCAAGTTAAATAGTTATAAAATTTATTACTGAATAAAACTGTTAGTTTAATGGTTGTTAAATTTATTGTTGAATATAACTGCCAGTTATTACCTGTTATATATTATCAGATATATATTGATATTGATTTATTATTGGATGATGATTTTGGTTTGGATGATGGATGATGTTGATGAATGGATGTTTTATTTTATATCATTAAATTGCAAGTTATCGTGCATTTTTCCATTTCATTCGGGATTGTGGTTTGAAATGATATACAACCGCAAAATTTTATTTTTATATTGCGGATTGAAATGATAAATATCTGTATCACTTGACCATAGGATAGAAAATTATATACGGCACCGTGGTCTATATATAAATTATTTTAAAGTGATTTCTATGGTTTGGATGGGATACGGTTTATAAAAATTTATTTTGATATTTTATAAAATATTATTCTTCGATATATATACATATGAAGTTAAAAATTTAAATTTAGGCTGTGTATAAACCTGTTGAATAAAAATGATAAAAATTGAGAAAATGGAATTTGGTAATTTATCTTATATGTTTAAGTTCGGAATTTTTAAGATATGATATTTATAACTGGATTTTCCAAGATAAATTTAAAAATGAATATTCTAGTATAAAGTAAATTTGAGAAAATATTTAATTGATAGAAATTGGAGTTTTAAATTTATGTCAATATTCAAGACTAAATAATGGAACATCAAATTGTTGAAAGAATAAAATCCAACTTTAGTTTTGAAATATTAATACTCCAAATGGATATATATATATATATATATAGGAATTGAAGTGGTTTTGGAACTTGAAAGTGATATTAAAATTTTGGTTTGGACTTTAAATAAAGAAATATATTTGTAAAGCCATGGAAATTATTTTCTTTACCAAGTAACCTTAAAGTTGAACCATTTATTCTATATACCGTTGAATATCCAACCATTTAAGTTTTATAAGTTATGGTTTTAAAATTATGAATTTGAAATATTAGACATTGAAAGTATAAATTCAAATGTTTGGTTTCCAGATATTATAAATTTTAAAGCAGTATGATTTTTGGAAAAGAATTATATTTGGGATAAAATGATATCATATTGTTTTGGGTTTTAAAATGATATCGTATTCATAGTTTAAATGGATATTTTATTATGATTTTAAAAGTATAATTTTTTTAAATACCGCGGTGTTATAATAACGATTGGTTGGCAAAGAGACTGGGATCGGATATGGACATACTCTCTGTCGATACCGAAAACCACTTTGACTAACCGTGTACGCGGTGGAGAATCCAGAATGAAGTAGGTTGTTGGCGACGTTTCCTGTAAGGTAAATACGTGGACCCAACTCCCGTGAGTTGGCATAAGGTGGCTAAAACAGGAGCGATTGACGGGTTAATGAGGTAGCACCTCTGATCGGACACTTCCCTTCGATACTATACTCTGACTTTGGATTTTTCGATGGCCACCTTCACTTTGATTTCTTTGATGTGGGGAGTTTGTTCGAGGTGGGCGGCAGCTGCGCGCTGCGCGTTTCCATCGGCCCGGAAGCGTAATTGGTATATCTACCCTGGCATTGCCTAGTTGTGCCGTGTCACCTACCCTAGCGCGCCTTATACGATTTTGTTTTGTACCATACCTATGGAGTGCCCTCTGACGACGCCCAGTACGGGGGAGATTACGGTACTGTATAGACTATGGGAATATATTCTGTGTTAAGGGCTATATGGGTAACCCCTTAACGCTATTTAAAAGTAAGTTTATTTTATAAATAGACATTATTATAATAGCGCAATATACTACATAGTAAATAGTTTAACGGATCCTTAGGAGATGTAAATCCCGAGCATCTCTTGAGTTACTGTACTCATATTTATTTCTGTTAATTTAACTCACATAAGATCTTTTAGTTCTGACTCGAGTGTTTTTGTCATTTCAAATTCGCTCGGGTCAGTCCGAGCGTTCAGGATTTGAAGATTTAGCTCTGGATGACGAAGACGAAGATTTGTATTATTATTATTTATAGTATTGCACTACACTCACACTGTATTCCGCTGCATTGATATTACTGGTATGTGAACTCTGATATTTAATTGTATAAAGAAGAATCAAATGTTTTGTAAACAGTTTTATAAACTGTATATTTTATTATTATATTTTATCCTTCCGCTGTGAGATTCTATTTTGTCTTATTTCTTCTCTGTTTTCTTATTTACCCCATAAAAATCCGCCCTTCCGTATGGTTTGAATCAGCATGTGTGTCGATTTGAAGCGTGCGAAAAGGCGGGATGTTACAAAAACTGGAAAATACTTGATGATCTTTGCTATAGGTTGTGGAAAAGGTTTTGTTGCTTGATAAATCAGGTTGATTGCTTTATTCAGCTTTGATTCCTTTTTTTTAGTTTCCAATTTGAATTTTTGAAGATGTAAAACTTTTCTTTGATTTCATTTAGGCTGGTTTCTTTTTGTTTTAAAATAGAAGATAGGGAAAAAGAAGTGAAAAGATGAGATATATGTTTATATAGGCTTAATTAGGATTTATTAAAAATAAAAGAAATAAAAATAAAAAGTGACACTTGTTAAAAAATCTAACATTTGTCATTTGGCTTTTTAATCATCTTAAACTTGTTACTAATATGATTTAATCTATTAGCACTTGTAATTATGCAATTTTTAATTATTTTTAAATGTTAGTATAAAGCTTTTGTATTCATTTTACTATTTAATAAATACTTTATTGATTTATATAAATAAAGTTCTTTTAAAAGAAAATAAAATAAAAACCAATTATATTCTAAATAAAATCACATATAATGTATTTTTAAATCTAAAATATATTTAAGATATATATCTTTTAAATTTTAAATTCAAATTCAAGTTCAATTTAAAATCTAATTTAAAATCAACACGAATATATATATAGATATAAATATTTATTATCAGATCTATTTGTTCAATCTATAAATCAGTATTTCTATTAATTAACCCTGTTAATTATCAATTAACAAATATTCCAAAATTCGGATTATCACAATGATTGAATCTAAAACATTGTGAATTTGACCAAATTAGCATTTTAAAAGTGTTATAAATTACTTGAAAAAGATTGTTGTCATTTTATTTCAAAAATGATAATATAAGTTTTTAATGGGTTATATAATGGTTATAAAAATACCATGTTCACATTGTAGAATTTTAATGGTGATTGGGCTTTTTTGTTGTTTTAAACACTTAGAAATTTTAAATAAAAGAACCTACAAATAATTATAAGTATAGATTTCAATGCTTGTTGGATAGTTAATTTCCACCTAAAAGCACAAACTAATTAGATAACAAAAAGAAAAGTTTGCTTCTCTTATTCCATAACATATACAATATTATCAAACTAGTAAACTAAAAACAAAAGAGATAAGGAAACTAAGTTCTCTTTTAACCTAGAAAGCAAATCAGCAAATTAATTGAGAATCCCCAGCGCTAATAAATCCAAAATAATTAAGGTAATGATTTTGTACCGGTCCTAGATCTTTGGATTGTTCAATTTTCAATATAGTGTTTGAATCGGGACTTTTTGGTTTGAGTTTGAGTAGCTTATAGGGTTTTTCTACTTGATAAATAAGAAGCTGGTGTAGTTAATATGGGCTACTGAATTAAAGTGTAAAAGTGAGTTAATCACTCACGTTACTATCTCTAAATTATTTGTTGCATTCGTTGTTTTGGTATGGAAGTCTATCCTTCATTGTCTGCTAAAACTTTTTATTGTAAATTAGTTTCAAAACTAGTTCTATGTTTAAATTGCTTTGATTCCTTTTCCTTATGATTGCATGTGAAATTAATACCATGTTCAATAAGTGTAAGATGCTGAAATGTGAAGAAGTCGCGCTGAAGCCTTGCTCATCGATGGGGGTGGCTGAACAACTAGAAATTTGTGTTTCCAGGTACCCACCGGTCGACCAGTTATGGTGGACTAGTCCACAGTCAAAAGCCTAGAATGTAAGTTCTAGGTCCTTTGCTTCCACTCTGCGTTTGTATTGTTGAACATGCCTTTGCCCTATGTTGTTTGATGATTTTCTGGGTGAGATTCTTGATGATTTCATGAGCTTTGTTCTTCAATTTGATGATCTATGATTCAATTATTTACAATAGTTAGTTTATTACAATTCAATTTGATGATCCATGATTACAATTATTTACAATTGAATGCAAATTCTAGTTTGAGTAAAATTATTTACAATAGTTAGTTTATTTATAATCATTGATTTTAAAATCAATTTCATATAAATTCAATTCCTTTGTAAAATGATTTTAAATAAGTAGATTGTGTATACGCTTACATATATTGGGTATCATTAGTAGAAATGAGTTTATGGACTTAAAAGAATGGTTTTGGAATATAAACCAGTTTTACTTCTAAATTCAAATTCTCTATCTACATACAGCTTTTGGAAAAAATATAGTAAGTATAACCATATTGGTTTTGTGGGATTTTGGATCAAAAATAGATATACGCAAATATTTATCTACATCTATTTTGGTGTTATAATATGTTTTTTATCAAGCGCTAAGCAAATATAAGTATATAGTCGACTAATAAAAGAGTTTATGAATTTTTGAATGTGAAGTTGAAATAATAGATAAATAAAATGTTAGAAATCATTTTTCTAAATGGTTAAAAGTTTATTATTTACTTTAAAGACCTTAAATTCATATCGAATTCTAAGTTGTTTAGCATTTGGCTGTGTATATGTTATTTGGGCATTTTTGTGTGATTTTGGGTTTATTGCTTCCGCATAATTTCTATCTTCATTTGGATGAGGAATTTAATTAAACGGTTTGGCAATACAAATGGCATAGAACATTTTTATTACTTTATCAAGTAACTACTAGTCTTGTTCGAATGAATATTTATAGTCGAGTGGAATATACATTCATTTGGTAAATATTTAAGTATCACAAAGTGGCTATTGGACATTGGTCGATAACCATTTGTTTACTAATCGAAAGTATGTTACACTTGTCGAATGGAGTTTACTAACATCTAGTAATGATTCGAGTAAACCCAAGTGGTTATGGGACATGCGATTGTTACTTGAATGATTACTATTTGGTGGTATATAACACTTGTTTTATCGAATTTTCGTACTCAACCTTTGGTGATCCGTTTATGTGGATATATGAGTTTTCAGGCCTATCTTAGGATACTCGTTAATAAGAAAGTTATGATGGGTGAAGCGCTCATGTCTTAGGTTGGCGCATGAAGTGCGTGCCTTTTGTGATGACGTACGAGGTGCTTGTCTATATTGCTATCTTATGAATTTGACTTGCGATGTGCTTGTCTTATTCGACGTGTGAAGTGCACATAAATCTGTGTTAACATGCGAAGTGCTAGTCTATTATTATGGCTTGCAAAGTGCTAGTTTTTGGTTTGATTTGCAATGGGCTTATCTTTGTGCTTTATGATTTGTCACTTACTTTTATGATAAGTCATTTGGGTTTTGACTTGCTTTCAAGCGGTCTCATATTTTCTAGTGTTGAATTTCCTTACGCAAACTCTTATGTTCTTGAGTTTTTGCTGTGAGTTCCTTATCGCCGTATTTGAGATAATTGTCAGTGATGAGCATGAGGATTTTTGATGACATAGCGATTTGGTTTTGCTGCATTTTTATTTGCATATAGAATATAGTAGATAGTTATTATTATGCATTGTGTTTGATGCAAATTTATTAATGAATCACTATTTATGAGACCTTTTTATGTTTAGTGTGATACACAATTTGGATTTATACATCTTTGATGTTATGCATGCTTATTATTATGTGTTCTTACCTTTTGGACATTTAGAGATAGTCTGATCTATATCTTTTATAATATTTAGGTCAGACTAAGACTTGACAGGTAAATGGACCTGTGACTTTGGATATGTGCTGGCTAAAACAACTATATGAAGTATTAGCTGTATGATAGAGTTCCCATTTGAGATGTTGGTATTATTTATATAGTAATGTATATTGGATTATTGTATAGACTTGAGTGGTTATGTATATATTAAAACCTGTCATCGTTTGTACAAATATATGTATATGTATATGTATGTTTAGTGTTTCATTTTTTTTGACTTGCGCTTTTAAGAAGTAGTTGATGTCTTATATTTCTGTTCCAATATTCAATTCTGTGTATTATTATTATGTAATATTTTTTTTGAAGTATGTTACCATTGTATTAGTGTTCTGCGCCCGGAACAAATATGTTGAATTACCTCTTTTTAGAAAATAAAGAACATAATTCGATGCATCGATACTTTCCCAGAGCAATATTAAGGATGGTCGCTCCTAACAAGCATTATTTTCTATATTATTTGACAGTATTACTCGTAATATTCTTGGGTAATATGGGCATAAAGGTCAGGCATTACACACGTTCACTAAGTCAACTCTTGTCCTCGGATTAGGCACATGAGTATGAAGCAAAATGGATTTGACAATTCTGTCCAATCCTTAACATGTTGCCTGGCATAGGCGAAACTAAAGGCCCATGCCCGATGTATGGTGGGACCTTACCTATTTACTTTGAATCGATGCTTGGAGTTAGGCACGATTGGAAGTGTACATCCTGGATGGGTATCTATAAACTACATTCTAAAGTAGTTAATTTATAATTAGCGTTGGATTTCATCGCAATCAGATATTATGATCGTGGAAAAGGATACCTGAACCATTGATCTAAGTGGTTAACTCCAATTAATACCTAGAGCTTGGCACTTCAACGATTATTTACGTTTGCTAGAGCGATAAAAGGCTGAAGAATTATAAAAAGGACCAAGGATTTTGTCTGACAATAATAACTAAAAGAAATAAATCGTAGGTATATTGAAGGGAAAATGGATTTCTCAAGTACTTAGACAAATCCATATAAGTAGTTAACAAAATAAAACCTTTGCTATTCACATGAAATTGAAGAACTAATACAAGTGCTATTAACGCTAAAAAAAGGCAAAAGCCGAGGTTGAACCTATACAAAGTCAAAATAAAACTAAAGTAGATCGCAACTATTACCAAACAGTAATTCAATCTACAGGAAACAAATCGACACTTACTTCTTTGGTTTGGTTCTCCTTTGCTTCTTTTTCGCACCAGGAGATGCTATGCCTAAGCTTTTGCCCATCTTCTATCCTCCTTTTCCCTTGGTTCCTTTGCTCATGGATGTAATGCTCTTTGACAATCCAACATGCACACTCTGTGTACTCCTAGGAAGAGGAATGGAGAACGAAGTGCTTTGTGAAGATCCCATAGGCACGCCGCAATCACTACTAGGTAGAGGAATAGAGACCAGAGCAAAGATAGTTTTCCCAGGCAAGGCAATGGATAGAGGAGGAGGTATAACTTCAAGATTCTCCTTGTAACGACCGGAATTTTTAAACATTTAAAAGTATTAAATTAAATAAAAAATTTAAATAAAATTGTTAGGAATAAAAAAAATTAAGATTTTATTGATAAAAATTAGATTGTATTACAAACTATGAGCTTAATTAATAAGAGAGAGAACATTAAGTTGTAAATTTATAAGTGTAATTAAACGCAGCTTATGTTTTGTGAAAATATAAGAAAAGTTTGATTTAATGAAAAGAAGAACGTTTATATCAAATAAATTGAATGTTTCATTTATGAATATATATTTAATTTCATTAGAGTAAAGAATAGAATGATTTGTTAAAAAAAGAAATATATACTTATTTGAATGCTGTTTTATCATACAGATTGATTACAAGAATAGGAATATAATTTAAGTAAGTTATTTATTACTGTGGTGTAAACAACAAATTTATAAACATGTTTAAATAACTTAAGGAAACAATTGTCCTATTTCTCATCCATTTTGGTTTATCTATTTTGAAATTTAACTTTGTTATTAATTGCAATTAACGTAATGGAAATATTTCGATTTAAAGGAAAGAAAACGTTGATTGCAATTAATAGATTTAATAAAATACACACGTTTTGTGTTAAACAGAAATGGTGCTTTAACCGAAATAAAAGAATTGAACGTTTTCATTTTTTAAGTAAGTATAATTTTATTAATTGTACGAAGATAAAAATTTATATGTATACAAATTGAGTATTATTTGAGTGAATGAAATTAATTTGGTTACGTTTCGAAAAGAATTAAATTTCAAAATGTGTATGTGGTCCCTTTATTTATTTTTTATTTATTTATTGCATGTACGTTTTAAAATAGTTACTTCATTATTAAAACTTGGTCTGTTCATTTCTCCTTCGGTTTAATACCTAATCCTAAGCTTTTAGGCTATATTTATTTCTTTCCGTCTCATTTTTGGTTATAATTTTTTTTATTTTCCTTTGGTTTGCAAATTTTCTCATTCCTACATACATTTCCTTATGCATTATAAATGCCTAAAGCATTTAAAACTAAATGTGCATTTTGTCCCTCCACCTTTATTTCCTTATTATTAAATAATCTATAATTTTATTTCTTCATTTACATTTTAATTCTCGTAACACCTCATATTCATTTAGTTCACATCTTTCAATACTACCTTTTAGGGCTGTTCATATTTTACTTTATTTCAGTTCCTAGTTTATTTATATATACCTTATTTGTATTTCATTTGTTTCCATCTTCATTCCTTTAGTCATATTTCATTTTCTAATCTCATCTTCTGTAGCTTCATTTTCCAAATAAAACTTCCATCTCATTTTTTTTCTCTCTTCACCTTCCTCCTTCCTTTTTCATTTTTTTCTTCTTTAAATCTCCTTCTTCTCTTTTTTTTGCTTCATTTTTAATCTTTTTTTTGTTTCTTCTTCTTCTTCTTTTTGAAAGCTTCCTTTTCTTTTTCAATTCTACATCTTCTTTAAATTTTCTTCTTCTTTTCCAAACATTCTTCTTTTTTCCAAATTTTTTTTCAAATGCAGATCTATAACAACTTCTCTATCTCTTCCAAAACATTCTAAAAAAATATTAAGATAGAAGGAAACAAATCAAAAGGAGGAAATAGTAGCGGATCCAAATCCGACTAGAAAAGGGTAATCCAGAAGGTGAGTGTTTAAACTCACTCACGAAATACTAAAATTTTATTGCAAGTTAAACCAGTTCATATAGTGATAAATTTTTGATTGTTGGTTCGGAATTTTCATTGATATTTAATTTGAATAGCTAAATTGCAATATGTGATGATTAATAATTACTGTGACATGTTATTGAATTGGTTGATTTGTTGAACTGATTGATTTAAATGTTGATTGTATGTCGTGATGGATGCTATTGTGATTGAATGTGTATTTGTTCATTGATTTTATATATCCTTGTTATCACCCTATAGTTCATTGCAATTATATAAATTTTCATATTGATTATTTGCATACTGAATAAAGATATAAAATCCATGAATTTCAAGTATTTACATTAGAGGAAAAATTGTATGTTAAGATTTACTATTTGAACCATAAAAATGATTTTGAGAAGTAAACCGTCGTTACCTTATTTGAAAGTTTCCAAAATTAAATTTTGAAACATTGGGAAGTTTCCATAAAATTGAATATTGAAACTGTGGAACATTTTTATAAATCAAATCTCTTGAACTATGAAATTTAGCTGAGAATTGTTTTGTAAATTTGTAATTTACTAGAATGGATCTACTGTGAAATCCATTTTATTTTGAATATGGAAATAATCACATTTCCACAAATTTGAACCTTAAAAAATGTAGTTGTCTGCATTCCTTATTACATCTACTTTTGATTTAATTTTCATAAGAATTTTAGTTCTGACTCGAGTGTATTGTTTTACTTTACGCTCGGGTCAGCCTGAGTTTTTTAGCATTGAAGACTATTTTATGGTGGATGAAGACGAAGATTCGATATATTATTGCTATTTATTATTCCACTACATTCTGTGTTCCACTGTATTATTTGTTTATTTATGACATATGTATAACTTTGATTTGAATTTGTAAAAGTGTGATCAAATGTTATTTGTAAAATAGCTTCATAAACTGTTTATTTGATTATTATATTTTGTCATCCCGCTGCGAAATTCTGGATTTCATTTTTTCTTTCCTTTTCCTTTTTTTTCCGATTTACCACATTAACAATCCTTCCTTTTGAAAAGTTTGATTCTGACATGTGTGGTTTATTGTCGATTTGAACCATCCAAAAAGGTGGGTCATTACAGTTGGTATCAGAGCTTTGGTTTAGACACACCTTAGCCTATTGGGGTTAACTCATTAGGGATAGGGTAGCAATACCCTAGAATGAGTTGTCTAAGTGTATATACGAGAGCGCGTATTTGTTAGTGTTATAAAAATGTTTTGTATAAATTTTGAAATGAAATTATTTTTCCTAATATTATATGACATATATAAAGGAATAATATTTTATGACTAATATAGTTATTTGTAATGTGTTTGATTTTTGAAATGGTAATATTTAATTATTATCATTTTTGTTGACTTATTGTATTTAATCAAATTATATACATTGGTTAATTATTGTTGATTGAACTAATGGACTAAACACTAATTTAATAATGGTTTATTAAAGAGAATAAAATGAATAATTAGGATATTTGTTTATAAAATTGAAATATTGTTGTGAATTTTGTTGTTTGTCGACATGTAGTTTCGACTATTGAAAAAAATAATGAAATATTTGGATATTTTGGATTATCGAAACCTTTTGAATTAATACATGAGTGAAACTTGATAATAGGGTTGAATTATATAGTTGAATTGATAATCTTAATTTTAAAGCAAGTAAAACAAGGTTTAATTTGTTATATCCATGTTTAGTAAATAAATAGACTTCGGGTATACATTCTTAGCATGTAATGTAATAATATACAAGTGTGAACTTTAAGCCCTGGGATCTTTAAATTGAAATTGTGATTAAGGAAATGTTGTAAATGATATTAAATTGGAAAATTTTGTTTATAAACTTAATTAACATTTATGAAACGTGTCATGAATAAATTGAAAGGTAAGGTGAAACTAAATGGAATAAGCAAATATGAATTAAAAGTGAAATGATTTCAAATAAAGCCATGACTTGTAAATTGTTATGAAATAAATGGATGTTGCAATAAATGGTTATAAATAAAGTTGTGATAACTTTAAACTCGAACAAATGTCTTATAAAAAGGAATTACGTTTAATTAATTGGTTATAAACCTAAGAAAATTCCTTATGAAATGATTTGCGAATAAATGTAGTATTAAATGAGAAATATTACATGTGAAATGAATGTAATTTAAATTAAAGAGAAATATAAGCAATATAATGAGAATGGATATATTAATGTTTATATCAAAAGGAGAAATTCTATGAAACAAATATTAAGTATGAAGTTGATTTGAAAACTATTGATTTGGAAATGTACTCAATTTGAAAGCGAAATCTTACATAATCGAAGTCTATATAAGTGTGATTTGTTACTATTAATTTTGGAAAGTATTCGATTTGAAAATGGAATCTTATATATAATGGACTTTGTATAAGTATGATATTTGAAATTGATTTGAAAAGGTACTATATGATACATGTTTTCGAAGTAAAGTTATGGAAAGTGCCTTTTGCTTGATATCCACTTTGTGGCCATATTATGGATACATTATATCGATATTATTCACTCTGATTTTGGTTTTCCGGATGTGATACTCAAGTGTCCTACCATGGCGTAACCTATGGTCATTTTTTTGGGTAGCTTAATCGGAAAGGCAGAGATTGCTTAAGGGTACGGATGCTTCCTGGGGGATCCAGGCGTAACCATTGTGTATCCTGCGGTCTACCGGTTTTGTTGTCGTGGCGTAATCCGCAAGGCGGAGATTGCTTAAAGGGTACAGATGTTTCTTGGGGGATCCATATGTAACCATTGTGTATCCTATGGTCTACGTTTTTTGGATATCATAGTGTAATTTGCAAGGCGGTGATTGCTTAAAGGTACGGATGTTTCCTAGGGGATCCAGGCATAACAATTGTGTATCTACGATCCAGGTGATTTATTTGGATTGTACTTTCCATATCGGTTTTGAATGTTTTTCATGTATTTTCACTAGGTATTGAAACATGTCTACTAAGTACTTGGAGAATTCTAGCCCTACGCCTGATCAACGCACGGCCAGAGTCTGCAAGAACGAGGATAAACCTGTTAAGACATCAAGTTATAAAAGTATTTTGATGAAGTATTATATAAAAGATATTTTGGTCATTTTTTTTCTTTTCTAAATACTTTAAAATGTTTAAAATATTATCCATTTACGTACAGCATGGTTTATTAGTGTTGTAAATATCATGAGAAATTATTAATTCAATAAAACATATTTAAAGTGGATGATTATTAATTTATTAATAATGTTTGAAAAGTATCTTGAGATAAAACTAATAAATTTATAAATAATGGATTTAAGGGTTTTAATAGATTCTTTGTAAGTATAAGTAATGATGTAAATAATTATTTTCAAATAGTTTACATATATTTATAAAGATGTTATTTAAAATATTTAAATAGTATTTAAAAATGAAGCAAGAAATTTTAAAAATGAATTTTTGAAAAGTATTAAAGTATTAAAGATGATTTATTTTCAAATGAAGTTTTCAAATGAATATTGCAAGTAAAATTTATATAAATTTCTTTGAATGCATAATTTAAAGATATTATATAAATGGAAAAAAAATTGATTCGCGAAGTTTATTTATAGTAATATACTTGGCAAATAAATTTGAATCTCTATTTTGCAAGTATAGTTAGAATATTTAATTGTTTTCGAAGTAGTAATAGTAAATTTATTGGTTCATTTACTGTTTGAATTTTTTGTATTAAACCATAATAAATATTTTTCCATGATGTGAATATTCATTTTAAAACAAGTGTGTAAAATTTATTATGAAGATATGAAATTTTAAACTATGATTTAGAAATTTAATGTAAGATTTGAGTACTCTATTAGTTTCACTTTAATAATCTTGAGTTTATACTTATTTTAAAAATAACGAGTCTAATAAATTATCGGATTTAAGGAACTTTATTTTAAAGTTTATTATAATGTTTTGATATAAATTTCTAATATTGT
Source organism: Allium cepa (assembly GCA_030765085.1). NCBI lineage: Eukaryota > Viridiplantae > Streptophyta > Magnoliopsida > Asparagales > Amaryllidaceae > Allium > Allium cepa. The sequence goes on from CM060931.1 coordinate 225,325,830, forward strand.
TTTAGACTTTTGAAAAATATTTGCATAATTCTATGAGGATGTTTTAAATATATCTTACATTTTTACTAAGTGAATGAGGTTAAATGTTTTAACTGAATTTTTAGATATGTTGAAATATTTCTTTTCTCTTCAAGGGCAAAAACCAAAAACTTAAATTTTTATTCAATAATCGAAGGGAGCTATAAAAATAAGTAGGACAGTAGAAGCTTAAGTAACATTTTTTTGAAATGATTCATTAATGACTTAAATATTTAATGGAAACCAAATTATGTAAGTGATTGATCTTTATATAAATAAATGAATGAAAGGTAAATGATGAAAAAAACAATCGAATAAACTTAAATAAATTTAAAATTCTTATTGTTTAGCTGATGGTATGTTTGGGAAAGAATACTTCCATTTGTTGAGGTTGTTTGACTAATACATTAAGTAATTATCTAAGGCTGTTGAGCATAGGGTACACTAGATAGTTTATTCATCACCTTGCATGATTTAAGGTTTCTGAACTAAACAAACCATTAGTTTTGGTTACTATGGATGTATGATGGATTCTTTGGTTGCTTAAATGGTTGTATTGTTTGTTTGTGTATGTTTTATTTTTGAAATATAATACATATATTGTAATTACTAATATTATTGTTTTCCGGACCTGTCTGTACAAATGAGACTCTACCGAAATTTTTCAAAAATTTAAGACTTCGAATTTTTTTGTAGAATTTGAGTTATTTTTTATTTTTATTAAATTTAAATACGTAGGTTTAATTGTTTATAAATTGACTATTTAAATAAAATATAACATATTTTTGGATTCCTTCTTGTTTCTTTTCGTGGACGAAAAGTTTTGAGTGGGGGAGATTGTAACGACCGACATTTTTAAACTTTTAAAAGTATTAAATTAAATAAGATTTTTAAATAAAATTGTTTGGAATAAAAAAGTTAAGATTTTATTGATACAAACTAGGTTATATTACAGATTATGAGCTTAATTAATAAAGAGAGAACATTAAATTGTAAGTTTATAAGTGTAATTAAACGTAGCTTATGTTTTGTGAAAATATAAGAAAAGTTTGGTTTAATGCAAAGAAGAACGTTTATATCAAATAAAATGAATGTTTCATTTGTGAATGTAGATTTAATTTCATTAGAGTAAAGAATAGAATGATTTGTTAAAAAAAAGAAATATATATTTATTTGAACGTTATTTTAGCATACAGATTGATTACAAGAATAGGAATATAATTTAAGTAAGTTATTTATTGTTGTGGTGTAAAACAACAAATTTATAAACATGTTTAAATGACTTAAGGAAACAGTTGTCCTATTTCTCATCCATTTTGGTTTATCTATTTTGATATTTAACTTTGTTATTAATTGCAATTAATGTAATGGAAATATTTCGATTAAAAGGAAAGAAAACGTTGATTGCAATTAATAGATTTAATAAAAGAAGCGTATGTTTTGTGTTAAACAAAAATGGTGGTTTAATGGAAATAAAAGAATTGAACGTTTTCATTTTTAAGGTAAGTATAATTTTATTAATTATGCATAGATAAAAATTTATATGTGTACAAACTGAGTATTATTTAAGTGATGGAAATTAATTTGGTTACATTCCAAAAGAATTGAATTTCAAAATGTGTATGTGGTCCCTTCATTTCTTTTTTATTTATTTATTGCATGTACGTTTTAAAAAAGTTACCTCATTATTAAAACTTGGTCCATTCATTTCTCCTTTGGTTTAATACCTAGGCCTAAGCTTTTAGACTATATTTAACTCTTTCCATCTCATTTTTGGTTATAAAATTTTTTATTTTCCTTTGGTTTGCTGATTTTCTCATTCCTACATACATTTCCTTATGCATTATCAATGCCTAAAGCATTTAAAACTAAACGTGCATTTTATCCCTCCACTTTTATTTCCTTATTATTAAATAATATATAATTTTATTTCTTCATTTGAATTTTAATTCTCCTAACACCTCATATTCATCTAGTTCGCATCTTTCAATACTATGTTTTAGGGTTATTCATGTTTTACTTTATTTCAATTCCTAGTTTGTTTATATATACCTTATTAGCTTTTCATTTGTTTTCATCTTCATCCTTTAGTCATATTTCATTTTCTAATTTCATCTTCTGTAGCTTCATTTTCCATATAAAACTTCCATCTCATTTTTTTCTCTCCTCACCTTCCTCCTCCCTTTTTCATTTTTTTCTTCTTTAAATCTCCTTCTTCTCTTTTTTTTTTCTTCATTTAACCTTTTTTTGTTTCTTCTTCTTCAAATCTTCTTCTTCTTCTTTTTGAAAGCTTCCTTTTCTTTTTCAATTCTTCATCATCTTTAAATTTTCTTCTTCTTTTCCAAACATTCTTCTTTTTTCCAAATCTTGTCTTCAAATCCAAATCTATAACAACTTCTCTATCTCTTTCAAAACATTCTACAAAAAGGATTAAGATAGAAGGAAACAAATCAAAAGGAGGAAGCAGTAGCGGATCCAAATCCGAATAGAAAAGGGAAATCCAGAAGGTGAATGTTTAAACTCACTCACGAAATACTGAAATTTTATTGCATGCTATACCAGGTCATATAGTGATAAATTTTTGATTATTGGTTTGGAATTTTTATTGATATTTAATTTGAATAGCTAAATTCCAATATATGTGATGACTAATAATTACCGTGACATGTTATTGAATTGGTTGATTTGTTGAATTGGTTGATTTGAATGTTGATTATATGTTGTGATGGATTCTATTGTGATTGAATGTGTATTTGTTCATTGATTTGATATATCCTTGTTATCACCCTATAGTTTATTGTAATTATATAAATTTTCATATTGATTATTTGCACACCGAGTAAAGATATAAAACGCATGAATTTCAAGTATTTACATCAGAGGAAAAATAGTATGTTTAGATTTACTATTTGAAACATAAAAATGCTTTTGAGAAGTAAACCGTCGTTTCCTTATTTGAAAGTTTTCAAAATTAAATTTTGAAACATTGGGAAGTTTCCATAAATTTGAATATTGAAACTTTGAAATATTTTTATAAATCAAATCTCTTGAACTATGACATTTAACTGAGAATTGTTCTGTAAATTTGTAATTTACTAGAATGTATCTATTATGAAATCCATTTTATTTTGAATATGGAAACAATAACATTTCCAGAAATTTGAACCTTCAAAAATTTAGATATCTACATTCCTTATTACATCTACTTTTGATTTAATTTGCATAAGAATTTTAGATCTGACTCGAGTGTATTATTTTCCTTTACACTCGGGTCAGCCTGAGTTTTCAACATGGAAGACTATTTTCTGGTGGACGAAGACGAAGATTTAGTATATTATTGCTATTTATTATTCCACTACATTTTGTGTTCCACTACATTATTTGTTCATTTATGATATATATATATATATATATATATATATAACTCTGATTTGAATTTGTAGAAGTGTAATAAAATGTTATTTGTAAATTAGCTTCATGAACTGTTTATTTGATTATTATATTTTGTCATCCCGCTGTGAGATTTTATATTTTGTTTTTTCTTTTCTTTTTCCTTTTTTTCTTATTTACCCCATTAACAATCCTTCCTTTTGAATGGTTTGATTCTGACATGTGTTGTTTATTGTCGATTTGAACCATCCAAAAAGGTGGGCCGTTACACTCTTGCTTGATATCTGTGGCAAGGAGGATGTCTTCGCATGTTCCTGCTCAAACTCGTGTATGCTACGACCCGATATGGGCTTGGAGACACCAGTAATAACAACATTTTCATCAATCTAAGTTTCCACAGTCCCACTAGTTCCCTCATCCAACAAAGCATCAATCATTTGCTCAACAAGACCATGAGTATCTTTAGTCGAGATTATAGGTATCATTATTGAAGTTGTAATAGTTACTAATTCTTTTATAGGCACTTGTAGTCCTGCTTGAGAGCCCTTGTCAGGAAAAGGAGCAATGTGAGGCTGGCTTGAGGCTTGAGAAACAAAGAACGAGAGATTAGCTATGTTAATTGACAACATGTCAACTCTCTGAAATATAGGAGAAGTCAACGAGATACCTTCTTTAGTTTGGGGATCTGTGCGGGCCAAAGTGCGCCAGATTACCCTGTGCGAATGAGAGAAAGATTGGTGGGCTTATGCATCTGAGGATGTTCAGGATAATACCGGGATCAGAAGATGAATCTAGGGTGGCCTGGGCCCCAGTGTTTAGCTGGCAGTAGCATCACGTGGCATCGATTTGGAGCCTTTGCCCAAGTCTTTTTGCACTATTGCAACTAGCGCTGGATAGAGAATAAGCGACCATCCTTTAACATTTTGGGCTCGGCTCCCACCAGGAAATCATCTCGAGGTGCTCCAAATTCACTTCACTATCCTTAAGATAAGCGTTTTCTTCTTCAATAATCCGCTCCTAGGCGAAGGTAAGGATTCTGAGATATTCATGTTTGAACCACTCCAAGTTTCAAAATTTGAGCACGTTGGCTTTGTTTTTGTTCAGCAATGATTCTAACTTCTCCATCACATGCTCTTCTGCCCACTATCCTACGACCTTAACCTCTCTTTTGATAAGTGTGTCAACGTCTCTAACATGTCCAAGCGCTTTGTCCGTTTCTTCCTTGGCAGTGAGAAACTCATCGTAATAAGTCTGAGCTTGCTGGAGCACATCATCATTTTATTTTGTTTCATGCTACATCTTGGTTTTCAACTCAGCCACATTTCTATTTGTAGTATCCCCCTCCATTACCAGAGCATGGTTTTGGTGGAAAGTTTTTTTCATTTCATCCTGATGCTTAATCATGTACTCTTCGAGTGCCTTAATGGCCTCCTTGGCTTTCTTCTCGGCTTTGGCTTGGGACGTTCTTAGTTTCTCGACTCAGCATCAAGATTGGTGATGATTCTCGTATTGTCAGCTTTGATGAGTTTCTGATTGTTAATCACTAGTTGCATATATCTAGAGACCATAGACATTTTCTCAGCTACCTTCGTCCATTCATTATACCGATTGTGGACATTGACCACGCATCGATGGTCATCTTATGGACATCAGTAGGGATTCTTTTCAAGTTAGGCAAAAAGTAAAACCATCAAGCAAATGTTTGTTAATTCTTCCTTCAGGTTTTCCATTCGAGCATTGGCCGTAAGCTGTTCCTCTATAGTGATAGGTGGGACTACAGTAGTTTCTTTACCAAGCCTATAGTGGGAAGTTTCAAAGCCAACCTTGTGATGCCTACGGTCGAAGGATCGACTAGAGTGAGATGGCAACAAAAGTTTTACAGGGATAAAAGCCAGAGGTGGAACATGCGAAGTACCGTTGGAGGACTATCATTGTGATGATCGAAAGGCCTATCTGGACCTCTAGGAGGTGGTGACCCATGGTCATGGAGTGATGGATATGAAGACTGCAATCGATACAAGAATGGTGGTGTGTTCAGATCGATACGAATTCATCAGCTTGCTGGCGATCTCAACCTCGGATCGATCATAACCCAAAAAACATAGATCCAAATGCTATGAATTTTTCACAGAAGATTTCTTATTCACTCAAGAATGTTCATGATTGATCTCAACTCAATTAGAGCCAATTTGGATCGATTTGAATTATACTTGGATCGATCCTAAACGACCTAGGATCGATCTAATGGGCCCACCTGCATGGGAGAAAAGGTATTCCATGTTTTAAGGAGGATGTCTTTAGATCTACACCTATAAATAGCAGCTCTATGGCAACTAAAAAGGGATCGGATCTTCTTCTGCTTTCCTAAGTGGAAGTCTGCCATTATGTTTACTAATTCCAAAGGCTTGTAAATGTAATCACAATACAAAACAAATAAAGGATTGATTCAAAGTGGATGTAGGGTGGAGATAGCCTAACCACTATAAATCTTGAGTTCTTTCTTGATTTCTTACATTTTAATTTTGCTATTTCTTTATTTGTATTCTCTACTTTATCTAGATCCGAGATCTGTTTTTGGATATTATGGATTTGTGTGTAAACACTGGTGCTTTCAATACTTCTGGAGTTTTTAACTAATTTTACCGCAAATATTTTGGTGCTTTCACTAAGAACTAAACTAGCACTAACTGTACCGGATTGGGTGTTCAGATTTGGAAAGCTAAAGGATTAGATTTTGGGAAGCAATGGCTAAGCAATCAACAAGGAGACAGAGAACGGAAAGGAATCAACATGAAGGAAGTTAGGAGGCCTATTCATGAGCTGATCAGATCTCAGTTTTCATCAATAGAGATGAGATGGAGATGATGATGAAGGCTATGTAGGAGGGATGTTGAAAAGGCAGGAGGAGGTGATGCAGAACCTACTTTGACATGTTGGACAAGCTGGAGTGAAAAATCAAGACACCGTAATTGCAGAAAATGATGGAAATAGGGATCGTGAAGCTGAAGCAGCAAAAGCAGAGGCGGTTCAAAATCGAGACTGAGAAAACATAGCAAACAGGATTCGAGACAGAGTAGGACGACCATCGGAAGTAGCTCCTGTACTCGGAGGCATAACCCCGAATCATGTTCGCTCGATTCCAAGAAGGATGCCAGGCAGTGCTGTGCATCTTGGAGTTGATCAGGATATGGATGCTCATTCAAAAGGATGGGTTTCAAGATTGCCTCACAAAATTAAGAGGTAGGTTGGAGATAGCAGTCAAAGGCTACCACTCGATGACAGCGATAGACTAGCGGACATGATCAGACGAGCTATGAGAGGAGGATAGGTTAGATGTAAACACGAGTCCCTTCACTCCTATGATCAAACATGCTAGGAATCCATCGAATTTCAAACTATCAACGCTGGAGATATATAATGGGAGAGCAGATCCCACTGCTCACTTGACGAGGTACATGAGGCATATAGAAGTACTAGAGGCATTGGAGTAAGTCATGGCCTGGAGTGTCCCATTGTACTTCACTTACATAGCAGCACTATGGTTCAGACAATGAGAGAGCTTCGCAATTGGCACTTGGACGGAGTTGATTGAGAGGTTTATGAGGCAATTTTTGGTCCACATAGTCAGACCCAAGAATGTAATGACTTTAACATCGATGAAACAGTGAAAGGGAGAGCCACTTAGGGATTTCTTAACTAGATTCACTATGGTGATAGCCTTAGTGGATCGACCCAATACGTCGATGGTTTTGACGGCAGCAGTCTCAAGAATTGCGGATGACTCGGATTTTAAGATATCATTGAAACTGGACTAGTCAATGGACCTCAGAGTGTTTTATCACGCAGCAAATAGGTTTCTAAGAGAGGAAGATGAGAAGGATGAAAGAGAAGGGAGAGAGGTTGAAGCTTATGTGGCAAAAGATGGAGATCCACCTAGGGAGGATTCAAACAAAGATGATAGAGGCAAAAGGAAAATGAAAGATAATAGCAACATTTTGAAAAGGCGACGGTGGAAATCAAAATTCTCTTCTTACACAGATTTGGCTGAAACTCTAGAAAGGATTTACTTAGATACTCGAGAGCGCCTTTAGTATCGAAGGCCGGCAAAAAGGGAACCCTCTGAATATGAGTGGGCATCGGGAAAGCATTGCCTATTCCATGATCTGGATGGGCACAGCACGAACAACTTTAGGCATTTGAAGGATATTATTGAGAAATATGTGAGGAATGGTCATTTGCAACAATGCATAAGGAATCAAGCTATGGTAGTGGAATAGGATCGGCCACCACACACCTTAAACAAAGATGGCACTGGATCTATACAACGTCATCAACTTGTTATCAGTTGATTGGATTTATGGCTTAAAATAAGCAATAACCACGAAGTGATGCGGCTAAGTCACTTACACATGTAGGGATCGAGGATGGTCCCTTGGCATGCTCTAAGATGATGATAAACCGTGATGCTCGGGTTTATAAAATCTTGTTTTCTTTCCGTTTTCTGCAAACTCTGGTTTATTTCTCGGTAGTATGGACATTTGATTTTCTTTGTTGTACAACATTTTGTAATTAGGATTTGGATTAATGTACTAAATAATAAGGCCATGCGATTACGGTCCCGACCAGAAAGACGTGGCGGTAATTGCAAGTTTCGAGCCCCTTCGCCAGAGAGCGATGGAATGGACTCGAATGTGATATAAAAGTCCTCGACCAGAGAATGGAGGCCGGAGAATACAAATATCCTCGACCGAGAATCGAGACCGAAGAATACAAAAGTCCTCGATCGAAGAGTCGAGGTCAAAGAATACAAAAGTCCTCGACCGAAGAATCGAGGCTGAAGAATATAAAAGTACTCGAATCGGAGAGTCAAGGCCTGAAAATACAAGACTCTCCATAGGAAGGTCAACACCGAAGCAGGATAAAATGACCCTACAAGGTCTATGGATTGGAATTTAGACCCGGAGAGGTCGTGGATTCAGATTTCAGATTTGAACAACTAAGGATTGGCTAAGTACCTGGAGTGGTCTCGGATTTGGCTATAGGGCCATAGCGGCCTTGAATTTGGATATCAGCCCGAAAAAGTCATGAATTAGGTTATTGGATTCTGGATATGAATGTATCAAAACTCAATTGATGGGTTCGGATGGATATGGAACCGGCTAAGGACTTGGTTACTGGATTCGAAACCAACTCAGAACAATCGCGGATTTGGACAAGGATACAACTATGGCACTTAGATAGAATGGCTTAGTAATGGATTGGATTATGGGTCAGATGGCATAGCTATGGATAGAGTATGGACTTTGGATGAGAGATTTAAAGCTATTCAAAACATGCCTTTCTAGCACAAGGCATGTTTTTGGGGGCATATGTTACTCTGCCTTTTGTACAAGGCCGGGATATCAACAAAATTGGCTAAAAAAGAAGGATATCGGTATTGGAGATCGATTAGAAACACGGCTATGATCGATACCGTCGAAATTAGAATAAGCTCCAACCAGGGTGGGATCAATTGGGAATGATGAACAAGGCTTGGAAAGGCCACATTTCAAATTTTAGGTCAATTGAAGTTCGTACGCTCGAGTTATGGATGGGTCAAGATTCATGGAAAACTATTTCGTATTGATGGTTTCATATTGATCAAAACAGACGTGGACTTCGAATCGATAGGTTTCGTATCGATGCAATGTGCATCGATTTGGTTAGACATGGCAAAACTTTTGTGGCATACTTCATATCGATTAAGGCTGGGACTGATACGAAGAATGGAGCAATGATCACAGGTGGTTTTGGATGAGCATCTCGTATCGATCAAGTATTGATCGATATGAATGACATATACAGAGGATGGATAAGAAGAAGGTAGGCATTTAGGGATCGATACGAAGTAGAGAGCGGCTTATGGATACAAAGAAGGCAGCAGGCAAGCAGGGGATCATAGGAAGAAGGGACGGTGGATGGATATGAAGGCAATGGATACGAAGAAATCAGGAGCCATTCTCATATCGATCGATTTCGTATTGGTGGAGTTCGTATTGATCGATACGAAGGAAATGGTCAAGGTGGAGCATGAAGCATGGATCACAGCGTAAGAAGCGGATCAATGCGAAAGCTATGGTCATGGAGTGATGGATACAAAGACTGGAATCGGTATGAGAGTGATGGGTGTGTTCAAATCGATACGAATTCACCCGCTTGCTTGCGATCTCAACCTTGGATCGATCATAACTCAAAAAACATAGATCCAAATGCTATGAATTTTTCACAGGAGATATCTTATTCACTCAAGAATGTTCATGATTGATCTTAACTCGATTGGAGCCAATTTGGATCGATATTAATTGTATTTTGATCAATCCTAAACGACCCCGGATCGATCTGGTTGGCCTATCCGCAAGGGAGAAAAGGTATTCTAGGTTTTAAGGTGGATATTTTCAGATCTGCACCTATAAATTATAGCTCTATGGCAACTAAAAAGGGATCGGATCTTCTTCTACTTTCCTAAGTGAAACTCTGCCATTTTGTTTACTGATTCCAAAGGTTGTAACTGTAATCACAATACAAAAGGAATAAAGGATTGATTCAAATTGGACGTAGGCTGGGGATAGCTGAACCACTATAAATCTTGTATTTTTTCTATTTCTTTGTTTTTATTCTATACTTTATCTGGATCTTAGATCTGTGTTTGGATATTGAAGATCTGTGTGTAAACACTAGTGCTTTCACTACTTCTGGGGTTTGTGACTAATTTTGGCCCAAAGAGGCTCTAAGCCAATGAGTGTGCCTATTGAAGAAGATATGGGGTTTTCTCTACATCTTTCACTAGTAGAGGTTGGGTAGAAGTCCGAGCCTTGGAGACTTTCACATTGAGCCTTGAGGATAAATCTAGATTAGCCTTTCCTCCTCCGAGCGGGTTGTTAGCATTATTGTCATCGTTGTTGTCACTAGAAGCTATTTGGATGATGCTAATGCTGCGGCATGAGAGTTCTGATATGCTGTCTTCTTCTGAAATTGTCATAAGAGTGTTAATAGCATTTTAAAGTTCCAAGCTACCAGATGTTGTCGGACATCTAGACAGTAAAGCCTGGAAATGACTTAATTCTGCACACCATAAGGAAAATTCATACGATATAAATGGGATGGAAATTACTTCCAAATATCCATCTCCGAGAAAAACCGGGCAGGCAGCGAATGTAGAACCACTCACTCTTGAAGTAGCTCAACTTGTTCCATGCCCTAATAATTGCTCTACAACCTCTAATCGGTTCTAAGTAAACCAAAGACGGACTCTCTTTTCGACTGTTGAAGCTATAAATATATCGTCCTCCTTATCGCTTATTTTATCCCGCTTTTGGCAAAGCCGTGATACCATGAGGTTGGCTAAACGAATTTGTGATCACTAAGGCAGGAAGCTCGAAGAGATGGCTATCAAGTTCAGATATCAGATATAAGCAAGGCTATGGATGATAGCCAAGCAGGTGCAAGCAAATAGTGTCCAAGAAATGGATAAGTATGGATTTACACTTCCCCTAAGCATGAGATCCGATCTGATCAATGTGGTGGAGTATGGATCGGATCGGATTCGATTAATACGTCTATGGATCACTTGGATTGGCAGTTTAACTCAATGATGATTACTCAATATCTCAACAAATACTTGGGGAATCAAGCAAACAACTATGGAAGCATGAAAAGGAAGTGTAGGATGACCACTACAACCGATCGCATAGCGCCATGTGGCCCTACATCAATCAGGCCTGATCGGTCTTATGGCCTTAGATGGGCCCTTTTTTTTCTAGATCGGTCCATCTTGGCTTTAGTCTCCAAAAGTTGGACATTCAGCTAGATATTTGCTAGTCTTCTTCTATAAATACAATATCGTTGGCTCATTATAGGGGATTTTGTATTTTGGCTAGACTGATCTTCTTTTGGCTCTTCTTCATTGTTTCTATTTCCCTCCACTAATTTTCTAAGGCTAAAACAAACTATAGTTGTAATTTTAGAATATAACAAAAATTATTAAAGTGGACGTAGGCCAGAGTTTGCTGAACTACTCTAAAATTCATGTGTTCGTTTACTTTTTTCGATTGAATTTGTGATCTGTGCGTTTAATTCTCTATTTGGAGATTGTGATCAAATTTTCGGTGTTATCATATTAGTTGAGCATTTTTGACCAAGTTTGGTGCAAACATTTTGGTTCAGAGCCAGGTTACTCGCACCCGCTGATTTGGAAAATGATTTGTAACTTGGATTTGGATTAATGGCTAGGCAATCTAAAAAGAGAGCACTTGCAGATAGGAGTCACCACAGAGGGAGTTAAGAGGCTTCTTCAGAAGCAAGGGCTTATCATCCTTCCATAGACATCACAAGGAATAAGATGAAGACGATGATGGATATAACATCCACTGTCCAGAGGCCCAAAGCTAAGCGCTACAGATGCTGCAATCATCCATAGTATTAACTTCCGCTGACTAAATATGTCTATTTAATGATATCCATAATATCATAAGCATTTGAATATGAAACAAAATCATAGATTTCAAAAAAACATCTTTTCACCTTACATTTCCAAAACACATGTTACACATTCAAATAACATAATCCTATAACCGTTTCCCAGGTTCATATAAAATATATTTATTACATAAATACGCTAGGAGGGACATATGATGATGTCCCCTTGGTTGACCGGAGTACTATATGGACATAATTGTCTTAAATACAACACAACATAATAAAACTAAAGAAAACAACAACTCCTAACTAGATATCCGTTAACCACCTTCTCGTCTCCAAAAGCTTTATTCGTCAACCTGCTAAAAATCATAAAACCCTTTAACAATCAGCCTACTCAAATCAATTTTAAGCACACGAGATTTTAAGGGGAAACCATAAACTTTGAGTCAGGCATAAAGCCTGGTGTGAATAATACTATACATCTCGGTTATTTGATATTAAGTGAGACCACACCGCTTAGCAGAACGAGTTTCTCCTCGCTAATATTCTTTTAAAACATAACTTTTGCAAATCGTAATCTTGCAAACAAAACTGGTTAAAACTGTAAAGAATATTATATAAACTTACATATCAGGTAACAAATGGACTATCTGTCTAAACATTATAGTTTTGTTTGGCTAACTACTAACCTTTAACTGACTCGGACCTACCATACAATATAAAATAATAATCTAAAATATGTTAGACACTCCTCTTCTGGATGGTTTGCCCTTAAATATCTATTAAATACTTCTCTTCTGGATAGTCTATCCCTAACATAACATCTCCCAAGGTCACTTGATCCTAATGGCTTTACCGGCTCACCAATAACCTATCTATATACAAAAATATTTTCCCTTTTGTGTATAACCATAATTTTAGTTTTACCTATGACACAGCCCTACACACTGGAATTATAGACTAAATTAGCTGAGGCTAATAGCTAATATATAGGGCACGACCCAATACCAGTCCCATCTTGTATTCTAATATCTGAGTCATTTTACTTAGGGATACCTTCCCAAAATTTTCCTTGAAAACCCGTTCAAATTGATTTAAATCCTTTAAATCAAACTTAAATAAGGAAATATATAATCTCTATGCCTTACTCAAAACCACCTTGCTATGTTATATATCTATATACTTTACTTAAACCCTTGTTGATGAAAACATTTAACTTTTGAAAGTACCCCTTACGAATCCATTGGAAACACCTTTTTTGAAACCAAGTAAAAACCTTCTTCTAACCTAGGCCAAAAGGCCAATTCCTTCCTTTGGAAACCATTCATAAAAACCTTTCAAAACCAATAGAAAGCTTCCTTTCGAAAACATTCATAAAAACCTTTCGAAATCAATAAAAACCTTCCTTTCGAAAGCTTTAAAACCTTAGACGTCTTTCCTTTAAAATACTTTAAAATGAATTTTGAAAACACTGGAAAAACATTTCCTCTTAGACCTTTTGAAACCACTGGAAAACTTTCCTTCAAAACCTTTCGAAATCATTGAGGAACCATCCCATCGAAACCTTCATTTAAAACCTTTCGAAAGAATCAAACCTTTGTAAACAGCGGACCTTTCGAAAGCATTTGGATTCAATTTAAAACATGTGGAAAACACCTACCAAACTAATTATAACCATCTCCTTTGAAACCGATTGGGTTATACTTCAATTGAGCAAATTGGTCGTTAAAACCATTTAAGTCGAAAACTTATCTTTCGAAAGCATTCCTAAGCAAATAAGTGGTGTCGAAACCACCCTTCTGAAAGCATTGGAGAAGTGGACAAGTTTAAAACAAAGTATACCTTCCGAAACTAATGACATCGAAAGGTAGGGAAAATGGTGGTTAAAGGGCTTTAACTAAGTCGACGGCATGTATTTAAAAACAAAGGCGCAACCTCTTTGAAGCCACTTCTTTAAACCATTTGACCAGGTTGGAAGCCAACCAAGTCGAAAGCAATATAGTCGAAAGCAAAGCAGGTGCATTTTCATTTTAAAACAAAGTAGCGCTTCGACCCCTTCAAAAGTCCTGGGTTTCGACTATATACCTTCCGCCTTCTTTCCAATTCGCTGCGCACCAAGTCTTTGATGCCATGCGCATTGGTTTCGATAGTGATGGGGGCAAAGGAACTAAGTCAAGAGCCATCTCTATCAGAAGCATGGTGCAGAAAGTGGAGAAACATGCTATTTGTAGGTAAAAATGTTTTTAACCCTATTAAGTAATCTTTTTAACTAACCTGCCTTTTTTATCTAAATTTTATTGGCTACAAATTATCTTTTCCAAAATACTGCAAAAATTTCAGAAATAAACTCTTTAGTTTACTTACAAAATAGCCCTTCTCCTTTTTATAAATATATAAAACATTTACGTCCCATACCTTAAATATTTTATATATTCATCAAAATACTAGGAAAATTTTACAAAAATTCTAGAAAATCATTTTCAATATGTTCTCTAACATATATAATTTTCAGACCCAAATAAATAATTTTTTAGCTGTAAATAATTTATAACCCAAAAAATCATTTTCTATACAATAAAAATTTATATTAAATCCACGATAATTCAAAAAAAATTAAAACCCTTCTTTAAAAGATCGTTCTGATGTAAATCTAAAATCGCAAGGCATTTGGATGTAATTTAATATAGGTTTCTTGAGTAAACATGTAGTAAAATCTATATGAACAAGCATAAATCATCAACAAGCATATATACACAGTTAATCATTCAAAACATGGCATAAACTTGCAAAACACTTCGGGTTTAACTTAAAATAGAAAACATTTAGGAAATGAGATGTAGTCATTGTCCACCTAAGCTTGAGATTAAGAGTTTGAAATTTGAATAACTTTGATTGGATTACTCTTTCTCCTTAGCTTTTTCCTCCTCCAGTTCACTAATATCGTGGCCAACCTCTAGGTTTTTAATTTGCAAATGAGAATGAATTAAGAGAATGCACGGCTAAGGGTTTAAGGTTAGGGTATAAGGTATTTCCTTGCTCCCATTTTCCCCTGACTACTTCCTAACCCTTTATCTATTTTATTTCATATTATCTCACTTTGATTTACTTATTAACATGGCAAGGCTACCCCTATTAATCACAAATCTCAATCCGTTAATCACCTTACATTATTTCATTTTATTTAGCTAATTAAATATCCTAAATAATGTTACTAAAATGTAGGGAGTTACAACCTCCCCTCCTTAAAGAATTTCATCCTCGAAATTAGGATAAGATATACAACAAAACAGTCAAAGGTAAAATATGCCATCAAACAAATCAGGATAAGCGCCTTTAATCCTCCTCTCAGTCTCCCAAATACAATCTCTATCATCGTCACTCCACTGGAGTTTTACTAGTTTGATTATCTTGTTCCTGAACTTATTCTCGTCCCACGTGACTATCCAGATGGGCTTCCTAACTATAGTCGTGTCGGGTTCCACTACTAAATCTTCTAACAAAGTCGATGCTATAGTAGTGTCTAGATCCTTAACCTATTTCCACAAATGAGATATATGGAAAACATCGCGTACTCTTTCCAAACAATTCGGTAACTTTACTTTATATGCGAGTTTCCCGATCCTTTCTAAATAGGAAACGGTCCTACGAACCTTGATGCTAACTTCCATGTCTTCCTAAACTTGATAACATCTTTTATCAGAGATATTTTAATGAAAACATGATCTTAAACAGAGAACTCTAAATCTTTCCATTTTCTATCTACATAGCTCTTTTGTCTAGATCGAGCTTCCTTCATTCTCACTCTTATCAAGTCAATCTATTTTGCTGCTTCTCTTACCAAATCAGGACCAAGGACTAATCCATATCCGGTCTCTAACCAACATACGGGAGATTTACATGGTCTTCCATACAATGCCATAAACGGTGCCATCCCTATATTAGTATGATTACTACTGTTATATGAAAAATTGACTAGGCATATATGGTCTTCCCGTGATTCTCCAAAGTCTAATATACTAGCTCTTAACAGGTCTTCCAAAATCTTGTTAACTCTTTCCTTTGCCCATCTGTCTACAGGTGGTAGGTGGTACTCATCTTGAGCTTGGTTCCCAAACTCTCCTGTAACTCTTCCAGAATTCGCTAGTGAATAAAAAATCTCTATCGCTAATAATACTACTAGGAATTCCATGTAGCCTATCCACATTCTTCATAAACAACTTAGCCAATATAGGTGTCGTCATATTTGGCTTAACAGGAATGAAATGGGCGCTCTTGGTCCATCTGTCCACTATGACCCATATACTTTCATTCCCTCTGTTAGATCTCGGCAACCCGTAAATGAAATCCGTAGAAATGGAATCCTACTTCTATACCGGAATATTCAATGGCTGAAGCAACTCACTAGGCTTTTGATGCATAGGTTTCACCCACTGATAGCTTAAATACTATTTCACTCATAAGCAAAAATTTATCTTCATTCCTTCCCAGAAGAAACTTATCTTCATATCTTGATACAACATTGCTCCTCTCGGATGACTATTGAATTTCGATGATGGCATTCCTTCAAAACTTCTTTCCTTATGTCTACAACATTTGAAACACATAATCTACCCTTCTTTCTTAACCATCCATTTTCGTCAGGACTGAAATCCATCAAGTCGTCACTCTTTGTTCCATCTCTTAGTTTCTAGATCCTTTCAGCTGACACTGGATCGTCTTCCTGTTTAGAAGCAATCTTCTAATCAATAACGGTCAGACTTCTAAACAAATAATATAGAAGATCCTCCACTATACCCTACCTCGGATCTCCATTGCACTCTGCATGTCGACAATGCTTACAAGTATTTCCATTTTTCTATCATGGCCAACACTGCATTCTGATGCTCCCTACTAAGCGCATCTACAACTTTGTTGCCTTTCCTTATTGTGCTCAATTCCAAAATCATAAGGGATAAAAATTCTAACCACCTCTGTTGTCTCATGTTCAGCTCCTTCTAAGAGAACAAGTACTTCAATGACTAATGATTTGTATAACGCTCGAAACTCTCTCCTAAAAGGTAATGTCTCCCCACTTTCCATGCAAACATCACTACAGCTAACTCCAAGTCATGCCTTTGATATCTAATATCATGTGGTCTAAGCTGTCTAGAAGTATAGGTAATAAATTTACCACTCTGCATCAACACTACTCCTAATCTAGTTCCACACGCATCTGTATAAACTACCAAGTCTCGATTTCCCTCCGAAACTACTAATATAGGTGCATGGGTCAATAAGTGTTTCAAGCTCTAAAATGCTTCCTCACACTTATTGGTCCACACAAACTTTACATCCTTCGCATTAGCTTGGTCATCGGTGCTGCTATCCGCTAAAAATCTTTAATGAACCTCCGATAATATCAAGCCAATCCAAGGAAACTTCTTATCTCAGTTACTGTTTCTGGTCATTTCCAAATATTAACATCTTTGATCTTATCTGGATCGACTAACAACCCTTTTTCCAAAACCACGTGACCAATAAATTTCACTTCCTTCTTTCAAAAAATGGCATTTTGAAAACTTTGCCTTTAGTTGATGCTGCCCCAGCATCCCAAGCACAAATCTAAGATGAACTTCATGCTCCTTCTCATCCTTAGAGTATATCATAATATCATCTATAAAAATCAACACAAATCTATCCAAGTGCTCTCAGAAAATCCGGTTCAACAAATCCACAAAGAATGTCGGCTCATTAGTGAGTTTGAACGACATAACTACCATTCGTATGACCCATACCTTGCTCTAAATTCCGTCAAAGGTATACTGTCTTCCACCAATCTAAGCTGATGGAAACCTATTGCTAAGTCTAATTGAGAAAATACCATGGCTCAACTCAGCTGATCGAACCAATCATCAACCCTAAGCAACATATATCGATTCTTTATCTTCTTCTCATTCAACTTATGATAATCGATACATAGTCTTACAGATTTGTTCAGCTTCTTAGCAAACACCGTTGTTGCTCTCCAAAGTAAACTACTTGGTGCAATAAAAAATCTTGCCTTCCAAATCCACCAACTGACCCTTCAACTCCCTCATTTCCATCGGCATCATCTTACTTGGTGGTCTACTCACCAGTTCTACTCCAGGCACCAAATCTATCCGAAACTTAGTAGCTTATTTTGGTGGCAATCCTACTATGGGTCAAAGACACCCACGAATTCTCTAACTAAGAAAATGCGATTGAAATCATCTTCTAACTCCATAACTCCCAATAACGCATTTACCTCACAACTAGGTTTTCTATGGTATATACAATCTGATCACTACAATTAGGGTGTCTAAGTGATATTTTCCTATCTTGGAAAATTATCCTAGCATCGTATTCACTTAACCAATCCATTCCCAATATAATTTCGAACCTACAAAGTAAAATATATGCAAACAGTAAACAAAGGTGTAACCTAGCAATTAAAACTCTAGGTGGCTACACTTCATCCCAAGTGTCGCATACCCTCCTATCAGATTTGCAACCCTTAAGGTAATAACTAAATTTTTTGGTTTTAGGTTAAACTTATTTACCAAATATTGAGATATAAAAGAATGTAATGCATCAGTATCAAACAAAAAGCTAACTGACATATCATGGATCTGAAGCGTACCTCCCAAAACAGCCTTTCCTTCTCCTGCACTGCTGGCTTCGAAATAGCAGGCTCCAACGCAAATACTTAGCCATTATCACCTTTAGCTGGCTCTTTGCACTAGTTCCTATAGTGCCTAATTTGACTATAGTTGAAATATCTAACTCCTTTCTTCCAGCAACCTTCTTTCCTTTGTCTGTATGACACTCATGAGCACAATTGCCTTTCCTGTCACACTTGTAACAGACCACTTTAGACTTCCCCTTCTTTGCTTCTCCACCTTTCAAAGTACTCTTCTTGTGAATGAAATTCCTCTTCTGACCTTGCCCAACCTAGATTTCTTCTCCTACTTCTTCTCCAAACAGGCAAGCATCTCTTCATATCTTAACGCCATCTCTACTACCACATCACATGCATCAATAAGGTAGCCCAAGCCAACTCAAGCTTCAATCACCTGATGAACTTCTCATTCCTCTTCGTCACTATATCAACTGTAGCATACCTATACCAAGCCAACTCTTCAAATTTGCTATCATACTCCTAAACAATCATCTCTCCTTGTCCTAGCTCAACAAATTTTCTGGTCAAAACAAACTGTGCCATCACCAACATGAAACTCTGTTGGAACCATCTCCTAAACTCAGCCCATGTTACCTCCTCTTCATTTACCCAGCCGTCACACTATTCTTCCAAAATAAAGCTGCTCCCTTGAGCTGTCTCGAAGCAAGCCTCGACTTCTACTCGTTATTGAGCCTTAAATCAGCAAATATTCTTTCACATGTGGCAATCAATTCTCCACTTCTTTGGCATCCTCAGTTCCAATAAACGGCTTCCCTCCATGCCAAGCACAGTATCTACTCAAGTTAGCATAATTATTGACCACCCGAGCTTCCTGAATTCTTCCCGCAACATTTCCTCCAACCACTCCAGCAGCAATCCCAGCTTGCATCATGTTTACAAAAAGCCGATACATATTCCCCATATCTACTTGTGGGACTCCAACATTCTCAACTTGAGCCTGACCTTGAGTCCTCCTTGTATTGGTTTGGGCACTTCCATTGGTGATGGTGTTGTCCCCTCCTAGGTTAACTCTTTCTCTCGTAGCATCCATATCTATATTGAAGCCTCACGAGATACAAAAGAATAGCCTAACTAGAGACAAGAGAATACAGATATAATGTATACATATATGTAGAAAATACAAGTATGTTAGTATAGCATTATCCCATACCTCGATCTTACTCTAATTCCTAAGGATTATGTTTTCGAAAATCATTTTTGGTTAAAATATTTCATAAACCTATGCTTTGATATCATGTTGTAACATCCCCTATCTAGAGGCCCGAAGCTAAGCGCCACACATGTTGAAGTCATCCATGGTATTAACTTTCAACGACTAAATACGGATATGTTAATGATATCCATAATAACAAAAGCATTTAAATATGAAACAAAATCACAGATTTCAAAAAAAACATCCTTTCATGTTAAATTTTCAAAACACATGTTTCACATTCAAATTACATAATCCTATAATCGTTTCCCAGGTTCAGATAAAATATAATTATTACGTAAATATGCCAAGAGCGACATATGATGATGCACCCTTGGTTGACTACAGTACTATATAGACATAACTGTCTCGAATATAACACAGCTGAACAAAACTAAACAAAACAGAAACTCCAAAATAACTATCCGTCAGCCACCTGCTCATCTCCGGTAGCTTTATTTGTCAACCTACTAAAAAACTGTAAAATGCTTCTTCGAGACACCTCTTCGGGATGGTCTGTCCTAAACTATCTATTAAATATCTTCTCTTTTTTATAGTTTGTCCCTAACTGAACATCTTCCAGTCACCAGATCCTAATGGTTTTGCGGGCTCAACAATAAACTATATATATATACAAACATATATTCCCTTTAGTGTGTAACCATAATTTTAGTCTTACCTGTGATAAAGCCCTACATACTAAAATTTTGTATTAAATTAGCTGGGGCTAATAGCTAATGTATAGGGTGCGACCCTATACCAGTCTCATCTGGTATTCTATTATCTGAGTCGTTTTAATTAGGGATACCTTCCCAAAATTTTCCTTGAAAACCTTTTCAAACTAATTTAAAACCATTAAATCAAACTTAAACATGGAAAAAAATATGATCTCCATGCTTTACTCAAAATCACCTTGCCATGTTTTACATACACACAAACTTTACTCAAACTGTTATTAATGAAAACGTTTAACTTTTGAAAGTACCCCTTTCGAATCCATTGAAAGCACCTCTTTCGAAATCAAGTAAAACCTTCTTCTAACCTTGGACGAAAGGCCAAAGCCTTCCTTTCAAAACCATTCATTGAAACCTTTCGAAACTAATAAAAACATTCCTTTCAAAACCATTCATGGAAACCTTTCAAAACGAATAAAAACCTTCCTTTCGAAAGCTTTAAAACCTTATACATCTTTCTTTTAAAGCACTTTAAAACCATTTTTCGAAAATTTTGGAAAATCTTTTCCTCTTAGTCCTTTCGAAACCACTAGATAACATTCCTTTAAAATATTTCGAAATCATTGGTGAACCACCCCTTTGAAACCTTCATTTAAAACTTTTCGAAAGCATCAAACCCTTGTAATTAGAAAACCTTTTGAAAGTATTTGGGTTCAAATTAAAACATGTGGAAAACACCTATCGAAACCAATTATAATAGTCTCCTTCTAAACCATTTAATTTACAATTCACAACCAATTATAATAGTCTCCTTCTCAACCATTTAAGTTACAATTCGACAGAGTCATTAAACCATTTAAGCCGAAAACTTATCTTTCGAAAGCATTCCTAAGCAAAGAAGTGATGGTGTCAAAACCACCCTTTCGAAAGCATTGGAGAAGTGGCCAAGTTTAAAATAAAGTATACCATACGAAACCATTTATTTCGAAAGGTAGGGAAAGTGGCATTTATAGGGCTTCGGCTTAGTCCAAAGCACGTATTTAAAAACAAAAGCGCAAGCTTTTTAAAACCACTTGTTATAACCATTTGACCCGGTTGGAAGCCAACAAAGTCAAAAGCAATATAGTCGAAAGCAAAGCGGGCTTGTTTTCATTTTAAATCACAGCGACGCTTCAACCCTTTCAGAACCCCTAGATCTCGAACTCAAAGCTTGAGATTAAGGATTTGAGATTTGAATAACTTTGAATTAGATTAATCTTCCTCCTTAGCATTTTCTTCATCTAGTTCTCTAATATGGTGGTCAACCTCTAGATTTTTAATTTGCAAATGAGAATGAAACGGCTAAGGGGTTTAAGGATTAGGGTGTAAGGATTTTCCTCATTCCCATTTTGTCGCTGCCTACTTCCTAAGCCTCTATCTATTTTATTTCATGTTATCTCATTTTGATTTACTTATTAACACAACACGACTACCGCTATTAGTCAAAAACCTTAATCCATTACTCACCTTACATTATTATATTTAATTAACTAATTAAATATGCTAAATAATGATACTAAAATCCGGGGTATTACATGGATGATATGTAGAAGAGGATGATGAATAGGAATGAGGAGATGATTCAGAATATCCTTAGGCAAGTTGGATAGGCTGGAGCAGGAGTTAATGACAATCTAGACTAAGAAATTGGACAAGCAAGAGTTGCACAAAATCAGAACTAGGAATAGGAAAATGAAGCTAACAGGTAGATGAACGGTGTGGAGCGGTCGAGGCTAGCCACTTGTCAATATAGACCAATCGACATTGGTCCGTCATTAGGGATCAGCGTCGATCGCATGGGACATAGGGCAATGCCCCCGGTTCATGCTAGATTGGTTGACGGTAGACCATTGGTTGACATTGTGCAGTTTGGTGTAGATCAGAATGTGGATGAGCATTTAGAGGAGTATGTTTGGGGATTCCTTCGTGGACTTGGGGGACAGGTTGAAAATGATTATTAGAGGCTATCTTTGGATGATAATGATAGGTTTGAAAGGATGATCAGACGAGCTATAAGAGGAGGATTGGTGAACAGGGATCTGGAGGATGTAAATAGGAGTCCATTCACTCCTAACTTCAAGCACGCTCAGAATCTATGGAGTTTAAAATAATAACACTAGGGGCATATGATTGAAAGTCAAACCCTGCTATTCATATGATTGGGTATTTGAGGCACATGAAAGTGCTATGAGCATCGAAGGAAGTGATGATATGATGATTTTCGTACTTGACGGAATATAGCAGTAATATGGTTATGAAAATTGGAGAAAGGTTCTATCGGTACTTGGACGGAGTTGGTTGATAAATTCATGCGGCATTTCAGGTCAACATCATGATACCCAAGAGCACAATAACATTGTCACACTAAAGCAGAGGACAGAAAAGTCCTTGAGGAATTTCTTGATATGACTTAGTGCGGCGGTCGCTTTGTAGATCGGTCGGATCCATCAATGGTCTTAATGGCGCTAGTATCTGGGATTGTGGATGAAACGAACTTTAAGATTTCATGTGAATGGGATCCACTAATGTATCTCATAGAAATTTTCCATGAAGCCAAAATATTCCTATGGCAGGAAAATTCTAAGGTTGGTAGACAAGAGGATAACACTGTGAGGGATGGAAGACCGTCTTGGGAATATTCAAGGAAGGATTAAGGAAAGCGAAAAATGGATGATGGCTTCGACGGATCGAAATAGCAAAGGAGAGAACCAAAATTCTTTACTTATACCAATTTGAATGGAACTTGGAAAGGATCTATTTGAGTACCCAAGGATGCCTTCTGTACTGAAAGCCGACAAAGTGGGTACCCAACGAGCATGAGCAGCCATTAGGAAAATACGGCCTATTCCATGAGCTTGACGGACACACTACCAACGATTGTAGGCTCTTGAAGGATATGGTTGAGGAACACATCAAGGATAGCAAGCTACCACAGTACATAAGGACTCGGACTGTGGTGGTGGAATATGAGCAGCCACATTTGCATTAAATGGAAATGTCCTTGGATCGAGGTCTTAGATCGTTATCTCTTCATCGAGAGGGCATGAACTAAATAGATAATAAACTCTAAAATAAAAGGACAAGTCACTTACACATGTACGGGAATGAGGTCGGTCCTTAGGCATGCTCCGAGATGATGATGAACTGTCATGCTCGAAGAGGCATTTTTGGTATTAGTTTTTTGGTTGCAAAAACTTAAATTTAATAATTTAGTGAATGGATTTGGAATGTTTAATATAATTCTAAAAGTAATAAATGAAACAGGTCATGTTTGTCCTGATCAAAGAGATGGGACAATAATCACAAGGTGTTAGACCCATTTTCAGAGAGCGAAAATATGGACTCGTATGTGAATTAAGTCCTTGACTTCGGGATCAATGTTGGAGAATTGTGCCCTGCAGGTTGCATTATGTTTCACTAGAGAGATGAAACCGAAGAAGCAAGACGTGGGTCGCTTAACTGGAGAAAGATAATATTGACTTACTTATCTTTGTGCCCATCTCGTCGAAGAGTGAGTGGGATCTAGCAAGGGTTCGAAGAGACCACGAACAGCCTAGGAAGCCATGAAATTGCTTTATGTTTAGAGGAACTGAACCGAAGTGTAGGAAGTATTACCATTTCTTCGAAGAGCGACATGATCGACTCATTGGTTGTTGTTCTCCCTTTCGTCAGTGTAACTGAATAGGGTCCAGCAAGAGCTCACAAAGGCTATGATCGGTCTAGAGAGATTATGAACCAGGCTATTGGTTTGGAGAGACATTGGAATTGGCTAATGATCTGGTGAGATAATGGATTCCGTATGGATATGGATTCGGCTAAGGATTTGGAATGGTTTTGAAATTGGCAATTAACTCGAAACGATTGTGGCTATAGCGACTTGGTTTGGAAAAGGATTGGATTTAGGATTAAAATTTGTCTGTTGATGGATTATGGACTTTGGATTTATGGTAATCAAAACACACCAAGGCATGTTTGGGAGGAAAAATTTGTCCCGCCTTTTGGTGAGGCCATGATGCCATGGAGTTGGCTAAATGGATTCATGATCATTAAGGCAGGAAGCCTGAAGAGATGGTTATCAGGTTCAAACATCTGATATAAGTAAGGCTATGGATGATACAAGCAAGTTCGAGCAAATAGCATCTAAGAAATGGATAAGTACGGACTAGCTCTTCTCTTAGGTAGTGGATCAGGTCGGATTAATGTAATTGAGTACAGATCAGATTGGATCAATATGACTATGGATCACTCAGAGTGGTAGTTAAACTCAATGATGATCGCTCAATAACTCAACAAATACGAGGGGAATCAAGCAAAAACTGTAGAAGTACGAAGAGGAAGTGGAGGTGGATTACCCTTAACCCATCGCGTGGCGCCACGCATCCCACATCACCGATCGACCTCAATTAGTCCTATTGCCTTGGACGGGCTCCATTTTTTAGATCGGTCCATTTTGGGTTCGGTCTTCTACATGTGGATTTTGAGTTGGATATTTATGCATCTTCTCTTATAAATACAGGATCATTGGCTTATTGTAGGGGATCTTCTTTTTTAGCTATACTGATCTTCTTTTGGCTCTTCAACATTGTTTCTCTTTCCTTTCTTCATTAATTTTCTAAGGCTAAAACCGACTGTATTTGTAGTCCTACAATATAATAAAAAGATTATTGAAGTGGAAGTAGGCTAGAGTTTGCCGAACCACTATGAAATTCATGTATTCATTTACTTTTTTCAAATGAATCTATGGCCTGTGCATTTAATTCTCTCTCAGGAGATTATGATTGAATCTATGGTGTTATCATATTAGTTGAGTATATGTGACCAATTTTGGTGCAAACAGTCGGTACTCAATTCAAGTGCTTAGAGAAGACCATGTATATAATGAGGACGAAAGCATAATTATCCGGGTGCAGCTCTATTAGAGCCAAATGCATGAAATTTAGAACTCGATAGAAATACTGGTTGAATAGTGGGATGCAGCCCTCTAGACACACATATTTATTATTGATAGTGTATCCTTCTGGAGGGTTGTTTGGTCTTTGATGAAGGGAAGAAGCTCGTACATCTTCAAACTGAATCGACGCTTGTCACATATTCTATGAAGTGATCCTTCGTCGATTTTGGAAGCGACATAATTAATAGGATCAAATGTTAGGGCATCCTCAAGGATATCGGGTGTTGGAACTATTTCCGGCCCACTATCAATGTTGGATGAGATTCGGCCGAACCAACTCCCACTCATGCATGCCGAACCAAAGACGCTCCACCATCCACAACCGGACCATCAACCCACCGAACCAACTCCATCTCCCTGTCGAACCAACCCACACTCCATCTCCCTGCCGAACCAACTCCATCTCCATGCACTTCCGGACCAACCTACCTCGCCTACCACCGAATCACCTATCACCGGATCAAACCCCACCTCCATGCATAGCCGAACCAGAGAGCTACCGGACCAGCTTGTCCCCAAGCTACCACCGGACCAACTCCCCCGCTACCGAACCATCTACGACCGGACCAACCCTCACTCCACCTACTACCGGTCCAAACAACATACCACCTCCTACCGAACCAACATGAGGAGGGCGTACCGGACTAGCACTACCAGGCCAGATTGGCTCAGCCCAGGCCCACCAGCAGCTATATGCATCCAAGACCCCTGCCCCCAGCCTCACTCTATAAATAGAGGGGCAGGGGTACAACAATGGTAGACAAGTTTGAGAGCTCAAGCACGGATAGAACTTTCAAACAACTTTCAGTTACTTGTAATCAAAGCTTTGTACTTGTAATCTGAATAGAAAAGGAGAATAACATATAAAGTGGACGTAGGCACGTTCTGGCCGATCCACTATAAATATGTGTGTCTTTTACAGTTTAGTCCATCTATTTCATATATTTGCATAAATCACCCAAACCATCCAGAACAACATATAATCAATTAAATCATATGACTTGGAGGTGTTTGCCCATTTTTTGTGCAAACATTTTTGGTGCTTTCACTGAGAGCTAGGAGCTCGAAGCTTCAGCTTCTCCCACTCAACCCTTATCAACATCGCTCATTGCTAGGAAAACATGCCTCCCGGACGGAAGAAAGATGCTAACAAAGGAAAGAACATTGCAACTAGCTGTATCCCAGATCCAGTAGTCAAAATCAAGACAATCGTCCGGTTCCAACGGCAAATGGAAATCAGGCAGATCCGACAGCCCCTGCTACGGAACAACCAATAACAAGGACGGATCTGGACAGGGTTGTGGCTGAAGTAACTAACCGCTTCACATCTCAACAAGAAGCCTAGGTGAACCAACTCATGTCACGCATAAGGGATGCTGAAGAATCCAACCGCAACACTGAATCATGGGGTGAGTCCCGGTCTGGAGGATCTGGGAGACGACAAAAGTCTTTCTTCTTCGAAGAGGTTAACAACAGAAACAGCAATGGTAGGAGCCGAGCCCGGACTCAGCCCGAATTCCGACCCGAGGAAACACTTGGAACCGAACCCAACGGGGGAGGTGCCAGGCAGGGGTCGGATGTAGCTGAGCCTGTCATGCCACCAAACCAGGGAAACACCAGTAGACGGGGCCGAGCCGGAGTCCAGCCCGAAGTTGGACCCAAGGAAGTGCTGAGAACAGAACCCAGCAGGGGAAGAGCAAGGCAAGGGCCAACTGTGGATGACCCCAGCATGCCCCTAGAAGACCAGAGGCAGCCATTGGAGAATGTTAGGAGCGACAGACGATACCACCCCTACAAGTCGTCTGGACGGAGTCAATCCCGCAGGGAAGAACCAAACTCATTTCTATCCGCCCCAAATTCTGATGAAAGGATGGCGCGATTGTTCAGAGAATGCGTCCAACGGGACCAATGGGATCGGGGGATAGGCTCTAGGGTAACCAGCCCCTTCACCCGCCATATCGAAACTGCCATCACCCTCCGGGAATGGAAAATGCCAACAATGGAACCTTACAAGGGAACCTCTGACCCCATCGTACACTTACAGAGATACACCCAGCATATTCTCATGAGCGGAGCAACGGAGGGAGTGTTGTGTAAATGCATCCCACTATTCTTGGCAGATCTAGCTACCTCCTGGTTCTGCCACCTACCCCAAGTGTCCATCAGCTCATGGGAAATTTTGAAAGAAAAGTTCATCAGCCAGTTCCGCATTCATGTGGAAGAACCCAAGGACGCTTATTCCTTATCTAATATCAAACAGAAACCCGGAGAGACACTGCAACAATATCTAACCCGATTCAACGCCGCAGCGGCTGCAGTCCAAGATGCCAACGAGAAACTTATCCTAATGGCCCTCTGCAGTGGTGTACATCCGGATACTAAATTTGCTAGAAGACTAACCAAGGAAAAACCAGCTACTTTACCTGATTTCTTCCATGAAGCTGGAAAATATATGAGACTTTAAGATGCTGCCACTGAGAGGCAGTCAGGGTAACAGGCTAAGACAGCTACAGACAGGGTTCCCGCTGCAGCAAAGGATGTTCGAAGAAATGACTCTAGAGACAATGCTGGGGGCAAGAAGGGAGAAAAGCGCTTATATCGACCAGGACCAAGATTTGACTCTTACACTCCTTTGAATGAAACAATCGAAAACATCTTCCTAGCCACCCAAGACGAAGTTAGATACAAGCGTCCCCCGCACAAGAAGGAGTCAGATAACGCACTCAAGTCTGGAAAGTTCTACCGCTTCCACGAATCTCATGGACACGACACCAATGAATGCCACCATCTCCGGGACTTGATTGAAGAACACATCAGAAGGAAAAGACTAGAGCGCTATGTGTGTTAGCGCCAAAATTGGTCACTAACACCCTTAGAGAGTTTGTGTAGAGAGATTAATGAAGAAGATAAATTAAAAGAGAGAAGATAATATAAATTAAAATGCGAGAGACGAGAACACAGAATTTATAGTGGTTCGGCATTGTAGCCTACGTCCACTTTGAAGTTGATCCTTTATTTCCTCACTTTTAAACTTGATTACAGATACAATCCTCTTTTAAGTATTCGAATACAATTGTGAAATAAAAGTAGAAGTCTTGGATGAGGTTTGGATGAGGCAGAGTCTCCCCTGTGTTCTCTGAAATCTGATCCTGTTTTCTGTGCCCCTGCCTCTCTATTTATAGACGAAAGTGGGTTGGACTTCCCTGGTGGGCCAGGTGGCCTAATAACTTGGTCCAAGTAGTTTATGTACTGTACGCCGAACCAAGGAGGCCGGACAAGGCATGTCGAGTCTTCCTTCTTGTACCGAACGAAGCATGCCGAGCCTTCCCCCCTTATGCCGAACGAGCCATGCCGAGTCTTCCCTCTTTAGACCGAGCGAGGCGGGAGGTTGAATGAGAGATGCAGGTCGAATGGGGCACGAATGCCGAACGATCTTAATTGGCCGAACGACATTCAATGCCGAACGTATCCTGGATGTCGAACGTGTCCTGGATTCCGAACGTGTCCTGGAGGCCGAACAACCTAATTTGGCCGAACGCTCTCCTGATGCCGAGCGCTACTTTGTGCCGAACGCTCCTTTCTGGCCGAGCGCTACTTTGTGCCGAGCACTCCTTTCTGGCCGAGTACTAAGTTGCCTGGTCAATCCCTTGGGAAACACTTGCCCCCCAAAGTGTATTACGTGACCGATCGTGATGCACTTTGATTAAACCTTGGTCGTCACCCTTGAGGGTCATAAGGCTCCCTTGGCCGAACGCAGAAGGGAAGGCCGAACGATGCGTTACCCCGAGTGACTTTGTATGCCGAATGATCGAGCCGAACGAGACAAGTGCCGGTAGTATTTTGACCGGTAGAGCCGGTCAGAAGCTCTTCAACTTCCTCTTTTCCCTTATAAAACCCGACCTCTTCTCCTTCTCTTTTCTCACTTCTTGCTTTTACAATTCCAAGCTCTCAAGCCATTCGTGCGATCAGAATTCAAGAGTTCCTCATAACTTTCCTACGCTCGATTCACGTACTAGGTACAGTCTTCTCACCCGAGTTCCTTTTCTGGCAATTTCCCATCGATTCGCCTAGATTTAGTGTTGGTGAGGACTCGAGTTCGATTTGGAGCGTTTCCAAGGTCGAGCGTCTAGAGGTAGGGAGAGAGAGAGCTAAATTCGAATGCCTTGTAGGATTTTTAGTGGGTGTTCGGTGGAGGAGAGGAAGGTATGGAGGATATGCCGAGTGTTCGAACTCGGTCATGATCTTAGTTGGCACGGCGTAACGATGGCCGAACAAAGGGGGTAGAAGGGTGAAGTATGAGCCAGTGGCAAGGCCGGGCGTTGATTTGGCCGAATTGTACTCTGGCCGAACGTCACATTCTTAGTGCGAACCGAGCTTTGGCCGAACGATGGATGTAGGCCGAACAATGGCCTTGCCGAGCCATCAGTTAACCGAGCAAACTGTCCTGCCGACCGTAGTTAGATGCCGAGCAAACCCAAATGCCGAACACATACACATGTCGGACATACCTAAATGCCGAACACTCTTAACATGCCGAACATAGCTAGGCGCCGAGCACACCTTAATGCCGAACCCAAGTGAATGCCGAACAAACTATCATGCCGAACAAAACTAGGTGCCGAACAGACCTAAATGCCGAACACAAGCAAATGCCGAATATACTTAACATGCCGACCATACATAAATACCTCTAGTGTCTTACTGCAATCGTTATTCAGAAGGCTTTCGGAGACGGACAGCGATGACGGTTTTCGAAAGCGAGGCTTGACGTTATATTAAATGCTTATGCACGATTGATTGCACTAGTTCACACACCACACGGGGGGGGGGGGGTTATCTGCGTTGTTAATTCTAACGTCGATCATTTTTCGAGTATAGTTCACACAGGTGCTTGGTTGGGTCTGCTATTTATTCAAGATGTCCAAAAGATCCAGTTCTGCTACACTTTCCGACAAACCTGGGCCGTTTTCTAAGCGAACGGCCCCCGACACAACTGACCCATCAGTTTCTCCCGCTCATGACTGGACTCCCGATACTTTGGAATCGTCGATTTTACTGGATGACCTAGTTGACTCACAGGCTTCGAGAGTCACTGAGGCCGCTCTTAAGCGGATATGTTCTATTCATGGCATTCCGTTTGCTGACGTGCTCGTTCCGTCGGGGCATGACCGCCCACATCTGCCCCCAGCGGGATATACGGCGTGTAGCAAGTTCATGTGCTGGTTTGGTAGCGTGCCACCTTTCAATCTATTCCTTCGCGATGTGCTGCAGTATCTGGACGTCGCCCCGTCTCAACTTCATCCAAACGATCACGCTTTCATTTATGGCACGTACATGCTTTTCATGGCCGTCTTCTCCAGGCCTCCAACTCCCGGCGATATAAGGTACATCTATATGACCAAGAAACGGGGAGAAAGCCCCTCTTACATGTTTCTTGAGCCACATCGGAAGTGCCAACTTTTCACTAGCGCGTGGAGTAGCAAATTCACCCTGTACAAACAGGAGTGGTTTTACGTGCGCTGCCCCCAAGGCTTTGCGAGGCGGTGGGTTGAAGGAAGTAAGTCCTTTCTCTGAGTTGATGTCCGTTCCCGACTGAGGTTGAACTTCTCCTAACTCATTGTTCTATTTTTTCAGATCCCGTCCCACGTCCCGAGGGCCGGGGGTACTCCGATGCTGTCAACGCCATTAGAGCTCTTCCTGCTGAAGAGCGAGATATCCGATCCCTTATTTCCAATGAGTCACTATCGAAGTTTGGCTTGCTAGCCCCTGGCCGCCGGGTTAGCCTTCCAGAGGGTGTATCGCTTCCCAAGTCCATGCCCGTCAGAGGGAAAAAATTGCCTGAATCATCCGTTCGCCCTTCTCTTGAAGTACCGGAAGAAGGGGAAATTCTAGGCGAGCCACCTAAAAAGCGAGGTGAGGATTTAGGTCCTGCAGCTGAAGCTCATGATATCGAAACATCATCTTCCTCTTCGAAGGGGAGAAAGGAGCTGGCGCGCAAGTTGGGGAAAGAGAAGGTTGGTGGGACTTCCAAAGCTACGCCTGTTCAGCCAGAGAAAGAGGCTTCTTCACAGCGCGTTGGAAGTTCTCTGAAAGGCTTATCGAACCTCTCCGTTCCCGACGACTTGCTCGACTATGATTTCGATGACCAGGAGCTGTTTAAGTTTCGCTCACCCGTCAGGGGTGATGCGGGCGTCCAGGCCCCGATCCAAGGGGAAAAAACTCCCGTTAGCAAAGCCACTGGTCCGTCGGGGGGTAGCACTAGGACACACACAGATACATGCATTTCGCTTTGCACCTACTTTTCTTTCACCATTCTGCTCTCTCGCTAATTCGCTATTGTTTGATTACAGGTGACATGGGGAGCTCTCACGGATACGACCGCCTTCGGGGTTCGTCGACTTTACGCCAGTCTGGTCGGGACTCGGGCCTCGGGAAGCGCCGAGACAGAGACAGCGACCGAGATTATCATGCCCGGGACTCGTCATCCCGGAAGAAAACTTATTATCAGCCCGAACACCGCCAGGAGACCTCTTCTTATCATGAGCGAAGCAAAGACAAACGTGGCCATAAGAGGTCGCATTCTGATGCTCCCCGGGACCAACACTCTGACTCTTCTTCTACCCGGCACTCCCGAGATTCTCATAGGAAGGGCGAACTTTCAAAGCCGTCTCCTCCCGCTCCCGTAACAGACCCGACAGTATCGGAGAGATTGAACGAACTTAAGGCTAAGTTTCCAAATATTTGTTTTGATGGGTTAAAGTTCCTCCCGGCGATTCATCCTATTCCCGAAGATGTCAAACAAAATGCTATCGTCTGTACCAATGACGTCTACGTGCAACATGACGCGTTCGTCCATCTGGCTGAGAAACTTTCTGAAGTCTCTATGGAGCGCCAGCACGAAATCGATCGTCTAAAACTCGAGGCCATCCATGACAGGGATATCATTAAGGCCCAGGACGAAGAGCTGGCTACTTACAAGTCCGAGCTTGATGCTGCTCGTCTGAATGCTAAAGATACCGCCGAGGCAGTCTCTCGGCTTGAATTGACTCATAAGAAAGAGCTCGATGAAGCGGTTCAACGGTGTGGGGCATTAGCTTTGGAGAAAGACTTCGTTCAGAAGGAGCGAAATGTGCTTAATAGGCGAGTTAAGGAGCTCGAGGAGCAACTCAATAAGGAGAAGGAAGAGAAAATGGCCGTCCAGGTTGAGGCACAGCACTATTGTGATGAGATCGTCGCCACCCGGCTCTTAAAGGGGAAACTTGAAGACGATCTCTCCAAAATCGAGGCACTAAGGAATGAGGCCCGTGAGGAAGGTAAAAGGGCAGCAACTGTCGACATCGACTCTCGCCTCGAGGCGGCCAGGGAAGAAGGCAGGGAGGAGATAAAGACCGAATTCGACCCGCTCATTGCTGAGTTCAATGCCCGAGTTCTCATGCATCGAGATCTAACTTTTCTGGGCGACGGCTACCTTGAGTCATTGGCCGAGGCATGGGAGACCCTGATTCAGATCAGGAAGGTTGAGAGCGGCGCCGATGAGGTCGACGAAGAAGCATTGATAAAAGAATTCCTGAGGGGGAAAGAGCCTTCAGATTTATCGGCAGCTAAAGCCCTCTACAGCAAAGGTTCTCCCTCCAGGAAAGGGAAAGAGGTGGCTACGGACCCTTCCAGCGTTGTGCCCCCAGTTCACGTGCCTACCCAACCGGCCAGTCGGTCGACACTTGACCCCTTCGAGCAGCACGTTGGTTATGACCCGGAAGCCCCCGGGCTTGGCGTTCATGTTTTATCTCCCATCTCGGAGGGCGGGACACCCCTGGCGACTGAGAACCCACCGGCATCTGGTGAGTAACCTCTGGGCTTCACAAAGATCTTTCTCGTTCCCTCAGAAGTTGTTATGTTCTAACACTTGTTTATTTTCGTGTCTTCTGTGCAGGATGTTCTGACCCCGAGCCCACTCCGAGGAGCGATGCCGCCAAGGAGGTGGAGATAAAGGCGAGTGAGGCTACTCAAGTCGGCGGAGATCCTGGTCCAGATGCTCAAGTAATCGGGGTGCTGGATGAAGGCAAATCTGACTCTTCCTCGGAGAGTTTCGAAGTAGAAACCACAGGCGCCTCTGAGCACACATCCGACTTGAGCATGAAGGAACAGCTCGAGAAAGAGAAAAGAGATACGACCTCAGTCAAGGTCGAGCCGCGTGAAGTGGACCTGGACGATCCTCTGAACAAACCATTGAAGGTCATTCTTCCTGGCAAGTCCCAGCCCATGGATGTTCCCCCTTCGTCTTCGGTCGTCACCCCTCCGTCAGGGAAGGATTCCAAGAGTAAGCACTCTGGGAAGGAACCGTCCGGGAAAAAGTCAAAGAAACACAAGAAATGACTATCGTCCCCGTTCAACGAGAACTAGTTAAGTCATGTACTAATTTTTGTAGACTGTGTAAATAAGCTTTTTGTGAATAAAATTTGATCTTCACTTTTGTCTTCTCAAAAGACTTTTATTATTCAGTTTCTTTTATGGTTGTGATTGAAATCTGAATTGTTATGGGTAACTTAGACTTCTTGGTTCGTCTTTACATGGCTTGGGAGCTTCCCTGGATTTGATCAATCTCCACTTGGTGCTTCAAGCACTTAGAATATTTCATAGCCCATATGTTGGGGACTTAACATATCCAAGTCATTTGCATCGTAGTTCCTATTCAAGGAACTCGGAGGTCTGAACTGCTTGTCATTAAGTCTATATACTGGACTTCGAGTACTCCAGTCCGTGCTCCGGGGACTTGGAGATTTCGAGTCATTTGTATTCGAGTCCGCGCTCTGGGGACTTGGGGATTTCGGATCGTTTATACTCGAGTCCGCATTCTGGGAACTTAGAGTACTCCAGTCCGCACTCCGGGGACTTGGAGATTTTGAATCGTTTATACTCGAGTCCGCACTCCGGGGACTTAGAGTACTCCAGTCCGTACTCCGGGGAATTGGAGATTTTGAATCGTTTATACTCAAGTCCGCACTCCGGTACTTAGAGTACTCCAGTCCGCACTCCGGGGACATGGAGATTTTTCGTCGTTTATACTCGAGTCCGAACTCCGGGGACTTAGAGTACTCCAGTCCGCACTCCGGGGACTTGGAGATTTTTTGTCGTTTATATTCGAGTCCGCACTCCGGGGACTTAGAGTACTCCAGTCCGCACTCCGGGGACTTGGAGATTTTTTGTCGTTTATACTCGAGTCCGCACTCCGGGGACTTAGAGTACTCCAGTCCGCACTCCGGGGACTTGGAGATTTTTTGTCGTTTATACTCGAGTCCGCGCTCCGGGGACTTAGAGTACTCCAGTCCGCACTCCGGGGACTTGGAGATTTTTTGTCGTTTATACTCGAGTCCGCACTCCGGGGACTTAGAGTACTCCAGTCCGCACTCCGGGGACATGGAGATTTTTTGTCGTTCATACTAGAGTCCGCACTCTGGGGACTTAGAGTACTCCAGTCCGCACTCTGGGGACTTGGAGATTTTTTTTCATTTATTATAAGCGTTCGTACGCTAGCCAGGATATCATAATTTTTAATTGCGCGTCATAGGAATATCATACGAAGAGACATTGGTCATTCATGGAAAAGATGGCTTCAAGCCTTTATTGATGAAAACAAGCTTGATTATCTTATTACATGCCAAGAAGAAAGCATACTGGAAATAAATGCAACTACCGCATAAAGGAAATAGACTAAGTGTAATAACGCCGCAAATGCTCGATGTTCCATGCTCGAGGGAGTGTCGCACCATCGAAGGTCGTTAGCTTGAAAGTTCCTTCTCCAAGCCTCCGTTCGATGACGTATGGACCTTCCCATGCGGGATTCATGTGCGAAGGGGTTGGAAAGACTCGTTTCAAAATGAGATCTCCCACACTAAAGGTTCTTGGCTGGACTTTTCCATTATAATATTTAGCGACTCGGTGTCTGTATGAGGCTGCTCTCAAATCAGCTTCTTCGCGTTTCTCATCAATGAAGTCTAATGATTCCAATAGGAGATCCTGGTTTGACGCAGGATCGTAATAGGTTACTCGGTGTGACGGAACTTCAAGTTCTATGGGTATGACGGCTTCCGTGCCGTACGCCAGTGCGAATGGTGTGTGGCCAGTCGCGGTCTTGTGGGTAGTTCTATAGGCCCAAAGTGTTGTTGGGAGTTCATCCACCCACTTGCCTCTAGCCTTTTCCAAATGCTTCTTCAATATGGACTTGATGATTTTATTGACGGCTTCTACCTGCCCATTCGCCTTCGGGTGAGCAACTGCTGCGAACCTTTTCTCAATGCCATACCTCTGACAGAACTCTTTAAATTCCTTGCTTTCGAATTGAGTTCCGTTGTCCGTTATGATGGTCCGTGGGAGGCCAAAACGACATATGATATTTCGTACAACGAAATTAATGACTTTCTTGGTGGTGACTGTGGCCATTGGCTCTGCTTCCGCCCACTTGGTGAAATAATCGACTGCCACTATTGCATATTTCGCGCCTCCTTTGGCTACGGGCAGAGATCCAATTAGGTCGATTCCCCACATTGCAAATGGCCAGGGACTAACCATTTGTGTGAGTTCCGTTGGCGGAGCTCTCGGAATCTTTGCATATATCTGGCATTTGTTGCATCTTCTCGCATAGTCTGCAGCATCCCGATTTACAGTCGGCCAATAATATCCATAGCGGAGGATTTTCCTCGCCAAAGTTTGCCCCCCGGTATGATCACCACATTCTCCCTCATGGACTTCTTCCAACACCCATTTTACCTCGTCATGGGCCACGCACCGGAGTAAGGGGGTCGAGAATCCCCTCCGATACATTATCCCGTCTTGCATTACATAACGCGAAGCCTTACGAAGGACTTGGCGTCTTTCGCTTCTTTTCTTAGGTAAGTCCCCGTATAGCAAGTATTGTTTGATCGGGGTCAGCCATGATCCCCTTTCGAGTTCGGTCTCCAAGACGAGATCTATCTCCATCATGTCTATACTTGGAGCAAGCAGAGTCTCGACAGGGAACAATCCCATCTGCTGTGCATCGCCAGTACTCTTGAATTTAGCCAACGAGTCGGCCTCCCTGTTCTGTTCGCGCAGGACATGTGAAATGTCATAATATTCCAGGTTTACTAGTAGCTCCCGGACCCGAGCAAGGTAAGGAGCCAGTCTCTATCCTTTCGCTTGGTAGTCTCTCCGTACCTGATATACCACCAGCTGTGAGTCGCAGAAGATTTTGATGGACTTTACCCTCGGCTCATTGGCAAGTCTTAAGCCAACAATCAGTGCTTCGTATTCGGCTTCGTTATTTGTCGCTGTAAATTCGAGCTTCAAAGCGTAGCAAATCGATCGGTTTTCGGGAGTTACCAGAACTATCCCAGCTCCCGACCAACGGTCGTTAGATTCCCCGTCAGTGAACATCTTCCATCGGACAGGAGGGATTACTTTGTGATTTTCACTCGGTTCATCCGGAATGGTGAACTCAGCAACGAAGTCAGCTAATGCTTGCCCTTGGATGGTCCTTCGCGGCAGGTAGGTGATATCAAACTGGCTTAACTCGATGTTCCACTTTAGCATCCTACCGGAAGTTTTCGGTCGTTGGAGTACCTGTCGCAAGGGTTGGTCAGACTGATTGAGTGCGCCTGAAAGTAGGGACGAAGCTTGCGTGATGCAATCACTAGGCAATAGGCAAGTTTCTTGATCTTTGGATAATTCTTTTCTGCCCCCGTCAGTCGTTTACTAACATAGTACACCGGCCTTTGAACCTTGTCTTCTTCGCGAACTAGGGCTGTACTAATAGCGTGTTGAGACACAGCCAAATATACGTACAACGTCTCGTGGTCTACTGGTTTTGACAACACTGGAGGACTTTCCAAGTGTCTCACCAGGGCTCGGAATGCTTCCTCGCAGTCAGTCGTCCATTCGAAGTTTCTCTTTCCTTTCTTTATGACATCGAAGAAAGGAACACACTTATCTGTGGCTCTGGATATGAATCGACTGAGCGCGGCTACTTTTCCGTTCAAGCTCTGTACCTGTTTTATGGTTCTAGGTTCCTGTATATCTCGGATGGCCTGGATCTTTTTCGGGTTAGCTTCAATTCCTCGTGCATTCACAATGAATCCCAAGAACTTCCTTGATGCCACGCCGAATGAACACTTTGAAGAATTGATCTTCATCACATAGTGCCTTAGTACACCGAACATCTCTGCCAAGTCTCGGATGTGGTCGTTTGACTGTCGTGACTTCACGAGCATGTCATCCACATAGACTTCCATTGTTCTACCAATCTGATCCTTGAACATTAGGTTCACCAGGCATTGATAGGTCGCTCCTGCATTCTTCAACCCAAAAGGCATTACTACATAGCAATACAGCCCGACGTTTGTGACAAGCTGGTGTGTTCTTGGTCCGAGATGTGCATTGGGATTTGATTGTACCCGGAGTATGCATCCATAAAAGATAGTAGCTCATGTCCGGCAGTCGAATCGACCAGTTGATTAATTCGTGGTAGCGGGAAGCTATCCTTCGGGCATGCTTTGTTTAAATCGGAATAGTCAACGCAGGTTCTCCATTTCCCGTTTGCTTTCTTTACCAACACAGGGTTGGACACCCATTCCAGGTAGAGGACGTCACGGACAAACCCATTGGCTTTGAGTTTATCCACCTCTCTTTGAGAGCTGTAGACCTCTCCGGGTCTATGCCTCTCCTTTTTTGCTTCACAGGTACGTGTTTCGTGTCTATATTCAACATATGGCTCGCAATTGCAGGGTAAATCCCACGCATATCAGAGTGTGTCCAGGCGAAGACATCAAGATTCGCTCGGAGGAAATCAGATAGATTCTCTGCCATTAGGGGATCGAGCTGTGACCCAATTTTAAGAACTCGTGTTGGGTCGCTGTGGCTAACTGGAATATCAATTGTTAGTTCGGCCGGTGCTGCGTCTGGTTCCCTGGGTTCCCCTTTGTCATCTCTCGGTTCTATGTCTCCGACGATCCGAGAATGTCGCCCGAGCCAGGGCTCGGGCGCTAATTGTCAATCATCAGAATTCGGGATGCGGACGATGTTGTCTGCAGTCTTCCCCTTTTCTCTGTGCTGGGCCTCTCTTAGCTCAGCCACGTAACATGCACGCCCGGTTGCTTGGTCGCCATGCACTATGCCAACCCCTTTGTCTGTCGGGAATTTCAGTGTGAGACACCACGGGGCCAAGACTGCCCTGAAATCTGTGAGGGCTGGTCGTCCCAAAAACACGTTGTATGGTGAATCAACATCCAGCACTATGAATGGTAGGATTCGCACTCTCCTGCGTTCACCTTGTCCCAGTTCAACTAGTAACTCCACATATCCTACTGCGTCTGTGGCTGCGCCGTTAAAGCCATGGATTCGGGCTTTAGATGGTTTCAAATCCTTAGTCTCCAGCTTCATTTGGTCATACGCTTTCTTGAAGATGATGTTAACGGAACTTCCGCAATCAATTAGGATTCTCCTTACGAATGCCGGTCCGATGGTTGCGGATATGACCAATGGATCGATGGTGGGAGCTTCCACAAATCCGCGTCTCTATTCCTGAATACAATATCGTCGTGCATCGTGTGCTGCTGCTTTGCGGGAGTTCCATCCTCCACATTTGAACAACACTCATGCTCTGTATGTATCAAGGAATTAGCATATCGCTCTATTTCCTGCCAATTTTTATCCGCAGGATGAGGTCCACCAGCAATTGTGTTAATAATCAATCTTCCCACAGTTCGAGTAGGTTGCTCTGGTTGGTGTAGAGTTGGGCCACGTCCGGGGTCTGAAGTCTCTTGTCTTCCTTCTGGCGTATCTTTGATGAATTCCTGCAGCTTCTTCTGCCTAATCAATTTCTCAATAGCGTCATGGAGATGCCTGCATTCGTCTGTGTTGTGCCCATAAGACTCGTGAAAGCGGCAATACTTTCCAGTCCGCTTTTGCTCCTCTGTTGATTCCTTAGGGCGTGGTTTTCTGTATTGAAAAGTGTTGCAGGTCGATAAGTAGATGTTTTCAAGAGACGCATTCAGTGGAGTGTATTTGTCGTAGGTTGGGATCCTTGACTTCCATCTCCCCGTTTCCTTCTTCTTTCCAGGATTTCCACTTCCAGTTCCCTTAGACTGCCCGGGCTTATTTTGGACGCTGGCCTGAGTCTTTCCAGGGTTATCGTCGGTTGCTTTCATGGCGATGTTGCCATTTACAGACTCCTGAACGGACCCTGGTGCCTTGTCTTTCCTTATCCACCGAGCTTCTTCCCTCCTTATGAACTGGTGGGTTTTCGAATAGAAACGTTCCAACGTAGCTGGTGGCTTTCCCGCCAACCAATCCCCATATTCAGAGTCTGGATCCACTCCACGCATTACTGCCATCAAAATCGCGTGGTCGTTTGGATTGTTCACTTCAGTAGCGGCAACATGAAATCTCTGCAAGTATACTTTCAATGATTCTCCAGGAGCTTGGGTCATGCTTGATAAGGACATCACATCCTTGGGTCGAGTGGCGTGTATCTTGAATTGTTCTATGAATTTCCTTGCTAATTCGTCGAAGTTTGAGATTGACCGTGGAGGAAGTCGAGTGAACCACATGGTGGCAATTCCGGACAGAGTTATTGGAAAGCACCTGCACTTAGTTGCGTCGTTGGCCCTTGCTGAATCCATCATCCATCCATACCATATTACATGTTGTCTAGGGTCAGTTTTTCCTTCATAGGCGGGTATGGTGGGCATGTTAAACTTCCTTGGGTATTCAGCCTATAGAATGGTATCTATGAAGGGAGTATGACTCTTAGACATTCCCCAATCTTCATTAGTCAAACCTTGATTCTCTCTCATCAACTGCCTAACCATGGTTGTCAAATCCGAGGTTTGTATGGTGGGAGGAAGGTTGGGTTACGCTCCACGGGCTTGATTTCTAGTAGAGCGATCAGTGGCACCTACTTGGTCATCTTCATCCTTGCGGTGTCTACGCCTGGGAGGTTCATCAGCTGAAGTTGAGCTATCATCTTCAGAGTAGGGGACAGGGCTACCTCTAGCATTCTGATGCTGCTGTTGAGCAAGTCAGGCCATGAGGTCAGCATTAACTTGCATTTGCTCAGCGAGTTGCCTTCTGCTTTCCGTAAGCTCTTTTATCAAGTCATTCAATTCTGCTCGTGAAACAGCTTCCGCTTGGTTTTGGTTGGAGGGCCCCGTGCCTCGAATTGCTTGTTGATCGTTAGGTCCAAGTTGTTGAACACTAGCGGTTTCGCGGGCATCTACATTTTGGTAGGTCGATCTTGTTCGTGGTCTTCCCATGGTAGAGTCGTTGGTTGTAACTCTGAGTAGAATAACCAGATGCCTTATGAATAATTACGGATCTTCTTCGGGGGATTTATGCAATCCAGTAGCTACAAAGTAGATCTTCCCAACCTGAGAATTCGATTCTCAGTGAAAGCACCAAAATATTAGCGCCAAAATTGGTCACTAACTCCCTTAGAGAGTTTGTGTAGAGAGATTAATGAAGAAGATAAATTAAAATAGAGAAGATAATATAAATTAAAATGCGGTAGACGAGAACACAGAATTTATAGTGGTTCGGCGTTGTAGCCTACGTCCACTTTGAAGTTGATCCTTTATTTCCTCACTTTTAAACTTGATTACAGATACAATCCGCTTTTAAGTATTCGAATACAATTGTGAAATAAAAGTAGAAGTCTTGGATGAGGTTTGGATGAGGCAGAGTCTCCCCTGTGTTCTCTGAAATCTGATCCTGTTTTCTGTGCCCCTGCCTCTCTATTTATAGACGAAAGTGGGTTGGACTTCCCTGGTGGGCCAGGTGGCCTAATAACTTGGTCCAAGTAGTTTATGTACTGTACGCCGAACCAGGGAGGCCGGACAAGGCATGCCGAGTCTTCCTTCTTGTACCGAACGAAGCATGCCGAGCCTTCCCCTCTTATGCCGAACGAACCATGCCGAGTCTTCCCTCTTTAGACCGAGCAAGGCGGGTGGTTGAATGAGAGATGCAGGTCGAATGGGGCATGAATGTTGAACGATCTTAATTGGCCGAATGGCATTCAATGCCGAACGTATCCTGGATGCCGAACGTGTCCTGGATGCCGAATGTGTCCTGGAGGCCGAACAACCTAATTTGGCAGAACGCTCTCCTGATGCCGAGCGCTACTTTGTGCCGAACG
Organism: Allium cepa; assembly: GCA_030765085.1. Classification (NCBI taxonomy): domain Eukaryota; kingdom Viridiplantae; phylum Streptophyta; class Magnoliopsida; order Asparagales; family Amaryllidaceae; genus Allium; species Allium cepa. The sequence continues at coordinate 225,367,413 of CM060931.1, forward strand.
CTCCTTTCTGGCCGAGCGCTACTTTGTGCCGAGCACTCCTTTCTGGCCGAGTACTAAGTTGCCTGGTCAATCCCTTGGGAAACAATGTGAAAGGTCAGAACAGGACTTCGACTCCTGCCAATGAGAATCCAGGGCTACCCCTCCCGGAAGTAGGCAGAGGAAATCGCAACACCAGCGGCTCTAGTCAAGAGAAGATAGTGGTCCATACCGTATCAGAAGGACCACACATCGCCGACAGAAGCTGGGCAGAGATGGAAAGATACGGTAAGTCACTTAGAAACGATGAAGGCTATGTTAATTCTGTTATGGAAGAACGCCACCCGAAACGGAAAGAGAATGACGACATCACATTCAGTAGGCGTGATCTAGAGGGAAGGCAGTACCCACACATGGATCTTATGGTCATCTCTGCCTGGTTCGGTCCAGCCAAAGTTTTCCGAATTTTAGTAGACACTGGAAGCTCAGTAAATATCCTATTCAAGCATGCTTTCGCTAAAATGAAGCTGCCAATGAAGGATGTGTCTCCCTGCAACAAACCACTACATGGTTTCAGTGGAGATGCGAAGATGCCCCTCGGGCAACTGGACCTCTTTGTCGAAATAGGAAGTCATCCCCGCTCCGCTGTGCGAAAACAAACGTTTGTATTAATAGAGAATCATTCGGCCTACAACGCCTTTTTGGGAAGACCAGCCTTGTCTGACTTCCAAATTGTCCTACCCCATGGTGCCTGAAAATGAAATTTCCAACAGATAACGGAATAGGAGAAATGAAAGGAGATCAAGACGCTGCTCGAGACTGCTATGTAACTGAACTTCGCAACAACCGCAGAAAGGATAAAGGGAAAAATGCAGAGACTACTCTCTGCATGAAAAGCTTGGAAGCATAGCAACTAAAGAAAACCCCTCCTCTTCGATATACCAGTGACCCTTTCAATGAATTAGACCCCAGGGACAAAGAGGAGGAGGCCACCGCCGAGCCTGCAGAGGCTATGGAATTCGTAGCTGTAGACAAATATGACTCAAGTAGACTATTGAAAATCGGATCTCAACTAAAAGAAGAATTAAAGGATCAACTCATTGACTTTCTTTGCCACAACATGGATGTATTTGCATGGACGCACGCTGACATGACAGGAATCTCCCTAGACGTAGCATGCCACGTGTTGAACATCGATCCTACCAAGGTGCCAGTAATGCAGAAAAAGAGAACCATGGGGGAAGAACGATCAACAGCCCTCGAGGAAGAAGTAAAGAACCTACTTGCCAATAACTTCATACGAGAAGCCATCTACCCAGAATGGATCGCCAACCCGGTACTGTAAAGAAGGCTAATGGGAAGTGGCGAACATGCATCGACTTCTCCAACTTAAATGACGCGTGTCCGAAGGACTGCTTCCCACTCCCCGGAATCGATCAGCTCGTGGACAGCACAGCCGGACACGAACTCTTATCCTTTATGGACACATACTCAGGATATAACCAGATCCCTATGCACGCCCCCGATCAAGACCACACTAGTTTCATCACTGACCGGGGATTGTACTGCTACAGAGTAATGCCTTTTGGACTTAAAAACGCCGGAGCTACTTATCAGCGCCTCGTCAACAAGATGTTTGCGGAACTAATAGGACGATCTATGGAAGTTTATGTGGATGACATGCTGGTAAAATCGAGGAAAGCCAACGATCATATAAAGCACCTGGACGAGATGTTTCAAGTACTTCGCCAATATGGAATGAAGCTGAACCCTCTTAAGTGCTCCTTAGGAGTATCGTCGGGAAAGTTCTTGGGATTCATCGTCCATGCCGGGGGATTGAAGCAAACCCCGAACAAGTTCGGGCTTTGCAAGATATCAAGATACCATCCACTCGAAGAGAGATGCAAAGCCTAAACGGGAATGTGGCCGCCCTAAGCAGGTTCATCTCTAAAGCAACCGACAAATGCATCCCTTTCTTTGAAGCTCTAAAGAAAGACAAAGGAAAGTTCGAATGGACTGACGAATGCTCGACAGCCTTCCTTAACTTAATCGAACACCTCCAGTGACCACGTGTACTCTCTACTCCAAATGAAGGCGAGGAATTGTTCCTATACCTTGCTGTATCGTCCCATGCTTTAAGCGCCGATTTGATAAGAGAAGACAACCGCGCGCAGCGGACCGTATACTTGGTAAGCAAGAGATTTATAGGGGCAGAAGCCAGATACCCTAAACTTGGAAAGCTAGCATACTGTTTGCTAATCACGTCACGGAAAATGCGACACTATTTCCAATCTCATTCCATCAGAGTTTTAACCGATCAACCGCTAAGGCAGGTACTCCATCGCCCCAACACTTCTGGGCGACTACTTAAGTGGTGCATTGAACTGAGTAAATATGATATCACCTACCATCCTCGCACCGCTATCAAGGGGCAAGCCATAGCTGATTTCATTGTCGAATTCACTACTAACGAAGGTAAGGCTCGGGGGCAGTTGTTGTGATAATCACCCCCAGGGGAAGGAAGCTGCACTACGCCCTAAGGTTGGAATTCGCAGCCACCAACAACGACGCAGAATACGAAGCAGTGATAGCCGGATTAGAACTTGCCTTGGAGATTGGAGTCGGTTCTTTATGTCTCCATAGTGACTCTCAACTTATTGTAAATCAAATACTGGGAGAATTCCAGACTCGAGGAGAGCGACCCACAGCATATCTAAAGAAGACCAAGCTGCTGCTCAATCAACTGGATCACTATTTAATCAAACACATTCCTCAAGAAGAGAATCAGGAGGCCGACGAAATGGCAAAGCAAGCTAGCATGAAGGACGACACCACTTCCCGAACAATAACCATCTCAAAGCAACTAGCCCCGAGTTACAAGCCAATGAATATGATAGCTGCAATCGAAGAGGAAATTTGGATGACTCCCATCCGGAAGTACTTACAAAGTGGCACACTGCCCGACGGGCATAACGAAGCCAAGAAAATCTTAAGGAAAGCTTCCCGCTACACATTACAAGAAGGCATCCTCTATCAGCATGGCTTCTCTAATCCCTTATTAAGGTGTATCGCTGGAAGGGAAGCCAGGGAAGTCTTGTCCAACATCCATTAAGGGAGTTGCGGAGATCACACCGGAGGGCAGACTCTAGCAAAGAAAATACTCCGATACGGGTATTACTGGCCCACTTTAAACAAAGACGCCTTAGACTTCGTCAAAAAATGTGACAGATGTCAAAAATTTGCTAAGATTCCTCGACTACCCACAAATGAGATTACTCAAATGACCAGCCCTTTGCAATATGGGGAATTGACTTGATTGGCGAACTGCCAGTGGGCCGAGGCGGAGCCAAATATGCCATAGTGGCAGTTGACTATTTCACCAAATGGGTGGAAGCGGAGCCTCTAAATAAAATATCTTTGGCAAAAGTTATTAACTTCTTAATCAAAAATGTTTTATGCAGGTACGGGGTTTCCCTCAAAATCATATCGGACAACGGACTTCTATTTGACAGCGAAGAGTTCACCGACTGGTGCCAAGAGCACGGAATTCATAAAAGCTTCTCATCTGTAGCTTACCCCCAGGCAAACGGACAAGTCGAATCTGTCAACAAAATTCTCAAAACTCTAGTCAAGAAGAAACTTGAAAAGTCAAAAGGCGCTTGGGTGGATGAACTTCCTACGGCACTTTGGGCCTATCGCACATCTTACAGAACCTCAATAGGGCATACTCCTTTCTCTTTGGCATACGGATCGGAGGCCATGCTCCCAGTTGAAACTGTAGTGCCTTCCCACCGTAGGATCCACTACAACCCAGAAGAGAATGAAGAACTCCTACACATGTCTTTGGATCTAATTGAAGAAAGAAGAAATGATGCAGCGCTTAAAGCGGCAGCTCACAAGCAAAAAGTGGCAGCACAATACAACTCCAAAGTCAAGCACCACAGCTTACGAGAAGGAGATCTTGTCCTCAAGCGGATCTTCCCGCGCCCCGGAGCGCTAGATCCAATCTGGGACGGACTCTATGCAATTCATAAAGATCTCCACAACGGAGCTTATATTTTGTCAATAGTGGACGGAGAGGTGTTCCAGAGCGCATGGAACATCCAACACCTCCGTCGATACTTTTCTTAACTTGTACTGCCCATATGAAGTGAATTAACAAAGAGAATCAGTGGACGTAGGCATTTTCGTGCCGAACCACTTTAAAAATCTTGTCTCTTTTTAACTTGTTCCTTTATATCTTGGCTGCTTGTTAAGCTTTATCCTTTTCTGTTGAACAAAATCATGTATAACGACATTTCCACTCTGAACACTTCACGGCACAACCTCGCCTGGACAAGTCCCAACATGTACTATGCGAATCTATGCACTCGCCAATGAGACACTTTTGCTCCAGCATCCCTCTGCTGCGGGTTAACTCGTTGCTCGCGACTGCCCTCAAAGCCAACTGTAATGAGCCGATTATAAGCCATCAAGAAGACCGACTATAGCCGATGGCAGCTCATTACGGCGTTCGGCTCGCCGGCAACTGTGAACCTACTTTAAGCCCCAACATAAGGTATGGCCAGCCAGGGGTAGTTCAGGGTTGACGATCGGCACCCACGCTAGTCGGCCACAGTAAATCGAATAATACCCACGATTACGGGCCATAATGGCTTGGGTAGTTACTGTGCGCGATCTCGGCTCCGATATGTCTTAAGTGCGGCTGTGGTAAAAAAGATAAACTCCCCGCGGAGGCGTAAGATGGGTGACAAATGTCTCCAAGACCCACAGCTAGGGAAAGTGACTACAAAACCCATTTGCCACGAACTTAAGCATATCGACGGCCTTCCGTGATTGGAAGTTTTACCGTTTCTCATATTTCCATTTCATTTAAAAACTTTTCTCCTATCCTATATAACAGTCCCTAAAGTACAGGTCACAAAATAGGGGAACTCTCGCTTGTGGAAATATGAACTCACATCCGAATGACGGAACACTCAGCTACATTCCACACTCAGCCACGCAAGACATCCAAAGCAACCCTCTACAACTAAAACATGAAGGGCAGTACTTTCTTCTCTTGTATACAAATATGTAGCTTTAATTTATTCACACATCATATTGACATTGCAAGACATGAAATAATATTTTAAGCAAGAACATAGCATCAAACACGATTGAAGCACATACACAGCTATACTTCTTATGCAATATATCAAAATAACAACCACATTCGAACATGACAGAATCTGTTTATGTTATGAAGTTACATAAAGACGTTCGTGGCAAGGACATGATTACAGCCTGAAAATACAATAATGTTTTGGACTAGTATATACAGGAATGTCAAACAGACCAAATAAAAGAGTCAACTACATCGGGGCTCCGCCTCTATCCTGCCTGCCATCCGGATCTACTTAACTGCAAGGTCAAAACTCCCCGCATGTACTCCAGAGGTCCCACCTGCCCAATTCGGAAGAGAATCCATCAATAGTCACGAAAGATATGCAATCAAATCATGAAAAGATTAAAAAGGGAAGACTTACCAGCGTCTGCTCTCTGATCATTGTCCTCCAATTGCACACCCACTTCCTCGGCGGCAAGCAGCCGCATGCCTTCCTTCACCGCCACCTTCTCCTCCTTGGTGAACTGTGTGGTAACCACATCCATTTTGAAGGCCGCGCCACCCTCTTTATCCGCTTCATCCTTGGCTTCCTCCAAAGCCCGGAGATATATCCTAGCCATAACCCGGGGATAATAGTCCATCCAGGACAGGTTGCCCTGCCTCCAAGTACGGAAATACATGTCCTGGAGCATCTCATCCATCATCCCCTCGTTCTCCTCAAACTCTTTCATCCGGGCCTCAGAAGCCGACAGCCGTGCGACGACAGCATCTCTCTCCAATCGGTATCTCGAGCAGTCAGCCTGAAGGGACTTCCGCATCACTTCCATCTCCTCCTTCAGCTTGGCCTGAGCAAGCTCTACGGCCTCAAGCCTCCCAGACAACTCCTCTACCTGCTCAGGATCCGCTCTCCGAACCTCGTCCACCGTTGCGATGGCCATGTCAATTCGTTCTTTGCAAACAGCCTCCATTTTTCGCAATTCAGCCTTGCTAGCCTCTTCCATGGTTCTCTTTAGTCGTCTGGAGGCCGCCTTATGCTAGGATATCTGGATATCCTGATCAGCAAGCTGCTTGACCTGATCGGAAACCATTAGCCGCAACCGAACGTTAGCACTTCCGATTTCCTCTCCAGCCTTGGCCAGTCGAGCGTGATGCTCCATTAGCCTTTTGGTCTCTTCAGCCACCCGATCGATGTTTGCCTTGGCCTCATCCCCCATGGTCATAATCCGAGTAGTAAGCAAATCGAGGTCTAAGGACTTAGCCTCATCAAGAACCCATACCATGGGATTGCGGGGAAGAAATTGCTCGCCCGTGGCCTCGTCAAAAGAAATGTCCTGAAAACTCGGGTCCAGATCCGGGTGGCCGACAAATGGGTTGCAAACCAAACCGGGGTGGTCTATCTGGGTGACGGTTGGATTTTCGGACGGGTGTGGGGAGGGCATAAACTCAGTATCTTCCTCAGTAATATCATGGATAGTCTGGACTAGAGGCTGAGGGCTAGGTGAAGGTTCAAACAAAGATCGCCCCCTCTTCCTCTTTTGCATATCTTCTTTAATAACTCCGAGAAGAGGGCGATAGCCAACCACATCTTCGGGACGGCTAGTTGACGGCTTTGGTTTGGCGGAAGCTTTGAGTAGCTTGTACTGCTCAAGACGGTGCCGAATATCTGATGTCTTGGCCACCTTACCCGTTCCTGAAATAAGAACCAAGTGTTACAAGCATGCATGAAACTATGATCCGAGAAATATGTTAAGTTAAAAGGAGTAGGAAAACGCGTTTATTTTACAAACCTTGAGGGGGAGTGGGATACTGCAATAAGTCCTGAATCTCATTCCAGGACGGGAGTTGGCCATAAAATATTACTAAGTCCTTATCATAAAGGGAGTCTGCGAAAGTTAAGAATTCACCTTGAACCGCCGGAGTTGCCTTAGCTGAAATACTCTCAGAAGACAGACTGGCACCCGTCCCGGCCTTATCAGACTTCTTCGATTTCTCCACCAAGGCCGGCCCTTCCCCTAACCCCTCGAAGGCTTGACGGAAGGCACCATCCGTCCACTCTTGAATCTCACCCGCTTGCCCAGAAGTCAAGGCACCAACGCCACTACCACTCTGCCCTTCGCCACCGTTACCACCGTCACCTTCTCCATCACCTCCGCTCTCCTCCTCGCCTCTTTCTTCCTCTCCACTTTCCTCCTCCGGAACATCTGGGCATGTGCTGGGAGAGGATCCATCAGATTTCTTAAGCTTCTTCCCCCCGACGACTGGAGGTACCGAGAAAGGTCTCCTCTTGCTACTCTTCGCAGTAGCCACATCTTTAGCTTTGGCAACCATCTCCTCGGCTGTATCTCTCTGCTTAACCACAGATTGACGTGGCAGAATTAAGTTATACTCCAGGAGAGTGGCATTCCTGATCAGGTAAAAAGCCGGCCTATCCCGTCCCAAAATGGCCTTTATTTCCGCAGCCATCCGAGCCAAGGAATCATTCTCCACAACCGCAAAGCCACCTGTCGCTAGCAAGAAATAAAAGCATATAAGAGGAAGCATTGCAGTCGAAACAAGGAAAATATAAATGAAGTTCAACTTACAGCCGGAAGTGAAAAGACGGAAGGAAATAGAGTCATCCTTGATGAAGAACCGTTCTTTCTTGAACATACTGAGCTTCGAATACAAATCCAGGACAGGCTTGAAGGGCACTGTAACATCCTGCCTTTTCGCACGCTTTAAACCGACACACATGCCAATTCAAACCATACGGAAGGGCGGATTGTTATGGGATAAATAAGAAAAAAAACAAGAAAGAAATAAAAGAAGAAAACAGAATCTCACAGCGGAAGGATAAAATATAATAATCAATATATAGTTCATGAAACTGTTTACAAAACATTGCTTCTTCTTTATATAATAAATATCAGAGTTCATATACCAATAATATTAATGCAGCGGAATTAAATAGTGCAGTGGAATAATAGTAGATAATAGTAATACAAATCTTCGTCTTCGACCTCCAGAGCTAAAACTTCAAATCCTGAAACGCTCGGACTGACCCGGGCGAATTGAAAAGACAAAACACTCGAGTCAGAACTAAAAGATCTTATGTGAGTTAAATTAACAGAAATAAATATGAGTGCAGTAACTCAAGAGATGCTCGGGATTTACATCTCCTAAGGATCCGTTAAACTATTTACTATGTAGTATATTGCGCTATTATAATAGTGTCTATTTGTAAAATAAACTTACTTTTAAATAGCGTTAAGGCTTTACATTTTCCACCTTAACACAGTTATATATTCCCATAGTCTATACAGTACCGTAATCTCCCCCGTACTGGACGTCGTCAGAGGGCACTCCATAGGTATGGTACAAAACCAAAATCGTATAAGGCGCGCTAGGGTAGGTGACACGGCACAACTAGGAAATGCCAGGGTAGATATACCAATTACACTTCCGGGCCGATGGAAATGCGCAGCGCTCAGCTGCCGCCCACCTCGAACAAACTCCCCACATCAAAGAAATCAAAAGTGAAGGTGGCCACCGAAAAACCCAAAGTCAGAGTATAGTATCGAAGGGAAGTGTCCGATCAGAGGTGCTACCTCATTAACCCGTCAATCGCTCCCGTTTTAGCCACCTTATGCCAACTCACGGGGGTTGGGTCCACGTATTTACCTTACAGGAAACGCCGCCACCAACCTACTTCATTCTGAAATCTCCACCGCGTGCACGGTTAGTCAAAGTGGTTTTCGGTATCGACAGAGAGTATGTCCATATCTGATCCCGGTCTCATTGCCAACCAATCCTTATTATAACACCGCGGTCATTTAAAATAATTTTACTTTAAAACTAGAATAAAATATCCATTTCAAAACCATATAAATATGATATCATTTCCTTTTAAAACCCGAATTAATACGATATCATTTTATTCCAATATATATACTTTCCAAAATCATAGGGTTTTCAAAGTAAATATTTAGAGGTCAAAACTCTTGAATATAAAATTTCAAATTATACTACCTTGAAAATCATAACTTTGAAACAAGTTTCCATCTCTTAAATGGTCAAATATTAGATTACTTTTATAAAACAAAATAGCTTCTTTACATTTCACAAATCAAATTTCAAATATCGATTTAAACTTCCAAATACCATTTCAATTCTTATGTTTCAAGGCTTTAAATATTTCACCATTTCAAACAAACTCATTTGACAATTCCATGTATATATCAAATTCAGTTACTTATTATTTAGACTTGAAATGTTTTCTTAATGAATTCAATATAATTTAAGAAAACCTTTAACTTCATATAACTGGATCATCTTTCAATTTATTATATATTCATTTAATCAACCTGATATTCATTAAAATCACTTTACACAAAAATCAAGTTATAAGAATCATATCCTTTAAAAATTCTAATTTTCATTAAATTTCAATTTAACTTAATATTCATCATCCAAATCTATTCTCATTTAAGTCATAAAACTCCAGAAATTAAATTTTAAATAAATGGTTAATCTTATTTGAACTTAAAATCAAACTTATTTAAACTTCAAATCAAATTTATACAAAGCTTAAAAACCGTAAATTACTATATATATATAATAGCCTTTATCAATAACCAAATCAATATCTCATAAATCATATATATATAACTTTACAAAACCATAGAAAAACATTTCAAAAATAATTTTATATATTTACCGCGGTGCCTATATATAATTTTCTATCCTATGGTCAAGTGATACGGATGTTTATCATTTCAATCCGCAATTTAAAATGAAAAAAAATGCGGTTGTATATCATTTAAAACCGCAATCCCGAATGAATGAAATGCATAGCAACTTGCAATTAATAAAATTAATCATCCATTCATCCATCAAATCATACATCCATTTATCACAGTCATCATCCAATTTCAAACAATCATCAATACATAACAGGTGATAAATAATGGTATCAATTATCAGTTTATACTCAAAATAAATTTAATAACTGTTAATTGGCAGTTTATATGTAAAAATAAACGTAAATTTAACTGGCAGTTAATATGAAATAAAAATTTAACATAACTATGAATGGCAGTTAATATGCAATTAAATAAATTCTAACTGTCAAATTTATGCAATAAATAAAATTAATTAACAGTTATATTAAATGAATGCGATTTATCAAAGATAATGAATAAAACATGTCAAATAGTCATAAATAAATTTCTACTCATAACTAAAGTTAATTTAACAAATACAAGAAATTTTAGAAATTGTGAGTGGGTTAAAACACTCACCTTTAGAATTTAAATCGAATTTAAATCCGATTTAAACCCAAAAATTCAACGGTCTCCAAATCTGTCCAAACTAGCGCCAACAGATCTGGAACTTTATTACGATCCTAACAAAAAAAATTTCGCGTGAAAACGAGGTCGTATGAGAAAGTTATAGCGATAAAACGATTTGAATTTCAAAAATTAAATTAAACAAAGCTCACCTAAACTAACTGCCACGTCACAAAGCGCATTCCTCTTTCTCACGCGTTCGCACCTCAACTACAGTAAAAGTCGACCGAAACCGCCTCCTTTGACCGTCGACGCTCAACGCCTTCTGCGCCCATCATCCACGCCCCTACCACCGTTGCGACCCTCTCCTCCTACCGCATCCACGGCCAAGAGGCTGCAACCTCCGGTGCGCCGCCGCCCCCAGGGTTTTCAAACCCTAAAATCAAAATTCAAGCCACCTCAGCCCACCGTACAACCTCCAACCACCCTTGAACGATCTCTATCGACGAGTACTCCAATACCCAGAATCCGATTTCATCGATTGAAGCCTAAATCGAAAAGCCCCAAATTGACATGTAGGGTTTCGAATTTTCAAGGTTTGACCGCGATTCCTGATCGATCCGGTCAATGTCTTGAAAAATGAACAATAGACGTAGGTTCGTATTAATGAAATCTACAACATATATTTTTTTGGAAATTTTCTGAGGACTTTTAATTTTTAGCTTTGGATATGATTTGAATTTTGAATTTGGATCTAGAATTGTTTGTTGCCATTGAAGAAGAGGAGTACAGAGCTTCCTATACGTATAGAAGTGAGAAATAGAGGCTGCTAGGGTTTATAATAGCCTATTTATAGACAAACTGCAATAGAATAGGTGGGCACGAATTATAAACGTGCTAACCGATAGTTGGCCCAAAAAGCCCGTTCTGACCCCGGAACGAAATTTGTTAAACCCATATATCAAAATAGGTAATTTAAAATATTCTGAACACGATGGAAAAAAATTCACGTCCAAATTCGATCGTATGGAGAAGTTATGCTGAAAACAAAATTTTCAAATTGATTTCAAATTGATTTCAATTAAATCAATTTCAAGGTGTTTCGTGTTCGTACGATCAAACGACAAGTCTGATCGCTACGAAACTTGAAACCCTATAATAATTCACTGTTATGGATCCGATGAAACTGGTTTCGTTGAAATCCGAGTTCGTGACCAAAATGGCTATTATTATATTAATTAAATTAAAAATTAGTAAATAAATCCAATTTTTAAAATTCAGTTTTAGAATTGGAAATCTTTATCACTTAAAAATTCTCAACATTTAAAATGATTTAACAATTTTAAATGTCAATTTATTCAAGATTAAATCAATATAAAATGTCCTATTAAATTTCCAATAAATTCAAATTATCATATTCTAAATCCAAATGAATAAATAAAGCTTAATTCCCGTTTAAGCATTTATTGTTTGATTGCAATTAACCTTTTATCATCAATTAAATTCCGATATATTTATAGACTTTATTTTCCATTAATTGCCTAAATTTATTTACGTAACATAAATTTATATTTATTGCAATGATTTCAAATTTAACTGAAGGAACTAAGTATATTACTCAAAATAGTTGTTGTAAGACTCTCAACCCCACATTAATTGTTATTAATTAAAGTTGAACATCAATAAATTTCGTTTATTGATTTTAAAATTTTGCTATCCAGTAAATACATTAAATGGGTAAACATAACATTTGAATAAAAATGCATTTCTCATGAATGCTTCATCTTATACAAATTTCCCTTTATTAGCTAAATCATATTAACAAAACAAAATAAATTATATGAATGGTTAAATTTTCCAATTACCTCACATTAATCCTAAATCACCGACTAACAATTTATTTTTAATTACTAGATTTGCATTGATTACATCAAATTGAAATTTAATACGTATTATTTCTCAAATAAAATAAATCTTTGGATTTAAATTCCCAAATCCTCAAATTAAGTCCTACCATAAATCTATGCTTCATTATTTTACGTTCACACTTCCGTTACTCTATAAATAAATCACCAAGTAACGTTATCATAAACCAACATAAATTTATACATTAAATCCTTACATTTATTTCTCTATATCCTATTTGTTCCAACTTTATTTAATAATGCTATTTCCTTATTTTGGTTATTACTTATCAACTTGCTCAAACCTTACTACCTAAATTTATGTTATTGTAAACCTTAAACAATTTCATCAAAATTAAATATAAATTCCAAATTAAATCACCCATTTCAACATGCCACTTAATTAGGAAATTTATAGTAATTGTTATCATACCCATAATTCTACGCTTATAACTAAGTCCTACATTTGAATAAATTTATTAAATTGGAATGTTCATTAAGGTTTATACATTACCAACTTGTACTGATTTTATACAATCGCCATTTACTTTACATTTCATTACTATTCAATATATATTTATTCATAAATCAATTCAATATTAATTCTTCTTTCCTTCTATTTGATAAATAACCTAGTATACATTTACATACATTCATTTCATTCCATTCATGCATTGAAATTTTTATATTAACTAATACCAACATTATTATCATTAATTATAATTGGATTCCCAATTTTATTCAATACCTTGAACAAATAACATATATATTAATCAATTCCTTTTTCTACTTAATTCAAATTGGATTTTATTCCAATTCCTATAAATAGGTCTTAAGTCACCATTTACATAATTAAATTTAGCGTTTATTTCAATATTTGTTTATAATTTAAAGTTTTCTACTAAATTAAATTACAAACTTATAAATTTTAACCAATTTTAATCCACTAAATTTACGGGTCGTTACACTCTCCCCCACTCAAAACTTTTCGTCCCCAAAAAGGAAAAGAAGGGAAAAGATGAATTAAATACAATACATCTTATTCAAAATATTTAACTTATAAACAATTAAATTTACAAAATTAATTACTTTAAATAATATATCCTAATTTATAACTATTTAATCCTTTATATTTAAATTATTAAGTTTTGGAAAAACATTTTCAAAATATTTCTAAGTTACTCCATTTTCTTATATAATTCAAAAGGGTTACAATTTATATAAAGTAAAATATTTAAGTGGTTTCAATCACCAACAACAAATAAATACAACAACCATCAATTTCAACAACATACACAACAAAACAAAAAAACCATTCAATCAAACAAGCAAATAGTTGTTTGGGTTCAAAACTTGAAATGGTACGGAATGAAAAATACTATCAAGTGCATCATTTACTCAACAGTCTTAGATGGGACAAAATAAATTATTTATTCATCCAACAATTTCAAATTTCCTTACCCAACCAAACATAAATCAAACAATAACAATTCAACCCAACAATCAATTTAACTTATTACAAATCTTTATTTCATACTTTAGTTGTTTGATTTCCTTTCTTTCATTAATTGAGTGATTACCTCATTTATTTTCATTTATTACTTACAATATTTATTTTTAATGTCATGTAAAAAAAAAATTTTGCATTCCATTTATGCATTTCTAAATTTTATTCGTTTACTTAAGTTTTAAAATCATCTAATTATAATACTTACCTTTAATTAGGGTAAAATTTTAATTTATAACATTAAATTTTCATTTATAATAGCAAATTCATTGAATACTTCATCTCCTACTATTACTTGTATAATTTTCATTACATTTCCTATTAAACATTTCAACTTTTAATATTTGGTAAGTTATATATGTTATTTAAGGGTATAATTGAAAGTTATACAAGTTTGTTCTATTTCCTTAAATTAAATTAAAGTTCAATAATAATAATCTTTATTTCATAGGTTACAAATTTCAAATTTCATTTAATACCATTTATAACCTATCATTAAATCTCTTATTTCCTTTAGAGGTTTTAAATTTATTAATTACTTACCTTTCATTTTACTACAATAATTGAACCAATTAATTATCGGGAATTTAAGAACTTAATACCGGGTTAAATTTCAAATTATTTTAAAATAATAGATAAATATATTCTTACGCTTATATATCTCTAATTATATTTAAAACAATCCAGAATTTATATTTTTCAAAAATGAATCTGCAGTAAAACTACTGCAGTGGCCTTTCCCTTTCGAAACTCGAAAATGGAAGTCGATGATGCGGCCGCCATCACCGAAATCATTTTCTAGCGACAAAGAGGAACGTACAAAACTTATTTTCTCCAAAACTTTCTTTAAAGCAATTCTTTCGAATTATATTAAATATTTATATCAAAATACTTAAAAACAATATTATTATATTCCAAAATTTATTTGAAAGAAAATTTCAAAACCCCAGATCTTTAGTTCTAAATTTCCAAATTCCATTTATTTTATTTTTTTAAATCTTATTTCTACTTTTATTTATACACTCTATTACCTAACAACCAACTTATTGCAGCCAAATATAGATACCATTTGAAAAAATTTATTTTCATATATAGAAAATATAATAGGCAAAATTATTTCATTCACCTATATTAAAAACAAATATTATGTCGGTCTGTCCTATTAAGTGTTTAGAAATCCCTATCGATGTCATAAAGTCCCATGCATCAACCGGAATTTATAAATACAAAACGGAACAGATTAACCCAATATTAAAACCCTGATATAACACTAACAAATACGCTCTCTCATATATATACACTCAGTGACTCCCATAGGGTATTACTACCCTATTAGTAAAGAGTCAAACCCCACAAAGCTAAGGTTTATCGTTAAACCAAAGCTCTGATACCAGATGTAACATCCCGCCTTTTCGCATGCTTTAAACCGACACACATGCCAATTCAAATCATACGGAAGGGCGGATTTTTTTGGGATAAATAAGAAAAAAAACAAGAAAGAAGTAAAAGAAGAAAACAGAATCTCACAGCGGAAGGATAAAATATAATAATCAATATATAGTTCATGAAACTGTTTACAAAACATTGCTTCTTCTTTATATAATAAATATCAGAGTTCATATACCAATAATATTAATGCAGCGGAATTAAATAGTGCAGTGGAATAATAGTAGATAATAGTAATACAAATCTTCGCCTTCGTCCTCCAGAGCTAAAACTTCAAATCCTGAAACGCTCGGACTGACCCGAGCGAATTGAAAAGACAAAACACTCGAGTCAGAACTAAAAGATCTTATGTGAGTTAAATTAACAGAAATAAATATGAGTGCAGTAACTCAAGAGATGCTCGGGATTTACATCTCCTAAGGATCCGTTAAACTATTTACTATGTACTATATTGCGCTATTATAATAGTGTCTATTCGTAAAATAAACTTACTTTTAAATACCGTTAAGGCTTTACATTTTCCACCTTAACACAGTTATATATTCCCATAGTCTATACAGTACCGTAATCTCCCCCGTACTGGGCGTCGTCAGAGGGCACTCCATAGGTATGGTACAAAACCAAAATCGTATAAGGGGCGCTAGGGTAGGTGACACGGCACAGTTAGGCAATGCCAGGGTAGATATACCAATTACGCTTCCGGGCGGATGGAAACGCGCAGCGCTCAGCTGCCACCCACCTCGAACAAACTCCCGACATCAAAGAAATCAAAAGTGAAGGTGGCCACCGAAAAATCCAATGTCAGAGTATAGTATCGAAGGGAAGTGTCCGATCAGAGGTGCTACCTCATTAACCCGTCAATCGCTCCTGTTTTAGCCACCTTATGCCAACTCACGGGGATTGGGTCCATGTATTTACCTTACGGGAAATGCCGCCACCAACCTACTTCATTCTAAAATCTCCACCGCGTACACGGTTAGTCAAAGTGGTTTTCGGTATCGACAGAGAGTATGTCCATATCCGATCCCGGTCTCTTTGCCAACCAATCGTTATTATAACACCGCGGTCCTTTAAAATAATTATACTTTAAAACTAGAATAAAATATCCATTTCAAAACCATATAAATATGATATCATTTCCTTTTAAAACCCGAATTAATACGATATCATTTTATTCCAATATATATACTTTCCAAAATCATAGGGTTTTCAAAGTAAATATTTAGAGGTCAAAACTCTTGAATATAAAATTTTAAATTATACTACCTTGAAAATCATAACTTTGAAACAAGTTTCCATCTCTTAAATGGTCAAATATTAGATTACTTTTATAAAACAAAATAGCTTCTTTACATTTCACAAATCAAATTTCAAATATCGATTTAAACTTCCAAATACCATTTCAACTCTTATGTTTCAAGGCTTTAAATATTTCACCATTTCAAACAGACTCATTTGACAATTCCATATATATATCAAATTCAGTTACTTATTATTTAGACTTGAAATGTTTGCTTAATGAATTCAATATAATTTAAGAAAACATTTAACTTCATATAACTGGATCATCTTTCAATTTATTATATATTCATTGAATCAACCTGATATTCATTAAAATCACTTTACACAAAAATCAAGTTATAAGAATCATATCCTTTAAAAATTCTAATTTTTATTAAATTTCAATTTAACTTAATATTCATCTTCCAAATCTATTCTCATTTAAGTCATAAAACTCCAGAAATTAAATTTTAAATAAATGGTTAATCTTATTTGATCTTAAAAGCAAACTTATTTAAACTTCAAATCAAATTTATACAAAGCTTAAAAACCGTAAATTACTATATATATAATAGCCTTTATCAATAACCAAATCAATATCTCATAAACCATATATATATATAACTTTACAAAACCATAGAAAAACATTTCAAAAATAATTTTATATATTTATCGCGGTGCCTGTATATAATTTTCTATCCTATGGTCAAGTGATACGGATGTTTATCATTTCAATCCGCAATTTAAAATGAAAAAAAATGCGGTTATATATCATTTCAAACCGCAATCCCGAATGAATGAAATGCATAGCAACTTGCAATTAATAAAATTAATCATCCATTCATCCATCAAATCATACATCCATTTATCACAGTCATCATCCAATTTCAAACAATCATCAATACATAACAGGTGATAAATAATGGTATCAATTATCAGTTTATACTCAAAATAAATTTAATAACTGTTAATTAGCAGTTTATATGCAAAAATAAACGTAAATTTAACTGGCAGTTAATGTGAAATAAAAATTTAACATAACTATGACTGGCAGTTAATATGCAATTAAATAAATTCTAACTGTCAAATTTATGCAATAAATAAAATTAATTAACAGTTGTATTAAATGAATGCGATTTATCAAAGATAATGAATAAAACATGCCAAACAGTCATAAATAAATTTCTACTCATATCTAAAATTAATTTAACAAACACAATAAATTTTAGAAATTGTGAGTGGGTTTAAACACTCACCTTTTGTATTTAAATCGAATTTAAATCCGATTTAAACCAAAAAATTCGACGGTCTCCAAATCTGTCCAAACCAGCGCCATCAGATCTGGAATTTTATTACGATCCTAACAAAAAAAATCTCGCGTGAAAACGAGGTCGTATGAGAAAGTTATAGCGATAAAACGATTTGAATTTCAAAAATTAAATTAAACAAAGCTCACCTAAACTAACTTCCACATCACAAAGCGCGTTCCTCTTTCTCACGCGTTCACACCTCAACTACAGTAAAAGCCGACCGAAACCTCCTCCTTTGACCGTCGACGCTCAACGCCTTCTGCGCCCATCAGCCACGCCCCTACCACCGTTGCGACCCTCTCCTCCTGCCGCATCCACGGCCAAGAGGCTGCAGCCTCCGGTGCGCCGCCGCCGCCAGGGTTTTCAAACCCTAAAATCAAAATTCAAGCCACCTCAGCCCACCGTACAACCTCCAACCAATCTTGAACGATCTCTATCGACGAGTACTCCAATACCCAGTACCCGATTTCATCGATTGAAGCCTAAATCGAAAAGCCCCAAATCGACATGTAGGGTTTCGAATTTTCAAGGTTTGACCGCGATTCCTGATCGATCTGGTCACTGTCTTGAAAAACGAACAATAGACGTAGGTTCGTATTAATGAAATCTACAACATATATTTTTTTGGAAATTTTCTGAGGACTTTTAATTTTTAGCTTTGGATCTGATTTGAATTTTGAATTTGGATCTAGAATTGTTTGTTGCCACTGAAGAAGAGGAGTACAGAGCTTCCTATACGTATAGAAGTGAGAAATAGAGGCTGCTAGGGTTTATAAAAGCCTATTTATAGACAAACTGCAATAGAATAGGTGGGCACGAATTATAAACGTGCTAACCGATAGTTGGCCCAAAAAGCCCGTTCTGACCCTGGAACGAAATTTGTTAAACCCATATATCAAAATAGGTAATTTAAAATATTCTGAACAGGATGGAAAAAATTTCACGTCCAAATTCGATCGTATGGAGAAGTTATGCTGAAAACAAAATTTTCAAATTGATTTCAAATCGATTTCAATTAAATCGATTTCAAGGTGTTTCGTGTTCGTACGATCAAACGACAATTCCGATTGCTACGAAACTTGAAACCCTACAATAATTCACTGTTACGGATCCGATGAAACTGGTTTCGTCGAAATCCGAGTCCGTGACCAAAATGCCTATTTTTATATTAATTAAATAAATTAAAAATTGGTAAATAGATCCAATTTTTAAAATTCAGTTTTAGAATTGGAAATCTTTATCACTTAATAATTCTCAACATTTAAAATGATTTAACAATTTTTAAATGTCAATTTATTCAAGATTAAATCAATATAAAATGTCCTATTAAATTTCCAATAAATTCAAATTATCATATTCTAAATCTAAATGAATAAATAAAGCTTAATTCCCGTTTAAGCATTTATCGTTTGATTGCAATTAAACTTTTATCATCAATTAAATTCCGATATATTTATAGACTTTATTTTCCATTAATTGCCTAAATTTATTTACGTAACGTTAAATTTATATTTATTGCAATGATTTCAAATTTAACTGAAGAAACTAAGTATATTACTCAAAATAGTTGTTGTAAGACTCTCAACCCCACATTAATTGTTATTAATTAAGAACATTAATAAATTTCGTTTATTGATTTTAAAATTTTGCTATCCAGTAAATACATTAAATGGGTAAACATAACATTTGAATTAAAATGCATTTCTCATGCATGCTTCATCTAATACAAATTTCCCTTTATTAGCTAAATCATATTAACAAAACAAAATAAATTATATGAATGGTTAAATTTTCCAATTACCTCACATTAATCCTAAATCACCGACTTACAATTTATTTTTAATTACTAGATTTGCATTGATTACATCAAATTGAAATTTAATACGTATTATTTCTCAAATAAAATAAATCTTTGGATTTAAATTCCCAAATCCTCAAATTAAGTCCTACCATAAATCTATGCTTCATTATTTTACGTTCACACTTCCGTTACTCTATAAATAAATCACCAAGTAACGTTATCATAAACCAACATAAATTTATACATTAAATCCTTACATTTATTTCTCTACATCCTATTTGTTCCAACTTTATTTATTAATGCTATTTCCTTATTTTGGTTATTACTTATCAACTTGCTCAAACCTTACTACCTAAATTTCTGTTATTGTAAACCTTAAACAATTTCATCAAAATTAAATATAAATTCCAAATTAAATCACCCATTTCAACATGCCACTTAATTAGGAAATTTATACTAATTGTTATCATACCCATAATTCTACGCTTATAACTAAGTCCTACATTTGAATAAATTTATTAAATTGGAATGTTCATTAAGGTTTATACATTACCAACTTGTACTGATTTTATACAATCTCCATTTACTTTACATTTCATTACTATTCAATATATATTTATTCGTAAATCAATTCAATATTAATTCTTTTTTCCTTCTATTTGATAAATAACCTAGTATACATTTACATACATTCATTTCATTCCATTCATGCATTGAAATTTATATATTAACTAATACCAACATTATTATCATTAATTATAATTGGATTCCCAATTTTATTCGATACCTTGAACAAATAACATATATATTAATCGATTCCTTTTTCTACTTAATTCAAATTGGATTTTATTCCAATTCCTATAAATAGGTCTTAAGTCACCATTTACATAATTAAATTTAGCGTTTATTTCAATATTTGTTTATAATTTAAAGTTTTCTACTAAATTAAATTACAAACTTATAAATTTTAACCAATTTTAATCCACTAAATTTACTGGTCGTTGCAGGCACGGCTACTTCCCTTCTTATAGCCTCTCAAGTTGTGCAAATACTGGATCTCCCGGTTGGAAAGGGGACGCCCATATTTCCTCTGAAAAATGATGAACAAGCACACTAGGATAGCATAGGAATTGGGCTGAAGTTGGAATGGAGCCACCTTCAAATAGGTAAGAAAGCTGACTATCCGGGCATTGATTGGGGGAATGGCCCCACACATACAATGGTATCGGCTGTAAGCGAAATATCCTTCAGGAGGATCATACGGCATCACATCATCTCCCGGCAACAGCATACTCCCCCTGTCAATCCCAAAGGAGCGAGTGATGACATCAAGTTGCCCTTCTTTGAGGGAGCTCGAAAAGCAATCGGGAGGAGAGTTCAGAAGCTCCTGAGGGCCATATCCGTCCACTAATGACCTCGGGGCAGGTCCATGTCGCGCTGGTCCCGACTGGACTGGGGGCACAACGGAAGACTCACCTCTGTCCGTAGATTTTTTTCTTTTCTGATCGGGTTTCCACTTTGTGAGACATTTATCTGCAACACAAGAAAGTACATCGTTAGAACAGAGGACATAAACAAACAAGTGTATATAGTCTATAACTTCACTCGAATTCAAAACTCAAAGGATAAAGGTTTTCGGGATCATTCGGTACATAAGGTCCCTGAACTCATTCGGCATTGAAAAGTTTTTTAGTTCATTCGGTACTAAGTTTCTCTATTCTCATTCGGTGAAACAAAGAAACCTCATTCGGCGAAAGGAACGCACCTGATTCGGCACTAAGTTGATTCGGCACTAAGATGATTCGGCACTAAGTTGATTCGGCACTAAGTTGATTCGGCACTTATGTGGTTCGGCTGTCTCGTACGGTGGAGGTTGAACGAAGGCCTGAAGCCCTACTTATAGGCAATTACGAACGACCGAATCAGTTGGTTCGGCACGCAGGGCCGAGTGAAGATATCCTAGCTAAAACAAAGCATGCCATGTGTATACACTGCCCTACTTTGGGGGGCAAGTGTTGGATGAGATTCGGCCGAACCAACTCCCACTCATGCATGCCGAACCAAAGACGCTCCACCATCCACAACCGGACCATCAACCCACCGAACCAACTCCATCTCCCTACGGAACCAACCCACACTCCATCTCCCTACCGAACCAACTCCATCTCCATGCACTACCGGACCAACCTACCTCGCCTACCACCGAATCACCTATCACCGGATCAAACCCCACCTCCATGCATAGCCGAACCAGAGAGCTACCGGACCAGCTTGTCCCCACGCTACCACCGGACCAACTCCCCCGCTACCGAACCATCTACGACCGGACCAACGCTCACTCCACCTACTACCGGTCCAAACAACATACCACCTCCTACCGAACCAACACGAGGAGGGCGTACCGGACTAGCACTACCAGGCCAGATTGCCTCAGCCCAGGCCCACCAGTAGCTATATGCATCCAAGACCCCTGCCCCCAGCCTCACTCTATAAATAGAGGGGCAGGGGTACAACAATGGCAGACAAGTTTGAGAGCTCAAGCACGGATAGAACTTTCAAACAACTTTCAGTTACTTGTAATCAAAGCTTTGTACTTGTAATATGAATAGAAAAGGAGAATAACATATAAAGTGGACGTAGGCACGTTCTGGCCGAACCACTATAAATCTGTGTGTCTTTTACAGTTTAGTCCATCTATTTCATATATTTGCATAAATCACCCAAACCATCCAGACCAAGATATAATCAACTAAATCATACGACTTGGAGGTGTTTGCCCATTTTTTGTGCAAACAATCAACTCCATTGGATTTTCCAAGACTTGTGGTTGGACTTGAGGATTTTCATGATTTTTCCTCTCAACCCGATAAGCCTCTTGTTATTCCTACTGAATTAGTGTTTTTTGTGCATGCTCTACCGAAGTTTGTTGTACATGTGGAGTTGTAGTTGAACTTGACTCGGTGTTGGATTCGACATAACTCAAAGTGGATGTACTTATTTCTTGAGCAGTAAGATGTTTGGAATGTCTTTGATCTATTTCTATATGACAAATAATCAACATTAGAAGACTAGGGCCTGCAGTCCCTCTATGCAAAAGTGGATTCTAGTGTGCTTTCATGCGCTGTTGAGCAGTTCAGGTTTCTAATATTATTTAATAGTTCACTTTTAAATTCTGGACATCACTAAATGAGACCATCATTGTTGACCGCCCCAACAAGTTTAATCAAAAAATTTCCTAATTGTTGGAGTTGCACAACTCCAAAACATAGAGAAATTCCACTTCCATCTTCCACTTCCACCGATCCCAAACTTCGGCCAATAATGTCCAATCCTAATTCAATGCCGTTGCCGTCCACTCATCCACATTCGTGTTCATAGCTGATTCGCCTGCCTAATTCTATACAATATCAAGTTCAAGGATTTAGGCTTTGGTCAGTTGAGTTAAGGTATGGTGGAGTCGTTCTCAAGCAAGGTCTTAGGTAGCAGCGCTGGCAAGATTGGTGTCGAAGGCGGTGCGTGTCGTCAAGGATAATCTACGATATCCGACTTAAAGGCGAGATTTTTTTCAATAGTAGACTTGAGCTTGAGTTGGTGAATAATATGCGACTAGGGAGATAAATGGATGGAGGATGGGTTTCATAACCCTATGGACCTTAAGTTTCGATGATGAAACTTGGGAATCTACAAAGCTCTAGTCGATACCGACTTTTACCTATGGACCGATACCAAGCCCTAAAAGTAAAAAAGGAAAACAAAACAACATGTACATATATATATATTTGTGTGTGTGTGTGTGCGCGCGTCTATGCATGTATCTATGTGTGTATGGATTTATCCCTAAGCATATGCATGTGATGGACCATGCACATATGCTCCTCCACTAAAGAACATGCATATGAGTATGTGTATGTATATATATCCAATACCCACTGAATTGACTCAAAGGGAAATCAAATTAAAACTTGAGAGATCCATGGATGGAATTGTTTTAAAAATTTACAATCCCAAATACTGGTAGAGCATCGCAAAGATTGACAATAGAAATAACTTTAACATCCCCTATCTTGAGGCCCAAAGTTAAGCGCTATAAATGCTGCAGTCATCCATAGTATTAATTTTCGATGACCAAATACAGTAATTCTAATATTGTCCATAATATCAGAAGCATAAGAATATGAAACAAAATCATAGATTTCACAAAAACAACTTTTCAGATCACATTTCACAAAATATATTTCATATTCCACTACATAATCCCGTAATTATTACCAAGGTAAAGATCAAATATAATTATTATAAAATACGCCAAGAGTGTATATAATGATGCCCCCTTGGATGACAAGAGTACTATATAGACATAATGTCTTAAATACAACACAACAAAATCAAACAAGATAAAACAACAACTCCTAAATAGCTATCCATCAACCACGTGCTTGTCTCTGGAAGCATTATTCACCAACATATTAAAAACTTATAAACCTCAACCCTCAACCTACTCAAATCGATTTTGAGCATCCGAGAATTTAAGGGGAAAAACATAAACTTCGAGTCAGACATAAAGCCTAATGTGAATAATACTATACGACTCGGTTATATGATATTAAGTTAGACAATGCCACTTAGCAGAACGGATTTCCCCTCACTAATATCCTTTTGAAACATATCTTTTGCAAATCATAATCTTGCAACCAAAACTAGTTAAAAACTATAAAGAAATATCATGCAAACTTACATGTCAGGTAATAAATGGACTATCTGTCTGAACATCATAGTTTTGTTTGGCTAAGTACTAACCTTTAGCTGACTCGGGCCTACCAAAAAATATAAATAAAATAATCTAACACCTATTAGACACTCCTTTTCTGGATGGTCTATCCCTAACTTATCTGTTAGATACTCCTGTTCTGTATGGTCTATCCCTAGCTTATCTTCTTCCAAGGTCACTTGATCCTAATGGTTTTGTGGGCTCACCAATAACCTATATGTATACAAACATATATTCCCTTCTATGTGTAATCATAATTTTAGTCTTACCTATGACAAAGCCATACACACTGGAATTTCAGACTAAATTAGCTGGGGCTAATAGAAAATGTATAAGGCATCACCCTATACCAGTCTCATCTAGTATTTTAATATCTGAGTCATTTTACTTAGGGGAATCTTCCTAAAATTTTCCTTAAAAACCTATTCATCTCAAATTGACTTAAAACCTTTTTGAATAATACTTCAACAAGGAAATATATACTCTATTCTTTACTCAAAATTACCTTGCCATGTTATACATACTTTACCCAATTCCTTGTTGATGAAAACATTTAAACCTTTGAAAGTATCCCTTTCGAATCCATTGAAAGTAGCCCTTTCGAAACCATGTAAACCCTTTCTTTCACCTAGTCCAAAAGGCTAAAGCATTCCTTTTGAAACCATTCATATAAATCTTTTGAAACCATTAAAAAAAACCTTACTTTCGAAGGCATTAAAACCTTAGACATCCTATCTTTAAAACATTTAACATCGCCTTTCAAAAATATTGGAAAATCTTTCCTTTAAAACCTTTCAAAACTATTGGGGAACCACCCCTTTGAAACCATTAAAACATCAAACCTTTTAAAATCCTTTGGGTTCAATTTATAACATGTGGAATCACCTTCGAAACCGTTAAAATCATCTCTTTCGAAACCATTTGGGTTCTACCTTTAATAGAGCAAAGGGTCATAAAACATTTAAGTCAAAAGAACTCTTTAGAAAGCATTTCCTAAGCAAAGAAGTGATGGTTTCAAACCAACCTTCCGAAAGCATTAGAGAACCGGCTAAGTTTTAAAATAAAGTATACCTTTCGAAACCATTGGGTTTGAAGGTAAAAAAGCGGCAGCTAGGGGTTTCGGCCCCTCCGAGATTAAAAAAAGGCACAACCAATTCAAAACCATTCCTTTAAAATAGTTGACTCCAACGAAAGCCAACCAAGTCGAAAGCATATCCTTCGAAAGCAAAGTAGGCGCATTTTCAATTTAAAACAAAGTCATGTTTCGATTGCATTGGAACAAATGGTCTCGACCTAATACCTTCTGCATTTGTCCAATCCACTCTATACCAAGTTGTTGATACAATGTGCATTGGTTTCGATAGCAATGGACGCAGCAGTCTTGGTCAGATCCCCTGTACCGATAGTGGCGAAACATGCTAAAAGCATGCAAAATCCGTTTTTGTCTTTAAAAGAAACACTTTTCAACTAACCTGTCTTATTTGTCAAAATATTATTAGTTGCAAATTTTCTTTTCTAAAAGTGCAGCCAAAATTTCAAAAATAAAAAATTTAATTTATTTATGAAATACCACTTCTCCTTTTATGCATGTATATAAAATTTAAGTCCCATACCTTAAATAATTTTATATATTCATTAAAACACTAATGAAAATTCTATAAAAATTTCAGGAAATCATTTTTAATATGTTCTCGAACATATATTAATTTCAGACCCAATACATATATTATTTGACCATAAATATTTTTAAACCCAATTAATCATTTTCCTTACTAGAAAATCAATATAAAATCCAAATTAATTCATAAAATTTTGAAAATTGAAATCCATCTCTAAAATATCATTTCTGACCTAAACCTGAATTCGCAAGGCATTTGTATGTCATTAAATAGGGTTTTCACATTAGAAGATATCATAAAACCTATATGAATAAAAATAAATCATCAACAAGCGTAAATAACCATTAATCATTTAAAAACATGGCATGATCATGCAAAATACTTCAGATTCATCTTAAAACTGAAAAAAATTAGAAAAATAAGATTTAGCCATTATTCAACTTAGCTTTGAGATTATGGAGTTTGAGATTTGAATGAATTAAGTTGATTAATCTTCTTCCTTTAGATCTTTCTTCCTCTTATTCTTGCTAATGGTGGTCGTCCTCTAAGTTTAATTTTTGCAAATGAATGTGTGTGAGTATGGCCAAGGGTTTCGGGTATTAGAATACTCTTTTTGCTATATTATCCCAACCTATTTCCCTTATCTATTTTAGTTCATGTTGGCTCATTTAATTTATTCATTAACATGACACGACTACCCTTTGTTAATCACAAATCTCAATCTCCTAATCATCACATTATGTTATTTTATTTAGCTAATTAAATGCCCTAAATAATGTTACTAAGAATATGGGGTGTTACAATAACTTTCCACAGCACCAATTCGCAAGAAGGATAACGACTATTCAAAAAGCAGAGTGATTTCCTTCACATCAACTCTAAAT